>OZ018326.1:120711185-121311185 GCA_963969495.1 Ceratothoa steindachneri
ATTTAAATATTACCAAATAAGTAGGCAAAAAATGATATATAATCTTGAAATGGTTACGAAGAATCCCAAAGAAATTGGGTAAATCCTTTCCGAGCCCATTTCTGAGAAAGCAAAAAAGTATTAGATTCCTTTTAACTCGAAGATTAGATGCTGTCGGCCATAAATTTGCCAAGGAACCGCCACACAAATTAAATTTTCTAGGATTCAAAGCTTCAATTCAATTAGTTAGCAAAATATTCAATCGCGAAGATGGATTAGCCATCAATAGTGATTCCACCAAAGGAGACAAATACTTTTTACGTATTTACATGATTGAACCGAATAATAGAAGTGATTAAGTAATGCCACTATATATATTTTTCTTATAAAAGAGTTATGCTCTCTTTGTTATTAAAATGTCTTCTTTTGAATTAGCTTTATTTAACAAGAGAGCAGACTCTAATTGTTATAATATATTAGAATATTTAATCGATTTGTTATACATTGCGTTCAATTTAATCATAGTTATGATCAATTAAATTTCCAAATTTCTTTAGAAATGAATTTACCAATGTTAGGTAGGAAGAGACATTAATTTGTTTATAATATATATATATATATATATATATATATATATATATATATATATATATATATATATAAGTAAAATAACTCAATGGCGAGTTATGGTATATTATAGGAAAACCACTGTATAGGAGCCAAAAGTTTAAATTACGAGACTAGTTTCGGTATGTAGTTTATCATACTCTCTTCAGTCGTATACTGAGAAGGCAATTGTTACTAAAGTCTATAAATAGCGTAAAGATCAGAAGAAAAGAAAAGAAAAAAAACACAAAGAACCTAAAACGGAGGAAAAAGGTCATTAATCAGGGGGTGTGAGTCTAAGATCGTTGACTAAGCTGTTTACGATGAAGTTGCTGCCATCCGAAAAATTAAAATTGTGAATTTCTCCTATTAAAATAGATTCTACTATTTTTCTTTTACGGAAATCTTTACAATTATATATGATTTTTGCCTTTAAATTGGTCAATTTGGTGGTTGAAATTGTCAATATGATTAAAAATACTGGATGTAGTACTGCCTCGTTTGACATCACCTTTATATTCATAAATTCGTTTTGTTAAGGTTCTTCTGGTCTCTTATATCTAGAATGAGGGGCAGTTTGTAGAGCCACACGGGATTAAATATATACATAAGGTGATCCAGAAAAGAGGGACGCTAAAGAAATCTCCGCAACTTTTAAGGTAAAAGTCCTTCTATAAAACCATATTTATCGTTTGAAAGACGATAATTACAAGTTTGTACAGGATTGTAATGAAAGATGTTTCATTACAATTTCTCGATTTCAGAATCACCTTGTAAGAAAGTAATCCGTAGGTGTGTCAGAAATAATTACCAAAATGGCGGTAGTGTAAAAAAAAAACAACTGGAAGAATGAGCAAAGTGAGGACAGACAAGCTCATTAACGGAACACATGATATTGCACAGAATAACCCAAAATTAAGCATCCGGCGTATATTCAAGCAAAATCTAATGTTTCGCCAAATAAAATTCAAACAGTGCAACAACTAAACGGTGCAGATTTTGAAAAAGACTACATTTCTGTCAATGGATCCAACAGAAGTTAAATGACACCACCGATTTTCTAACAAATTTGATGATGTCAGAGGAAGCCCATTTTGACTTCCATGGAACTATTATTATCTCTCGGGATATTAAAAGAGTAGAGTCTACAGAAATAACTGCCAACACCAATGTGATACAGGACATACCACCGCTTATCCTTGCAAAAGTGATGCAGAACTTATAAGTGAGAACACTGGAATGGTTTCCAAGTAATAGAGTACATTTAAAAGGTGTCATTTTAAATATATATATATATATATATATATATATATATATATATATATATATATATATATATATATATATATATATTTTTTTTTTTATAACAAACTTGTAACTATCCTTTTTTGAATAATGAATATGGTTTAAAATACTTTTACTTTCAGAGTTGCAGTAATTTCGTTGGGTTTCCACTTCTCTGGTCACCTAGTATATATCTATCTATCTATATAAATAGAGATAGCTGAGAGAAAAGAGAGAAGTGAAAAAATTAAGATGTCGTGTGGTAAGATCAGGGCAATGGTAAGAATTTCTTAATCTCCTAGAAAAGTCTCCTGGCTTTTCTCAACTATCTTCAAAAGCGCCATCCATACGACCTGGCAATCATCTATTTCGCTTAAAAAAGAAATTTTAAGAAGCCTTTTTTAAAACATGGCGTTCACTTTAACAGAAAACGAGAATTGTAAGTCTTGTCGCGGTTTCTTTGCCAAGCTAAATTTGAGAAAAGTGAACAATAACGTCCTTATCAAAGCAAATGGATCAGGGCAAGGATTACAATTCCTTAATCCACTAGAAAATCTCCTTGAGTTTCTCAACCCTCTTCAGGAGTGCCACCCTTATGACTGAGCATTCATAGATTTCACCATGAGTGAAATTTCAAAAGCTTTTGATAGGTGATAACGTTTAGTTTAATAGAAAACTAGAACCGTGAGCCTTCTTGTTATTTCTTTGCCGAGCTAAATTTTTAGAAAAATGAACAATAACGCTCTTATCAATGCAGTTAGATCAGGGCAAAGAGAAGATTTCCCTAATCCGCTAGAAAAGTCTCCTGAGGTTTCTTAATTCTTTTCAGGAGCGCCAGCCATATGACTAGGCTACAATTCAATTCCCTAAAAAAGAAATTTTAATAAGCTTTTGGTAAAAGATAGCAACCATCCAATTCCCTAAAAAGTAATTTCAATAGTTTTTTAAGAGATGGCGTTTACTTTAACAGAAAACAAGAAATGTGAGTCTTTTCGCGCATTTCCCCTCATTATTTTTTTTAGAAAAGTGAACAATAACGTCATTGTCAATGCGGTTAGATAAAAGGAAAGGCAAGAACTCCTAAATCCGCTAGAAATGTCTCCTGAGGTTTCTCAAACCTCTTCAGGAGCGCCACCTATATAAATGAGTAACCTACTATTTCCTTAAAAGAGAAATGTAGAGAAGCCGTTTGCAAAGATAGGACGTTTACTTTGACAGAAAAATAGAATTGTGTGAATTCCCACAGTAACCATCTTTCTTTCTATTTATTAACGGTTGAATTTGTAGAACAATTGTCCCTGCATCCATTTTAATTTTACCTATTTAAGCTCACGTGCATAGTAATAATTAAAAATAATCATTTTTTTAAATCAGTCAATCCACTAATTTCCATTTATACATACTTCGATCAGTATTCAAATCCCTAAAATTGCAATTATGCTGTTTATCAAGGGATTTAAACATTTGACGAGAATTTAATCTTATAAGTAATCATTAATATCCAAAGTCTAATTCATCCACATTGTTCAAAACCACCAAATCCTAGGTCTTATAAGAAGCCATGAACACACTGAAATAATATTTCGTGGCAATTGTTCTGATATAACGTCCAATTTAGATCAGACTGCGAAGAAGTTCCGGTGACACCTCTTGAGTCATATTTTGAAAAGCTCAAAAGCCATCTACGATGTTCTTTCGAGATAAGGCCTCGAAGTTCTTCAACAAAAGTCAAAGCAAAAAACAACGATGGCACAACAAAAACTTACCGATGTCAATGAAAGGATAGTTTCACTATGCTAGTTTCAAAGCAATTCCTCAGAAATGTGGTTCATTCAATAAGAACTCTCCTTTATTTTAGAGAAGAGAGCCAACGATGGATGGAAGTTAAAATAGCTAGTTCAAGCACTTCCGTACCATGTGATCGACCCTAAAAGTCTTGGATAGCCCGTCTATTTACACATTACTCAAAGCCGCACTCTTGTAAGTGTACGCCCCAACAGTTGTCCAGAACCGCTTACCTCTCCCACATGTACCTAGTGGGCCAGCTGAATAAACTGCGTGTTTTGGGGCGCAGCAGCATCAAACAAGATTATTTCATGCAGTCGGTTATGCAGCAACTATCAATACTTATCCGGCAACCTCTGATTCTCCTCTCATTCGACTCCCTCCTTGGATCTACTAGCAATAGCAGCAACCCGTGACATGTAAAGAGGAAACCAGAGTCAAGCCGCCTTCGAATAGAAGGCATTCTCCAGGACCTGCCGCGAATTGCATGTTGCGGCGTCCTTGGCTAGAGAAGTCGCTATCCCTACAAATATGGTGGCGTAGCTAGAGATTGCCCCACCTCACCCCCAGCCCCTTCTCGAGTAAGGAGGGAAACACATCGCAGAAGTGCCAACGATCTCAAGGATAGCTTATAGTTTGTTAGTAGCATGAAGAGTTGGGGGATCAAGTTCATAAAAGTCGTGATGATTGAAAAAGAACAAGCACACGACATGGAAAGACAAGAAAGAGCAAATAGATAAAGTGCCATCTATTGGCTCCACAAACCCATGTTTTCATGTTTTAGACCGCATCACAAAACAGGAAATACTTAATTGACACGAGATTGGTTATTTCAATTATACCTGCAACAGCCGCGGACGAAAAATTCAGAAAGAATCGTGCGTGCCCTTCCAGACTGCTATTGGGCAGCCAAAAAACTTACCAAAAAAAGTTATGGCTATTTATTTCAAACTTAGGCCGAACTTTATTGAGAAGTTCCTTTTATCCGATGTTAAATTTGCAAATATAGGGGCTGATTTTCTGTCCAATTACAATTAAATAGTTAATTTAAAAGTGTCAAATTAATTCATGGAGAATCACAAATTGTTCCTGCATTATTACTGCACTGTTAATACATTGTCAATTTTGAGGGATACGTCGCTCAGTGATTTATTCTCATAATGCAGTGACCTATATAATCAGGTTAATAATAGTGGTGAAATTATGACAAGCGAAAATCCGAATAGCTCTCTATTATTCTTTCACCACATCAATACAGAAGAACTAACAGCTGGTGCAGAGTCAGAAGGTTTTCACCTAAGCTGGTAGAGGTATCGAAAGATCTTATAGAATCATTGTGGTAAGAATTAAAAATTCTTCTTTGAATGACACCTTTCCTCTTCCTCTATAGCATGATTAAAAAAAAGAGAGTAGCAATCCTAAAAATTAACGGGCGGTTATAGAATGTTAAATTCGATAACGGTTAAAGGCGCGTATCCACTCCCTTTCCTTATCTATTACATACCAACGTTACAAGGTTTCACGATTATTTCCCAAAGAGATTTGAAGGAATTATTAAAAAAAAACAACCTAGAAAGAAATTCCATATCCAAAAACTCCAATCTTAGCATCAATTGGTCCTTATGTGCGGATTTATATACAGTAAGGTTGATACATCAGTGCGCAATAATTCCAGTGGTGTTGAAAGTCTAGTCCGTGTAAGAAGTTTAGTTCAAGCGAAAGTTAGAATTTACTTTTGCATATGTAGACGACCTCTTGTTGGTCCAGTAAAGATGCGAAAGAACAAAAAACAGAACCTAGGACAATTTTTCGCACGATTACGATTGCACGGTATGCACAATGACTAGAATTCAAAAGAGACAGCAGAAGCTACTCTTATGCACCACCTCCTTAAAAAAATCTTCCCTTCCGACTTACAACTGCTGCCTCAAACATTGGTATAGGAGCAATCTTATAACACCCATGTGAAGGAGACTTATAAATTCTGTCACTTCAGCTGAGCATTTAAAAGTGTAAAACTCAAATATTGATATTTAGTAAAAAGATTTGAACATATTTTAAGCGAGAAAGCATTTTAAACATATGAGAAAGGAACAAAATTCCATTTACGCACAGATTCTTGATGTATTCCATTTTCATGCAACCAAACATTCCTCCTCCAAAAAGGTATCTGCCCTTGAGTACATTGTTAGGGACAAAAAGAGCGTCTTCCCCACTCCTCATTTTAGAAATTTAGAACACACCCCCCAAAAAAAAAATAGCATCCACGGTTAAATTTTTATAAATTTTCTGAACTTCACAAAACATATACTAAGCACACTACTGTTTGGTTTGGTCCTCCCACCAAACTGGGGAGGAGGACTGTTCCTTTATTGTAAGGTACAAGAGGTACAAAAAATAAATACAAAATTACAAAAGGTAAAGAGTTACAAATAAATTCTTAAAATTAAAAAATAAAAATAGGGCCAGAATTAAGTAAGGGCGAAGGAACAAGTATCAAAGGCAGTATCAAGGGCCCAAAGATGGAGATGCTATATAAAAACAAAGAAGGGGGAGCCGTGGCTATATTTGAATTACCTGCTTATTAAGTCGAAGCTACTAGAAGCGGCACCAGCGATTAGTCTAGCGGATCTTAAATAGGTGATGTTAAGGACAGAGACCCGGAACATGCGGGTAATAGAGGAGCGCATGGAATCGCTAAAATGTGCTAGGAGTTCAATCGGGACCTTTCTACGTGACGTATTCCAATGGCTGGTAAATTATCCGAAATAATCTTTGCCATCGGGAATAACAAGCAAACGAGAAGAAGGTACAGGGATTCCATTAGAAAGATGTTATCCAAATGATAGCCAGGGAACCAGTGAGCATAGTAATGCCAAGGCTCGAAAGGGCGGCGTCCGTATAGACAAGCAGTGAAGAGGCACGAAGGCGTCGCCACTTGAACTACTTATGGTTGACAAAGGGGATAAAGGAGGAGAAGTCACTTGAGCGGGGAACAGAGATTTGGAGAAAGCACAATTGTACCCACAAAAATGGAATCCTTATCACTAGGGCTATGAAATTTACGAGACCGGCTATACGGAGCCATGTCTTACGTGGGGCACGATGAACACTGAGGAAGGCAAGCGCGCGTCTCACTTTGTTACAAAGAGCAGTGGTAAGGGCTAGCCTACTCCAGGCTTGATCCACATGGATGCCCAAATAGTCAAAACACTAGTTGGATCAAGAACACTTTTAGCCCGGTTAACGTTGAGCGAGCCTGCGAGGATGAGGCAAACACATACCCTGAGGGCCGCAGGACTCCCCAGAAGCACCACGTCCTTCAAATATGCGTGCGCCTGGCACCCAGGTTTTCCGGCCCAGAAATTTATTACCGCAGAAATGGCCGCTTGCATGATGAAGGGGCTTCCTGAACATCTGATATGTTTAAGGGGGAAGTGGAAGCGACAACCGGCTACGATAAAGCCAAAAGCGTGGCGCGCGCGGGGATAGAGTCTAAGATGATAGAATCCGTCTTTCAGCTCAATTTGGCAGGCCATGGTACTTGTCCTGAGCTTACGCAGAACCTTATCAACTGATGGGAGTTGGAATGAAAGAGTCGTGAAGGTGTGCCCAGCGGGACTCATGCCCTACACCAGTCTCAGGGTCCCGTTAGGCTTAGGGTTACCGAAGTTACGATAAGAAGAGCTGATCGGGAGGCTCTCCTCCACTATGCTGGTCTCGATATGTTGGAGAACCAAGGAAGAGCCGACTGGCTGGAAGGGCACCAATATTTGTATACTTTTTTTAAGTATACACGGACACCGTCCGCCTGTAGGGCCTGCGCAATGTGGTTGACTGGCGGAGTTGAAGTGTATTTTCCAGGCAAGATGACGGCGAGCCGGGCGTCCGGGTCGAGAGCAGCATGATCTTCTACAAATGGATCGTTTACGTCGTATCAGACGCGTTGTTGCATGATATCATGTGGACCGCTGAGCACATCCCGAAGAATCTCTTCTTCTTCTGACGGGTGTGGCAAAGGTGACCTGTTAGATGAGGAGCTAGTAGAAGAAGGGACGTTAATAACGGCAGGCAGAGCAATGCCCAGCTGTGGATCACGGAGATAAGTTGAGGGCCGCGCAACGCGTTCTCGTCGATGTGAATGCCACTCAGGGCAGCGGCCGCGTCCTCAAAGAAATTTCTTAGGTTATCCAGTGGATCGTTGTTAGCCTGATCGAAAGTAGTGCTGTGATTTCTAGTGAGACGTGATTTTCTAAGCCAACATCGATGACCTCTCGTAAGTCGATGAGAGGAGGACTAATGAGGTCCGATTGAGGAAGGATATGTAGATGAGTTGTTAGGGTCGTGCGTAAACATCGATATCAAAGAAGGGTCAAATGAGCAAATACAAGGATCACACAGAGACAAATATACGCATATTGGGAACGCTAATCATCTGCTGATTAAATATATGCTCTGACCAGAGAGGTTTTAGAGATTGCAACATGCAATTTCCTATGATAAATATGTCGACACATCACACATCAGGTACACAGAGCTGTTGGTAACTCCGCCCAAGCAGTGGAAATAACGAACAAACTAGAGAAAGGTGTCTGCCCCCGGAAACGTGTATATATATATATATATATATATATATATATATAGAGAGAGAGAGAGAGAGAGAAAGAGAGAGAGAGAGAGAGAGAGAGAGGGGGGGGAGAGAAACTATCAGCATTCAGGAGATTCATTATTCCATATTCTTTAACTATAGTTCATTCCCTCTTACTATCCTTAAGTATCCCTCCTCCCGTCTATCCACCGTCGTTCTTCCACCCACCTAAACATTAAGTATGCCCAAATGGTAGGCTCTTCTCCAAGGAGGTAGGCTCTATGACCGGTGACCCCTCGAAGGATGGAGTGAAAGAAGAAGTTTGGCGAATTCTCCACCAAAATAAAGAATCAACCTTAGCACCGGTCGCCGCATTTTACCCTTAACCCCATAAGTGGTGACCACTTTTTGTTCTAACAAGAAGAGGGATGGAGAAGAACGATGGATTCGCACAACGTACAACGAGCGCTTTGAGAAGAAGGATTCACAAACCCCAAGCCAACTCTCAGCCCAAGAAAAAATAGTCCTGGCGAACTCCACCACCGTCGACACCGTCGAATTAGGATGGTAAGAGGATCATCTATTTTCTACCAACCGGACCACTGCAAGCAGATGGATGAGCTAGGGTGTACTGCGAGAGGTGGAAGTAGGTGGGGACCAAACCCGGCTAAAGATTGCCCAGTCTTAACATACGGGCACAGCACCCACCATTGTAACTTATGAAGGCCAACAGTGAACTAGGAGAAATCAACGTACAAAATCAGGCCATTCGTTTGAGCGCAAGGTTAAAAAGATTAGTATGACATTATTAGAGGTTTAAAACTGCCAGTGTTTATCAGATTAAAGTTCAAATTCAGTTCGTACCCAGTTCAAAAAGCCTAAACTTAATGCTTACTTAAGTTCAAATATAAATTGTGTAAATAAAAAGAAATCCAGCGCCCGGTGGTAAGAGGAATAATATTAATTTTATTAGAACAAATTAAGTCTAAAAAACATTATCCCGTTCCGTGAGTACACGAAGTAATGTATATGTAGAAGAAATCTTTTTGTTCATAGTATAGGATCCACATACAGACCCTAAATTTTAACCCGATTGGTATCACATGGTTTGAAATAAAGAATCGCAGGATTGCTGTCACTTTAACAATTTCATCTGTTGTAACCAATCACTCCTCTAATTTGGAATCCTTTTGTATGCATTACATTGCAGCCGCATATTATAATGAACTTGGAAGAGGCATAAATATAAACACACCTCGTTACTCTATAGCTTCCTTACGTGGTGAACTATGTATATGTATTGTTTCATAATTATAGCATTTTTATACCAGTCGAAAAAAGGATGAGATCCAATTGTAAGATAAATTAGATATTATTGTGCATTATATGACAGAACATGGCATAATGAATAGACCCGTTTTGTTGAGTACGGATATATGTGCTAGCGAAGACCGATGTCCTGTTCGAATGTTAAAAATGCTGTTAGACATTAGGTCTGCCCTAAATATGTATCTGATATGTATCTACCTGTGCATTTATAATGCGTTATTTTTGCGTTAACTCCATTTCTAGCAGGAGGGTCCTGTATGACTCGTTTTATAAAAGAGATATGCCTCTGGAATCAAATAGCAGGATTTAATAGGCCAAGCGATGAACTCCACAAATGGACAGTCGGTGAATGTATAAAATCCTATAAATTGCTTTGTGTGTAACTTAAGGAAATGATATGCCAATTCTAATAAATAAAGAACCTAAAACTAATTAGGAAATGAAAATATGTATTTATTAAACTGTAGAAATAGAGGGGAGCGGTTGTTAGATTCGCGGGGAAATAGAGATATGAAAAAAGGACCAACTGAGAAAAACGAGGATGGCAAATAAAGAAACCTACGCGTATTGGGAAAATTTATCAGCAGCTGAACAGGTATAGGCTCTGACCAGAGAAATTTCAGAGACATATCAGGTACAGAGAGTTGTCGGAATCTCCTGCCAGGCGTGGAAATAACGAACAAACTAGATCACGGGCTCTGCCCCACTTAAAAGTCAAGGTCACGCCCCTTAGAGACAAAACATATATATTTTATATATATATATATATATATATATATATATATATATATATATATATATATATATATATATATAATATCTAGCAAAGTAGCGCAACAGAATGATGAAGATATATGCAATAAACGACATTGAAATAGAAAACGGAATAAATTTTCGTACAATAATATTTATTACCTTTTTTCGAAAAAATCCATGCAGGAAAGCGATTCGAACCAGGGACACTGAGGCATCGAGCGCCGTTTTGATAACAGGTAAAAGTATGCCGTTAGTACACTATGCTACGCAGAGAACCATACGCATACTTATAACTGTGATCAAAGCGCTGCCGATGCCTCATTGTCCATGGTTAGAATCGGTTCCCTGCACGGATTTTTTCGAAAAAAGGTAATAAATATTACTGTAAGAAAAATTTATTCCGTTTTCTCTTTCAATGTGTTTCATTGCATTCATATAAATATATATTTATCAAGAGAGAGAGAGACAGACAGACAGACAGACTCTCAGCATTCATGAGATTCATTATTACTTATTCATTAACTCATTGTCAGAGAAAAAGAGAAAGAGAGAAAGAGAGAGAGAGAGAGAGAGAGAGAGAGACGCGTAGGACAGGAATGCTATGCATCAATTATAGTAAATTAGCTAATTTAATTATAGCAGTCGGGCAAAATTCGAGTCAAAAATATGCTAAAGAAAATCGGGTTCGTTTTAAGACACTTAAATTTCCGTCAAATAAGACGTCCCATATAGTTTGTCTAATTGTAACAATGGGAGGTTCCGCGAGATGTCGTAAATTGTTTGAAATTCACTTCCGGCAGCTCTGTAAAAATAGCAAAGCATCGGCCTGGTCAAATTAGTATTTTGCAAAGAGGACAGGTCGCATAAGGTAAGGCCTGCAGCCTCTTATTTCTGGCCGAGTGTAGGCGGGAATTAAGTTGTGATAAATGTTAAATATTAACTAAAAGATTCATTGTCCCACAATTAATTCCAGACTTAAATAAGACCCAGCCATAACTATTGAAATATGACCCAGTGTCCTGATTGCTTGCATTGTCCTTACGAGTGTCTATTTTGTCTTTTCTTATAGCTTCTTTCTCTCGGCCTCCCATACCTCAAGAGCCCGAAGACAAGAAAAATATTCTGGATATAAGCTTCCTAAAGAGGAGAGAATCTTCTACACTGCATTATTCGAGCCTAGCTTTACCGCCACCCACGGAAAAATACTCCCTCTATCCCTACTTTCGAGGCTGGCAGTGGTAACTGGAAGAACCGTTTTATCCTCCATCATGACTTCGAAAATGCCGAGTACAAATCGGCCCTAAATGCAAACCCAACCCATGCTGTTAGAAAGTAATCGTGCTGGATGCTCATACCCCTGTTCCCCTCGAGCAGCAAAATCTCCGGGCGTCATATCCAGCCGGATTTGAAGTCATCTTTGTCGGTCGCGTGCGGCTGCTTGTGTATACTCACGGCTCCCACCTGGAGCCAACATTCTAAACCGATTCGCCCTGTTATTTATTTTCATTTATCCTTCATTTTCATTATTTAATTTTTGTTTTTACAGTATAAAGATTATTTTTCTTTCACTCAGTTTGATATCCAGAACCTCCTAGATAGTTGATTTAATTCTGCCAAGTGTAGCTGTTGTCATAAGGAAACTACTCACTCTTACGAGATTTATTGTAACCCATAGGTAAATTGTAGCATTCGAGGCAAGATCCAATTGCAGAATTGTTCCGTGTGCTATCCGCTATCCTTTCCAAGACACGGAAAGCTAACGGAAGTCAGGAGATGTAAGCTGACCTACGGCACTCAGTTACTACCCTTATTAGCGTTACGGAATCCAGTTTACCGGATTCCTGCTGGCTTTAGACTCGAGTAAGCCTACTCATTGACCACAAAAAGCTCGAGACGTTTCCGCTTGCCCCTTTACTAGGCCAATTTAAGAATACGGTTATATGTTCTTAGCTGCGTCCTTTCAAACTACTTTACTTACCCCGATTACCGAGACACCTTCGGTAAGCCCAGCCTAACGCATAACCCTCTTGAGTAAATATAAGGAGTCAGAACCAGTTCGAAAGGGGCGTAAAGTAGGCCCACTGCCTAGAGGGCTTGTTACCCGTAATAGTAACGAGGACTCTTGAATGCACGCACCCACAAACCGATAACCTATACTAGAACATTAAAAGGTAAATTTACCGGTAAAATCAACTCCCCTTATAAGTCAACCCCAATCAGGATTTTATCTTACGATTAACATACCAGATATGACTTAACACATAATAACTGAGATCGATACACTTTTTGGTAGTTTTTAAATATATTTCCTTTCAATGCCCACAAAGAGGCTTTCAGCAACTGCGTTATTTTTCAAAGGAATTTTGTAGAAAAAAAAGAAGGGAGGAGGAGGAGAAACAAAACTGTTTCCTGTAACAAAGAAAAGAATAGAAAAATAGAGAGGGAAGAAGAGAAAGAGAGAAGGGGTTTCAGTAAGATAACCCTTGACTGTTTCCATTCTTATCTATTTGCTCTTCTTCTTATTTTGAGAGATATGCGTTGCGTCCTCATGCCTATTTATCGGGACTAACCGAAAGAGGTTGCTTGTGTAAATAGACTCCAAAACCAACAATGGCATGGAATGACTTTGGGTAGAGAGAGAATGTTAAAGGTTTCCCTTACGGTCTGGTTATGCACGAGAAAAGGTTGATTTTTTTTAATTTAATACTTTTATAAAGTTAATAATATAGAGTAATCAGGCTTAACTTAGTGCAGATGAATAAATTAATGAAAGTTGGAATTGGAGATAAAATTTTTTATCGTTGGTAGCAATTCGTTACAGCAACGGTAGTACGAAAAATTACAAGAGCCAAGTACCATTGGAATGCGCTAATGAATTTTGTGTATACTTTCGCAGATTATAAATGATGAAGCGATGATGTCTAAAAATATCCATTTGGTTGAATTAGATGAATTTGACTAAAAGTTATCACTAATGCACCGCGTATAGATTACATGCGCGCTCAGGACTATTTTGTCTTATTATGAAGTGGCTCAGTTGCTTAGTAGATTATGGCGTCATGAAGATTGAGGCGGCTAGCAAGAGAGATGGAGAAAATATATGTATTTCGTTCTCTCTCGATGGAAAATCGATGACAATTTGACTCTTGGAGAAAAATGACGAGGTTGAAATTCGTCATATTTCTTGGAAAGTTTAACACTATTTTAACAATATTTGTTCTTTTTGCAGTTGAGGGACTCAACGCCTCCCTCAGATTGGTGTAAATTCTTTTCACGTGTATATCTAAGTTCGGCGGAAGTAAAAGGATTAGGGTAATTTTCTTTTGAGATCTGGCAATTGGGTCGCAGAAGTGATTAGCGACTCGTGAGTTCAACCAAGTTTGGAGCGCAGGTACAGAGGTGACTGACCGAGAAAATGCTTCCTTCTCCACCTTGTAAAACGACAAACTAGGGTATCTCCATACTTATGTATGTTGTTGTAAGAGTTTAAGTCTGTGGAGCCTTAAGGGAATGAATCTTAGCAAGTCTCCCCCAAAGAACTAAACTTAGCGAAGAAAGGAGGAATCTTGTGTCCCTGAGACTTAGCGTCCCTTGCTTTGATGCACTGCCTGTTGGAATTGAACAGATTTAAGACGATTAATTGGAACCCTTACCTTTATTCAGTACTAAAATTCAGAGAAAATAGAAGTATCTCTACTGACTTTGAAAGGTCTGATTTATGAGTGATTCAACGGATCTTTACCACCGTCTAATTGGAGAAAATTGGGAGATCCGTGCCTATCTAAAATGACGTAAGCTGCTCTTTCCCGTTTGTGGAGGGTCTGCGTCATCCTAAATTACACCATTTTATGCATAAGGGCAGCGAAGAAGTCGAATAAGATGCGGTGTCAAGATTTATTCACGAAATTGTGTGGCAGAAGTACCCCCAAAACTTCCTTTTCTGAAATTCTAAGCGACAAAAGGACCAATGAGGGAATGGTTCTACACATAGGCACTCACAGAAAAGAGACGATATCTCATTCTATTGGAGCTACCTGAAGTCGTTGCATTACCTCTTCTTTCTACCAAAGTTAAAATACAGTGCATAGCCTTTGATAGTCAATTAATTATCACCAAATCCTATGTTGATAATTTCTTCATAATTGGATGCGTATCGGCTACCACTTTAATTATTATGGTTTCAAGATTGCCATCCACACTTTCGTTAACTCCACCTATATTTCTAGAGTTTTTACTTGATGGATCCCAATCTTTCTCATTTCGACCATTTCAACTTGTTCAGAAATTTGCGGTTGAAGATCTTCCCCACTCAAAACGTTTCTCTCCTGTAACCCCTCCTCCGTGAACCGGGACTTTTGGAAAATGTGACGAACAAAGCTGTTCCCCTTTGTTAAAAATTGTATAGAAAGTGTAAAGTATAAAAATAAATATGATACTAGTTTTCATTCTCCTTGAATTGCGGGGTTTACTTCAATATACTAAGAACATTTTTTATTTCGCTACTCTGCTAAGTTCTCTTTTCTTCGGATGAAAAATGTTCTTGCTCACTTTTAGGAACGCTTCATTTTTTGTACGTAATAAATAGCGGTGCTCCACTTAAATTACATAATGCCTGGAGATTCATAGCCACAGAGTGAAAATGGAAGTAGAATTGTCGTAAATCTTTCAAGTAGTAGAATTGAACGTAGGAATGGTGATGCAATTTTTCATGAAGATTCCGCGTTTGATACATCATGCAGGTTCATTATCTATACAGTTTATTCATCGCTTCTCTTTCCTCTCTCTCTCTCTCTCTCTTTCTCTCTCTCTCTCTCTATATATATATATATATAATATATATATATATATATATATATATATATATATATATATATATGAGAGAGAAAAAAACAACAACTTCACTCATACATTGCGAGTTTTGACATAATGAACAAGTACAGGATAGCATCCAAACATAATTTTCTCTATGCAAAATGGTAAATTTCAACTTCCAATGAAATTCTCCCTCTTGCTACACAAAGGGAAAGCTAGAGGCCAAAAGCGCTTTTATCGAAGCGCCTTGATAAGCCATTCATCAACTTCTCTCGTGCGTGACCTTATCCCGGCCTATTTTGCCGACAATGCAGCCGCTCTCCCTCAACCCACTTTGGCTTAATATAAAGAAATTGTCCTGGGGTTTCACTTTGGTCGGCTCCCCTTTACAAAAGGAGACGCCACTCGTTCTGCGTTCTGGTCATACATCGCATCCTTTCCGTTAACTCAATTCGCCCTCAAGTGCTGACGAAAAAGCATTTCTTCTTTAAATATAATATTAATATTAATAATATTTAAAATTATCAAGTAGAGCATAAGTTAGGCTGGTGACACTTGCTAATGCTATGTGATTTTTATCTAACATGATAATATCTGAATATATTTAAGGAAACATAATGCATAAACTCTAAAACTTAAAACCCGTATCGTGAACGAAGTTCTCCTATGCAAAGGTAACAGGCGCCGGTCCTCGTTGAGGTAGTGTGAATGCAGTAATAGCAGTATTCTTTGATTTCGGACTAACAAGCAACAGGAAAACCTTCCTGAACCAATGAAGATGGGCACACATAGACCTTATTGGTAGTACCCTGAATTGAAGAGGGCTTTGTGGTTGGCTATATTTGTGACGATGTATGTGGAGGAAGATGCGTTCACCCACGAGTCAGAAACTGCGCTCCTTTAATATGCGACTAGCTCCTTAAGCACTATGTTCGATTTTTTCACGAAATTAACACATCGTTTAAGATAAACCTGGATATATATCATAGATAATTTCAAGTTCAAAAAGTTTTTGACACCCTTCGACATAAAAGTTTCTTGATAAAGCTAAAATTGTACGGAACTGGAACCAGCGTGCTAAAATGGATTGAATAGTGTCCGGAAAACCGTAGCTGGAGTTAATGTTTTCGATATTTTCAAAAAATTATCACATCGTACATGATAACATTGTAAATATATTATAAATAATTGCGATTTCAAAAAGACTTTTAACACCGTTTTACATAAAAGATTCTTAATAAAGCTAAAAATGCACGGAATAAGGGGCAGCAAACTAAAATCGATGGAAGGATGCATTGTAAACCGCAGGCAGATTTAATGGGTTCGACTTTTTCACGAGATTCTCAAATCTTAGAAGATAAAGTTGTAGATATATTAGAGATTATTTCGATTTCAAAAAGGCTTTTGACACCGTTCTACAGTGATGTGCTAATTGGGACATTGATAGAAAAAAAAACAATTTCGCTATTCATTTATCATTCTCCAAATCACAGCATGCATATCATCTTAATATTTACAGTTAATAAGAAATATTTCCCCCTTTGCTTTAATATTCTCAGCAATCCGATTGTGCATGGATTGCACCAATTTATTACTCATATTCCGTACTTCCTGTTCGTGATACCAGGCATAAAAGATTCTTCCTAAAGCTAAAATTGCACGGAATAGAGGGAAGCGTATTAAAATAGATTCAATAGTGCCGGGAAAACCGTAGGTATAATTGTCGTCAATAGAAATATTTCAACATGGGTAACGATCATTTGTGCCCTTCTTGAGGGATCTGTTCTCGAGCCAAATATAAAGGACGTTATTTCGAATTATTAATATATTTGCTAAGTGCTGCTAGTCTTTGTATTCCAGTGTTGCCAAGTAATGATACTATTCGTCACGTGTTAATTTGCATGGAAAATTAATTATAGGGTAAAAAAAAAGTAGCTAAAAGTTAATGAAAATGTTAGGGTGATATTGATAATTAAAAAAATAATAAAAACAGAGTTAGTTAAGATGGAAAAATGATAATTAGGGAAAATCTGGCAACTAACTCTTTGTGTAACAAAACCATGTCAAAATGTTTCGAAATTATATAAAATAAATTTACTATACTAAGTTATTTTATTGTAAAATGGTATCTCTATTGTATTTATTATAACTAAATAGAACCCAAATACTACATCTCTAATCAAATAATAATAATATCTTTAATCGTCCTTAGGATAGCAACTCAGAGCAGAGTGCGACATGCCTAATTGTGGCTAATGTTCATAGGTTATTATTATTTCCGAAAAGAGTAGAATATTGGAGAAAAGATTTAGCTATCTTAACTTGTGTGACCAAATATTTTCGAAATTGAGGCATCGCGAAAGAGGGATATGCTTAAATGTTAAAGAGCTTGACATTTTGCCTTTAAATTTAAAGATATTGACGGCTGCCAGATTATTCGAGCAGCAAATAGGAAGAAAATACAATCACCGTTGAGTCAAAGACCGCTTAAAGAAACAAGCCGTATGGGAGGAAAGCTGCCAAGTATGAATCTCATCGTTCTTGATAAGTTCACTTGGAAAGACAGATAGATGGTGGTTGCGGCACTTTCTTTCTTTAAGGAAGAGAAAGGGGTCTTGAAAGTTGTGCTGTATCTAATGTGTAGCCAATGCGGTTCACGGAGGAGGGGTTACAGGAGAGAAAAATTTGAGCGGGGAAGATCTTCAACCGCAAAGTTTTGAACAAGTTGAAATGGTCGAAATGAGAAAGCATGGGATCCATTAAGTAGAAGATACAGAAATATAGGTTGACTTATAGGGGGAGTTGATTTTACCGGTAAATTCCCTTTTTAATGTTCTGGTATAGGTTATCGGTTTGTGGGTGCGTGCATTCAAACGTCCTCGTTGCTATTACGGGTAACGAGCCATCTAGGCAGTGGGCCTACTTTACGCCCCTTTCGAATTGGTTCTTACTATTTATAAGTTCGCAAAAGGGTTATGCGTTAGACTGGACTTACCGAAGGTGTTTCGGTAATCGGGGTAAGTAAAGTAGTTTGAAAGGACGCAGCTAAGAACATATAACTGAATTCTTAAATTGGCCTAGTAAAGGGGCAAGCGAAAACGTCTTGAGTTTTTTGTGGTCAATGAGTAGGCTTACTCGAGTCTAAAACCAGCAGAAATCCAGTAAACTGGATTCCGTAACGCTAATAAGGGTAGTAACTGAGTGCCGTAGGTCAGCTTACATCTTCTGACTCCCGTTAGCTTTCCGTGTCTTGGAAAGGATAGCGAATAGCACGCAGAACAATTAGGCAATTGGATCTTGCCTTGAATGCTGCAATTTAACTATGGGTTGCAATAAATCTCGTAAGAGTGAGTAGTTTCCTTATGACAACAGCTACACTTGGCAGAATTAAATCAACTATCTAGGAGGTTCTGGATATCAAACTGAGTGAAAGAAAAATAATCTTTATACTCTACAAACAAAAATTAAATAATGCACATGAAGGATAAATGAAAATAAATAACAGGGCGAATGGGTTTAGAATGTTGGCTGCAGGTGGGAGCCGTGAGTATACACAAGCAGCCACACGCGACCGACAAAGAGGACTTCATTTCCGGCTGGATATGACGCCCGGAGATTTTGCTGCTCGAGAGGATCAGGGGTATGGGCATCGAGCACGATTACTTTCTAACAGCATGGGTTGGGTTTGCATTCAGGGCCGATTAGTACTAGGCCTTTTCGAAGTTATGACGAAAGATAAAATGGTTCTTCCAGTTACAACTGCCAGCCTCGAAAGTAGGGATAGAGGGAGTATTTTTCCGTGGGTGGCGGTAAAGCTAGGCTCGAATAATGCAGTGTAGAAGATTCTCTCCTCTCTAGGAAGCTTATATCCAGAATTTTTTCCTTGACTTCGGGCTCTTGGGGTATGGGAGGCCGAGAGAAAGAAGCTATAAGAAGAGACAAAATAGATACTCGTAAGGACAATGCAAGCAATCAGGGCACTGAATCGTATTTCAATAATTATGGCTGGGTCTTATAAAAATCTGGAATTATTCGTAGGACAATGAATGTTTTTGTCAATATTTTACTTTTATCACAACTTAATTTCCGCCTACACTTGGCCAGCAATAAGAGTCTGCAGGCCTTATCTTATGCTGCCGTAATTGAATTTTAGACAGTTCTCGACATCTCGCGGAACCTCCTATTGTTACAATTAGACAAACTATATGGGACGTCTTATTTAAACGGAAATTAGGGGTCTTCAAAAGAACCCGATCTCATTAGTATATTTTATACTCGAATTTTGCCCGACTGCTCTAATTAAATTAGATAATCTACTATAATTCATCCATAGCATTCCCGTCCTACGTATCTCTCTTTCTCTTTCCCTGACAATGAGTTAATGAATAAGGAATAATGAATCTCATGAATGCTGAGAGTCTGTCTGTTTGTCTCTCTCTCTCTTGATATATATATATATATATATATATATATATATATAGCAGCAGGAATATGAAGACATATGCGATGGTTTTAACATTTAATTTTCCGGACGTTTCGGTCATTAACGATGACTATCATCAGCGAATTCTAAATACAAAGAATTATTTTTATAAGAATAACTAAACACAGCAATAAAAACATGACATGACTCAAAAATGATAAGCGAAAGCAAGAAGTTACAATGAAATATAAAATCCTAAACCGTTGAAAGCAAATTGGTGAAAATCTATTAATAAGAAATTGATGTAATATCGTAAAAAAGAACAAAATTAAATAATAATCCCATATTTTAAAATTTGCATAATAAACATGAATTAAATTCCTATCGAAATACAAAAAATGTAAACTATAGCAATAAAGTCGAAAGCAAGGCATGAAGAAATCGATTAATAAGACTGACAAAAAAAAGATTAAATAATCCCATGATCAGTAAATATGAATAATAAACATGAATCAAGCAGAATACGAAAAAAATCACTCTAAACCACAGCAAGAGAGAATTATAAGGGCAGGGCGAACAATCCAAAATAAGTTAGATCAGGGGGTATGTAATCGAAGCGGATATTAATAAATGGAGCGAAGCAAGTAATTCAATTAAGTTAAATTTTAAGTGATTGAACATTAAATGATACGAGTAGAATAAGTCACGAAAGTTTAAATAGTAAATATTTAATAATGGAGGGGTCAAAATGACGACTAAAACATTAGATTAAGGAAAAAACAATAATAAACCAGATCGTTTAGATATTAATGGGACAAACTAAAATAGATATAAAAATTTCTCTGCACGACTACTAACCTTATAACGGTAAAGCTGGGAGTAACAATTGATATTACGGACAGAATTAGGCAAAAAGAAAACTATTAAGGGGGATGTGGTTGGTTGTACAATTGTCTATATTGTGAATAATTTAAAGGATGATGAAAAATCATTGAGTTCCGGGTTTATATATATATATATATATATATATATATATATATATATATATATATATATATATATATATATATATAAATATATATATATATATATATATATATATATATATATATATATATATATATATATATATATATATATATATATATATATATATATATATATATATATATATATATATTGTCTCTAAGGGGCGTGACCTTGACTTATAAGTGGGGCAGAGCCCGTGATCTAGTTTGTTCGTTATTTCCACTGATTGGGCGGAGTTACCGACAGCTCGGTGTACCTGATGTGTCGACATATTTATCATAGGAAATTGCATGTTGTAGTCTCTGAAATTATATACAGCCTGGAAAAATATAAAAAAACACCCCTCAGATATACCTAGATATTTATGTAAAAATTTGAATTTCATCATATTATTCAGAATTATATATGCTAAAGATTATTTTGTATTACATTTGAATATTTAGTTAAAATGTTTGGGTTAATTAGTATTTTACTAAATCATATTTAATTAATAAAATGGTATGTTTATTTAAATCAGAATTTACCCAATATTTCTTATGTGTCAGCTCTAAATATGAATACTGTGTTTTTACTATCGTTCTAAATAAGTAATATGATTAAAAACCCATAAATTACAGATGCATAGAGAAGAATAATCCACCTTCTCTTGAGCCAACGGTTATCACAAATTGAAATTGCTAAAAAAACTTTTCAAGATATGCTGTTCAAACCATTATAAAACGACATCAAGATCCCAAGATCTCTGTATTAAGGAGCAGAAGTGGCATAAAACCTCCAAAAGACACGTATCCTCCAGTCCTCAATACAGCACAGCACCTTACATCTTTGAACAAAACATTGGGAACAGGTAATAAGAAATCTCTGGGGAGTCCAACGGCTCTCAGGGTATGTGTTTGCCTCATCCTCGCAGGCTGGCTCAACGTTAACCGGGGTAAAAGTGTTCTTGAACCAATCAGTGTTTTGACTATTTAGGCATCCGTGTGGATCAAGCCAGGAGTAGGCTAGCCCTTACCACTGCTCTTTGTAACAAAGTGAGACGCACGCTTGCGCACCTCAGTGTTCATCGAGCCCCACGTAAGACATGGCTCCGTATGGCCGGTCTCGTAAATTTCATATCCCCAGTAATAAGGATTTTGTTTTTGTGGGTACAATTGTGCTTTCTCCGAATCTTTGCTCCCCGTTAAAGTGACTCCTCCCTCATCCCCTTTGTCAACGGTAAATAGTTTAGATGGTGACGCCCTCGTGTCTCTCACTGATTGTCTATACGGACGCCGCTCTTTCGGGCCTTGGCATTACTATGTCTAGCGGTGCCCTGGCCATTATCTGGACAACATCTTCCTAATAGAATACCTGTACCTCCTTCTCGTTTGCTTGTTATTCTCAAAGGCAAATATTATGTCGGATAATTTACCGGCCATTGGAATTCGGCACATTGAAAGGTCCCGATTAAACTCCTCGCACATTTTAGCGATTGAATGCGCTCAGCTATTACCCGCATGTTCCTGGTCTCCGTCCGTAACATCACCTATGTAAGATCCGCTAGAAACATCGCTGGCGCCGCTTCTAGAAGCTTCGACTTAGTAATAACCTAATTCACATATAGCCACGGCTCCCTCTTCTTTGTTTTTATATAGCATCCAAAACTCAACAATCTCGCAAATTATTTAACTATCGTCCAAATTCGACTCGTATCACTCTCAGAAAACCAACCACCACCTCGCGCGCGCCCATTGGCCGCACGGCGCCTAGACGACCCGAGATTGGGCAAACTTTACTCTAGTTTTGGAACATCAACATAAAGGTGCTTTTGCTTTCCATCGTGTGTGTCCCTTTTCCTAAAGTTTCTTTGTATATAGTTATCAATTGTGACTTGTGCATATTTTTTCTATATTTTTGTGACCCCATAAAAGTGTTTTGAGGATGATTGTTCATATATAATCCCTTTCTTAAAGGGCTAAGGTAATTTCATGTGTATTTTTAAGTCCATTCCTAAAGGGGCTATTGCTTTCTTCAACTAGTTTGTGATTATTATTTCGAATCTTTTTTTGTAGGGAATTCTTTTTCGTGATTATCCGAACTCTAACTCAAGAAATTCGGCTCAAACAGCAGTAGGAAACTAATCTGAGCCAAGCGTAGAACTGCGACAAATCATCCCCTCGGTTGTTCACCGTCAGGGAAATTTGACACTTTCTTCGGAGCTTAGCCTCGGTTTAATTTTCACATTAATTTGGGTTTTTTCCTATTTTGTGTATTTACTGTTAACAAATTACTTTATTTACTTTAATGAATTTTTCCTATTCTTTTTCTTCTTATGTATGTATTAACTTATTTTGCTTAATTCTATTATAAACTACTTAATTTACTCTAGTTTAATTTTTTGTCCTTACCATCCAAAAGTGGGTGGTAATAGCTTACTTACAATCCCCATACCACAGTTGAGCACGCGAGTGACTCTCCGAAAGTAAATGTGTTCTGCGCCATCTCCAAGAACCATCTTCATGGCCCGTTTTTCTTTAAGGGAAATGTGACCGTCCATGTTTATCTACAAATGCTTCAGAACTGACTAATGGATGAGCTCATTGCAAATGAACAAGAAGGCTTAATTTTTCAACAGGACGGGGCTCCATCTCACTGGAACCTAAATATGCGGGCTTATCCCAATGACAATCTGCGAGGGAGATGGATCGGGCGTGCTGGTAAAGAAGAAGATGTGCTGTTGAAATAGCCGCAACGTTTACCTGACCTAACACCTTGCGATTTGTTTCTCTGGGGCTATGTAAAGGGACTGTTCTATTTCCCCCCTCTTCCTGCAAACCTAGAGGAACTCAAGCACAGAATCCCTACCATGCTGGAGACTTTTACCAAAGACATGCTGCAGCGTGTTTGGGAGGAGAAGGACTACATACTCGACGTGTGCCGTTGTGAACGGTGAGCATATTGAACATTTGTGAAATCTTTTATTGAATCTACATACCTTTGATTGTCTCATTTAAATTTGGAGGAATAAATCTTATTTTGCTTAGTTTCATTTGCCTTGACTATGTAGTTTCTGTGATATTTACATCTCAAATGATATCAAATTTTTTGAAACACCCTAGACATTAATTTTCCTTTGACTCGCTCTTCACAATACGTGTAAGTTTCAGTAATTATATAGTAAAGGGTTTATTTTGTGAAAAGTTTTTTTTCTGGAATCGTTTAAAATGAATACAGACGTGCGTGTTGGAATTATAATTTGGCGAATCGAGAGAAAGAAATACAGTGACAAAGAGAACTTTAGATAGAAGATTTTATAAACCTGGGCCAAAGGAAAAGATTATATGAAATTTGGTAAAAGTTTAAACGAACGATCTGTAAATGATAAAGAAAGATTAGAATGAGCACCAATTTACAATCTTCTTATGAATGCTGATTGCAAAATTCACTGACGATCTAATTATGCATTTGTTCGTGTTGATTCACACAAACTCTGTCTCACGATCTCAACTGTGTAAGAAATTCTTAAAGTTACTTTGTAGAAGAAAAGCAATATTTTGCAAGCTTAGACCGATTTACATGAGGAGGATTTCCCTCCACAAAGCGTTGTGTGTGCTGATCTCGTACGACAAATATGTAGTAATAATTTAAGGGACAACATTCTCTTTAGTGATAAAGCAAATTTTCATACGTGTGGAAAAGTAAACTGCCATAATTGTCGAATTTAGGCGAAAAAAAGGAGTGATTTCATCATAATTAAGAAATAGATTGACCGAAAGTAATGTCTGGATGAGTTTAACAAATTCTAAGGTTTATTCTGCTTTTTTTTTCTTTGCTGAAGCTACCGTTAAATGTTTTAGCCATTTCTTGAACTTCAGCTAAGGAGATGAGCGTATCGTGAAGGGCAGATCAGTCCACATTTTGGGGGCAAATACACAGAAAATACGATCATGATTACAGTAGAGGCAAATATGATGAACAAACTCTTAGGGAGCAGAGCCAGAAAATGGCCAGTGAGGAGGTACGGTAGGGAGGAGTTGTGGTATTTAAGGCCTTATATTTACGAAGGATCTTATAAGTAATTCTGTATCGAATATGCACTAAGTGTAGTTCAATAAACAGAGAAGAGAGAAACGTCCCTGGCGAATCAGAACAGGAGTTGCACATTTTTTAACAGGTCGAAGGGGTCGAAGTGTAGTAGCTTGTGATACAGAGAAAAGGAGAAGTGTTGCAAATCTTGAAACCTTTGTGATCAAAGTGGAATCGGATGAAGCTACTCTCAGAGAGAAAGCAGAAGGGAATTACAGACGATAGAAACATGTTTTGAGAGATAACCGACTATAAATGTGGTGTCTGCATTTTTAACTTTATAAGAAAAGGGGGGCATAGGAGCCACACCTAACTGAGAGCTTACCAGCATTTTCTTTATAGATTGTCATGGTTGACTTTCAGAATGTTGTCCAAGTGCAATTCAATTATTATCTTATAAGCAGACAAGACAATGGCTTCGCTACTAAGATTAAAATTTAAAATCTACAAAAAAGCATCAATGGTTAAATTTTTCTAATTTTTTTTAACTTCGCCAATTATAGGAATTTTAAAAAGTAACTTTAAACTAAAGTTCCCCCCTTTCAAAGTATGACGTTGCTAAAATATAGAGTTATAGAGAAGAAGATGATATATAAAAATAATTCTTAGAGTTTTAAAAAATTTACAAAATTTCGATACTTATATTTATTTCTGAACTTTACTATTTTGTTTGTTCACTAACTGTATAATTAAAGAAGGGGAGTTTTTGAGTATTTGAATAATAATTTCTTCTTAGTTTGGTTGTGACTTATGTTTTTTTTCGTCAAAGTTTCTAATAATTCTTTTATATCAATATAGAAAATGGTAAAGTTGAGAAATATATATATATTTTGTGAATTTTTTATAACACAAAGAATTACAAATGGTGAAGTACAGAAAATTTTTTTTATATATTTTCTTCTATAACTATATTTTAGCAACGTGATATATTGAAAGGAGAGAAATTTAGTTTAGAGTTCCTTATTAATATTAGTAACGAAGCGCAAGCTTTCCCCGTAGGGGGAAGTGGCGAAGCCATTGCATGGTTGATATCATAAAAGAATTATTAGAAATAACTTTGATAAAAAAACATAAGTCAAAACCAAACTAAGATGAAATTTTCATTCAAATACTCAAAAAAATCCCCTTCTTAAATTATAAAGTTAGTGAATAATTGGTTTCTAACGGTCTCACTAAACGAGAGTGTAGTAGAGCAGAAATCGTTTCGCGTTTATTCAGCATTGAAATATGGTTTTTGGAAGAAGAATAGAGATTCTAAACACAAGAGGATCATAAACTTTCATTTGTGAACACCCAATTGCACCTCCGCTGGCCGAAATTCTTATTTCCAATATGAATAGATTGATTAAGAGATGAAAGATACGAGCAGAAGCAGTTCCGAGGCACTCAGATATTGAGAAGGGCGGTAAAAAAGAAAATTTGGGGCAACAGTGTGAAATGCTGGCGAGAAGTTGAGAAGAACAAGAATGTACAAAGAAGAAACTCAAGTAGATGTAGGGCAGTTTATTTTGTTTTCTGAATTTATGGTGGCAGTGAAATTGTGAGTAACAAGGATTTATCCCATGGAAGCGGTTTCTCTCACGGCACTATTATCACGGAACTCCTGAAGCCTTCTCTCGCAATATCATCTGCGTTTCTTATCATTCATAACACTAGCCAACATATTTTAACTTTGTCTCTGCTACATGAGTAAATGTTATTGTAACTAACTAATTTTGGTGCGCTGATACCAAATCTGTGCTAAGTTTTTCAGGTAAGATTCCTGAGTTATGCAACTAGGCTATATGGCTCCCTTTGTCACTTTGCATCAAATAATGATATAATTAATACAGGTTTGAGAAGAATAAGACGTTTCTGGGCAAAGGTTTGGAATCGAGCATCCTATTTGGCATTATGTACGTCCTTTTGCAGACCCAGACAAGATATGTATTACATATAAAAGAGGTAGTACTCACCTAACTATATATTTCTTCAAAAATGTTTGAAGCTCTTGTTCTTGCACTTGTACGTGGATATAGGATCCTCCTGTTGTAGGAACTAGCAGTAGTCACCCATCATGTTTCCGTTGAAACCCTCTTGATACCTCTGTTTCATAATTGCGATATATCGACGAAACCTTTTCCCATGTTCCTCACTAATATCACCCATATTAGATAGGAAGAAATCTAGATGCGAATGCAAGAAATGCATCGTAAGAGACATCTGACACCCCATTCGTTGATAGGCCTTTAGCATGTTGTCCATTAGTTCTTCATAGTTCTCAGCCCTATGATTACCAATGGAGTTCGGCACTACATGGACAAATGAATCCAGTGCTGCTAACTCCAGTGGAGTTGGTTTATTTTTTAACTCTCTGTTACGTATCAATTCTCTGATCACCGGCCCTACAAAAATGCGAGCTTTAAGTTTAGCATCGGTTTCCTTTGCACCAAATTTTTCTTTGAGATAATGAAATCCATCAAAATAATGCGCCATTGCTTTAACAAAATTCGTGATAAGGCCAAGCTTGATACTAAGTGGTGGAAAGTAGATTTTCTGTGGATGTACACAGGGCATGTGCTTCACATTGTATTGGACAACTATGTGTTCTTCTCTTTCGGCCAATTTTTGACAATATAATGCTTCTTGTCCTCGCGGCTATTCAATAGACATAAGAAGCACATATTCTGTGTATATCTTAGCTACAGTCCAAGAAGTAACGACATTACATATATATCACCACAGATATTCCACTTATGATGCGAGTAATGAACACTTTCACAAAATAAATTTCATTGAGGTCATATGTCTCTATCATCCCCAAAATAAGTGCGATAAGAATTGAAGATTTTTAGTTACCATTGTGTAACAACACAGCTTTGAGGTTAGCATTGATTGCATCGATGAATATTTTCCATTCATTAGGTAAATGGTCCTTTCTTATCTGATTAATGAGGCTATTAACATCAGTTTAGAAACAAGCACCATCTTCTTCTTTATATAAGGCAGCTACGGCCTCATGGCGTTTAAGGAAAGTAGATATTTTTGCACCCTCTCTAGAACATTCCATTTCTGTAGTCTAGAACCCAACAGTTCTGCGTTCTCCTTTGAAAATGACAAATCATTTAATCACTGCTGATTTATCAACTTCATCTCCTTTACTTTAGAATCATCCTCATACATTTCATCGTCATTTTTACCCTCCTCTTCCGGCGATGAATCATTTTCTTTAACTGCACTATCTGATGGAGGAACTGGGATTGGCACCTCCATATTATGGGCTAATGGTTTTATAGCTGACTTATAATCTAGATATACAATTTTCGACTTGTTCTTATTTGAGAATCTTGAATATTTGTAATACAAAAGTAGCAATCAAAGACAAGATTTGTTGGCTCACGCTACACCATTGGTACAGGAAAAGGCAAGCCTTTCCGTTTGCCATTTAACCACTGTGTGAGCCCCATAAACACACACAGTACAAGATTTCTGAGGTGCCACGGGCTTGCCTTGCTCACCAACTTTACAACCAAATTAATATTTGTATGAAGTTTTCACTCTATTAGCTTATTTTTTCGCTTGTTGCATGGAGTATATATTCCACAGATATAATAAAAGTTGTGTGGGCTTTTTATACATCCACGCCGATTCATGTTTTCAACATAGTTTGTATATATACTGGTATATACTTTTGTACAATCTTATTTCCTTTTCAAATTAATTGAAAGATAAGTCTGAAAGAAAAATGCAATTAATCACTGCACGTAAATACCGTTTTAACACCACTACTATAATGGCTAAATTTGACAACGTGATAAAGCTGGAGTGTAACGCAGGAAACAAACACACACAACACATCCTCTCACTACAGTAGCCGAAGCAACACTGCCCATATGTGTAACTAAAGAGTACGTTTGTAACTCAGGAACCTTAAGTGCTATAACATTTCTGATTACAGGTTCGGAATCAGCATACTCGATTTAGTATTTATCACAAGCTAATACCCAAGTAGCCAAATTATTGATAACTATTGTAATAGTAGCTAAAAACATGGGGTATGTTGTGGGCAAGTGAAAGTAGAGAAGATGGACACATGGCCATAGAAGCCAGGGAAGAGGATCCTGTAAATAGAGCAGAAAGCCACTATGAGTCAATAGAGGCAATGGCAGTCTTTGGGCGGAATGATTGTCGAGGATCCTCTTCTCCACGTAGCCAATATTTTCCTCGTTGGTCACGTCTGACGGGCGTCCTGGACGGGGGTCATCTTCAAGGGACTCATGACTATGGCGGAACTCCCTATTCCAGCCTGCAATGGTTGCATAGGAAGGGTTGGTGTCGGTGTAGACTGAAACCTTGCGTTCATGGATCTCTTTTGCATTCTTGCCTTACTTGGTGAAAAATTTTATCACTACGCGGTGCTCAACCTTCTCCATTGTTGAAAAATTTGTGACTGACGATCTGCGATCAGCTACTGCTTCTTACATAGAGGAGGCAGGAGCGTGATTCTGCAGGTCCTGACTTGTCAGTACTTTTCCTAACGCCCCCACAAACAGGCATCCCCCTTTCTCTGTTTTGCCCTACTGATTCGCAAAACTTAAAACCGCCCCTCATAACAAAAAATAAAAAATTATCCACATGATAATTTTGGTACTTCAGACGGGGTTTGCTAGGGCACCGTCAATACAATTGCGCTTTATGCAACATATTAGACACAGTTCAAAATAACAACTCCGTCTTCCTCTAATAGCTGAATTTTCATCTTTGTTTCAGTTAAAATTGAGTTATTTTTAACAAATGTAAGGAACTTCCAAAGCGTGGAGGGTGGAATTTTTCGAGAACGATTCAAACAAAGGAAATTTTCAGGTGTCTCAATTTCTTAAATTTCTTATTACTGACTGTACTATTTATTTTGGCACATTCATTTCTAGACAAATATCTTTCTAGCTTATCTTAGATTTGAATTTTTTAATTATTCTTGATTTGATTGTGGCAAACGGCTCACAACATTTAGCCTTTGTGGTTGCTTAAGGAATAAGATTGCTGAGTTTGCGATGCCAAATAAAGGGTTAGTAGTACATTCTATACTATACTTAGCTAGTGCAAATTGTAAAAATGATCACAGAAAATACAGGGGTGACTTCAAAACTGTGCAATAATTTAAACCATATAAATTTAACGTATAGATTTGAAAATAATATCGTATGTTTACTTTTTGGTTTCCAATTTTTAGGTTTAATATTATACATTTGTTTCAATGCTTTCAAATTTCAATAGCCTCTAGTAATGGTTCATAAGGTATGGCGAAAGTTGTGATATTATCTGAACATATTTATACTCTCTAAAGTATGTATAGTTTCAACTGACACTGTAATACATGTGATGTTAAATTCCATAATATGGATAATATTTTTAAGAGTTATATATGACCTAATTTTATTTAAAATCAATGCTGAATATCTTTAAAACAGATTGTGAGAGATGGATGAGAGAAGACACTTAGCTCGTATAAGGTTCTTTATTTGACAATTTTTAGTCTCAAAATTCTCGGGCCCAACGAAATATCAAATACTTGACCTCATCCCATCTATGGTTTTTCTCTTAACTTTATAAAATTTAGGAAAAATATTCTATTTAATAAAAACATAGAAGATGTGGCCCAATTGTTCGCCTTCTCTGTTTTCCATATTATGCTTTCTCCGAATGTTATTTTATTATTATATATTCTTATTAAACTTGTGCTCATTACTCTGCCATGAAACCTTTTGTCATTTTTCAGTCTTAAGAAACAGCAACATTTCGCTTAAAATCACATACGAGTATTATATGTAATATTTACTATTAAAATTGCGAAGATGTGGGATCTAGAGTTCGCTCTTTCACACTGATTTATTTATAAAGTCAATCAAGAGGAGATGTATGCTTGTGTTTTTTAGTGAAAAAGCTATATAGTAAAATTTGGAATGAAAATAAAAAGAAAATCAACAGGTTAAATGGTTACTTTACTTGTAAAAGAATTTGGAAAAGAAAGAGGGTGTCGGCTTATCGAGTGTAAGTATCGTAAATCCTAAAATTAGTTGGGCACGATGTACACTGGCCCAAATATCACGTTGAAAACTTTTTCTCTCTTCAAACTATATTATATTATTTAATGGTTGCATATTGTGTTTGTACTATTTCTCGCTTGTATTAGGGTACGTCGTGATTTGCTAATTTAATTTCCTCTAATTTTTTTCACAACCGTTTTTCTTTAGTCTACTACCATTTTATTCGCTATTATTTTTGTATATATTAAAGATAACTAACACGGAGCAATGTCCAATCAAAGCCAGGCTCAATTTGAAATATGTAGCGATTTATGAAACAGAAAAGAGATCCATGGAAGACATCTCGACATTTTTATACCTCACATTTTTAAGACTTTTCAATTATGTCCAATTTCCACTTGAAAAACATGCAAATGCGCTAGATGTAGTCTCCTCATCTTTCCCACTTCATAGCTTAAACAGAACTGAACCCTCCACAGATATTTCTAAACAATGCCTCATTTATTATTTTTTTTATATTTCTCTATCGCCCGAACCCTTTTCACATCGTGACATCAAGCTTTTACATCATCGACTATCTTCCATTAGCTTTGATCGGATCACAAGGAACCTCGATTCACTCATTCCGCCCAAAGACACTGCCATTGCCTCTATTGACTCATGATGGCTTTCTGCTCTATTTACAGGATCCTCTTCTCCTACTTCTACGTCCATGTGTCTTTATTCTCTACTTTCACTTGCCCACAACATACCCCATGTTATTATCTACTATTACAATAGTCAAACATAATTTTGCGACCTGGGTATTAGCTTGTTATTTATAATAAATCGAGTATGCTGATCCTGAACCTGTAATCAGAATTTTTATAACATTTAAGGTTTTTGACTTAAAAAGATACTCTTTAGTTAAACATATGTGCAGTGTTGCTTCGGCTACGGTAGTGAGAGGATATGTTGTGAGTGTTTGGTTCCTGGGTTACATTCCAGCTTTATCACATTGTCAAATTTAGCCATTATAGTAGTGGTGTTGAAACGGTATTTACATACAGTGATTAATTGCATTTTTCTTTCAGATTTATCTCTCAATTAATTTGCAAATAAAAGGAGATTGTACAAAAGTATATAACAGGATATATACAAACTAAGTTAAAAACATGAATCGGCGAGGATGTATAAATAGCCCACACAACTTTTGTTATATCTGTGGAAGATATACTCCAAGCAATCAGCTGAAAAAATAGCTAAAAGCTTGAAAACTTCATAGAATTATTAATTTGGTTTTAAAATTAGTGACCAAGTCAAGCCCTGGGCACCTCACAAATCTTGTACTGTGTGTTATACGGAGCTCACACTGTGATAGAACGTATTGAAGCTGCGTTTAATTTCAACTCCTACCCCGTATTATTTAAAACCACGATGCTGCCCACGTGCATCTTCGATTCGAGGCTTGGAGTCTTATCTCAGCTACCGGAAGCCAATGTTTAAACAAGGAGGTTATCGTCCCCCCGTTCGCCCCCATACGCCGACCTCGCCAGATCGAGTTAGGCTTATGAACAGATAAGGCATTGTTCCCCGGCCCGGCTGTGCGTTCCCTCCAAGCTTCCACTCCATTTTCCCCCACGCCAAGGAGATGTCCTGGCTATTTATATGGAAACTTTACCACTAAGATCAGATTGGAGATCCAGATTTTCGTCGCGAAACATCACCAAGACCCTCTCTCCCTTTGTGCGCCAAGGGACCTCGACCTTGAGATTCACCATCACTTGTCCAGAAGGAGGACAATATTCCTTGAGTGCCCAAGGTTCGAGCCTTTCCGACGCCAGGTCCCCAAGGCCCCCCCCCCCCTGTTGTTCAAGGAGAACAGCATTAGAACAGCCATTGTTCGTTTTAAGCCCTTCGCCAAGAAACGGTTCTCATTCCCCACCCCCCTGTTGTTCAAGGAGAACAGCATTAGAACAGCCATTGTTCGTTTTGAGCCCTTCGCCAAGAAACGGTTCTCACCCCCCCCTGTTGTTCAAAGGAGAACAGCATTAGTACAGCCATTGTTCGTTTTGAGCCCTTCGCCAAGAAACGGTTCTCATCCCCCCCTGTTGTCCAAGGAGAACAGCATTAGAACAGCCATTGTTCGTTTTGAGCCCTTCGCCAAGAAACGGTTCTCATCCCCCCCTGTTGTTCAAGGAGAACAGCATTAGAACAGCCATTGTTCGTTTTGAGCCCTTGGCCAAGAAACGGTTCTCACCCCCCCCCCCTGTTTTTCAAGGAGAACAGCATTAGAACAGCCATTGTTCGTTTTGAGCCCTTCGCCAAGAAACGGTTCTCACCCCCCCCCCTGTTGTTCAGAGGAGAACAACATTAGGACAGCCATTGTTCTTGAGCCCGTAGACAAGAGACGGTTCTCATCCCCCCCCTTTGTTCAGAAGAGAACAACCTAGAACAGCCATTGTTCTTCAAGCCATTCGTCGAGAAACGGTTCTCCTTCAAAAGACGCCTCGTCAGGATCCTTTTATTCCCCCCCCCTTCGGCTGGATCTCGCCAGCGGACCGAAACTCCTTTGCGCCACCTTTCACTGCACCACTAGTGCCAAAGTTACGTAAGCCAAACTTCACCTTTGAGTATTGATCCCTTTTGTCAATTCTATCCTGTGCTTTAAATTGTTTATTGAACCATCCCATCTCTTTAACTCTATATTTGTTTTACCTTTTTTTAATCCCTTAAATCCTTGGATTAGCCCGAGTCTCCACGACCCCTTTCCATTCTGTTTATGTCAATATTTTCCGTTTTTGTGTATTGTTTATAGTTATTATTAATAAAACTCTATTTTATTAATGATAGCAATATTATTATCCTTGAGCTCAGTTCCACTTCTTAAGCATATCGAAGATACATAATATCGGCCGCCAGACAGTAACGCACTCTAAAGATAATTAAGGAAGTTCCCTCAACGAATAGTGTAATATATGGTATCGTCGGGAGTCATTCTACGACATATATATATATATACTATTTAAATTTGGTATCAGGTGTGTAAGGTTTAACGCTATATCTTTGCAAACACTGGTCTCAGTCGAGTAAAGCATAGTGTTATTCGTTACAATAATAGAATATAGTAGTTCCCTTTTGTTTTAACGATTGCTATCCCCTTTTTTTTAAACTTAAGAAGCTGGAGTAGCTCAAGGAACGGTTATAATAATTTGTTTGTGTTTTTTTTGTGATTTTAGTCAGTGGTTATTTAGAGTAAGAAACCAAGTACGAATGGGTCAGTGCCCATATTTAGGTAGGCTAATTCTATAGAGGCATAATTCTTGTTGCAAGGAATTTTAGTTGGTTGACTAGTGCGCCCCCAAGTGCAAAGATGACTCAGTTTGAAATCTTTAAAGCGCAAGGAGAATCCTTGGGACTCTCCGGAAAAGAACTAATTGAGTACATTCAAGAGGAGCAAAGAAAAGAAATACAACGAGAAGAAAGAGAAAGAGAGGAACGGATAAGATAAGCTGAGCTTCAGATTAAATTAGCTCGGATTAAAGCAGAAGTTCAAAGAAAAAAGGTAGAAAAAGAAAGGGAAAGAGTAATCCAACGAGAAGAACGAGAAGGAAAAATACAACGAGAAGAACGAGAAAAAGAAATCCAACGAGAAGAAAGAAGGAAGGATTCGCGCCCCTTCCCAGGAAAGCTGACAAAGTTTCCGAGCCCCGTAAAACCCCAAAACTTCTTTCCCCAAAACCAACATCGGGACTCCAAACCTCCCGTTAAGATTTCTCCCCCATCTCTTTTCCCGAAGCGACCAATAATATGCTTCACCTGTGGTGTAGAAAACCACATGAGCTGGAATTGCCCCCAAAATTCTAGGCTTAAAAGCGGACCAGCCCACCAAGTTCACCAGATTAATGCAACCCCGGCTCCCCCGGTGGTGCAGACCCAAGCAGAAACTTCTCCCCCTCCGTCAGGCCACCAGGTAAATTTTGTTTTTGGTAAAAGTTCATCGGGAACTTTGAAATATGAGGAGGGCAGCGTGGACAGCTGCCGAGTATTGACTCTCGTCAGGGACACAGGATGTACGTGTTTCATCGTGTCCGACGAACTCCTCCCAGTGGCCTCTAACCACGAAAAATTTGCGGTGGTACATGACCAACTTGGGCGGGCGAACCGATTCCCCGTCGCTAGATGTTACCTGCAGTGTCAATATTATAATGGCTGGGCTGAAGTCATTGTAGCACCCATACAATTCTGTTCCGTACTTATAGGACAGAGCCCCCAAGTAAGTTTCGACCCTGTGTTTCAGGCCGCCCTTCCTCAAGGCCGAGATAAGAAAGAAGCCCAGGAGCCCGTCCCCATCAGAACCCCGATACCGTCCGATTTCTCGGAGACCCCTAACCAGGAATTTAGGACGGCAAAAGAGGAGTGTGAATCACTAACACCCTTAGGTGATAAGGCCCCAGACAAGGACACGGAGACTGTCCCTGGACCCCAAGAAAAAAAGAACCCCCAACGCGCCCATGGAGATACCTTCGTAGAACTGGACGAAGCATCGGCGCTTGAAGAGGATTGCCCCGCGGAGTCCCTTAATGTAATCCAGACAGTGTGCATCCAACCTGATGCCGATTACCCTCCTCCTTCCCTACCAGGCGAGTCTTTGGAACCCTCTGACCTGGATAGTGACGCGCAGCTGACACCACGTCAGAAGAGTCAGCTACAAGAACTAATTAAATGGAATCACCATTTACCCACCCTATTAGCTCTTTTCGAGCAACTGCGTGAAAATGGCCTCACCATTGGCCCCAGCAAATGCCAGTTTGCCCACGAAACCATCAAATATTTGGGTTTCAAAATAGGACAAAACAAGTTAGGTCCCCACGAGAACAAGATTAAGGCAATCGCCGACATGCGCCTCCCGATTACAAAGAAGCCATTAAGATCGATCCTAGGATCAGCTTCTCCCTATCAGCGATTTGTTCCGAATTTCGCTGCAATTTCGGCCCCCCTATGCCCCCTTCAGGAAAAGAATTTCTCCGATCGTTTACGTTGGAATGATGTCGCTGTTTCCCATTTTAATCAGCTCAAAAGTAAGTTCATTTCTGCCCCCATTTTTAAGTTGCCCAACCCGGAAAAATCCTTTGGGGTTAAGACCGACGTGATCAACGAGAGCATTGGAGGTGTACCCCCTCAATACGAGGATGACAGAACGAGTCATCCAGTTGCATATGCTAGTCGTCAATTATTACCACGCAAAGAGAGATATGCCACTGGAGAGAAGAAAGCTCTATCAATTATCTGGGTCATAGACAAATTCAAGCTGTACTTGATATGTAAAGAATTTCAAATAGGAACCGACCACGGTCCGTTAGCCTATATTAGGAATGTGAGACACTCAAACGGCCGCATCATGCGCTGGAGTTTACTCTTGCAAGAGTATCAGTTTAAAATAAATTAGATAAAAGGTTCCGATTACCAGGTCGCAGACGCACTCAGTAGGAATGCTCTACCGAATAGCGTAGAATAATTGTATTCATAGGATTAGTATCTCCATGTAGGTATATACCGTCTTGTACGACTTAATTTAAGATTCTTGGGAATATAATTAATTAATGTATATGTCTGAATTTTGTAACGCTCAATGTCTAATTTTTTGTATGTATATTTGTTCTTATTAATTTACGTATAAATTATTTTGTCCCGTATGTACTAAGTTTATATCACTTCATTGTTCCATGTCCTTTTTTTTTCTTTGATTAAGTTGTATTAAAGGTTATTTTCCCCTGTAATCTAAAGATCAAAATAATCATATGTATTGAGGTAATAGTAGTTAGGTGCAGGAAGGTACGGTTGGTACAAGAAAACGAGTTCCCCACAACGGAGCTCTATCGTTGTCCCTTCTCTCTTTTTTTTTCGAAGTGACAACTTCCCCTGGAATGGAGGGGTGTGATAGAACGTGTTGAAGCTGCGTTTAATTTCAACTCCTACCCCGTATTATTTAAAACCACGATGCTGCCCACGTGCATCTTCGATTCGAGGCTTGGAGTCTTATCACAGCTACCGGATGCCAATGTTTAAACAAGGAGGTTATCGTCCCCCCGTTCGCCCCCATACGCCGACCTCGCCAGATCGAGTTAGGCTTATGAACAGATAAGGCATTGTTCCCCGGCCCGGCTGTGCGTTCCCTCCAAGCTTCCACTCCATTTTCCTCCACGCCAAGGAGATGTCCTGGCTATTTATATGGAAACTTTACCACTAAGATCAGATTGGAGATCCAGATTTTCGTCGCGAAACATCACCACGACCCTCTCTCCCTTTGTGCGCCAAGGGACCTCGACCTCGAGATTCACCATCACTTGTCCAGTAGGAGGACAATATTCCTTGAGTGCCAAAGGTTCGAGCCTTTCCCACGCCAAGTCCCAAAGGCCCCCCCCCCTGTTGTTCAAGGAAAACAGCATTAGAACAGCCATTGTTCGTTTTGAGCCCTTCGCCAAGAAACGGTTCTCATTCCCCCCCCTGTTGTTCAAGGAGAAAAGCATTAGAACAGCCATTGTTTGTTTTGAGCCCTTCGCCAAGAAACGGTTCTCATCCCCCCCTGTTGTTCAAGGAGAACAGCATTAGAACAGCCATTGTTCGTTTTGAGCCCTTCGCCAAGAAACGGTTCTCATCCCCCCCTGTTGTCCAAGGAGAACAGCATTAGAACAGCCATTGTTCGTTTTGAGCCCTTCGCCAAGAAACGGTTCTCATCCCCCCCTGTTGTTCAAGGAGAACAGCATTAGAACAGCCATTGTTCGTTTTGAGCCCTTCGCCAAGAAACGGTTCTCACCCCCCCCCCCTGTTGTTCAAGGAGAACAGCATTAGAACAGCCATTGTTCGTTTTGAGCCCTTCGCCAAGAAACGGTTCTCACCCCCCCCCCCCTGTTGTTCAGAGGAGAACAACATTAGGACAGCCATTGTTCTTGAGCCCGTAGACAAGAGACGGTTCTCATCCCCCCCCTTTTGTTCAGAAGAGAACAACCTAGAACAGCCATTGTTCATTTTGAGCCCTTCGCCAAGAAACGGTTCTCACCCCCCCTGTTGTTCAAGGAGAACAACATTAGAACAGCCATTGTTCTCGAGCCCGTAGACAAGAGACGGTTCTCATCCCCCCCCCTTTGTTCAGAAGAGAACAACCTAGAACAGCCATTGTTCTTCAAGCCGTTCGTCGAGAAACGGTTCTCCTTCCCAAGACGCCTCGTCAGGATCCTTTTATTCCCCCCCTTCGGCTGGAGCTCGCCAGCGGACCGAAACTCCTTTGCGCCACCTTCCACTGCACCACTAGTGCCAAAGTTACGTAAGCCAAACTTCACCTTTGAGTATTGATCCCTTTTGTCAATTCTATCCTGTGCTTTAAATTGTTTATCGAACCATCCCATTTCTTTAACTCTATATTTGTTTTACCTTTTTTTAATCCCTTAAATCCTTGGATTAGCCCGAGTCTCCACGACCCCTTTCCATTCTGTTTATGTCAATATTTTCCGTTTTTGTGTATTGTTTATAGTTATTATTAATAAAACTCTATTTTATTAATGATAGCAATATTATTATCCTTGAGCTCAGTTCCACTTCTTAAGCATATCGAAGATACATAATATCGGCCGCCAGACAGTAACGCACTCTAAAGATAATTAAGGAAGTTCCCTCAACGAATAGTGTAATATATGGTATCGTCGGGAGTCATTCTACGACACACACAGTGGTTAAATGACAAACGGAAGGGCATGCCTTTTTCTGTACCAATGGTATGGCGTGAGCCAAAAAATCTTCCTTTTTGTTTGCTACTTTTGTATAAAAAATATTCGAGATTTTCAAATAAGAACAACTCAAAAATTGTATATCTAGATTATAAGTCAGCTAAAAAAACAGTATCCCATAATATGGAGATGCCAATCCCAGTTCCTCCATCACCTAGTGCAGTTAAATTAGATGATTTATCGACTGAAGAGGAGGATAACAATGACGATGAAATCTATGACGATAATTCTAAGGAAAAGAAGATGCAGTTGATGAATCAAGTGAGATTGAATGATTTGTCATTGTCCAAGGTCAAACGTAGAACTGTTGGGTTGCAAACTACAGAAATGGCATCTTCTAGAGGACAGTGCAAAAATATCTACCTTTCGTAAACGCCATGAGGCACAGCTGCCTTCTATAAAGAAAAAGATTGTGCTTGTTTCTCCACTGATGTTAATGGCCTCATGAATCAGTTATGAAACGAGCATTTACTTGATGAATGGAGACTATTCATCGCTGCAAGCACTGCTAGCCTCAAAGCTGTGTTGCTGGACAAGGGTAATAAAGAACCTTAAATTCCTGTCGCACTTATTTTGGAGATGATAGAGACATATGACTGAATGAAATTCATTTTGTGAAGGTGTTCATTACTCGCATCATAAGTGGAATATCTGTGGTGATCTAAAGGTAATTTCTTTACTTCTTGGACTGTAGCTAGGATATACAAAGAATATGTGCTTTTTATATCTATGGAACAGCCGTGATGACAGGATACATTATATTGTCAAAAGGTGGCCCGAAAGAGAAGAACACATAGTTGTCCGATACAATGTGAAGCACGTGCTTTTGGTACATCCACAGAAGATCTACTTTTCACCACTTCATATCAAATTTAGCATTATCACGAATTTTGTTAAAGCAATGGTCCATGATTCTGATGGATTCCATTATCTCAAAGAGAAATTTGGTGCAAAGAAAACCGATACTAAACTTAAAGCTGGCACTTTTGTAAGGCCGGAGATCAGTGAATTGATGCGTGACAGGGAGATCAGAAATAAACTAACTCAACTTGAGTTGGCAGCATTGGATCCATTTGTCCATGTACTGCCGAACTGCCTTGGTAATCATATGGCTGAAAACTATAAAGAGCTAATGGTCAACATGCTAAAGGCATATCAACGAATGGAGTGTCAGATGTCTATTAGGATGCATTTCTTGCATTCGCATTTATATATCTTTCCATCTAATATGGGTGATATTAGTGACGAACATGGGAAAAGGTTCGATCGAGCTATCGCAATGATGGAAAGCAGCTATCAAGGCTGCTTCAACGAAAACATGATGGGTGACTACTGCTAGTTCCTACAACGGGAGGATCCTATATCCAAGTACAAGGGCAAGAGCTTCAAACATTTTGGAAGAAATTTATAGATAGGTGAGTACTACATCTTTTATATGTAATACATATCTTGTCTAGATCTGCAAAGGGACGAAAATAATGAGCTCTCATATTCAGCGCACCAAAGCTAGTTAGTTACAATAAGATTTACTCATGTAGCAGAGACAAAGTTAAAATTTGTTGGCTAGTGTTATGAATGATAAGAAACGCAAACAATCTTGCGAAAGAAGACTTCAGGGGTACCGTGATAATAGTGCCGAGAGAGAAACTGCTTTCATAGCATAAATCCTTGCTACTCTGAATTACACCTCCACCCTAAATTCAGAAAACAGAATAAGCTTCCCTACATCTACTTGAATTTCATCTTTGTGCATTCCTCTACTTCTCAACTTCTCGCTAGCATTTAACACTGTTGCCCTAACTTTTCTTCTTTACCGCTCTTCTCAATATCTGAGTGCCTCGGAACTGCTTCTGCTCGTATCTTTCATCTCTTAATCAATCTATTCATATTGGAAATAAGAATTTCGGCCAGCGGAGGTGCAATTGGGTGTTCACAAATGAAGGTTTATGATCTTCTTTTGTTTAGAATCTCTATTCTTCCCTTTATTAAACTTATGCCTTATCTTGGTCTATAACCACATTTCAATGCTGAATAAACGCGAAACGATTTCTGCTCTACTACACTCTCGTTTAGTGAGACCGTTAGAAACCAATTATTCACTAACTTTATAATTTAAGAAGGGGATTCTTTTGAGTATTTGAATAAAGATTTCATCTTAGTTTGGTAATGACTTATGTTTCTTTTATCAAAGTTATTTCTAATAATTCTTTTATGATATCAACCAGGCAATGTCTTCGCCACTCCCCCTTACGGGATAGCTTGCGCTTCGCTACTAAGATTAATAAAGAAATCTAAACTAAATTTTCCCCCTTTCAAAATATCACGTTGCTAAAATATAGTTATAGGAGAAAATATATAAAAATAACTTTTCTGTACTTCACCATTTGTAATTCTTAGGGTTTAAAATATTTAAAAAATTTTGATACTTATATTTATTTCTAAGCTTTACCATTTTTTTTATTGATATTATAAAAGAATTATTATAAATAACTTTGATAAAAAAAGCATGTCAACCAAACGAAGATGAAATTATTATTCAAATACTCAAAAAAATCTCCTTAAATCATAGAGTTAGTGAAAAAACAAAATGGTGAAGTTCAAAAATAGATATAGGTATCCAATTAAAAATGGTGAAGTTCATAAAATATATTTTTATATATAATCTTCTTCTCTATAGCTCTATATTTTAGCAACGTGATACTTTGAAAGGGGTGAAATTTAGTTTATAGTTCCTTTTTAAAATTACTATAATTGGCGAAGTTCAAAAAATTTCGACCTTAGTAGCGAAGCCATTGCCTTGTCTGCTTATAATATCATAATTGAATTGCACTTGGACAACATTCTGAAAGTCAACCGTGACAATCTATAAAGAAAATGCTGGTAAGCTCTCAGTTAGATGTGGCTCCTATGCCTCCCTTTTCTTATAAAGTTAAAAATGCAGACATCACATTTATATCGGTTATCTCTCAAAACATGTTTCTATCGTCTGTAATACCCTTCTGCTTTCTCTCTGAGAGTAGCTTCATCCGATTCCACTTTGATCACAAAGGTTTCAAGATTTGCAACACTTCTCCTTCTGTCTGTATCACAAGCTACCACACTTCGACCCCTTCGACCTGTTAAAAAATGTGCAACTCCTGTTCTGATTCGCCAGGGACGTTTCTCTCTTCTCTGCATATTTAACTACACTTAGTGCGTATTCGATACAGAATTACCTATAAGATCCTTTCTAAATATAAGGCCTTAAATACCACAACTCCACCTTACCGTTCCGCTTCACTGGCCATTTTCTGGCTCTGCTACCTAAGAGTTTCTTCGTCATATTTGCCTCTACTGTAATCATGATCGTATTTTCTGTGTATTTGCCCCCAAAATGTGGACTGATCTGCCCTTCACGATATGCTCATCTCCTTAGCTGAGATTCAAGAAATGGCTAAAACATTTAACGGTAGCTTCAGCAAAGAAAAAAAAAAAGCAGAATAAACCTTAGAATTTGTTAAACTCATCCAGACATTACTTTCGGTAATCTATTTCTTAATTATGACGAAATCAATCCTTTTTTCCGCCTAAATTCGACAATTATGGCAGTTTACTTTTTCACACGTATGAAAATTTGCTTTATCACTAAAGAGAATGTTGTCCCTTAAATTATTACTACATATTTGTCGTACGAGATCAGCAAACACAACGCTTTGTGGAGGGAAATCCTCCTCATGTAAATTGGTCTAAACTTGCAAAATATTGCTTTTCTTCTACAAAGTAACTTTAAGAATTTCTTACACAGTTGAGATCGTGAGGCAGAGTTTGTGTGAATCAACACGAACAATGTGCATAATTGTATCGTCAGTGAATTTTGCAATCAGCATTTATAAGAAGATCGTGAATTGGATGCTGGTTCTAATCTTTCTTCATCATTTACAGATCGTTCGTTTAAACTTTTCCCAAATTTGGTATAATCTTATCCTTTGGCCCAGGTTTATAAAATCTTCTATCTAAAGTTCTCCTTGTCACTGCATTTCTTTTTCTTGATTCGCCAAATTATAATTCCATCACGCTCTTCTGTATTCATTCTAAACGATTAAGAAAAAGAAAACATTTCACAAAATAAATCCTTTGATATATTAATTACTGAAACTTACACGTATTGTGAAGAGCGAGTCAAAAGAAAATTAATGTCCAGGGTGTTTCAAAAAATCTGATATCATGAGATCTAAATATCACAGAAACTACTTAGCCAAGCCAAATGAAACTAAGAAACATAAGATTTATTCCTCCAAATTTAAATAAGACAATCAAAGGTATGTAGATTCAATAAAAGATTTCACAAATGTTCAATATGCGCACCGCTCAGACACGGCACACGTCTAGTCTGTAGTCCATCTTCTCCCAAAGACGCTGCAGCATGTCTGGTAACAGTCTCCAGTGTGGTAGTGATTCTGTGCTTGAGTTCCTCTAGGTTTGCATGAAGACGAGGGGCATAGACCAGTCCCTTCACATAGCCCCAGAGAAACAAATTGCAAGGTGTCAGGTCAGGTGAACGTGGCGGTCATTTCAACAGCACATTCTCTTCATCACCAGCACGCCCGATCCATCTCCCTAGCAGATTGTCATTGGGATAAGCCCGCATATTTAGCTTCCAGTGAGGTGGAGCCCCGTTGTGTTGAAAAATAAAGCCTCTTTTTTATTTGCAATGAGCTCATCCATTAGTCAATTCTGAAGTATTTGTAGATAAACATGGCCGGTCACATTTCCCTCAAAGAAAAACGGGCCATGACGATGGTTCTTGGAGATAGCGCAGAACACATTCACTTTTGGAGTCACTCACGTGCTCAACTGTGGCATGTGTATTCTAAGTGAGCTATTACCACCCACTTTTGGATCGTGAGGACAAAAAATTAAACTATAGTAAATTGAATAGTTTATAATAGAATCAAGCAAAATAAGTTAATACATAAATAGGAAGAAAAAAAATGGGAAAAAATTCAATAAAGTAAATAAAGTAATTTTTTAACAGTAAATACACAAAATAGAAAAGAACCCAAATTAATGCGAAAATTAAACCGAGGCTAAGCTCCGAAGAAAGTGACAAATTTCCCTGACGGTGAATGACCGAGGGGTTGATTTGGTGCAGTTCTACGCTTGGCTCAGATTAGTTTCGACTGCTGTTTGAGCCGAATTTCTTGAGTTAGAGTTCGGATAATCACAAAGAAGAATGCCCTACAAAAAAAAAGATTCGGAATAATAATTTCAAAATAACTAAAGAAAGTAATAGCCCCTTCAGGAAGGGACTTAAAAATACACACGAAATTACCTTAGCCCTTTAAGAAAGGGATTATAAATGAACAATCATCCCCCAAAAATGGCCTTAAAAGGTAAAGGTTATACACAAAATACTTTTAAGGAGCCACAACAATATAGAAAAGTATGCAAAAGTCACAATTGCTAAATATATACAAAGGAACTTTAGGAAAACGTGACACACACAATGGAAAGCCAACGCACCTTTATGTTGATGTTTCCGAAACTAGAGTAAAGGTTTGGGTTTAAAGTTTGCCTGATCTCGGGTCGTTTAGGCGCCGTGTGGTTAAGGGGCGCGCACGAGGTGGTGGTTGGTTGTCCGAGAGTGAGACGAGTCGCATTCAGACGATAGTTAAATAAGTTGCGCTATTGTTGAGTTTTGGATGCTTTCCCTTACACGGATTTTTTTCGCCCCAAAGGCGAACATGATGCTTATTGACTTTGCCATTCGTATGAAATGTGGCCTCATCACTGTAAACAAGATGTTCCTTGAACTCATTTTATTCAAGTTTATCTTGCATATCAACACATAATTGTTTGCGCTTTCGCTTTTTATCTGCCGTTATGGCCTGAACTAGCTGCAGCTTGTAGGGTTTCCTTAGCAAGCGTTTCCTCAGGACACGCTAAACTGGACTCCTTGGGGCTTCGCAAAAGTTTTTGGCGAAACCGCTTGACCGTCTCTTTCGCTGCTATTGGTCGTCCAGATCGTTTTGCCCTGCACAGACAGCCTTCATCTTTGAATTTTTGTGCCATGTCCAAATATGCATTGCCGTTGGTGACTGTTTAGAGAACTCTCTCACAAATGCACCCTGCACAGTCTTGTTCGACTGTGTTCGAGCATACTCCAACATACAAAACACCTTTTCACTTACTGTGAATGGCATTTCTATACGTGTAAAGATAAAAACATCAAACATTAAACATAAAACTTTGACCTGTTAAAATTTTAAGTCATTTGAACAGGAACTGGCAAAGTTATTAGATTGCAAATTGATATCAATTTTTTTGAAACACTCGAGTCCCTCCTTAGTTAATAATCCTTTTACACCATCTCAATCGGGATAAAAAATTCCAAAGGTATTTTACCTCATTGAGGAGCCCTATTTGTTTCCCCCAAATGGTCATTTGAAGCCGCCAAATATATTGAGATGTATTCTAGAAGAGATTTTTTCCTCCGGGAATCCAGACGTAAACGAAAGTCGTAGATTATCCCCGCTATTCATTCGAGGGGGATAAGAAATTCATTTGCTTGCTATCACTTCTGTATCAAACACTTCATGATTGCAAAATAAGAATCACTAATTTAAATCAAATGATTACTATTTATGTTTACATTCTTAAAAAACAGGTTTTATTTAAGATATGTAAAGTTGTATAGTGCATACGAGCCGTTATTTGTTCATATGTTCTGAATAGACTTGAGTTGTGGGAGAAGAATGTGTTCAATTTCGGTACAAATTTTAACACGCCAGGAATAGAATAAATTAGTTAAGCAATAATAAAATCACTTCATGCAGCGTGACAACATGCTCACGAATTTTAAAAAGTGTGGTGCAATCAATCCAAATATATGGCATTATATTAAGAGAAAAGGTATTTCCTATAAAATACGTAAAATGTTTGTTTTTTCTGACTCTTTAGATATGACCAGTTATATAACTAATTATTCCTAACTTTACTACTCATCCATTTGGTTTGGGCGAAAATATGATAAGTTTTCTCAAATATTAGAGCAAACCTTGTTTGTCGCATTTTTTCAGGCCAGACGAACTTTTTTATTTCTGCAAAAACGGCTGAAGATGAAACCGATAAAAATCACCAGGTCGCTCTCCTTCTGCGTCCTTACGTTAGTATAGGTTTCGAGAATATTACTAATTTAGCTTATCAAAGAGGCCAATTTTAATTTTAAGTAAAGTGAGTAAATATAACGAGTAATTTCAACAGACTCAATTAACAAATAGAAAATTTTGGATAGTATTAGAGATGCCTGACATACTTATATAGCTTAATAGTGTCATCTTTTATAAAGAAAAAATATTATGATAAGAGCATAAGGAACAAAGCATATGAAAAATAATCTTAAACTGTCATCCAAGGGTAATAAATAGAAAAGAGGTTATCAGGTGTCCCCCCTCAAATCGTGTGGTTTTCTGAACACAGATATGTAAATAGATGTATTCTAAGAACAGTAGCATTTTGTGATATGGTACTGGAAAAGATATTATTGTATCTTTTTTTAACCCCGAATGTAATTATCTAATAGCTTTGGCGTAGATTTAATCAAATTTCTTTAATTTATTGCCATTAAAGTTTTCCAGGCGTCTTGAAAGAGGTAAACTTCAAATGTTGTGTTTCATTTGAAAACCTTTCGAATGCCTTTTAATTAATGTGATCAATAGATTTATCTCTACCACAGGGCGTAAGCATTTATCAGATTACGTGTGTTACTTGTGAGTATAAATACGTAGAAAACACGATCACAGAACGCAATTTTGTGGGTCAATTTGACCTTATTTCTTGTGACAGTCATCTAGTAACCAAATATTATTCGCAAGTTTAATAGTCCAGAAAATATTTACAAACTGCTGCCATTCAAGAGTTTAATGCATCTTACAATATTAATAAATATAATGGATAAAACAACTTTTTCAGGCATTTGATATCATTCAGCGGAGGTGGGCATTTGAAGAAAGGCCGATGTTGAGGGTTTCAAGCAATGAAAGCGTACGCGAGGCAAAGAGCAGAACAACATTTATGATTAGATTTGTTTCTCGCTCATATCTCCTGATCGAGAAACCTGTGTTGGCCTGAAGGACTGATACCATTGTTTACGAATCCCACAAATGTTAACTAGCAGTTTATCCCAATTACATTATTATGAATGATATTCTAGATATCCAAATTACACTATAAACACATACACCCTCCCGTTTCCACTCGTGCCCCCAAATGTGACATTCACCTAATAGTAAAACACTAAGGAAAGCTTTGCGCGATCTACTTATCTCTAAAAATCAAAATGTGTACTTTACTCGGCTATGAACTCTCACCAGAATTTCACCTTCATAAATTCAAAACCTTCTAGAGAACCTATCAAACAAAACCTTATCTTAGAAACGGCATCGATCATTTTCAATTATTTTCAGTATGATAAAATGCACCCTTTCTCTTATTTGTCTCCTTCTGCTTCGATTTTGATACCCATACCCCTCAGGGAGGGTCCTTTTTTGCAGTTCTCAAATGTCTATAGAATTTCGCATGGACTATTTGACTGAATCGTAACATCCTTGCCTTTTAGTCTTGATTGAAATCCGTTTTTAACTCTTTTCATCCAGATATTTGTCATCATTTGTTTCAGCCCATTCGCGCAATTTCATATATCTCTATATAATGAACATTGTTTTTAAGTTTAATTTACATTCATATTACCTGAATAATGTCCGTGGGAGCTGAGCAGGTGAAAGAAGTGACTGGAAATCTTTTCACAGGGGCTTTTAATCTGTGTTACATAAATGAACAGTAATACAAATCACAACAAAAACCAAATTCCCAGTAGCTTTAACTAACAACCCATTTCCTATCAATGTTTAACATCCCAAATTCTAAATAAATTAAACATATACCTAATTTTTAACCACAACCAAAAAGAGCACATGTGGTGGTCTCCATCCCTCACATTGACTCACCTAATGTCGGGCAGAAAGACATGGGTTCTCCAACTACAGGCCGCACGAACGGTGAGGATTCCTCAAGCAGCGCCGTAAGCGCAAATAAAACTTAGCTGCTTTGTCTCAAGCTAAACACCCTGCTGGGGAAACAGCATCGCCCCATGCGTTTTTGATCTCACCCACCAAGACAGTCATAGGTTATTCCCTAAACGGGTAGCCATGAGATAAAGGGTTGGTGCGACCCTACCTCATGCAGTAATTATTTAGTTTACAATCATTATACCGCTATAGACTAATTCATTTGTCTCCGTCTATTTGTCGCGAGTTCCCGATAACAAACGCTTCCTGTAATCCTTGTCTATAGCCCTCTCCGTCAAAGGAGCTCTAAGCCGGTAACTGCTGGACCTAAATTTAACATTTGGTTATCCTGTCTAATTCAAACTTCACTTTGAAATTCCATGTCAATCCAAATCTGAATTCTAAGCATTATTCAACTCACACAAAGATTGGCCACGAATACACTAAAAACTTAAAATATATCTTCCCCATTAATGTACTTAAATAGCGATTTTTGAGTTCAAATTATTTGATAAGATTGTAAACAGTAGTGAAATATTTAGGTAAATATGGACCCTACTGCAAAACTTCATAACCAAATTCTCTGAAGTTAGACAGTGCCAAATAAGAGTTATTTGAACTGGCATTGTCTCAAATGCATTTCAGCAATCTATCGACAATATGATTTGGATGTTAATGTCTCTCTTGGTTTCGAAATTTAAAAATTGAAGATTACTGTACTATTCCAACCAAGTGCAACCATTATTAACTTTTGGAGTTTAAACAATAGCTTTGTCATATTCTTTGCTTCTCATTCATGTCTAGCCAATCGCCAAGTTTCTTCCTTTTATCGTGCAGGATCCATTTTTTAAAACTAGTCGCAATTCTCTTAAAAACCCTCTATTCTCTCTCACATCATTCAACTTCACAATTCCTGAGTTCCATTCATTTCATATGTAACTCGCTTTTCCATTTTTTTATCCATGTATATCGCCTTGGGATAACGTGTTATCCTGGCTGCTGAAGTTCTAAATCCTCACCAAGTGCTCAATCTGGATTGGTTTTTGGCCATTGCAGCCGATAATTCTTCATCATTAATAATAGGTTTGGGCCGCATCTTGCGGCTCATTATTGGGGACTAACGGTAGTGCTGTTCACACCGAATGATTTGGAGATGTTATCAGAATCTTGAACATTAGTTCTGTTCCAATTTAAATTCTGGACTTGAAAATTACTTACAAGTTTCTTCGTTAGATACCAATGGTGGTGGAGGGGAATATATGGCTTAAAACGTATTCGCTTGCATTCTAGTTTTATCGAATCTCACCCAAAAGGATTTAATTTAATTTATCATTTATTTTAGCGATTCCTTCATGATGTGAAAAAATATTTCATGAATGGGTTATAGACAATATAATCAAGTGGAGAGTTCTTTATATTTATTTATCAGTTTATATATTTCATAATATTCAATTCTTTAAATTTTAAAATTCATAGAAAAATGTGGAAGCAATTAAACAAAACAGAGAAAAATATGTATTAACACCCCATGATAAAGCACAGACTAAACTAAACAAATATGATATTAAATACTGCAGTCGGGGCAATCATCTTTAGATAACTCGTGGAGCAAGAGCTCGAAATAAAGACACAACACAAGACCACATGAATAGGGAACCTCAGGTTAACAATCTTCATTGATAAAATTATCATATGAAATACTTAAATAAAGCCAGTATTATTGTCATCGAAGCAAAGCCAGGGCAAACTTTTTATAAAATCTTTGCACAAAGAGGCCAAACAAGTACAAGAAGCGACGCGAGTTAATTACCGTGGATAAGCGCTGCAGAATAAAGAAAAATAAGTCGATAAAAAAGAGGGAAGATACCTCGCATTCATCGCAAACTAAGCTATACATATTATATACATTCGAAAATAGTAGATTTACAGATTTTATACTTAATATATGCAATCAATTCGGCCAAACTGCTTAAATAATTACCATCAGCAGCAGCAATAAGTTTTATCTAAAAGATATGCTGTCAATGTTGCAAAAACGTCTTTAATTATATAACCCGAAGAAAAATTATAAACATGGAAAGCAAGTTCAACTTCTCTGGAATTTTACACCTTGTTTTGAAAGTTATATTGCGTGCTAGAAGTAATTTGGTCTATTATTTGGAGAATAACCGTCTAACAATCACTCGATATAATGCCTTTAGATAGGTCTCTTCTCTGCATTCATCCATTATTCCATCTTTAGAGGAGCGTTAGCAATAATTAAAATTCATAAGTCAGCCCCCAACGGTGAAGATTTAAGAGTATAGAATTACAGTAATTCTTCGTTATCAGAGGTCAGTCCAAAGCTCCAGAAATAAAAGGGATAATTATATAATAAAAATATCACCCTTAAGCTATTTTAAGAAGTCCGGGATGACTATCAAGAGTAACGCGAGGAGGGAGAACACTGCAGTTCTATTTCTTTCTTTATCTCTTTTTGTATCTCTCTCTCTCTATTTCTATTTCTTTCTATCTTTTTTTCCATCTGATTTTCTAATTTTCTATATTCTGTTTTATCTATTTTGCTATCCTTTCCTTCTTTTTCGTATTTATTCCCTCTTTCTGTCTTTCTTTCACTTTCTCTCTCTTTCTATTTCTCCTATTCTCTAATTTCTAGTCACGTTCTTCCTCTTGTCTTTCGTTCTCACATTCCGTCTCTCTATCTCTCTTTTCTCTTTCACCTTCTCAATATCATTCTCATTCTTTCTCTTTCTTTTCTCTCTCGTTATCTTTATCTTTCTCTGTATATTTGTCTCTCTCTTTCTATTGACCTTTCATTCTTTCTTTCTCTCTTTCTTAATATCTTTTAGCTCTCTCTTTCTTGCCCTCTGTCTCACATTTTGTTCCTTTTCTCGAGCTCACTCATATTCTCTCTTACAAACTCTCTTTCTCCTTCTTTTTTCTCTCTCTTTATCCTACACCCCCCCCCCATTTGGACGAACATGTACGTACATTGGAGGAAAAACTGAACTAGCATGTCAAAGGTTACACATATAGATAAGTGTGTACCGTAGAATTGAAATAGTTCAATAAAAGCATGAAATACTAATATTAGATAGTGGTAGTCTACCACTGTCCGTGTCTTCGGACTGGCCTTGAGGGGATCTTTGGCTCTTTGCTGGTCCTTGTTTCTGTAGATATTTAGTTCTCTATCCCTTTCCTCACTTTTTATTCTCTCTTGCTCTCTCTTTATCTCTTTCTCACTTTCATATTCTCTCTTGTTCTCTCTTTATCTCTTTCTCACTTTCATATTCTCTCGTGTTCTCTCTTTATCTCTTTCTCACTTTCTTTTTTTCACTCTCTCTCTATTTCATTTTCTTCTATTCACTCTCTCTCTATCTCTCTCCCTCCATTTCTCTCTACCTCCCTTTCTCTCTCCCTCTCTATCTCTCCTTATCTCTTTTACACTTTCTTTAGATAGTGGTAGTCTACCACCGTCTGTGTAAGCGGACAGGCCATCAACGGACCTTAGGGTGTTTGCTGTTCCTTGTTTCTGTAGTTCTGTAGGTAGGTAGTTTTCATTATGCCTGTGTCTCAATTTCTCTCTTCTTCATTCTTTCTCTCTCTATTTATTTATATACATATGTATCTCTTTCGTTATCTATCTCACTTTCGATTTCTGTCTCCAATTCTCTCTCTCTCTTTCTTTCTCTCTATTTTTCTCTCAAAATAGAAATCTTTCACTCTCTCACTTTCATTCTTTCTCATTATCTCTCTATTTTTCTTTTACTTCTCTTTCTCGTTCTCCTTCTTTTTCTATCTTTTAATTTCTTCTATTTTTATTCCTATCACTTTATAATTATTTCTCTCTCTTGATAGCCTTCTTGCTTTCTTTTTCTTTCTCTCATACTATGTCTGTCACACTGTCTGTCTGTTTCTCTCCCTTTATCTTTTCTCTCTCGCTTTATCTCTCTTTCTATCTCTCCTTCTCACTTCTCAATTCTCCCGTTACTTTCTCTCTATATTTCTCTCTCTTTCGCTCTGTCTCTATTTCTTTCTCTCTTTCTCTCTAACGTACTCTCTTTTTTTTCAATCATTCAATCTCTTTTTTCTTCTTTTAAAATTGTATTTTCTCTACCTTTCTCTCTATGTTTCATTTTCTCTTTCTGTCTCTCTTAATATCTCCTATCGATTCTTCTCTCACTAATTCTCTATCCCTTTCTTTCTCTCTTCCTTTCGCTCTCTTTCTTACTCCTCTCTCTTTTTTTCTCTTGCACACACTATTTCTTCCTCTTTTTCTCTAGGACACTTTCTCTTTATTTCTCTCTCCCATTTTCTTTTCCTCTCGCCATCCGTCTAGCATATTATCTTTATTTGTTTCATAACCTCTCTCTTTCTTTTTCTGTTTACTACCCTTTTTCTCTCTTTTTATCTGTTTCTCTGTCTCCCTCTCTTACTTTTTATCTTTATAGTTTTGTTTTTCTTTCCTTCTCATTCTTTCTATCTTTGTGTCTCTGTCCTTCTCTCTCCCTCTTTTTTTATTTCTATATTTTTCTCACTCTTTCACCCTCTTTACCTCTTTTGCTCCTTCTTATTCACCCGCCCTTTCTCTCCTTTTTCCTTCTATCTATTTCTCTTTCTCTCTTAAAAAAAAGGAGTAACAACAAGGAAAGAAGGTACCCTAGGAGACCTTACGGTCCATTCAAAGAGGGTACCTTAGGACTAGCAATCGAGCGGGCACATGGCTGCTCAATTGTTTTGCGTCCATAAACGGCCACTTTTCAAGACCTTGTCTAGTCTTGACTTGAACTGGTCAACAGATTCACTGTTAACCAGTTCCACTGGAAGTGCGTTCCACATACCGCAGATACTGCAAGTAAAAAAATTTCCACACAGATTGCGGTTGTAACGCTTCAGTTCAAGTTTGAAGCCGTGATTGCGCGTTCTGTTCTCACTCAGTGTGAAAATATCCCGATAGTCAACGTTGTCGAACCCTCTAAGTATTTTGAAAACTTCGATGAGCTGTCCACGCAGTCTATGGGTTTGCAGCGAGAACAGATCTAATTCCCTTAGTCTATCCTCATAACTTTTATGTCGGATAGAGGGAATCAGCTTGGTTGCCCTGGCTTGTACGCGTTTTAATCTCGTGATGTCCTTTCGCAATGAACGACTCCAAAATTGTACGGCATACTCCAGGTGCGGTCGGACAAGTGAGTTGTACAGGCACAGTACAATCTCCTGGTTCCGATAACCAAACTGGCGCTTAATATAGCCTAGCATCCTTTGGGCCATTTTCTCCGCCTCAATGCACTGTTTCGAGAACTTGAGGTCACTAGTGATTGTTACACCGAAGTCCTTCTCAGTGTCCGTGGATTCAATAGCAGTACCCTTAAGGATATACTGAGATTGGGGGTTTCTGTGGCCGATATGCATCACTTTGCATTTCCCCACGTTAAAAGGCATTTGCCACGTGTCCGACCACTCCCCAATCTTCCCAAGATCTTCTTGCAGGCGGGCAGTATTTACATCCTTTGCAACGTCTATACCAAGCTTGGTATCGTCGGCAAATTTGGAAATCTCAGCAACCATGTCACCGTCAATGTCGTTGACGTAGATGAGGAATAGTAGTGGTCCCAGGACAGAACCTTGAGGAACCCCGCTAGTAACGGGCACCCACTCAGAAGACTGTCCATTCACCACCACCCGTTGCCGTCTGCCACTTAGCCAGTTCTCGATCCAGCCGGCTACCTTTCCGTCTATGCCAAGCGCTCGCACTTTCCGGAGAAGGCGGCGGTGTAGTACCTTATCAAAGGCTTTCTGAAAGTCTAGGTAGACCACATCCACCGCCTTGTCCCGATCGTGCTCACTGAAAACGAAGTGGAAGAATTCTACAAGGTTCGTCAGGCATGACCGTTGCCTTCGAAAGCCATGCTGGGAACTCATCAGTAGCAGGTTTGACTCTAAATACGACGTCACTTTGTCCACCATGATGCTTTCCATGAGTTTACTGACTATCGAAGTCAGACTGAAAGGTCGGTAGTTCGACGGTTGGTTACGGTCTCCTTTCTTGAAGATAGGAGTCACCTCCGCCTCACGCCAGTCTCTAGGAACGCATTCGGTCCGGATTGACATGTTAAAGATAGCGCACAGATGTCGTGATACTTCATCGCACACTTCCTTCAACACTTTAGGTAGAAACCCGTCCGGTCCAGGGGACTTATTCGTCTTTAGGTCAGCGATCTTTTTCTTTATTTCTCCTTCGGTGAAGTCCATTGCCTCCAGCTTTTCCCCCGAGTAGGAATCCGTCGGCTGGGGAATGGGACCACACTCTTCAGTAAACACTGAAGAGAAGTAGTCGTTGAGGAGGTTGGCATTTTCTGCATCTGAATGCTTTAATGTCCCCTCCTCATTCCTCAAAGGGCCAATCGTTCGACGAATTGGTTTACGGCTGTTCACATATCCAAAAAACTCCTTGGGATTCTCTTTACAGAGTCTCGCCACTCGGAGTTCCTCAGACCGCTTAGCCGCCCTTATGCTGGACTTCACTCTCCTGGCTAGCCTCCGGTATTCGTCAAAGTCACCCGAGATCTTTGATTGCTGGTACACATTTCTCTCCTCCCTAAGCAATTGCCCGATTTCTCGATTAAACCACTTTGGTTGAACAGAAGACCGACGGGGGCATTTCAGAGGGATAAAACGCGATTGAAGACTCATGAATGTGGTTTTGAAACTGTTCCAAGAGTCTTCAATAGCATCGCACTCTTCTAGCCTCGCGTAAGTCAGTCCCGCGCGTAGACCTGCAAAGTCTGCTCTTCTCAAATCCAGTTTCCTTGATTTACTAGTTGCAGGCTCTGCTTTGGGGACTTTGACTACAAATCTAATTAGTCGGTGGTCACTGCCACCGAGCTCTTCGCCAACAGAGAGGTCCTCAACGATGTCATCCTCAGAGGTGAAAACCAAGTCGAGGATATTTTCTCCTCTCGTTGGCCCTCTTACCCACTGAGTGAGGAACTCGTTGTTCGTGAACTCCAGGAGTAGTGCGTTCTCGCCACAGGGTTCTCTGGTTTCCCAGTCAACTTGTGTGTTGAAATCACCTATGACGATACACACTCTGTCTTCGACAAGTTCTCCTAGCAGCTGGTACAGATCTCTGTCCTTTTCAACGAGTTGGGCAGGAGGTCTATAAAGCACCAGGGTCCTGTATTTGGTAGGACCTTTCTCTAGGTCAACACCTAGTAGTTCATGGTCGGATATGATGTTGCAATCCGTCGAGTTGAGAGTATCCTTGACATACAACATCACACCGCCACCCTCTCTGTCTGGCCTATCTTTCAGGAAGAGCTGGTAACCGGGAATCGTGAATTCACCTTTAAAATCTCGGCTTGAGGTTTTTATCCACGACTCCGTTATGGACACCATCTCAGGTTCCTCTGTTACTACGAGGTCACGGAGCTCAAGAAACTTATTCCTGATTGACCTCGCATTGAACAGAAGAACTTTGAGGGAGTCCCCTAGTGTAGGACTTCCTACGCTCTTCCGTTTCCCGGCTTCTTTGTTTTCGTGGTCACACCCTTTTTGGCCACCTCTGAGAAGGTCGTTCCAGGAGTGACACGGACATGCTGGCGCACGTCCGCTTACGCTCTGTTTCGAACGCCCCTTTGGGTGCGTTCCACGACATCTTGAATTAGATTGGCGAGAAAGGCCTTCCCTTTAAAGGAGAGATGTACCCCGTCCCTTTGGTAGAGGTCGTCCCTACCGATAAAGGTACGATAGGGGTCCACGACGAAGACTCCTTCTGCCGTGCAGAGATCCGCCAACCTTTTGTTCACTGCGACGTTTCTTTCGTGAGCGGTTCGGGATGGACCTCTTCTCGGAAGCATCCCAACCACCACACGTTTGCGGGTTTTAAGCCCTATGTCTTCCACGGCTACCATCACTGTTTGGATGGTCTTACCACTGAGGCCAACCTTACCCCCTCTGAGGTAGAGGTCGTTGCCGCTCACCATCAGAGCAACAACAGAATTCTCAGAAATCTGAGCTTTCTCTGCCTCTACTCTGATGGTGTGGTTACCCCGTCCTGACAGGCAGCTTACCTTCACGCTAGTGCGAAGGCGGGCCGCTAGCAGCGGCTGCAGATCCCGTGTTTGCGAGTCACCAATGAGGGTGACCTTCGGACACTTGGTCTCTGAAGACGGGGTCTTCCCTTCTGGAAGAGGCCTTCCCTTTTCCTCTTTACTCTCCACATACTTATCTTTCTTTTTCTTCTTCTTCATCTGTTTTTCTTCTATTTTGGGTTCTGCTTTTGTTTCAACTATCTTCTTTTTCTTTTTTTTCTTCGTTTCTCCTTTCTTCTTTTTCTCCTTTTCTCTCGCCTCAGCTGGCTTAGCTTCAGATGATGCCGGAATGTCCGCTTCATTACCAGGGGATTCCGAAACGTCAGTGGGCGGCGCCTCTTCTAGGCATCGAACCTGAGCTACGTTAAGGGCTTTGAGCTTCTCCAACTTTCCCTCAAGGACCTTAGCTCTCTCCTCTGAGGCTCTATAGAGGTCTTTTAATTTTTCCACCTCTCGCATCAATATGCAAGTAGTGCAGATACTTTCAGGGCTGCATTTTGAGTAGCAGCCCTCCGGAAAGTCAACGCACCACTTTTCTAACTGGCATATTGCACAGTTGTGTTTGAGATGAACGGGTCCTTTTTTGCCTGTCATTTTGAGCGTTTTCTCTCTCTCTAAAAACTCGTGACCAATCAATGATAAAAAAGGGGGTTGGTGAGTTTTCGCAGCGTGAGTCGCTCCCGCCTATCGATCGGAGAGGTTTCGGATCTTTCAGAAGGCGCGCTCCATGTGCTGCTGTTCGTCCGACCGAGTCGTCAAACCTCGGCGTGCCGTGGCTCCCAACCAAGCAGCACTGACGGTCCCCGAAGGGGCCATCGATTTCTCACCAGGTGAACAACAACGAAGCACGCCCCGTACTAAACTCCTACTAGTTCCCTTCAGAACGGCCAGGATCTCGGAGTAGCGTTCAATGGATATCCCGCCACACCAAGGAACTCGACCCAAGGCTTTTTATTGGCCTGCAACCAACCTGGGAACAAAGGGCCGTCACCTCGGACCGAAGCTACCAGAGGCACCCGTCAACAGGCACTGAGAACGGTCAATAATTACGCGCCAGGGAAGGGGTTAACGGGGCACTACCCTCATCCCATTCATCGTGCCCCAACGCCTAGGACACCTCTAGTCCTAGTCTCTCGCAACCAGTGAGAGTCGATTGGCGTTGTTTATAGAGGTTCCAAAGCCTCTCTTCTGACGCATGAGGTAGCTGCCAGGTCCTTATAGGTATATAGAGGAAGAAAGGGAAAGAGTGACACGATAGGAGTAGGCTTTTTTTTTTTTGTATGAGTGGGAGATAGGATAAAAGTAAAAATAGGAGAGGGATAGAGTAGAAAAAGGAAGGAATGACGCACTTAGTCTAGGACCTCGTTTCTGACCAAATCGACAAGGAAAGCCCTACCAGGGGTACCCAGAAGAGGTACCCCTGCCGACATAGCTCGAAAAGTCCAAGGTCCAGACAAGCTCTTTTCCCGCGACAAGGGGGCGTCACCTCTCTCTCTATATTTTCGTTATTTTCGTCTATTTCACACTTCCTTTCTCTCTCTTTAAATCTCTCTATCTGACCGGAATCATCGCCTCGTTTGGTGACAGCTTAGCTTCTGTTCCTTCACCCGCTTCCATCTATTTTCTGTCTTTCAGTACCAACTTTCCGTTTCTCCCTCGTCGTTTCTGGCCGTCAGGCTAGCCCGACTCAACCAGAAGTCTGGTTATCGGAACCAGGAGATTGTACTGTGCCTGTACAACTCACTTGTCCGACTGCACCTGGAGTATGCCGTACAATTTTGGAGTCGTTCATTGCGAAAGGACATCACGAGATTGGAACGCGTACAAGCCAGGGCAACCAAGCTGATTCCCTCTATCCGACATAAAAGTTATGAGGATAGACTAAGGGAATCAGATCTGTTCTCGATGGAAACCCGTAGACAGCGTGGTCAGCTCATCGAAGTTTTCAAAATAATTCGAGGGTTTGACAATGTTGACTACCGGGATATTTTCACACTGAGTGAGAACAGAACGCGCAATCACGGCTTCAAACTTGAACTGAAGCGTTACAACCGCAATCTGTGTGGAAATCTTTTCACTTACAGTATCTGCGGTATGTGGAACGCACTTCCAGTGGAAGTTGTCAACAGTGAATCTGTTGACCAGTTCAAGTCAAGACTAGACAAAGTCTTGAAAAGTGGCCGTTTATGGACGCAAAACAATTGAGCAGCCATGTGCCCGCTCGATTGCTAGCCTAAAGGTACCCTCTTTGAATGGACCGTAAGGTCTCCTAGGGTACTTACTTTCCTTGTTACTCCTTATTCCGCTAACAATATACTTTCTGTTTTTCTTACCTACTCTCCTCCTCTCATTCAACGCAGGACCTTTCCGTGTTTAGTTCGCTAAGTATTCTACCTGAAGGGGCGGCACTTCCTCCTAGCACCCGTCCTCGTGTGAAGATCTCCGGCACTAAGTGTACTTCCACTTTGTTCCAGGCCTTTGGAAGCTGGTGCATTTCCCCGCTCCCTTTATGTATCCTATTCGCTACTACTCTCTCTTTTTTTACTCTTTCATTGGTGACCTCTACCACTGGCAATGTAGTGTGCAGGGGTAGGGAATGTTAAACAAGGGCCATAAAAGATGAGATTCAAATTAATTTCTCACTTAATCTTGGTGGAGGGGATCTCGTCTCACAAGCCTCGTCCGATAAAGTGATTTCCAATTAATCCCTTTTGGAACCTCTCTTGAGTTGCTACACCTCTTCTAAGGAAGTCAACCCTCTTCCTGTACTATCCCATGGGCCCCTTTAAGATTTTTTTAGGAGGGAGAGTAAATCCCCCTCACCAATAGATAAAGGTTGAGGGATTACCCTCAACGCCTTTTGATGAGTTGCCTTTGGATTAACCTATTCTAGGTCCGTTTCCCCTATACTTTATCATGTCCTCCAGAAGATTCTTATAGCAGAGAAGTTGCTTCCCCTTTCCAATTGTCACAGGTTTGGGGGTTTCTCCATGCGACTCTCCCCTTGCGGTTGGTTTCCCTTTGCTTTCTCAGAAGAAGCGCAGCCTCAGTTTACGACCCTCCCCAATATGGCCCGGGAAACAAATAAACCTCCTTTAGGGGTAAAAGGCGACGTCTTTCCTTCGGCGTTATCGAGACACATCGTAGGTCCGCGGTTTTCCAGGTTAACGTGAGCCGGCATGCTCGAATACCCATCTTCCCAAAGTAGGTCTGCATACCGACTCCAAGAGCGTTAGCGATGGGCCATAGGCCTTATGAGTCCCATGTTGTCATACTCGAAACTTTGAGGGAAATGGCCGTTTGGAAGCTCCCTCATGCGGTCGAAATCATCTCGGATGTACTTCATATGGCAGGTCCTTCCATGGGGGTGAGCATGGGCTCGGTGTCAGACACCAAACATAAGTGCATCCTTGTAAAAGGCCTTCTTCCGGCTTCAGAGCCCCAGATGAACCACAAGGAGAGAAGGGACCCCTCCCACGACTGCTTCCCTATAGAATACCAAGATCTTTCCTATTTCAGAAGAAGATTTTGCCAAGGGCAGTTTTTCCGGCCTTGCAGACTCTTTCGTGTGCGGAGAGAAGTGGGTTCACTCCCTCGTCCTCCTCTCCAAAAATTAAAAAAAGCAAATGTAAAAAGAAATCCACAATGAGAAGGAGTTCTTCTCCTTCTGAGGGAGCTCCGAGGATAAACAAGTCCGCTGTTATTTTGCAAGCGACAAGGCTAAGCCCGGCACTTCCAGGCGATTGTCCCTCGTGCTGAGGGGCCCATACAAAGACCAAATATCCAAGTAGTATGAGCGGAGTCTCGATTAAGTCGAGGACCCTCAGTGAGGGACTACCTAGAGTTTTTGAGCCTGCTGGTTAAAAACCCTTTAGTTATCTGCTCCATTGTTTGCAGCATGTATGTCAAATGCCACATGTTCCATCAGAAGATGACATTAGCTAAATTGACTGGTGGAGATCCAAAAGTAACCGGTTTCTGAGATGGAAGCTATCTAATGAATGCGGCGGGCCCTTCTGAGGAAGATATTTTTTGTGCTCTCTGAAAAGTTAATAGCTCGGTGGTAAAAGTGATACCGCACTCTTCTGTGAATTTTGCGAAAGGGGAAGTTAATCGAGGGATGTCGTGGGTTACTCCTTAAAAGATATTACCAAGGAACTTGAGGACCAAAGAGCGGCCATTGTTTGACGTATGGTGAAAAAAAACAGGTGTAAGGAGGGGGGTGGGGGTGAAGAATATCGCGCCTACATTTTTTGTCACTTTTATATCGTGCCAAGCTCCCTAAGTCAATGCGTACCAATAGGAATCGCTATCGTGTCACGTCATTCGTGCAATTTTAGGGGACGTGATACTACTACCACTTCGTCGGCCATATGAAACGCTCATCTAGACGTGGAATGTCGGATTTACCCGAATTCTGCTTAAATTGCTCCTAGATGGAACCCGTTTTGCTTATCGTGTTTTTTTCAAGTAAGATAATAGCAGAAAGCTGCCCCAAGCTTCTTCGAAGCAATGTGGCACAACTACTGTTTCTCAATTAAAAAAAAGCACTATCTTCTCTTGGCATCACCAGGCTTAAGAGCACGGTCGTTTCAGTGCCTATTTAAACTCTTCAGCGGATTTATACTACCCATTAACGCTCCACTAGTATAACTGTTAAAACAATGGAATCGACCCAGCGTCGGCTAAAACGAGGTCTCACCCAAATCCACTGTGTAACCGTTTGGCAAAAGGCGAAGCAGCCGCGCGCGACTACTCAGTTTTTAGACTCACAGGACGCAACCTCCACCCCAGGAAAGTGGACATAACAATGACTTCGGGGAATCCTATACATAGTTGTCTCCAGATAGGAGTAAATCACCAAACAAACTTCAGCTTCTACTCCCCGACCCAAGGCTGGACCGATCGACTCTCTTTCTTTCTTTCTCAAATTCCTCTATCCTTTTCTCTTTCTTTCTCTCAATCTCTCTGGTTCTCTCTTTCTCTCTTTATCCATTTCTTCCTTTCTCTCTATCTCTGTCTTTATTTTTGTCATTCTCTCTTATATTTCTCTCTCTCTTTGTCCCTTTCTCTCTTTTCCTTTCTCTCTTTTTCTCTTTCTATCTTTCTCTATTCCTCTTTTCTCACTTTTTTATTTTTCTCTCTTTCTTTCATGTTAATGGCGGGGATGATCACACTCGACAAACACATTTATCGAAGATAAAAATCGAGGATAAATGATCACTTCATTTATCTCTGAGGTAGCAACCGAAAAAGAGACACGAACGAACAAAAATGAAAGAAGCTAAACGAAGAAAGAGTGTTAAGTTTTCGGCTGAGGTAAAGTGCCAATATTCCTTTAATTTAACAATAATTGTACAATATTTCGCCCGTCACTTTATCGCAGAAGTAAATAACACAATCGTAAATTCCCTGAATTCTGGCAGGATTATCTAGTAGATAACACTAGTAACTGATGTTGAATAAAGATTTCAGCTTTTGTAAGTAAAACAAGTGTATGTATGGAAATACCTTGAGTACTTGAAAATTAAATATGAAGGTCCTATACCTAGGGATCCCAAAAACAAGACTCAAGGATGGGTGGGATCCTGTTGCAGTAAATTGTAAAATTACTGCCTCACCATTATATCAGGATACAATGATCAATATTTGCAAAATTCATCTCTTGCTTAAATAAATCCACTTTTTCAAGGCTTTTTAAATCTTCTCTCTTATAACATCAAAAGTAAACCGACAGAATCAACGGATTATTAAGTAATAAAACTAGTAAAAAATACTGAATATAAAAATAAAGAGGGGCGGTTAAAACTCTGTGTTACTTTTGTATCACTAATGTATTACATTCTTCCGTATTTCAAGGGAACCGCACTTTATATTCGTTGGTTTACTTCCTTGTTCGTGCTATTATATTTGTGTTCTTATCTTGTCTTTACTCCCTTACACTTTTTTTTGTCCTTTTCGTTCGAGTTTTCATAAGCAGCGAACTTTAATCTTTATTTTAGTTTTCGTTTCGTATTATTTTTACTTGCCGCCTTTTGCGGTTATAGTATATATATATATATATATATATATATATATATATATATATATATATTGGTTGTACTACGTAGGGAAAAAATATTGATTGGAGCTTTTACTTTCTTTATCTTAACATTTTCAAACCCACAATGGTTTATGAAATAGAGAGACACTGTATTTATACAAAGTATTGTTTTCCCTATAAAGTCAGATTGTTTTTAGGACCTCTGATAAATTTGATTTAAGGAATAAAGATAGGACTGGATCTAAAGAAAACAAACCGGGGCTAATATTTACATTTCTCTCCTTTGTGCTAGAGATTAGAAACCATTCACAGATATTTCTGCTAATATAATCATTTATATGCATTATTGTATCTGCTTTTAAACTGGTATCTGCAGTTAATCTGGTGACCCATCTAAAGCTTGTGGATGGCCAAAGCATTATTTGTATATCCCTTAGATACTGTATTTTGATTTTGCTTAATTCTTACAGAAATATTTCTTTAGAAGTTTGACCTACATAGAATAGATTACAAGCCAAACAAGGTATACTATATATTTCATTAATTTCGGTCCTTGGGCTGTGTTTATTTAACATATTTTTTAAATTATAATTGTATTAAAAAAATTGGTACTACATACAAGAAATTATCATAGTAAGTTAAAAGTAATATGTTGTGTGGAGGTTCTGTTTTCCTTAACTTGCGGTGATAGAATGTTGTTTTAGCTTTATACTTGCAGTTTTCCCCAAACTTCGGGTAACACAGTATGAAGGCAATTCTTGCTTTATATAGTCACAACTGGATATTCTGAGTGCTCGAAGATACATGGAAGAAAATACTCATGTTTTAATATTTTTAGAATGACCTGAATAAAACTGGACATGGTATTAAGATAACGAAAGTACTAGCTCCAATCAATCTTTCTTTTTCCCTACGTGGTACAAGTAAATATTTATACTTATTCACGTGTTACCTTTCGTGATTTTTACCCATCTCTCTCTCTCTCTCTCTATATATATATATATATATATATATATATATTCAGTAAGAAGGACAAAACGAAGAAGGCGGGTCCCATCTTTAATTCCAACGCTTCGGGTTATTACAAAACTCATCTTCAGGAGCTAAAAACAAATTCTAAATGAGTAATCTAAGCCAAAAACATAAATAACAGCACAGGTTCAAATTTAAAAAGCACAGATCTGAGAAATTCCCAAAACGACGTTGAAAATATGTAATAAATAAAATAAAATTACATAAAAATTACTTAACAAAATCTATTGTAATCTTGAAAAAAAACGGGAAAGACGAAAATCTTGCTAATACAAACTAACTTCATTATCCAAATAATATTAAAAAACAAACTGAACGGACTTAAGAATATAATAACCCATTATATTATATTATAAACCTTCTGTCTTTCGAGACAGAAGGATGCCAACAAATGAAAACGATAATTTATTGCAGAGGTGTAATTATTTAAATTTTGGTTAATTTTACTGATAACAGTAACCCTAAGATTTTCAACTCCAAAGATGTTGAGGGTGAAGACAAGATAATAAACGATTCTGGATTAAATGATGTTGGTCATTATCAGAGTGCTGCCTAATGGATGAGGCTTCTGGGTGGGAAAAGGGAATGCCACTGCTGTGAGACAAATCCAAGTGCTTAGCGTTCCTGCACTTTAGTTGCAAGAAAGTTTAGCCCATATAACGATACTGCAACCGTGTTTTATGGTGACAAAAAAAAGCTATTGGCAAAAAAGGACCTAATAAAGATCCCATGGCCATGCCTTCCTATTGCAAATAGAGCTCTTTATTCAATATATAACTGTTTAGATAAACCCAATATTTCACTCATACTTTGAAAATCTGAAAATATAGAAAGAGAACAAGGTCTGCTGACCAAAGATCACGTGCTCTTATATATTCTGATTTATGACCTTACGTCCTCAAAATCTTTCAATAATTCCCGGACTAAGCTTGGGAGGACCTTGAAATGAAATCATTTGAAATAAAATATAAAGGAATATAAGGGTTTCGAATTTCATTAGAATCGATCAAAAGGTTATGTTGTTATTGCCAAATATTTCCCCGGCTAACCTGGAGAAGACTTTGCAAATTTTCATTTAAATCGGCAGAATAGTTATGATGTTATTGCCAAAAAAATAATTTCCGAGCTAACTTTGGGAGGACTTTGGCAATTATATCATTCGAAAGAAAATGTAAAACAACAAGAAGGTTTCAAATTTATTTAGACTCAGCCGAATAGTTACAATGTTATTACATAGAGCAAAAAAAAGCTGACAAAAAGTCGCGTGCTCTCACTTATTCTGATTTATGACCTTACGACCTTCAAAACTTTCAATAATTCCTGGACTAACCTTAGGAGAACCTTGGAAATTATATCATTCGAAAGAGAATGTAAAACAATATAAGGTTTCAAATTTCGTTAGAATCGGCGGAATAGTTATGAGGTTATTGCCAAATAATTTCCCAGCTAACTTTGGGAGGACTTTGGTAATTGTATCATTCGAAAGAGAATGTAAAACAACATAAGGATTTAAAATTTCGTTAGAATCGGCCAAATAGTTACAATGTTATTACCCCCCCCCCCAAAAAAAAAAGCAAAATGGGGACCGACCGATCGACATGTGAGATATAGAGTCGCTCGCGACTAGAGTCACAAGCGACTAAAAGGAGAGAAAGAGAGAGAGAGAAAGAGAGAGAGAGAGAGAGAGAGAGAGAGAGAGAGAGAGAGAGAGAGAGAGAGATAAAAATAATCTGAAATAATATTAATAGTTTCTTGTACCGGAACATTTGTAAATAATGATTCCACATCCATTGCGGCCGTAAGGAAAGAATCCCTGAGGCAGAGTTCACCAACATATTTTGCAAAATCGAAAGAGTCGCGTAAAGTGAAATGATTGTGTCAAGGGATTAATAAGAGGAACAAAAAAAATAGCCAAGTTGTAGCTTGGAATATTGATTGCAGATAAGATAGGGTGTAGAGGTCTTCCATTTTTATGTTTTGTATAAAGCATAGATGACTCCAGGAGATGTACTCGAAGCAAAAGGCTTATGATAATCCTGATTTAAAATGATTCCTTTAGTAATAGAACGCAGAAAGTTATTAATTTTATCCTCAATTTTCAGAATATACTTAAGGGGATCTGTATTGAGTTTAGAGAATTTTTACAAATCTGATAGAATGGTAGACATTTTAGGCATATAATCAACACGATTTAAGATGACTACACCTTTGCCTTTATCAGGTTTACAAAATATGAGAGATTTATCTTTGCGTAAACAACACAAGACACTTAATAACTTAAAATCGGAAACTTTGAAACTATCCCACTTGTTGTAAAACTTATTAGATGTGCCTTTGATCAAATTGGGAGTGGATTTAATGGATGGAAGAGTATTGAGATGGTAGCAAAGTTTTTCAAAGACAAGGAAGTGCCACGTTTTGGATGACCTCAAAATAAATCTGATATTACATATCAAACTTAATATTTTTGTCGTCAGTAATGATTTTAATGAATTGTACAACGAACCACGACACATGTGATCCCATAACGATGAAGCCAGGGTAGTGGAAGTCACTCTCTCCGCGAACATGTTTCTATCAAAGCCCTCTCACCCAACCTTCAACACTGTGAAGGGAATTGCTATCCTTTCTAACTAACCTATGGACTATGACCATAAGATGTTTCAGTAAAACCTGCTAGCCAGCGGAACATTGACATCTATAAATAGTAGCTAACCGTTGGCTCTGGTGAATACCCCCAGGATGTTCCTAACGTTTGAACGTCCTGAACTCGCATAGCATATTGAAGCGGGCTACTTACGGATACCAGTCTAACTATATATATCTAATCCGAGGTAATGCTTCAACTGTCATATATTTTTTCGTGTGTGCACTACCCAGCGCATGCGTAAATTGCGCACAGGCCTATCATGGTCATTTCTCCGACCATCCTCGTCGCGGTACAAAGTGTAGAGAGTCACATAGTGTATCTTATTCGAAAGGTCTCCTATTTCTCTTTAAAAAATATGTCTTAACTCTTCGTGATTCTGGTAAGTTAGATAAACAGGATGACCGTCAACTGGTCCGTGTGAAGTTCGTTTCCTCCTCCGTCAGGCTGTCCGATATCTTACGAATATCAGAGGACTCTCTTCCCATTCGGCCAAATATTTCATATACTGCCCAATCTGTCCCGTCAGCCTCGTGCGATGCAGCACTACTAGCCTCTGTTGTATCACCTTCGTCTCCAACACCGACTCAAGTTTGGTCTCCTTGTATATCTCCTTTCTCTTTTCGAACGCTTATTCTCTTGCGCAGGCCGAGTGTGCCCAATCTCTGAATGGCAACCGGGAGAAGCTAGATACCATTTAGCTTATATTAAATCCACTAAGACGCTGCATTCTGAGCTAATAACACTAGCCAACAAATTTTACCTTTGTCTCTGCTACTTGAGTAAATGTTGTAACTAACTAATTTGGGGGCACTAATTCCAAATCTGTGCTCAGATTTGTCCTGAGTTATGCAACTAGGCTATATGGCTCACTTTGTCACCTTGAATCATTTAATGATATATTTATTACGAGTTTGAGAAGAATAAGACGTTTCTGGGGAAAGGTTTGGAATCGAGGAACCCTATTTGGCATTATGTACGTCCTTTTGCACACACAGACAAGATATGTATTACATATAAAAGAGGTAGTACTCACTTAACTATAAATTTCTTCAAAGATATTTGAGACTCTTACTCTTGCACTTGTACGTGGATATAGGATCTTCCCTTTGTAAGAACCAGCAGTAGTCACCCATCATATTTCCATTGAAGCCCCCTTGATACCTGTGTTCCATAATTGCAATATCTCGGCAGTACCTTTCCCCATATTCGACACTGATATCACCCATTTTAGATGTAAAAAAATCTAGATGCGAATGCAAGAAATGGATCTTAATAGACACCCGACACCCCATTCGTTGATAGGCCTTTAGCATGTTGTCTACTACTTCTTCATAGTTTTCAACCCTATGATTACCAAGGATGTTTTGCATTATATGGACAAATGAATCCCATGCTGCCAACGCAAGTGGAGTTAGTTTATTTCTGAACTCCCTGTCACGTATCAATTCTCTGATCTAAGGCAATACAAAAGATTAGCATCGGTTTTCTTTGCACCAAATTTCTCTTTCAGATACTGGAATCCATCAGAATAATGCGCCATTGCTTTAACAAAATTCGTGATAAGGCCGAGTTTGATATGAAGTAGAGGAAGGAAGATCTTCTTTAAATGTACTAAAGGCATGTGCTTCACATTGTATCGGCCTACTATGTGTTCTTCTCTTTCGGGCCACTTTTTGACAATATAATAATTCATGTCATCACCTCTGTTCCATAGGCATAAGAAGCACATATTCTGTGTATATCCTAGCTGCAGTCCAAGAAGTAAAGAATTTACCTTTAGATCACCACGGATATTCCATTTATGATGCGAGTAATGAACACCTTCCAAAATAAATTTCATTGAGTCATATGTCTCTATCATCCCCAAAATAAGTGCGACAGGAATAGCAGTGTTTGTATCGTTGAATAGTCTCCATTCATCAGGTAAATGCTCGTTTCCTGGCTGATTCATGAAGCCATTAACATCAGTAGAGAAACCAGCACCATCTTCTTTTTTATAGAAGGCAGCTAAGGCCTCATTGCGTTTACGGAAAGTAGATATTTTTGCACCGTCCTCTAGAAGATTCCATTGCTCTAGTCTGGAGCCCAACAGTTCTGCGTTCTCCTTTGGCAATGACAAATCCCTTACCAAATCATTAAATCTTTCTGGATTTATCAACTGGATCTTCTTTACCTTAGAATCATCCTCATACATTTGATCTTGATTGTTATCCTCCTCTTCAGGCGATGAATCATCTTCTTTAACTGCACTAGCTAATTGAGCAACTGGGATTGGCATCTCCATATAATGGGGAACTGGTTTTATAGCTGAATTACAATCTGGGTAAACAATTTTTTACTTGTTCTTATTTTAGAATCCCGCAATATCTGTCATTCAAAAGTAGCAACACTATTGGTACAGCAAAAAGCATACCCTTCCGTTTGCTATGTAACCACTGTGTGATCCTCGTATAACACACAGTAAAATGTTTTGAAGTGTTTAGAACTTATCTTTGTCACCAACTTTACAACCAAAATAATAATTGTATGCAGTTTTCACTCTTTTAGCTAGACTTTTCCGCTCGTTGCTTGGAGTATATCTTCTACAGATATAACAAAAGTTCTCCCGGCTATTTATACATCCTCGCCAATTGATGTTTTCAACTTAGTTTGTATATATCCTGTTATACACTTTTGTACAATCTTATTTCATTTACAAATTAATTGAGAGATAAATCGGAAAGAAAAATGAAATTAATCACTGTATGTAAATACCGTTTCAACACCACTACTATAATGGCTAAATTGACAATGTAATAAAACACGGGTGTAGAGCAGGAACCAAACACACAAAACACATAATCTCACAACGGTAGCCAAAGAAAAACTGCCGATATGTGTAACCAAAGTGTATGTGTGTAACTCAGGAATCTTGCGTGCTACAACCATTTTAATTATGTACATATTCAGAATCAGCATACTCGATTTAGTATAAATCACAAGCTAATACCCGAGTAGCAAAATCATTGTTGACTAGTGGAATGAATGACGACTCCTGGCCCAAGCGTTAAGCCCCTCCCGACCTTTCTCTTTCCTCTGAGAAGCTAACCTCCAAGAAAGGCGGGCACTCTTCTTCTTTAGAAACTCTTCAAGAATCCGCTTCGTTTGGGATATCCCTTTCCTTCCTATTTTTCCTTTACCCTGTTCCTTCGACACCTGTAACTGTAACCTCATATCTCCCCTGAGGCAGAATTTTTTTCTCCTTTCGGAGTACTTAGTAATGTACTTAATATACTAGGGTGACAATGCCTCCCTACAAGCTTAATTATCCCTACCATTTCACTTGAGTCATGACCATACCCCATTTTCCCTTCCCACTACCTTTGTTCTATCGAAACTCTCCGTAAATGCGCCTCCTGACGTCCATTCAGACGTCGGATGTACACCCTCCATCTTGACTGATGGTCCTCTCGTCTCTGGGTGTAACGACCCACCTAATTCTTTTCTGTCTCTATCCTTTCTCCAGAGTTGCAACCCACTAAATTTGGTTTGTCGAAAGAAATTTAAGTTAGGCTTAACTACTTCACGTCCTCTAAATCAGGGTTTCCTTGCCGTTCTGAGTCTCTACCTATGACGCCCGTGTAGGGCTCCTCTCGTAAGACACGTGTGCGTGAGGGCTTCTCTGCTTCCCGTACTATTTCAACCGCGGTATCTGACCAGTCTGAGTGATGGCACAATTCTTCACAGGACTCTGAGGGGATTCTTCCTAAAATATAAGGAATTCTTTTCTTTATTATCTGAAATAGCATCTTCTGTTATTTGCGTGGTGGAGGAAACCAAACTTGGGAACCCTCCCATCACTAAGTTTCTTTATTTCCCTGTTTTTAGCTCTCTACCACTCCATGGAGTGGTGGCCCACGTTGGTGTTTTGCTCCTAGTGAGCACTAACCACTTTTGCACACCTTCAGCTCAGTGGAATACAATTCAAGCAGTCACAGCCCGTGTTCATCTTACAGGGAGACTTTACACGTTTTGCTTGATTTATATTTGCCCAGATGAGCCCTCTTCATGGGTTAAGTTTATATGACTTTTTTCTCAACATCTTATCCCGTTTCCTTGAATCTCTTTTATGTACAATTCCTTTTAGCATTCTCAAATCAGGTCATATTAGGTACTACCATATTCAAATTGATTTCTCGCATTGTGTGAATCTATCTTCTAGCTCCGTGGGCTGTGTCCTCGATTTCAAGTAGTATATTTTATATCAAGGTTTTTCAAACTGGGCTAAACGGGAAAGTTCCATGGGCTCCGTAACCCTTTTTGATTACACTGTACAATGAGTTTCAGTTTCAAGTAAAGAACATAGATCTCATGCGAATTTTATTATGAAGTTGAGTGTGCTGAATTCGAATTTAATAAAAAAAAATTCCCATCCTCTAAAATTTTCTTGTAAATCGCTGATACAATAATTAGGAAATTGTCGTGGTATACGGCCGAGTACGTATGTATTCACGTCTGATTCGTATGTACATGAGTATATCGTTCTACTTTTCTTTAAGAGTGCTGTAACTTATTTGTTTCTTTAACCAGGGAGGATAGGTATTATTATTATATATCTATTGGCATTTTGCAGCGTTTCGAGGATCTAATTAAAGAGCTCACACAAAAATATAATTTTAATTATATAAATAAATGAAATATTAAAACTTTACATATAGTTATGCTATAATAAGAGGATCTAATGAAAATAATACTAACAATGAGTAATACGCGGTGGTTGACGCAAAAATCATTTTTGCTTGGAATGGTGACTAAAGCAACATGAATAAGTTTTGGATTCCTTTTACTTTTAATTAAGAGGGAGTCGGGAGTTAGGTGACCTTGAACAGGAAGCTCTTTGATGAGATGATTAGCGGCCCGTTGTACTGGAGCTTTCCTCTCGGCCGCGAGGGTAGCTGAGAAAACAGCTGATTCTTCTCAATGGGTGAAAGAGATGCGTGCTGGGCCTATTTGGGAAGAACAGCTGATGCTTGTTTGGGGTAGGGTGAGGGGCGAAGCGGGCGGCGAGACATCTTGAATTGAAAATGTAAGTAACAACAACAACAATGAGTAACAACAAGAGAAGAAGGTACCCTAGGAGACCTTACAGTCCATTCAAGAAGGGTACCTTTGGACTAGCAATCGAGCGAGCACATGGCTGCTCAATTGTTTTGCGTCCCTAAACGGCCACTTTTCAAGACTTTGTCTAGTCTTTACTTGAACTGGTCAACAGATTCACTGTTGACAACTTTCACTGGAAGTGGGTTCCACTTACCGCAGATACTTTAAGTGAAAAGATTTCCACACAGGTTGCGGTTGTAACGCTTCAGTTCAAGTTTGAAGCTGTGATTGCGCTTTCTGTTCTCACTCAGTGTGAAAATATCCCGGTAGTCAACATTGTCGAACCCTCTAAGTATTTTGAAAACTTCGATGAGCTGACCACGCAGTCTACAGGTTTCCAGCGAGAACAGATTTTATTCCCTTAGTCTATCCTCATAAATTTTATGTCGGATAGAGGGGATCAGCTTGGTTGCCCTGGCTTGTACGCGTTCAAACCTTGCGATATCCTTTCGAAACGAAGGACTCCAAAATTGTACGGCATACTCCAGGTGCGGCCAAACGAGGGAGTTGTACAGAAAAAGTACTATCTCCTTTGTTACGGTATTTAAACTGGCGCTTTATGTAGCCCAACATCCTTTGGGCTTTCTTCTCTGCCTCGATGCACTGTTTCGAGAACTTGAGGTCGCTTGTGATTGTTGCACCCAAGTCCTTCTCAGTGTCACTCGATTCAAAAGCAGTGCCCTTAAGGATATACTGATATTGGGGGTTTTGTGACCGATATGTATCACTTTGCATTTGTTCACGTTTCTAAGGCATTTGCCACGTTTCCCACCACTCCCCAATCTTCCCAAGATCTTCCTGCAGGTAGGCAGTATTTCCATCCTTTGCAACGTTCATACCAAGCTTGGTATCGTCGGCAAATTTGGAAATCTTGGCACTCATTTTACCGTCCATGTGGTTGACGTAGATGATGAATAGTAGTGGTCCCAGGACAGAACCTTGAGGCACCCCGCTAGTAACGGACACCCACTCAGAAGACTGTTCATTCACCACCACCCGTTGCCGTCTGCCACTTAGCCAGTTCTCGATCCAGCCGGCTACCTTTCCGTCTATCCCAAGCGCTCGCACTTTCCGGAGAAGGCGGCGGTGTAGTAGCTTATAAAAGGATTTCTGAAAGTCTAAGTAGAACACATTCACCGCCTTGTCCCGATCGTGCTCACTGAACACCAAGTGGAAGAATTCCACAAGGTTCGTCAGGCATGACCGTTGCCTTCGGAAGCCATGCTGGGAACTCCTCAGTAGCAGGTTTGACTCTAAATATGACGTCATTTTGTCCACCATCATGTTTTCCATGAGTTTACCGACTATCGAAGTCAAAGTGATAGGTCGGTAGTTTGAAGGTTGGCTTCGGTCTCCTTTCTTGAAGATAGGAGTCACCTCCGCCTCATGCTAGTCTCTAGGAATGCATTCAGGCCGGATTGACATGTTGAAGATTGCGCTCAGGTGTCGTGACACATGATCGCGCACTTCTTTCAACACTTTAGGTAGAAAGCCATCCTGGCCCGGTGGCCTATTCGTCTTCAGGTCACTGATCTTCTTCTTGATTTCTTCTTTGGTGAAGCCTATATCTTCCAGCTTTTCCCCCGAGTAGGAATCTCGTGGCTGGGGAATGGGACAACACTCTTCACTATTCGCTGAGGAGGTTAGCATTTTCTGCATCTGAATACTTTAATGCTCCCTCCTCATTTAACAAAGGGCCAATCGTTCGACGCATTGATTTACGGCTGTTCACATATCCAAAAAACTCCTTGGGTTTCTCTTTACAGAGTCTCGCCACTTGGAGTTCCTCACCGCTTAGCCGCCCTTATGCTGGACTTCACTCTTCTGGCTAGCCTCCGGTATTCGTCAAAGTGTCCCGAGATCTTCGATTGCCGGTACACAGTTCTCTTCTCCCTAAGCAGTTGGCCGATTTCTCGAATAAACCACTTTGGTTGAACAGAAGACCGACGGGGACATTTCAGAGGGATGAAACGTGATTGAAGACTCATGAATGTATTTTTGAAACTGTTCCACGAGTCTTCAACAACATCGCACACTTCTTTCCTCGCGTCAGTCAGTCCAGCACGAAGACCTGCAAAGCTTGCTCTTTTCAAATCGAGTTTCCTCGATTTACTAGTTGCAGGCCCTACCTTCGGGACTTTGACTACAAATCTTATTAGTCGGTGGTCACTGCGACCGACCTCTTCGCCAACAGAGAGGTCCTCAACGATGTCATCCTCAGAGGTGAAAACAAAGTCAAGGATATTGTCTCCTCGCGTTGGCTCTCTTACCCATTGAGTGAGAAACTCGATGTTCGCGAACTCCAGGAGAAGTGAGTTCTCGCCACAGAGTCTCTGGTTTCCCAGTCAACTTGTGTGTTGAAATCACCCTTGACGATACACACTCTGTCTTCTACAAGTTCTCCTATTAGTTGGGCAGGAAGTCTATAAAGCTCCAGGATCCTGTATTTGGCACGACCTATCTCTAGGTCAACACCTAGTAGTTCATGGTCGGATACGATGTTGCAATCCGTCGAGTTGAGAGTATCCTTGACATACATCACACCGCCACCCTCTCTGTCTGACCTATCTTTCAGGAAGAGCTGGTAACTGGGAATCGTGAATTCACCTTTAAAATCTCGGCTTGAGGTTTTTATCCACGACTCCGTTATGGCCACTATCTCCGGTTCTTCTGTTGCTACGAGGCCATAAAGTTCTAGAAACTTGTTTCTGATAGACCTCGCATTAAACAGAAGAATTTTGAGGAAGTCCCCGACTGTAGGACTCCCTACGCTCTTCTGTTTCCCGCTTTCTTTCTCTGTGGCGGGGTCACTCCCCTCTTTGTGACTTCAGAAAAGGTCGTTCCTGGAGTAGCACTGGTGTACTGGCGTACGTCCTCCTTTACTCGGGGTCTGACACTTCTTTGGGGCCGCCCCACAACATCCTGGATCATGTTCGCGAGTGCAGCTTTCCCTTTAAATGAAAGATGCACTCCGTCCCTTTTGTACAGGTCATTTCTCCCGTAAAAGGTGCGTTAGGGGTCTACAAAAAGACTCCTTCCGCCGTACAAAGATCTCCAAGGCGTTGGTTTATGGAGACGTTCCTCGCGTAAGCATTGCGAGATGGACCTCGTCTTATGAGTATCCCGACCACGACACGTCTACGGGTTTTCAGCCCACAGTCGTCAACTCCTCCCATAACCGTGGTCAGGATCTTCCCGCTGGCCCCTACTTTGCCTCCTCGTAGGTAGAGATCGTTGCCACTTGCCATGAGGGCAACTACTGAGTTCTCAGAGATCTGAGATTTCTCAGCCTCCACCCTTATTTCTCCGTTCCCCTTTCCTGGAAGGCAGCTTACCTTCACACTGGTGCGAAGGCATGCCGCTAGCAAGGGTTGTAGATCCCGCGCTTGGGAGTCACCGATCACGATGACCCTCGCGCATTTGGGTTCAGAGGACAGAGGCTTCCCTTTCAGTATGGGCTCTTTCGATTCCTCTCTCTTCCCCACTTTTTTTGTTTTTTTCTTCTTCGTTTTTTCCGTTTCTACTCTATCTTCTGTTTTATCTACTGTTTTTCCTTTCCTACTTATCCTTTTCTTCTTTTTGACGCCCTGAGTAACCCCAGCAGCTGCTGGCTCTGGGATGTCGGATGGATGGCCTATCTCTATCGACGTGGTGGATGAGGGCCCAACAGAGGAGCCACCTGCGTTGTTGGGAGTTTCTTGTTGCTGTTGCTCTACCTTCGTGGCTTTAATCTCTGCAATGATGGCTTCGAGATGACGGATTTGAGTCACATGCTTAGACTTGAGGATTTTCACCATTACTTCCAGCCGTCGTGTTTTTTCCTCAGAAGATTTAAAAAGTTCCTTAAGCTCCTGAAGTTCTGCCCTTAGGACGCAGTCCGTGCAGATACTTTCAGGGTGCTGAACACTTTATATCTCTAATACTTTGTGACCACTCAATAAAAAAGAAAGAGGGTGGTGAGTTCGCCCCGAGTGAGTCGCTCCCGCCTATCGATCGGAGAGGTTTCGGATCTTTCAGAAGGCACGCTCCTTGTGCTGCTGTTCGTCCGACCGAGTCGTCAAACCTCGGCGTGCCGTGGCTCCCAACCAAGCAGCACTGACGGTCCCCGAAGGGGCCATCGATTTCTCACCAGGTGAACAACGGAGCACACCCAGTACTAAACTCCTACTAGTTCCCTTCACGACGGCCAAGATCTCGGAGCAGAGTTCAATGGATATCCCGCCACACCAAGAGACTCGACCCAAGGCTTTTTATTGGCCTGGCAACCAACCTGGGAACAAAGGGCCGTCACCTTGGACGGATGCTACCAGAGGCACCCGTCAACGGTCACTGGGAAGGGTCAATAATTACGCGCCAGGGAAGGGGTTAACGGGGCACTACCCTCATCCCATTCATCGTGCCTCAACGCCTAGGACACCTCTAGTCCTAGTCTCTCGCAACCAGTAAGCGTCAATTGGCGTTGTTTATAGAGGTTCCAAAGCCTCTCTTCTGACGCATGAGGTAGCTGCCAGGTCCTTATATGTAGATAGAGGGAAAAAAGGGAAAGAGTGACATGATAGGAGTAGGCCTTTTTGTTTTTTTCTTTTTGTATAAGTAGGAGAGATAGGATAAAAGTAAAAAACGAGAAAGATAGAGTAAAAAAAAGAAAGGAATGACGCACTTAGTCTGCAGTCTCGTTTTTGACCAAATCGACAAGGGAAGCCCTCCTACGGGTACCAAGAAGAGTACCCCCACCGACATAGCTCGAAAAGTCAAAGGTACACACAAGCTCTCTTCCCGCGACAAGGGGGCGACACCTCTCCCTCTACTTTCTTTATGAGAGAGAGAGAGATCTATATATATATATATATATATATATTTATATATATATATATATATATATATATATATATATATATATATAGAGAGAGAGAGAGAGAGAGAGAGAGAGAGTGTTGGATGAACTGAAGTTATTTCGATCCCTGTGTTATTAATTCGGGCTTCTCGATGATAAGACTTGACCAAGAGGTAAATCTTTTTTTGAGTGGGACTTCACATTGGTATTCCTCAATAGTGAGGGGTATCTCTGTTTTTACTCAGAAAACTGAGATAGGGAATTTCTATGAACGAGAATGGTATGAGAGTGGGTCTTGATACCACTGGTCTACTCTTCTAAGCGACCAAAGGAACGGCCTCGGAAAAGAAAATCCCGCTCGGTTCCACTGTCTTCTTGATTCCCGATTTGACTCCGGGACTCGTCTTCTTCTCTCGATTGCTGCGCGGATCTCCCTTTGCATTTCTCAAGATCGAACTATATATACGTCGATTATCCCCTGGAGGGAGGGAGGGAGACGAGGGCCCACAGTTAAGCCTTTCTCCTAGGGCCTAAATTTTCAACGTTGTTACAATTAGCCCCTTCTGGATTACACACAGAGAAAGTTAGATTTCGTCTATTTGACAGAAATAGACATAAACAATCGGAGGGAACAGTGAGCCTATTTATAAATTTTTATTCTAAAGGTTCTCACACCCTCCTCTGTTTATATTAACGGACTACGAAATCCGCTGACTGAAATCCTGCTTTGCAAGTGACGCTTGAAAGGTCTTTGGGGCAGCGGGGAAAAGGAGAGAGGGGAGTAAATTATTGGCCTATGGGGTGCGTAACAGTTGACGCTGTATAAACAAACTAGCGTATGTTTGTCCTCGTCTTATTTATTCCCCACATAAATGATTCCGATATCCACGATACAATAAATGCATCTCGCTTCCAAAGTCAGATTAAATGTGTCCATGGTAATTAATTCATGAATATACAATGAATCAGCATGTATGTTAGCGTTATATAATGTATTAACCTACATTTTAGTATTTACTTCTTCAGACAGCATAACAGGGCTCCATTTTCCCTTATACCTGTTTTTTATTGACGCTATATTTGATGGAACCTCTCTCCATGTTCATCTCTCACATCTCCCTTATTCTCTGGGAACAAACACAGATAAGAATGAAGAAAGTACATCTTCAGTGACATATTGCATTCGAGATCTTGGTAGCAAATGATTAGGCTCTCCACTCTACGCTCTTGCTGTGCCCCTTTGTGCTTTCCCAGAATTCTTTTGCATACATCTTTGAATGCATGCCAGGCAGCTAGCTCCGTTTCTTCTATTATCACCTCGAACTCCTCATCAGCTATAAGTGACGAATAAGCCTTCTTTAATCTTAGCATGATTTTGAGGTCCTGTAAACATGGCTTGTTATGCTGCAGTGCTTTGCTAAATTGATTCTTTGGGCTTAGTTATTAATTCAGTGGTGGCAAAAGAATATTCTCCTTCTTGGCTAGTGGCTCACGAATTAGATTATGACATCCAGGCATTATAGTTACACGAGGTGACCATTCTGAGCGTATATAATTGGCCAAAATTCTATGAGGCCTCCTTCACTAGTAAACAAATTGGAGATTTTGGAGATATTGATGTGGCTACACATTACTTTGCCTTTTTAGTGCTTGAGTCTGCAGAGTCCGCAATTCCCCGTATTGGGTCTCACCGGGACAGGACATTAGTCCTATGGTAGAATTCTGATTTCATTCGTGTGATGTCAGCCTATAAAATAGCAGAAATCGAACTACAGCCATTCGCAAGGGAACGTTACATCTGGCACGCATTGACTTCTGTAGTGCACACGTTTCTTCTTTGCCATCCACCTTCTCTTCATCTCACATCTGAAAGAGGATTAACAAAATCAGAAGTAGGTATGCTGGCACTCCACCACTGAAATTTAGATGAATGGTTTTATCGTTTGTGATCACGCCAGTGTCCCCAATATATTTGCCTTCTTTTTTTGCCGATGTTAGCAGTATTGAGCACTACACAGTGAAGTTTAGGTGTATCAAAGACGGGGTGGAGGTTGAAACTCTGCGTTTCTTGGAGAGTGGACAGCAGCCCTACAACTCTCTGTTCACTATTGCTGAGATGCCTTCAGGGGTGCTTCAGTGAGCTCTCCTTCTCATTATAGGCCAATAGTTTAAATCAGGTTTGTTAGTGAGTTAGAGAAAATGGTCGATGTTCGCTTGCAGTGTTTTTTGGAATACCATGACCTCCTAACACGATACCATTCTGGCTTTTGTAAGAAGAAAAGTACGATGGATCTTGATATGTGTATATAAGGTACAGTTCCTAGAACGTTAGCTCTTGGCTGACATGTAATGGCTGGCTTTTTCGATATCGAGAAGGCTTATGACTCCACTTGGTGCTATGATGTTCTTCTGCAGTTGTATGAATGGGGATTGAGGAGAATTTTAACAGTTTTTATCCAAAGATTTATAACTACTCGCAATTCTTGGGTTAGCGTTGGTACACTTATTCTGATTTCTATGCGCCGGATGATCGTATTCTCCAAGGTAATGTATTAACTGTTACCTTGTGCGCTATTGCGATATATAACGGGTTTACTCTCTTCTTTTGAAGTTGATGATCCAAATCTTTCCTCAAAGGAGCTAAAGGATCTAGTTCTGCTGCAGATGCAACGTAATCGTCGCATGGGAGTAGCATTTAGTGTTATGGCTTGTCGTATTCCTCCAAACCATGAAAATTCCAAACATACAACTCTTCTTTCCCTAGATCCAACGACAGAGAAAATCGATGGATGTCTTGCAGATCATGTGTGGCACCCAAGCTTTATCCTGATCACCAATTTACATACCAATATAAACATGGTAAATACACTTTATGAAACTTGACACTGGATTAAGGTGTATTCGACGCAGATGTAGCAAATTACATAGGACTAATTTTTGCAAGATCTTCTGGCCGAATCCATTGTATTCAACTGCAAAAGAAAAATACCAGTTAGTCAAAAATTTCATGTAAACTCTTCAGAATTCGTTTACTTACAAAAATGAGAAAAGATTGTTGCATCATATGATTAGAAAATACCCGCACATGTAAAATAAAATCATGTTAAGATAAATTAAAAAAGCTGACCTGAATAAGCAAACCCAATATCAATTTTGGATTCAGCACACCAGCTAAATAATTACACAGATTTGTTGTTTGAAAGTGTAATATAATCCCGATGATATTGATGAAGGATTATAATGTCAATTGTCAAGCGAACAGATATAGAAATTTAAACAACGGGAAGGCGCCTGGAAACACTGTTCGGAAGAGGCACTTGCCATCGACTAAGATTTGTTTCCTCAACTTACGTTACAGGGACCACAGCTTCAAAACCGGATATCTACCTAGACAATAATAATCTCTCTTAAAACTATTACATGCAACCGTAGGTTATATTATGTTCAAACCACACAGCGACTCTCCTCACCATCAAACAGATACCAATACAGATCTGCGCGAAGGTAAGAAAAGCATACCAAAGAGTGGACTGGGAGAGATACAGAAAATAATTAAATACATATATACCCTAACCACAAGGAGGAGCAACATTAGAAGATATAGATGCAAATTGGAAAATATAAGCACCTCGATGCAAGCATCAGACGAAAAAGCGATACCTTAAAATGGCTACAAGACGCCTAAGAACTTCACATGGACGTCTGAAATGGTCCAACAGAACCAATGATTAGGGGAAATCTCTGATGAAATAACAAAAAAAGGCACAACGTGTGGGATACACAAAGAAATGAGGATAAAACGAGAAATAACTGCAAAAAACTGAAAAACAAAAAGAATATTTGAGCGAAAAAATACGAAGGATTGACAATGATGCACCTTTAAAGGAATTTTGGTGAAAAGTTAAAGTAAATGGCAGAACAGAAAAAATAAAAAATAAAATTAAAGACAATCAAGAGACCATCATAAAACGACGAGGATAAGAGTGAACAGATATTCATAGAACATTGGAAGATGATTTTCGAAATAAGTGCTTATGATATTGAAAAATTCGAGAGCGATTTCGATTGCAACATCAGAGACTCACTAAACGAGGAAATCACTAAAAGGCATCCACACTACTTTGTAGATTCAAATAGAGACACCTGGGGCGATATCGATGCGAAGACCACCAAGCAAGAGGTGAAGACCACAATTTCGCTCATTATGCAAAAGCCACCAGGAAGATCAGGAGTCACTAAGTTGAATTACGAGGAAGCGCCAGAAAATATCCTAAAAGGAATAAACATGGTACTAAATGCTTGTCTTACACTATCCAGTCCTATAACAATTACGTCGACTATCACGTCTACTACGTTATTTGAATTTTTGTTATCTCTATTCTTTACTTTTCTTCTCTCTCTCTCATGGCCTCCTCGTCGCTCCTTCCTAAGCCAGCTTTGTGCTCTAGGGGGAGTGGGGTGAGTTGGGGGGTGTCTTGCCACTCGTTCCTCTTGGCATTTAAGGATGGCCGAAGGGGGAGGGGGGAGGCTTTGCAAATCTTTCACTGTCTTTTACCTACCACCTTTCCTTTCATTTAATTTCAGATCGATAATAAAAGACCAAAATAATATCCTCTGCTTCACAGCTATCAAGCCGAAAACTAACCAAATACACCACATTTACACTAAAACAAATATCCTCCACATTAACGACGAGCTAAACATGATAGGTGCACAATTCTTCAGCAAATGCGATGCCTCTTACACTTCCTATATCCATTTTCACTCGTGCCTCCACCTCTAGAACCTCACATGTGGCCCCTTACAATTAAATATTAGCTAAACTTCCCCTAGCCCCAACGAACACAACTCTATAAAACAATTACACAGTCAATTTACCCTCAAAGCACTTCAAAACTATCTGCAAACAGATCTCCTCTAAAGCGCCTCCACCACCCGATATTCAACAATCCGAAGTTACTATAGATCGCCGAACTTATATAAATATAAAAATTGATCAGTCCCACTTCTCCCATTGTATCCTCTAACAACCTGAAAACACCACCGGCCCTCTCATCCTATCCAGCCCCTCTCTTAACCATCTCAGAAATACTTCCAATATTAACCTTTCTCCGAGGCTGGGTGATGCTGGGCTAGAGTGAAGAGAACCCGATGGGCGACAAAGTAATTCAGGCGTTGTATCTATGGTTATTTATTCTAAAACATATAATAAAATACCCTTTCCTATTCGAACAGGTAACGAAAGATGAACACTCGAAACATATTCTTAGTGATCTTACTTTTCAATGTCGGTAATCACGAAAAGGCAAAGGGAGATCAAATATTTCTACATTTTGGCAGAGAATGAAACCAACCATGCGTGTATGTTTATAATTAATAATAATTCCAATTCATGGCGAGTTCTTACCTACCAATTTTGTCATGACTAACAGATACCAAACGAGGAGATTTTCACAATTCGGGATGTCCTGGAAATGGAAATTAGAGAAATTATAGCTAATACATATATGGGGCAAGTGCCTTGGCTTTCTAGTCACTTATCCTATATTATTTAAGTATTTTCATGATTTGCATATTTCAATCGCATTGAGACCACATCTAAACATAGGTGCATGTAGGTACATACTAAACTTTGTCTCGTCTTTCCGTGTTCATTTTAGGAGAAACACAATCGAATTTAATAGGGTTTTGCATGTTAAACACAGCGTACTTGATATATATTTCGTGATTTAAGCAAAAATATTAGAGGCTAGATTGAAACTTTCACCTTATTTACATTCAAATTCTTTGTTGTGACTAATTTATGAACCTAGAATACCATTTACTACACTGTATTTAGTTGGGAGTTCCGTTTCTACTACTGAGGAGAAAAATAATGACCTCTCTCGGGTTGTAAATTACAAGTTTGGACGTTTCCAAAAGAGAACTTTTCTACTCCTCAACTATAGCTTTTCCTCATCCCGTAGTTTATTCGCACATACACAAAACACGCAATTGAGGGTTGGGACAAAAATCTCAATTATTTTTTGCTACTTGAGCTCCTCCCATAGAAAAAGGACAATAATGCATCATTTGGCGGGTGATTACACGTGATCTATGAACTCCTAATTATATATCCTCGGCTTATTATTGCTACGCTTGTTCGAATGAGTCCAAGTAAGCAACCGCTGTCCCGACGCAGAGACCGAGAGAACGAGACACAGGAACATCATCGGAATCCTAAATCCAATTATTTTCATCTCCTAAAAGTACATTCTAAAGTGCGAACCTTTGAAAAGGTTTGCCCATACAGGCTTCGTCTCTTTGTTCAGACCATTCATTTTCCTCATTGTCTCTAATCTTTTTTTTCTCCTCCACCCAGATTGGATTGCACCCTCTCGAGTTGAGCTGTCACTAGCCGAGTGGAAGAGGCTTTGCATTTCCACCCCTCGGTAATGGGTTCGATTTCAAGCGAGCAAGGACAAAAAAAAATTAGGCGCTCGTAGGAGGAGAGCAGACAACGAGGTGCTGAGTCTTGTCTGAAGCATACGGGCATACACATTGCCACTAAAAATACCGTTGTCTTTTCCTTCCTCCTTGCATCGCACACACAACACATTGCTGTTCCGTCCTGGATCATGCCGAACGTGTTTAAACATCCACACTCCCCTGAATTGGGACAAGGGACCCATCCTAGAGCAAAAAGGGTCCTGTCCTCTTGGATAAGGAGAGAAACAAATCGCAGTATTCTTTCTCTGTTTGCACCTCCCTCTCCAAAAAAGACTGGTTCCTAGTGTCCAAGTGATTGGTAGCTATTGTTATTCTAAACTTTATGTCAATTTCATTATAGGATCCTGGACCTCTTTAGAATTGTAAATGGACGCGTGTTATAATGTAGGAAGGATCCGCAGTTGCAAACCTGCGTTAGGACTTAGAATCACCATTAAATTATGCTCTGAATCTAATGTAAAATACCCAAATTGCTAATGTCTACTTATGATGGAAAGTGTTCGTAGCCTAATATAGGTATGTATTTTAGTTATTAATATGATTAGTAGTGTTTTATTTAACTTGAGTTTTCGCCAGCTAAGGTGTATTCCATAGTCCAGCAGCCTAAACGAACTCTGCCGACCCGACGGAATTGACCCACAAATCCATCAGTCCGCGCATCTGCAAGTTTGATTCCGGTTTTGCTTGCGTCCGGCATGTTGTGAATATGTTTTGAACAGTTTCTGGTTGCTGGTGAAAACAAAACGGATGTTTTAGGGTAATGGTGACCTCGTTATTTGTGGTTCGGATCCATTAGAAGGTCCTGGAGTTTTGTACATGTTTTGCGGTGGATAGTATGAGTTTGCATGTATTGTCATGGGTGGCTTTGGTTTCTCTTAATAGGAAAAATTGCGCTTCGCAGAGTGGTGTGTTTTATTAGCACGACTTTCATTTCAAAGGGGAAGTTGTTTATTGTTGTGCTATGGAGGTATACCAGGCAAGTGGAGTGCTTTGCTTTGTTTTCTGCTTGTGATCTGAGCTGAGTGAATGAGATGTTAGCTCCCCAAACTTTAAAGGTATGTGGTAGTAACATAGAAGGATTGTGTGTAGAGGATTGATTCCTTGCTTTGCGCGAATACGTTAATTGAGAGTAGGATGATTTGTAAATTTTTTTAGTCACTTTGTTGTCTTATATTTGCTATCGGAAATTTAGTTCTGTATCCTGCGTGACGCCGATCACTGTATGTGTTAATTTAAGTGGAATATTGTTCGATATAAAGATGCAGAGATATTTGTTTAGAATCCCTGACTTTGTCTTTTACAGAGGTCAACCAAGGATTTTGTAGGCGTGAAGGACATTAATTTCTGTTGCAGCCAGTGCTCGATTTTTGTTATAGAAAATTTTAGATCATGAGTTATTTGTGTGTGCTTTGATTGTTTCGCCAGGATATTGATGTCATCGGCATAGCTGTATAGTGTAATTTTCGGATTCAGGACAGGGATAACACAGATAGTACAGTTACCTGTAGGACTCCATTGTGTATGGGATGTATTCATAATAGCTTTCTTTCGTTTCTACTTGTGCTTTTCGGCTCGTGACTAAGTTGGCATGGTATTTGTGGTTTACGTCAAGTGGGTTGTTTAGTATTTTATTGATCAGGATGAGTGTAGTTCCTTTGGCAAAGACATTGCTTATGTCCATTGGTGATATTACTTCACTGCGTGGTATTATGAGTTGGTTGAAAACCTCTTGTACTAGCTCAGGGGTGTTTGTGAATAAAGAGTCCGAAATTCATGATGGTAAACATCTAGTAGCATGTGTAGTTTTATTTTCTTATTAAGTGAAGTTCAAAGAATTTGGATGGGGACAGACTAGGGAGTAAAAGCGGTATGATGTAGACCATTACCCATTCTAAATCTCGTAGTAATAAACTTGCGTATTTTAGTAAGTTACTGTAATTACCTTACTTTCCTGGGAGCGTTGGTGCTAAGATTGGATGCTAAAGTTTGCTTCGCATAATCTTTGTCTGGTTGTTGCTGTTTGTAACAAAATTTTAATTTTACTTTTTCAAGAAGTTTGCTTTTCAGTTTTTTTTTATAAAATTACGAGGCAATGGCTTCGCCATCCACCCTACGGGGTGAGCTTGCGCTTCGCTACTAAGATTAAAATTTAAAATCTAAAAAAAGAAGTCATGTTAATTTTTTATAAATTTTCTGAACTTCGCCAATTATAAACACTAACTCTATAATTTAAGAAGGGGATTTTTTTTTAGTATTTGATTAATAATTTTATCTTAGTTTGGTTATGACGTGTTTTTTTTATCAAAGTTATTTCTAATAATTCTTTTATAATATCAAAAAACAAAATGGTGAAGTTAAGAAATAAATATAAGTGTTACGACACACTACCCTCGTCGTAGTTGTGCCCCTATGTTGCTATGTATTGTAGCGCAACTCCTCGTAGTTGCGTGACTCTGTTACTATAGACCTCGGTTTGTCCAGCTGCATACTCGTGCTCGTTGATTAGGCCACCTTTGTCCTGCCTGTGTAGGACGTACCTGATTACAGCTCCTTTCCCTGTCACCTACTTAGCATTACCTTTCCTTCGACGTTCGTTACTCCGGGTGCCGTTGCGATGTTTGCGGGATGATATAAAGAGGCAGGCTTCTATTCGAATTTAATCTTGCGATTTAATCTTATATTTCTGGCACAAGCTGAGGAGGTTTAATGGTAAGAGCAACAGAGTTTTGATGGTACGAACGCGGAAATGGTGAGGTGTGAGAAGACGGGGTCTTCTCAGAATGGACTCTTAGTTATCCTCGAAACTTAGGGTAACTCACACTAAAATCAGAGTGTTACTCGACTAAAATCTGACTGGGATTTAATCAAGGATTTATCTTGAAGACTTCGAGCGAACGAGTGACCAGTCGAGAGACTCCTGCACAGCTACCTGTCCTCCTTCGGGTTTGGTTTGTCTTTTATACCCGATACATGATTTCTGGCAGAACTAAAGGAATTTTGAGAATCTAATGGTGAAGCTTGGATTATAAAGGGGGGGTGAAATGGTGAATCAACTACTTGGGGGAAATGAGAATGCTAAATCAACTCTGTTTCTGAGAAATTATATTCATATATATATATATATATATATATATATATATATACAAGGTGTCCCAGAAAAAAGTTAACCGTACTTTGAATTTGTATACCTCAAAACCCGTTAGAGATTTTTGAGTCCTGCAAAACAAAACAGATTTAACTACTATTTATCTGTCGATTCTGGAAATTTCATTAAATTCCCTTTTACGATATTGATACACTAATGGGTTTAGTGGAGGCGATCAAAATTATGTTTGCGCAAGGAAGTAAAATAAGGAAACTTCGAGGTTTAAAATCAACAAATATATTTAAATCCATTTTTAACGAAAACACCTCTTCGTATGAGTGATACAAATTCATTTTTTAATTTTCTAAGCACAGTTTCCTTCCACATGTCCTTCATGGCCTTGATTGAACAACTTTTAGGATTAACTTGTGATTTTCCTTAATTCTATTGACTTCACGTGTCATACTATCTCTTAACTTGTTCATGCTTTGTGGTGGAGTAGAATACACATAATTCTTTAGATATCGCCATAAGTAATAATCGCACGGTGTTAAGTCAGGGGATCTTGGGGGCCATTCAATTACATTATTTAGCGCGACAATGCGGTTGTCAAACATTTCTGTTAGTTTTGTTCTTACAGCAAGCTGTCTATAAGCTGGTGCGCCGTCCTGAATCCACCAAAGTCTATTGAATTAATTGACATAAGCTGGTTCTTGCATGCATATTATAGGGATGCCATTTTAAGTCATGTTTATTAATGCGTTTAAATGATCATTTTAACAATTGTAACCCATTCTTTCTGACTGATACATGTGGATTTTGAAGAAGTGTCATCTGAACATTTTCGATATTTTTGGTTGTTCTTATGGTTCTCATACGACCCGAACGACCTTTATTTAAATTTAAGCATGTTCCATCATGTTGGTATTTGCGAACATTTTTCCAAATTGTGGGCTTCCTTGGTGGGTGCCTACCTGGAAAACGTTGTTCAAATGAATCTTGTACTTGTTTAATACTGCCAGTCTTAATAAAGTTTGTGACTACAAATACGCGTTGATCTTTTTGCTAACTGCATGATAAAAAAGATCTATGGAAGTAAAGTTTACACAGAAACACTTTGATTTGCTTAGTAAGCAATAATGACGAGACCATATCACATCGTGGTTGAAAAACCACTGTAAAATGGCCTAGGCTTTGCTTGAAGAATGGCACAGTGGCCTAGGCTACCTAGGCTCCCTATGCTTCTCTTGAAAGTGCACGGTGGCTTAGCCTTCCTAGGCTTTGTTTCATTATTTTACCTTCTTGCGCAAACATATTTTGATAGCCTCCACTAAACCAATTAGTGTATCAAAATCAGAATAGGGAGTTTAATGAAATTTCGATAATCGACAGATAAATAGTTGTTAAATAACCACTTTTTGCAGGACCCCAAAATCTCCAATAGTGTTTGAGTTATACTAGTTTAAATTATGGTTAACTTTTTTCTGGGACACTCGGTATATATATATATAAATAAAGAAATATTTTATACAAAAAAATGGAAGTTCTTATACACACATGTGTATTGTTTTGAATAAAAGTTATTATACACATATGTGTATTTTTTAAGGTTATGCAGCGAGGACATGAGCAGCATAACATACTCGTAAGTATAGAAATTTTGTGATATTTTTAAAACCCAAAGAATTACAAATGGTGAAGTTCAGAAAATATCTTTTTATATATCTTTTATAACTCTATATTTTAGCAGTGTGATATTTTGAAAGGGAAGATATTTAGTTTAGAGTTCCTTTTTTAAAATAACCAAGCAATGGCTTCGCCATCCACCCTACAGGGGAAGCTTGCGCTTCGCTACTAAGATTTAAAATCTAAAAAAAGCTGCCATGATTAAATTCTTTTAAATTTTCGGAACTTCGCCAATTATAATCACTGACTCTATACTTTAAGAAGGGAACGAGTCTAGCGAATTAAGATAGACGGCCAGTCTGTGTTGCTTTCTCAATTCCTTTCTGATCTTTCTCTAGGTTTTAGTTTTATGCTGAAGGTAATTCATGTATGGTGAGCCTCCAGTCAGCAATTTAATGAAAATCTTGTGGCAGAAGACATTTTAAGAGAAGATGGACTTTCATTTCAGAAGCGAAAATAGACAACATTAAGGCAGCTCTTGAAGCAGAATTTGCCGTTAACGAGGAGGAACTAATCATCATAATGGCCATCGGAAACGATATTTGAGTGCAGAAGCAGTCGATAATTCTTAGTAAGCATAAATTAATACTATAGAATAAAATAAATAGGTGCAAGGAAGAAGCTACGTACGAATAGTGCCTAGAATAGGATGTATGGACTACGTGAAAAATCAGGCAGGGAAGTAAATACTATTTTACATACGTAATTTATGTTCATAGCTCTGTATAAAATTCGTAAAATTTAGGGAGAAATTTATGAAACAAAAAGATCTCTATGGAAGTGATGGCGGAGATCTTGATAGAATAGGAATGGCACAATTGCGAAGGGTCATAGGTATATTACAAACTGTCCCTCTAATATTTTGTATTGCGATCTTTCGAGTAAATAATTGTTAATTCCTAGCCGTATATAATGGGAGAAAATAATAGATCAAGATTATAACAGCTCTCCACTTATTAGTGTCGATAATAATAGCGATAGAAACTCAGATAATTTCAATAGTATTAAAACTGGTGATAAGGTTACTGTGAATAATGATACTAATTGAAACTGAAAATAAAAAGAAAGACAGCAATAAAGCATTAGAAACAAATTTAATGAGCTAAATTTAATTATTGCTATATATAATTACGCTAAATCTAGCAGTTACTGAGTATGGGTTGTATATAACAAACCGGGACTTTTTAACTTAATTTCAAAATCCAGGTTGTATAGTAAGTAATAAACAATTATAGATATATAGGAAAGGGAGGTGATATATTTTTATACGTAAGGAACGAGATAAACGATCGACAACAGACCGACTCAATGTTAATAAAAATTACCTATTAACTTTTTTTCTAGTTATGGGACAGGTATTTATAGCACTCGAAGCTTTCGATTCGGGTTCAAGTTTGCTAACACCATTGATAAACTCCTTTTGAATATCCTTTTTTAAAGTTAAAATCAATACACATCCACGACATATGATAACTTGGTATAAAAGCTGGTTAACAGTTCTTAATCAAAGAGTGGTTTTAAACGTAGTGCCATCAGGCTGACTACGAATCATAAGAGCAGCTCCTCAACGCTCTGATCGGGACAATAATACTATTTGTAATTTTAGTCCACTGCATAGATTGTGGGATGTAGAGCCAGGTAAATTCATTTGCTGCCCATACAAAATTCGGCAAATAATAAAGGACAAAGAGGACAGAATATGTTTGCAAACTTTCTTAAAAAGGTTAATGAAATGGTGCAGGGATTTTCGAAATGAAGCCTATTGTACCTAAATGCGGTGTTTTACACTTTGGAAAGAATATTCTTAATTTTAATACTATATTCAAGATACTGAGTGTATAGAAGTGTCCAATCAGTGGATTGCAGTTGGAAACAAAGCAACAAGTATCGCATAATTTATTAGCCGTTCTGTCTTAACAGGAAAAGAAGACTTAATATCTTAAAACTATACAACTGGTTATTCAGACTTATACTAGTTTATGCTGCTCCCTTCTGTTCTCCCCAATTAACTGAAAAAATCGACATGAAACAACTTATCTCACTAAAGGAAAAAGATAGGAGGGATGAAAATCAAGGTAACGAGGAGAGAACACGACCAAAAGATAAAGATGTGGAAATTCCAAACATCAACGGGGAAATTTGCCTTCACTAACCGTATCGTTTAAGTCTTGAGTAGTTTAATTAACACAAAGAGTAATCAGCGATGTAATCCCAAATTCACAAATAACTTTTTTTATATTTCTAAACAAAAATAAAAGAGAAAACTTATAAATATTAGATAATATAACAGGAATAACATAAAAATATATTTAAACAAATTACAATATTTTTAATAGGGTTTACCATGTATGAACTGATATAACTCCTTGTATGTACCAATATATTTTCTGTTTGGTCAGCTTAAACAAGTGAAAGTTGGTTGAAATAGATTATTCATAGTAGAGAATATTGTTAGATATAACTTTACCGTAGTGGTGTGTCTCTAAAGATGTTGGCGACACTGAAATAATAATCATTTCTGTTTCTCGTGAGCTGTAATAATGTTCCCACTGACAAACACCCTCATTATCAAATTGCCCGTCCATATTTTATCTCTTTTTCTCTTCTTTGCTCCTGTGCCTTCTATTTTATCTGTCAAGCAAACATTTTCTATTTCTTCCCTTCCCATAATATGAAATGATCTAGAGGGGTCCCACCTCTCTGGGATTCTTCTCAGTCTCTCTTCCTGACCCAAAGTTTGTTTATTTTATTTTACCATATACAAGGTGTTCCAGAAAGAAGTTAACCGTATTTCGCATTAGTATAACTCAAAACCTATTAGGGATTTTGGGGTCCTGTAAAAAATGTTTTATTTAACAACTATTTATCCGTCGAGTCTGGAAATTTCATTAATTTTCCTTTTATGATATTGATACAGAGACTCAAAAGTCTCTAATGAGTTTTGAATTATACTAATTCAAAACACTATTAACTTGTTTCTGAGAAACCTTGTATATACATGGGGATTTCTTCTATAAGGGTGGATTCAATTACCTTTCTTTTGAGGAAGTCCTTACACGGATAGATTAGTTTAGCCTGTGGGAAGTCTATCGGGTGATCAAAGTTATTAGTACAAACCTTTTCAAAGGTTCGCACTTTATATATACATATATATATATATATATATATATATATATATATATATATATATATATATATATATATATATATATATATATAATCAAGAATTTGTTCAAAGTTTTATGGTAGTACTGAACCTTAAATTCTATTATTACGCAGCCTAAATAAGACCTAAAAATTGTGTTAAATCAGAATTTGAAATGGTTTACTTGAAGTCTATTAAGTCATCATATGAGGGGCGGTCAATAAGTTTTGCGAATCGGTAGGGCAAAACAGAGGAAGGGGGATGGCTGTTTGTGGCGGTGTTAGGACAAGTTATGACAAGTCAAGACCTGCAGCCGCACGCTCCTGCCTCATCTATTTAATAAGCAGTAGCTGATCGCAGATCGTCAGTCACAAATCTTTCAACAATGAAGAAGGTTGAGCACCGCGCCGTGATCAAATTTTTGACCAAGGAAGGCAAGAATGCAAAAGAGATCCATGAAAGCATGGATGCATTGCATGGACACCGGTTTGGGGAGGATGAAGATGTCCAGCTCGCCGTCCAGGAGTGGATTGAACAGCAGTCGGGAGATTTCTGATTGTCGGGAATTCGAAGTCTCAGGGACAAGTGGCGCAAGTGCATTGAAGTCGAGGGAAGTTATATTGAAAAATAATAAAACACTTTTCCTCAAATCTCGTTTCATTATATACGAATTGCAAAACGTATTGACCGCCCCTCTTAACTGTATTCATCTGATTTGCAAGTATATTCAAAAGCAATTTTGCTTCTGTCCTGCAATAGTACATTTTAAATGTATTACAGCTTTTGTGTGCCTAAAAATCAGGATCTGCCACTACCTTATAATAAGGAAAACATGTGCTCGACAATAGTGGGGAAGAACGTTAGACTTCAGGATGAGTGAAATCTGGCGGATTCAGGATGCGGAGATTTTAAGCTTGCAAAGATCAGTGCAATACTATCCTATGTAGATTGCATTTAAGAGAAAAACTTTTTAACTCTTTATTTTATAAAAAATATTAGGAAAATGTTTGGTCGTGTAAGCAGAAAGTCAAACCTATATAACCAAAATATGACTATACTAAAGCGAACAATGGATAACTTGGCGCCTAACTTCAACATAAAAGAATCTAACACAAGAGAGTTCCTTTATACACATATAGTCACTAAAGTTACATGTTAAACACGTCAATGATTGTTTACTAAACCACGGCCTCTTAGTGGTTTTAAAACCTGATGCAGGCCTTTTTCGATGATCCCCCTGATTAACTAGGTCAAATATTTGGTCATCCTTGACCTAAGCTCTACCTTTGTGCACGATTACTTTTTGTCCTTTTTTCTCGCTCCCTATCTATTTTTCAACCACGCTTCACACATAATAAGTCTAGTCCAAGTGGTTCCAGTCTAAAAAGTTGAGAAGCCAGATGTGGGGAGTGATGAGGTTAAAGAAATTGTCTGACAGCTAAGAATTGCCCTTCTTTTTGTGTGGTATGAAACAGATCAAGACCTTCTTATCGAATGATGGGGGAGTATGAGTTTTGGGGCGGGTGAAATAATTCATCTAGAATTCTAAAAAATATCCAGTAAAGAACCCCACGGGTGTAATTTACAAAATTGGGGAAGTGGATAGAGAAATGGGATTCTAGGTAGCAACATAGGAAATTGTAGCCAACATATCCGTGTATTAAGAAGATATAATAGTGGGAGTGCAGTGCAAAAGTAAGCTAAAAGCATCAAAAGGGACAAACAGCAACAAACATGGGAGTATTTAGACTTATCGCAGATCCCTTTCAACCTGAACAAGTGTCAAAATATTCAATTTAGGTATCGTATATGTAACCCTCAGACAAACTTTGAAGAACACTGACATTAGGGAAGACTAAAGTGTACTCTATTTCTTCAGAAATTGCGTTGAGACAGAAACAGGATCGGAAACTGTAACTAGAAACAGCATCCAAACTATCTGTGATTAACACTGTGTAGGGAAATTGATATCCAACTCTCAAAACTGAGGCCTTGTTCGGTAACCACAACGTCCTGACATTTTTGGCGGCGTAACCCTATCACTTAACCCCCCCTCGCTCCCCTTGCCTCGAGGATCACCAGACACGTCTTCCACAACCACATAATGCACGTATCATCGAGTTTCGGCTCCAGCGATCCTAACATTGGTTAAACCGGCAATATTTCCCCTAAGAGAGGGTATTTAATTTCACTTCATTGACGAAATTAGAGAAGAGTTGACCAAAAGTCATAAGGTGCCTTTAGGGATAAATGAAAGACGCTCTAAGAAGAACCGTTAGAGAATGAGTCTAAATTCCGAAGACCTCATCTCCCCCCTTCCTCTTCTACCCCCAGTGGGGTGGTAAAGTATATATGCCGATAACTGCAGAAGAACAAGGAAGATCGAGTTAGTTATCAAGAAAACGAAGTCCGGCTAGAGATCAAGCAACCAACGAAAGGGACATAGAAAAATCTCATCCTGAGCCAGTTCCTGGTGGTCACACCGAAAATTAGCATCTTGTCTCAGGAAGATCGAGCTTGCGATCAAGACGATGAAGTCCGGCTAAGTGCCCGGCAATCCCACGAAAGGAACACAGAAGAACCTCATGCTGAGTGAGTTCCTGGTCGTCACACAGAAATTTAAGTTAGCTTGTATTGAGAAACAAGCTCAACTATCTCTCGTCATAGAAAACCACTATCCCAGTTTACAACAAAACTCAGAAATAGTCCTCGCCATTGAGGAATACCCCAAAGTGAACTTCCTCAAACACTCCCCATTCTTCAAAAGATTCACTCGTTTGCTCATTGCTAGTCAGTGCGAATGATTCCAAGATTAACCAGAAGATTGGAAAAAGTATACTTTCTCTGTCCTGTTGGTGAAATCATCTTCCCAAGACAACGTACTAAACGCCATCCGTCGCCCATACCAAATTCACCTGTGGTTCTTTAATCCTATTCCAGCGCCAGACAAACATCTTGAAGGTCTGTGAATACGTCTACGCGTCTGCCCGCAAACAACATTCTTGTGTCTACCTAAAAATTGAGGCCAAGTTAAGTCTCCAACCAGATTCCCTTGCTTGGTTGTTTTAAAAGGTAAATTAGTTCCATTATCTTTTTTGGAAGATCAATCAGCGTTCAATATTGAAGTGAGCTTTTGGTCACACTTAAACTCGTTTATGTCATAACTGTGTAGTTTGTTTTGTTAGATTCAATTTTTTTGTTCATGTTGAAATTAAAGGTCTAGTTTTTTAAGTATTTAATTCAATTCTCGAAACGCTGAGCATGGCACTAGAAACCCTCAAAGATTAAAAATAACGTAATAATAAACTAATATAACACTTAGAGAAAACTTGATCAAGGAGTTTTGAAGTACGTAAAAAACCTATACGTACGTACACGACCACTCGGTCCTTGCAATACCACGATAGTGACTTGTTTCCATATAATATTTGTGACCGAAGTTGTATATTAACTAGCGACTGATAAACCTGATTTCAGTACTGCTATATTTATTAATGGTTAACTCGAGTGTGGTTTATGTGATATCTAGATTTAAAAATTTGATAAAACCTTCCAGCTTAGGTTCTGTAAGAATCTTACTTACCATTTTGGGGGGAGTTTTTAACTATATTCAACTAAAGTAAAGTAACCTATAATACTCCTTGCCTTGCAATGTTCAACGCTGCATATAACTAAGGATTTACGAGTCTAAACAAAGACTAATTACAACCATCCTATATTTACTTAGAAACAATGCACAATTTACGAAACCTCAACAACTCAGTAACAAGAAACGATTTAAAAACAGCACGACAAGAATTAGACCAACACAACACTCCGGATAGGTTGTTACCTTCCAACAGGCCACATTGCCCGATTAAAAAACTGCCTTCGTTTCCGCCGACAAAACAACGCAGGCGCACCAACACTATATCCTCCACTATATATGTAATACCACAAGTACTCCCACCGACACATCGAAGTTCGACAGCGAGTAACTGACACACAAAACTATGAATGATCATCTTCATTCTCCAATGGACATAACGATGATTATAAGTTTACCAACCTCTTTCCCCTCCTTAGGAGTACGTCTAGCCCCAGAGGGCTTCACTAATACCGTGTTCACGATATTAACTGAAGGAGACAGATCACCATGAACATCATTGCTCCTTGGGTTAAAAAAGTGCGCCTTCTTGTATATTTTTGCAATACGTTCCACAAAGCCGAGCTGCGTCCGATCCACGCCTAGTAGACTACCGGCAGATAAACCCGATACACTAGTAGTAAAGTTGTTAGAAAGTCTAATTGCTGAGTGCATCATGGGATATCTAGATTCGCAAAATCAGATCAAGTTTCATAATCATAATATCATCTGTAAGAAACGGTCGTAGTTAACAAATTTGCTAGGGTTTTTCACGAGATGATTGGAAATAGTATGACAGTTTTACGGTGGTTGACATACTTTATCTGGATTTTCAAATGGCGCTAAGTAAAGTAATCCACTGGAGGCTTTTAACTAAATTTCGAACGATGGATGTGCGTACAGAATTGGGGAACTTTATTCAGAACTGATTTTCTGGTTAGCAACCATTCCATTTTGGTCGAAAGAATCGAATGGTTGAGGGCCAACCTACACCGAACCGGAGAGACTTTGGTCACATGGGAGAGCTTTTTCAACTTGGACAAGTGTAAAGTAATTTATATTGGGTATCGGGTATGTAAACCTTAAATGCGAACTTCCCTCTACAAGGGAAAAATCTGGAGGATATTGAGGTTGAAAACGACAGGTGTAATGATTAACAACAAATTATATTTCTTCATAAATTGCGTTGAAATAAAGCAAATGCTTACCAATTGTCATATTATATTTGGTGACACTTCAATTTTCAGAGGAGGGAAATTGTGCAACTCTGTTAGGCCACTTTGGTGTGACTCCATCTGGAGGTCGTAGTGGTACAGTTTCGCACTTTCATCCTTAGAAAAGACATTGAACGGCTGAAAAGAGCACAAGCATGAGCCCAAATCTGATTTCTCGTATTAGGTATACAAACTATCGGACGCGAATGCAAGAGTTTAGTCTCATTTCAATAGAGACTGGGAGACTGTGTGATAAACTGACTCTTCAAAAAATTAGATGTGAAGTAGAAAACTAATTCACATATGCAATATGCAAGAAATGAAACAATCTAATTCTAACTGTCTTTCTTAAGTGTTTATCAGGTGCTCAGAGGAAACATAAAATTCAATTGTGAGATTTTCTCCCTTGTATTAGAATCATTTGACGAGAATAACTACTTTTATCCAAGGCTTTTAAAGATGGTAACTTTAATATTTAATCTACTGAACTTCCAACGAGCAATTATATAAATAATTAATTATTCAGTTGCATTGATATCTTTTCTTATCATGAAATATAGCAATATGACTTGCCTCACCACTAACAAATTCAAGAACTATAAAAAAATTATCTGACAAATAATGAAACTGGTTATTGAAAGATAGCTGAATATCTTAGATATACACCTTTAAACTATTATATAACCTAAATTAGTTTTATCAATACATTTGAGACGAAACCGGTTTTTATAACACGTCAATTTATTAATCCCCACGAAAACATTTTAAGATCCATTAAAGAGAATTATTTAAACTACTAATTATTAATTTACTTCGCTACAGAAATCTTTTGAACAATGTGTCTAATGACATCTTGATATAAATAAGAAATAAATTATTGAAAATGCGACCTATAAAGAGATAATCAGACGGATGGATAAATTATGAGGCAAAGCTAAAGTGTCCTTTTAAATTTCCAATATATTTCGAAACTGGTTCTCTTGTGACCAGCATTTCCACTCTAACCGAGGGATCAACATATGTATATACAGATATGGCCAAATATTTGTATAAGTAGGCCAGGGCGCGTGTAGCTCCTGCATCATGGCTCTTATGAAACGGAGAAAATCTTGTATAGTGTTTGTATATGTAAATCTCTGGTATTATAGAGGAACATGAGAATAGGTATGTGTGAATTTCGTGTGTACTGACCTACCATTGTCTATTACAAGTGTTTATAATGCTCCCGATAAAATAACAGCTGTAAGGATGAACGCTCCTGCTAAAGCTGTCGTATATAATCATATAATAATAATAATTTGTATTTTTCTGATCCTTCGTTTTGTTTTTTTATGGTTAATTTCTTAGGAATCCTTACATTGTTGCAGTTCCATTCGATTTATTTCACTGCAATCACTTTAGGCATCACCAACTGTTACCATGAATGACTGATGTAAGGAAAATGCGGTAACAATGTTCTCGATCCTGAGCAAATATTGGCTGCAACGACGGACAGTCCCTGAACGATCTGGATAAAGCCGTTGTATACCTATTAAAATGATGATAATATGTAATAATAATATTAATAATACCTTTGATCTGCTCTATTGGCAGCCGTAAACCCTGAAAAGAGTCTATCTCCCCGCCAGAGAGAAGCTGTAAAGGAAGTACTATAAGCGTTCCACACACACAAGAAAAATAGTTAGACCAGGAGAATTTGTACCGTCCTCATTTCTAGCGTTTTAAGAAATTTATTACATATGAAATTCTTTTGCTTGCAAAAGAATTGCTTATCCTTAACTTATTAACTACTTTAATGAAACATTATTTCGGATACACCTCGGTAGATCTCGTCTTTAAACCATTAGAACAAAAATTAGAATTTTTTTTTGAATGACGTAGGCGAACCCCGACATATTCGTCACTTCTACCCGATATGCGTGGATACTCAAGGTCAAACGGATAACCTTGACTCAAGTCTGGTCACGACAGAGCTGGGTGGATTGAAGTGGAGGGAGTTGGTGACTAACATCCCTAAACGAGTGTGAAAGATTTAAATCAAAAACGATTGAGTGCTGTTGGCTGATATTAAACTAATGAAAGCTGCGGCCTATGAGGCTGATGAAAAAGTATGAACAAAATATCCTTTAATATTTACACAGTTATACACAATAAATAGATTAAATAGAATAATGCCAATAGATACTCGATGTATAAAATAACCGAACTAACAGAGCTACTCGGTGCGAGCTCTACGGAGGGTGGGGGGGGGGGCGAAAGGCTATACAAGCCTCTGTACATACGCACACCGGGATGACTACCAAGGTAGCCACAGAGGATTCGTCTCAACCTGGGTTGGGTTCGAGGTTTCAAGAGATGAAAGGGGGATCAGATGGTTATTCGCAGGACGTTCACCACGAAGAGTTTAACCTCTAGTAGTAACATTAACTGAAGGGAGTATTCGTGCCAAACGAAATGTACCTAAACCAAGGATGTACCAATTTACTGGGGCTCAGATCCTTCGATATAATTACTCCCTTCGGCTCGTAATAGAGAATGAGGTGTTTCGTTGTAAAAGTCAGACCTATACTATCGATGACCAATTGGGGCCAACAATATATAGGTACAAGCCGGAACAGTTACTGCCTCTGCCACGCGTGGCCGCGGAGAAATCTCTCCACGAACAAACACGGAGCTTGAGGGATGAAAAGTACTCCCACGGGGGGTTTTTGATAACGCCCTGGAAGACGAAACAAGCGTGCGTTTGAAATTCCAATCTTTCGCTTATCCCACGGTCCTCGCTCACATGGGCTGACCCAGTGCCTGACATCATGGTTTTGAAAGAAGCACATGGCGGAAAGGAGGCTCTGTTCTCGACAACTCCTCCATTCCCAAGATGTTACTTTAAAAAAAAAGTGACTTCTGACAACCACTGGATGGGTATTAAAAGTCTCAAATTTTCTCGACCTTAAGGAGGGAGGACAATTGGAGGATACCTGACCTTAAACGTGTCGCGTTTTAGTTGCTTGGACATATTTACGTACAAAGAGTATTCAGGAACAAAAAGAATAAATGAACTTGACAAGAACACAAGGGATAAAAGGACTAAAATTAGTTCAAACGGGGGTATATCACTCAAGGTCGAAAACGAGCTAGAGATACATAAAAAAAATAATAATACACACAAAAGATGAAAAAAAAATACAAAAACATACAAATGGGAAATATAAAATACAGGGAGTTAATTGATCCGAACGATACAAGGGGTTACCGGATCGTTCTTGATTTGTGAACAGAGAAACCTATTGTCCTAATATATACATTTTAATATAGAGGAACAATAGTTAAACTTAACAGTTAAGAGCACAAAATTTATCCTAGATTAGTTTGTGTAGGCTCAAAGGGTTCCTACTCAAGCTATTCACAACACAATTCTCGGATCTTTTAATATAATTGATTTTAAATTGCTTCTACTGGAGGTATAAACTCCAGCGCATAAGATGACCATTTTTGCTTTTTACATTTCGCAAGTATGCAAGGGGCTTGTGATCCGTCTCTACCACGAACTCTTTACCTAATAAATACATTCTAAACTTCTATATGAACCATATAATGGCTAAAACCTCCTTGTCAATGACGGCATAATTTTTCTCGCGTGGGAGAAGCTTACGGCTAGCCTAGGCGACGGGGTAACTATCCCCATCATCGCTATACTGCAGTAAAATGCAACCTAACCCTTAATTACTGGCATTGGTTCTGATACCAAACGTTAGGGTTGGAGAGCTGGAGGAAAGGGGCTGAAGCTAATTTCCCCTTCAGCTGTTCGAAGTGGGAGGGAGCTAACGGAGACTAGCCAAGGTGTTTCGGGGACTTCTTTTTTCAGCAAGTTAAACAAAGGGGCCGAGAGAAAAGCGAAAAGGGGGACAAAGCGGCAGTAGAAAGAAGCAGATCCAAAGAAGGATCTCAGCTGCTTCTTATTGGACGGAATGGGCATTTCTACAATGGCGTGGATTTTTTTCCTCCTGGGGGCTAATCAGTTGTTTCTACTTTGAAAGCCAAGGCAGTCAATCGTACTATAAGCAAAATGGCACTTGCTCGGGCCGATTGTGAGTCCGTGCTCGCGCAGACGACGCAGCAGGGCCTGGAGGGCGATAACGTGATGGTCTTACTTGCGAGTTACAAAGAAATGTTATCGAAATAAATAGTCGTGTTTGCCAACCCGTCTAATATTCTTCGCATCATTCAATAGAAATTACTACAGGCCGTCACCAAACCGAATGTAAGACGGCGGAACTGCATTAAGCCTTTGTTTTTGGAGAATGCCGTGTATCTCTTTACACCTCTAAGGGGAATTTGATAATAAGCTCTTCATAGGTCTAATTCGGTAATGTAATTGGCCTCTTCAAAGAGATATGTTTAGCATCGAACAAGGTCACCGAATTAAGTTTCTGAAAATCTACAAACCGTCGACCTGTCTTAATTCTTTATTAACACAGCGGTGGAGCAGTGATTAGATTGGTAAAGCTCCCTAATCTTTAAACTTAACAATTTAGTAATCTCTGCGTTGAAGACCTCTCTTAAATGGATAGGCAAGGGGAATGGCTTAGAACGAATTGTCTCCAGGGTGGTTAAAATAATAGCATGCTCGAATTGAGCGGCACAGCCGGGAATCTCGGAAATTACGTCTCCAAATTGATTTAATAACTGCTGCAGCTGGCTCTTCAAATTGGGGGCAGCTGGGCGTTAACGTCTATGTCAGATGACGTGGATATTCTGACTGTTTCCATGGTTCTCGCTCACATGGGCTTACCTCGTGGTTTCGACGGGCACATGGAGGCTAGGAGCCTCTGTTCTCGTCATTTAACACATATGGAAATAGAAAAGTTTATTTGCCTTCTTCTTATCCTGCATTTATGATCTCTGACCTACTTCGATTCTTCCTTTCACAGCGGAGATGTTAATAATAGCAGTCCACTAAACTCAATTATTAAGGAGGTCAAGAGACTGAAAGAACTGAGGTCGAGAAGACAAACTGAATACCACGGTCCCCTCTGATTGCAAGGGCAACCAAGGTGGCTATTCAAATTGAGCCTTATACACAATGAAAACATTATTTTTGCATTGATGGATATGCTAGATTGTCAATAGAGGAAGCTAGTATTAGCAATTAAAGTTTTGTTTCTTTTCTTCCGCTTAATGACCGAACAGCAAGGTGATGAGACTGACCTTCTGTTTAACATGGTATCCGAACCATGAGTCGATTAAACAGATGGCAGCAACCGTAAAATAACGAAAAATCACCACTAGATATAGTAAATAACCACGCTTGTTGTGACCTGGCGTTTCGGCTCAGCTAAGTAGTAACATTGGAGATTCCTTAATGCTCTCGGCATTCTTCTGATTGACTTCTCTGCTTTCAAGTGAAGGATTGCCAGGTGTCACGAGAGATGCCAATTTGAGAACCTATATTTTATCCTGATTCATATATTGCAAGAAGTTGATTTTCAAGTTGTTGTAAAATTGGCATGCAACAAATAACTCTAATCTTGGGCTCTAGATATGTCCTCTTAAATTGAATTGCCCTTTTATCCTCATTTCAGGACCTATCTGGAATTAACTTGTTGGCTAATCATTGGTACATCATTTAATGGAAGACAAGGGACAATGAAAAGCTTATAAAATTAAATAGATGAAAATATTGAGAAAAGAATATAGAATTTCACACGTAGCCAATATTTTGCACGAGGCCCCAAAGCTTCTCATACTTCATAAAATTTGAAAGAAATGATCTAAGAAAAATTGCAAAAGAATCGAGATTGGATGAATGGCTATACAACAGCCCTTGTAGGTATCTCAGAAACTTCTTGTAAGAACCGAAATGAGAAGGGTATTTGAATTATTTAGGTTTTACTTCCTATTTCTTTTAGTCTCTGGCGAATTTGATAATTATGAGTAACGCGGTTTTAAAATCAGCATCTTTAAGGTTTCCTTCCTCGGTCTCCAAATTTATCTATTAATGGTAGAAACACTCCGTAAATTTTCACATCCCTACTTTACTAGTTTCTTTATAAATGCTTAAAAAAACGTTCTTGCGGAGTTGGTCTCGAAGGTTTTAGTCTTTTTAAGAAACTATAAAACAAATCAAATGAATAAGATTTTTAATTATAATTTGTTTCACAGTATACGCCAATGTTCGTGTGTTTGTAAGTATTCTTGGAATCTTAGAGAAGCGTCTCTGATTAATAATGATTAACGAGAGATAGAGATGGAGAGGGGATCCTTGTGCAAAAGAGCTTGGAAGAGAAAAGAACGCCTTAGATCTTACGATATTTCCGATAGTAGAGGCTCTTCCTGACGTCACCTGGGGATAAGCACGGTAGATAGGATGCTTGTCCTCATACATTTCATAGAAACCCACAATACACAGCTTGTAATACATACTATTGAGATTTAAGGAATTTATTTGGCTAAAAATTCCCCATCTTAATGGGGTATTCACTTCGGACCTTAACTAGGGAATAAAAATTGTGTTGCAAGATTGCCCGGTGAAGCCGTGTGAAATGAGTTTCAAGCTTTAGCACGTCAGATTTGATGTAAGTCATGATTCTCAGAGACTTTAGCTTGTTTTATGTTCGTACCGGACGACGGAGGGTAACGTCTCAATGTGGGATTACGCCGAATTTAAATTAACAGACGATATTTACAGATTTTATCCTCCAACTCTTAAATTGCAGACTTTATTAAATTTCCTTCAAAATATAAGCATGCATTTAATATATTTTAAGAAATTATAGTACCTACACCTCGTAGAACAACAAGTTATATCTCAACCCCCTGCATATCTGAACAAGCCAACAGTATTTTTGAAAGACACGCCATGCCATACTTCAAAGCAAGTAAAATACAATTTTAAAAAGGAAGATATAAAAGTAAAGAAGCGGCATTCTCAGAGTCCAGACCAGAACCCAATTGAGAACATTTGGAAGATCATTGAAAACGTAGCTAGAGACCAGCAGTTTTCAAATGTAAGGGATGTATGGATGCAAATGGCGAGAATTAAAGAAAATGAAAAACAGAATTTTGAAAGAAATGGGTGAGATCCTGTGGTCGCCGTTGCGCCAGAATAATAGAAAACAAAAATTTCAATAGCTAATATTAAGGTTTTGTGTTTCATCGTTGTCAAATCTTGCTATGTTTCCAGTGTATTTGCTTGTCAAGCAATTATGTGAATGATGCTTCTCTTATTTTACATGTGTCAATATTTTATTTTATTAGTTTATTTAGTATAATTACTTGAATATACACTTGTATCATATGAACTATATATAACATATATTAAATGCATACCTTTCCTATTTTGTTTGCTCATATATATATATATATATATATATATATATATATATATATATATATATATATATATATATATATATATTGGGCAGATACACAAATTCAAAGCATTAATTACTATGTTAAACTCATTCAAGAAAGACAGGAGCGAAAGTTGGTTTATGGAAGAAGAAAAGGGAAAAAATAATTCTAACACTGTGCTGTTTTCAAGGTTTAACACATAATATGTATCTGATTTTAGGCTAGTTTTTCGCCAAAAATCCGAAAATTATGGTCATTTTATGTAATCAGATCAAGGTTTGAGATCAAGTTTTTGAGATATATTATCCATTAATAAAATAACTAGTAGAAGTCTACCTCTTTTTACAAACATTTCTTTACTATAGGTGACTGTAAGCATCGCAACTTTAGGTAGATAGGCATGACATCAAGTATTATTTCTGAAAGAGATGCGTAAATTTTGCCTTTTTACCTGTTGTTTGTTCTACCATTTGTGACGTCAAAAATAGTTTTATTTGAACTCAATTTTTTTCATTTTAATCTCAAATTTAATTTTCTATTTTAATATTAAACAATACATTTAATTTTGCTACTATAAAAACTTGTTAAATGTCTACCTATATTTTGTATTCATATAGTTGAATTTCTTTATATTATCAGTGTAGCCCCGGAAGATGACCAGTATGGTCGAAAGATGCCTCGTGCACAATAAATAATGATTTACAATGATCTTTACGATCTCTTTTCTTTTAAGGGATAGTCACTTATAGAAGTTAAAAAAATTACCAAGAAACTGAACAATGTATCTTCTGTTGTCAAATATAACCATTAATATATATATAATATGGTTAAATAGACAATGTTGTAGCAAACTAAGCTCTTCATCAACCTCGGAATGAGTTTGATGGAGAGTTAGTTAGCTAAAACATTGCCTTTTTAACCGCATAATTATGTTTGCGTAACTTGAATAATTCCTCGATGTATTTATATATATATATATATATATATATATATATATATATATATATATATATATATATATATATACATTAAGAAGGACAAAACGAAGAAGGAGTGTTGCATCTTCAATTTCAACGTTTTAGATTATTAGAAGTCCGTCTTCAGGAGCTATAAACAAATTCCAAATCAGTAATATAAAACAAAAAACCTATATTATGAAATAAGTTCAATAGTGTAATAGTATAAATCTGAGAAAATGAAACCCGAACTACGGTAAAATGTTAAAATAAGCCTTATGTTAATGAAAAGCAAAAACACAAAACTGTTGATGTAAGTACACCAAAAAATATTTGCAAAGAAATTATCTTAATCAAACGCAAACACAATTAACCTAACAGTACAAAATTTGAAAATTGAAAAGAAGAAAAAATAGCAAATTGGATAAATATACAATATAGTACAAGATAAATAAAGAAACAGAAGATTACTTTACATGTTCGGATCACAATGACAAGTGGAAACGAGAAGGAATTTTAAGATTAAATACGGCTTACTATATTGTTAGTTTATAAACAATGGAAAGGATGACCTGTCATTATTTAACTTTGACTGGGTGTATTGATAAGGAGAGATTATTTAATACGGAGAGTAGATATAAATATAGCAAACTTTAAGACTATCCATTTAAGGACAGGTCTGTCCTACAATCAATTGCATGTTTTCCTGATGAAAAAATACTCTTTATTACTTAATCCTTTGCTGCTCTATAGCTAATATATGTATTCAATTCTTTATTTTTTCTCTATTTCAATTCATAAGTTGTCTAATATTACGTCTATTTTATTTGCATTTGATTGGGATAAGTTTTTTGCAAATATTTTATGCTGTACTTATGTACTTCACTAGTTTTGTGTTTTTGTTTCTCATTAACATAAGGTTTATTTTAACATTTACCGTCGTTGAGGTGTCATTTTCTCAGCTTTATAGTATTACACTATTGGACTTGGGCCGTAATATAGATTATATTCTTAGATTACTGATTTCTAATTTGTTTATATCTGCTGAAGATTAGTTTTGTAATAACACGAAAAGTTGAAATTAAAAATGGGACTAGCCTTCTTCGATTTGTCCTTCTTAATAAGCATTAAACTCCAGCTTTGTAAAAGAAAGCATGGCGAATGCATATACAGTATATATGTGATATATATAAAGATGTTCTTCCTAAATCAATCTCATCCCTCGCACGATAAGTCATTTAAGCAATTATGCCAAAATGCTATCTTTTTATTTTGGCGCCACGCAACTAAACGATGAGCCTCATAATCATTTTCCCAAACTTCCTCCCAAATGTTGTCAATCCTTTGTTCAGACAAATTCTTCGAATAACAAAGTCAAAGAGTTTCTCTCTCTCAGGCACAAATCAACGAACATTCACTTCAGACAAAACACTTGCCCCAGAAACACCATTCGGGATTAGAACTAGTCACGCCCACTGTACGTTCACATAAATAATCGGACATTACAGAACATTATATCACATTACAGTCGAACAAATCACTCCAGGAAGCCACCCAAGTGTCTTCCATTCGTGTTCAATTTGTGTTCCATCCAAAGAGGAAGGAGTTTTAACTAAGCTAAAGTCCCCCAATTCACCTTCTCAAGAAGTCGTTGTTGAAAAGGAATCACAATCGCATCTCACATCGGAAAAGACTTCTTCTTTCCATCCGCATTCACATTCACTCCTTCCACTGGAAAAGGGCTTAAACTCCCCGGGTCCAGTCATTCTTCCTGTCAAACGTCAAGTTTAAAATAAATTTATTTTATTAAACTCTTTATAAATCCAAACACGAATTTATTAGGTGAACACGGCCAAAAGCAAACTCAAATCCCGAATTTAGATTAATAAGCAAAAGAAAAAAGTATTTGTTCTTTGTCTAAGTATGGCCAAGTGTACGGGAATATGCGCACACGGGCTCTAAGGTAGGCTAAGCAAGGCAACAACTGTTATTGTTCTAAGAGTGTGATTTGAATAGATAGCTGCAGCCACGTGACCACGGAATATTCTAAATACAACGACAAAAAATAGATTTTAATACACACTAAATAAAAGGTACATGAATAAGACGGAATTAGGTTCCGAATACTAATTAGATAACCAGGGTTATTGGATGGTTATAAAGGGAAATTTAGGGTAGTAAGTGATTTAGTTCCTTTGAACCTCGAGAGTAAAGCAGGGCAAACTTATGGGAAGGTCTTGGTAAACTTGATTACTTACGGGGTAGCCAAAATCCAGCAGTGGGTGGAGCTACTTTCTCGAACTTGTCTTTTGCGAGATGTGGGCCTCTTGTCCTCAAGAGGTCACCAGAAGAACTTCAGAGGCCGGCTTTTCCAATCTTTGATCCGAAGGTGGTTGAGAAAGGCTGACGTTGCCTCACGAGACTCATCTCTCGAACCCGAAGATACGGGTGTGATGTCCAGCTCTTCCATGGCTTGCGACCGTCACTCACACTTCTCGGGAGAGAGATTCGTTGAATCGATCACCTTTTGGGGAAGTGTCGTCTAACCAAATCTGTCTGTAATCCTTGGGAGAGTGCATATATACCCGGAGTTCTCCAGAACAGGGAGAGAGAGGCCTTCTAAACCCTCGTTATCAGCCGTGAGAACCAAACAGCTCCTTGTGGGAAAGTATAAGAGGCAGGGATCAGCGGCCAGACGGACAACCAGCGGCTGGAGCTATAAAAGCTGTTCGCGGCGAATCTTACAAAATAGATGAGTAATCTCCCAACCCGATGGGAAGGGGAAGGGAAGATTGCGACAACGGGAAAAGAGCCTTCAATTTCAGCGTCATGCATTGGTGTGAATTTTGCAGTGACCAGTCGGCAAGTCCAAAAAGGGTGAAGTCGAGGGGAGGGGGGGGTGAGTAACGGCTCGCTTTCTCTCCCAAAGTAATATCTTAGGAGGTGGGAAATAATATTATTCTAGGGGATCCCTCTAAATTCTTAAAGAACTGGTGACCCTATGTCGATGTATAGCCGATATTATATATATATATATATATATATATATATATATATATATATATATATATATATATGGACAGAATTTGATTAGCCGAGAGGTCTGGAGTAGAGCGAAAGGACGCTCAGTATACCTGTCCTCCGCTCTGTTACCAAATGATGGGATTGAGTTAATGAGGGGGGAAGGAGGAAGGAAACCGTTCCCCTGAAGTACGCATGTAAATAACAAAAATCGAGAGCAGATCGGTTGTTAATTATTTAGCTATAGTTAAATGCTGTTCTGAGTTATTTGAGAAAAATTGTAAAAAAAACAATCTTTAATAACACAACAAAAAAATATAAATATTTACATAACTGCAATGAAATTGGAATATCAAAGACTATGGGGTGCTCGATCTTTTTGCGAAACGGCCAAGCTAATGAGCTTAAAGCAAGTAAATGACCAAACTCGGAATGAGTCTTCAAAAGCTGCACTCAGCCGAAATACAAATAAATCTTTATTCGATGATCGGATTAAGAGATCCGCACTCGTCGACGCCTTGCAGAATTTAATGCTTGGACGACAAAGGGAAGGGGCAATTCGAGGAGGTGAATTGCAGAAGGGTGAGATTTACGTTCAATACCTTGACGAGGGAGTACTTGCGCTGGTGAACGAGAACCGCCGTTGCTGGGGAAATCGCCAATTGACTGGGGCGGAGTTGTGACGGGGGACTTTCTTGCTTTTGCGCTCGTGTATACGAAAACGGAGCTAAATCGAGAAGAGACGTGGCTAGTACGTGATAAGGAGCCTGTACTGCCTTCAAACGCCTGAGCCTAGCGTTAAATACCGGCTGACGATGGGATGATATCGCATCCAGCCACGGATGGGATTCTCCCAAAGTAAACCCAAGGCTGGGGGATGGATGTCTTCCAACCAGGAATTTGTAATAAAATATGTCCTTCATCGCTCTTGCTTGCTTCCAGATGGTAGGTGGGAGGCAATATTGCCTCATAGCTAGGGGGAAAACCTCCTCGACCAAACACAGCTGCGTTGCGAAAGCCTCTTTGCTTGGTTCTCAGGCCCGTTTCTCTCCTTCTTTGATTTCGTGTTTGATAGCCACGTGGGTTTTAAGGGTCCACGTGGGATTTTATGGTCCACGTTGGGCTCCTTGACGCTTTTAAACTTTGGGGAAAAAAGGCATAAAAAAAAATATTAGAGTGGGAAGGCGCATTTGAAATTCCGGTCTCGAAGGTACAATTAATGGGTAAATATTTGACCTGTGTCGATACAGATTTACATAGCTAAAGCGCATGACTAATCCGAGTATCCAAGAAACTTAATTGAACCGCTACAATAATAAAAAAAATAATTGACATACAAAGTTAATCTTGAATGGAGGCTCACTCGCCTCTCTTCATTAGTGACCAAAATTATACAAGGAAAGAAAAATATAAGTGACATAAATACATGGTGCACAATGTGTCGTAGATCAATGATGTGAACATTTAATTACTAAACCGAACATCGTTTATCGATGTCTGCTGGATTTGTATGTTTTATATCTTGGTAAAGTGAAAGTTTTATTGGAGTGTAAAATAGAGAGGCATGCACAGCACAGAGATGGAAATCAGATGCTACGGATAAAAATGTATGTCTGAATACATCGATAATTTCAGAAAGCATTCGTTGCTCTTTGTAGTTAGTTAACTGAGTAAACGGAACATTTTGTAATAACCATTTGCACTTGGTTGAAAACATTAAATATCACGAAATACTATACACATCTTAAAATAATTTAAGAATAAGGTAAAAAGATGAGAATTGCGAGATTGCTTGAACAATTTCATGTAAAAATGAACTCAAAATTGCTACAAATTGGAGATATGACGTGCAATTCGTTGCACGATAATAAACAGTGTGGAAAATTAAAAAATGTCGCTTGAATTAAACTTAATAGAAAAAGTTACATTTTCAAAATTGCTGGATGCCTTTTTTAAAAATTGCAAATGATTTAAAATTAAATCAATATGTCTAAAAAGCCAATATTTCTTTGTGTGGTACATAATTCGTGGTTGATTAATTAATTGAGTAAATAGTTGAAACATAGTTAACCCATGAGCGTATGATACCCTTTGTACCTTTCCAAACTAGTTAATTTTTAATATATAACATCTAATGACTCAAAATGATGACTGCTGCTAAAATTTATTAAATATTTGAAATGTCACACCGAATTAAATGGGCACCATGCCACCTAAATATGAAGCGCCCATTTAAATGGGTATTGTGCAGCTTACAGTATGTATCGAATTTCATTGAGGCTACAGTTTACCTAATGGTACACATAACTTATACTAACAAAATAATTTATTCTTTAAATATTGACAAATGAAGTATATATATATACATATATATATATATATATATATATATATATATATATATATATATATATATATATATATATGTATATATATATATAGAGAGAGAGAGAGAGAAAGAGAGAGAGAGATAGATGAAGATGAAAAAAGGAGGTATTAAACATTTCCAAAATCTTGAGTTGTAACTAAATAACATTACAAAGATTCTTATTTTCATTTATTAAATTGACATACTTATTTTATTATTTTGGCTTAGGATAATATTGGACCAAATATTGAACATGCAATGCCACATCGCACTTTGTACATTTTGGTTTAACATTTTTTTTACAAACACGACACATCTGCTGTGTTTCATGCATCAAAATGTTATTTATGATTGATTCTGTCGTACCGTATTGCATCAGGAGTTTTGAGCGGTACAAATTTACCAGGCATATCAGCAGGTTTTAAAAGAACTTGTACAACCGATCTTAGGAAGTCTAGTGCAGTGATGTTATTATGGATCTTTCGGTAAAGAATCCATCCATTGACAATAGAAACATTGAGAACAAATCTAATTAGTGGATAGTACCAGTCTCGTTTACGGAATGTCACTCTATACTTTGCTCGAAATTAATCAAACAGGTCCACTCCTCCCATACCTTGATTATACTGTTTTATTATTATTGATTGTGGTTGAACTACTAAGTCACTTGATTTTTTGGACCATCGCTTGCATTTACCCATACTTAGAGAAATGGCATCCTTTCCATTTGTATCAACAGTTACATGACTATTGTCTTGCCAATGGCAAACTACGATGTTTTTCTTTTGATCAATTACCACTTCTGCTTCACCTTTCTCTGCCTTTTTCTTATCAGAAAGAGGGACACCTCTAATCCTATCCCTATGAATCGTAACTGTGAGATTTATATCTTCTTCCCGGAATAATTCAAGCAGAGGCAGAGTGGTAAAAAAGTTATCTATGTACCCATGACTCCCTTTTAGAACTAGTTGAAATGCCAATATTTTTACTACAGATTTACCAACACTCATACCTGTTTCGCGAACAGTATCTTTTCCTTCATATAGCTAAACTTTACAAGAAAACTCTAATGAGAACAGAGGCACAATATCTTAATCCCAAACCTTACAGGCGTTCCTCGAATAAACTGTTTTAGCCCGTAGCGTCCATAATAAGGCTGCATTGCTTCATCAATTGCTCATGCATCGGAAGAGGGTGACAAACCTATGAAAAAAACTTTGTTGAAGGGCTCAAATAATGTTCTAACTTTAAAAATTTATCACCTACTGGTTGTTCAGTATTATCCACCAAATGTAGGCTTCTAATAATTTACTCAAATCTATTCACACTCAATCTACATTGAAGGACAGCAAGGTTTCGAGTATCTGCCTGTCTCGACCAGAAGAGCCAGCGGTTTGGTATCTTTAAATACAAATGGCTATAAAAATATTTCAATATAAAAATGATGTGTCAAACAAATAAGTAATTATTATGCATTGGAAGATGTGCTCACCACACAATATCCAGATAAAAGTAGAATCTTCAAGACTTTATAGAGTTCCTCAACAGAAACTGCAAAATCTTTTCCAAATTTCTGTTGATGATATAGGTTTGTTTCTGATTTAATAAGATCCATTAGCTCATTGTTTCAAAACACTTTGAAGACATCAATAGGTAGAAGTCTTTCATTAGACCATTAATTCAAAATAACTGGATTATGTGGCACTGGTTTCGATACCGGACTTGCATATATACTTTTTCCAAATTGGAGGTGTTCCATGTTTTTGCTTGTAGGTTGCATCTCTCTTTCGCATTTTCTACTTCGCATGTATTCAAACTTTCCCTTATTCAAAAAAACAAAAACAAAAACATCAATATTTACTGCTTACATATCATTATGCATACAAGTATTAACCACAAAATACAATTGTACATTATTTACAGTTGTATTACAGTACAAACTTGAACTTCTAACTGGGCTGAAATTCACTCACCCAAAATTATTAGAGAACTAAATGATGAAGATGGCTCCCCACGAATATTTCAACTGTTAATTTCAATATGCGGAGGCTTTGCCAAAACATTTGCTCCTAAAAGCTTTATATTTTCTTGCCCAATATCGATCAGCTCTTCGGCTGGGTCATCTACATCGGAGTCCAAGCCATCATCAGGAGGTTCCAAGGCTACATCAATGCCTGTCGGCTTATCATCATGATCATAAGACAATGTGTGCAGATAAGCAACAGCATCTTTTACATTCACAATAATCCTACCGACAAATATTATATTGATAATATATCAATGAAGAAAGTTATATATCAAATAAAACTATATATTTACCCTAGCCTAACATTTCTGAGTATTAGTCCTAAGTAACACATAATATGGAACTAAATGTACTGTGAAAATGAGACCACCTGGTATGAACTTAAATATTATCCCCATGGTGCCTATTTAAATGGGCAGTTCATTTAATCAGCCACAAAATTCTATTCTTAAAACTACAGGCATTGTTTAGGTGTATCTACCATTAACTTATCAATTGGGTACAGTATTAACCGGAAATAGAGCTAAATTATTCGTCATATTAATAGTTATAACATCGAACTTACCTTCTGGTAGATATTTTCTAAGTGTTCAGCAACACCGGTAAATTTAATTCTCGATAAATAGTATATTTACATATGAATTCGATAGTTGATGTGGCCAGATTAAATTTTAACGTTTTCTATGAGCCTGTAGTGATAGAAATAATTATTTAAAAGGAAACGTTAAAATTTACAACTAAACGCCCGTTTAAATGGGGAAAATGCGCTCGTGGGTTAAGAAAATAAGCTGTGGGAGTATTTCTACATAATACTAACATTCTGAGCGTTGACAAGATGCATACGCTGGTACAAGTTTCAAAGAGTTGAGATTGTAAATAATAAGGCTTGTGAAGAAAACGTATTTTCCTTTTAATGATAACGTATATAGATTGCTAGAATGCTATAGAAAAAAAGTACCCAGGTTGGGAAAATATAATTTGCATAAAATTATAGAGAGAGCAAACGACATAACACTACAATGAATTTACAATAGCCTACACTGCTCCGTTTCAACGCTATATCCAAGCATCGTTTTCGGTAATGTGCACTGCTTATTGGTTAGGTTGTTGCTGCTGAGAAGCGAGGAGAGCATGTAACAGGGTCGCATCATTACTATCACATTGGTTGATGCAAGGGCTTAGTCGAAGGGAATGATTTTCATCCTAAAATTTTTCCCTTCCACTAAGCCTATGGATCAGCTAAGTTAGGCAGGTGTATATGTAATTCCTTGTACATCCACTAACTGGCCCTCGTTCTATATCGAGGCAATACTACATCCAACATTTTTAATCACATTAACAATTACAACTGCCAAATAGATTATTTAAAGTCCCAAATCATATACAATTATAAAAATATCCGTAAAAGAAAAATTGTAGATTCGAAACTAATAAGAGAAGTTTCCGATTTCAATCTGTCTAACGGTCAATTTAAATGTAGCTCTTATTCCCGAAACCTGATCGTAAACAGTATAGCAAATGATTTCAGAACCATACCTCCTGATTAATGAAATTTTCTCCCTTTTTGCTTTTGTCCTGATATTGAGACTGTGTAACGACTTTTGTATCTATTTCATTCTCAGTATACGACTGAAGAGGATAGGGTAAACTTCATAACAAAACTAGTCTCGTGAATAAATTATATTCTCCTATACAGTCTTTTCACTATTATATATATATATATATATATATATATATATATATATATATATATATATATATATATATATATATATATATATATATATATATATATGTGTGTAATTAATATGATCCTTTGAAACCTGATTTGTTCCAAAACTAACCAAGAGGAAAGAAGGAAAGAAAACTCACAAGGACATATATCCCGACCATAAACACAAAGAACCGAGAAAGTCTATCTAACAAGAATACCGGAAAGTTACCTGAGTAAGACTTACCGAATTAAAGAAAAAGGCCTAGAGTGAAAAGGGAAAGACAAAGGTGAAGTGATACTACGAAGTAAGTGAAATACTAAAAACACAAGGAGTAGTGACTAGTGAAAATTAAAGTAAAGTGATATGCTCAAAGTGAAATAATTTTAAGTGGAAAACTAAACTCGAAACCAAATACTGCTAATCAAAATTGATAATTAAATTATAAAAATAACAAATACGAAAAAAATAAGCAAACACTGCAACATACGAGGGGTGGTCAATAAGTTTTGCAATTGGGATATAAGGAAATGAGATATGAGGAAAAGTGTTTTATTATTTTTCAATATAACTACCCTCGACTTCAATGCACTTGCGCAACTTGTCCCTGAGGCTTCGAATTTTCGACAACCAGAAATCTCCCGACTGCTGTTCATTCCACTCTTGGACGACGAGCTGGACATCTTCATCGTCCCCATACCGGGGTCCACGCAGTGCTGCCTTGAGCTAGCGGAATAAATAGCAGTCGCTAGAGGCTAGATCTGGACTGTAAGGGGGATGGTTGAGCTCCTCGAATTCGCACTCACGCAGGGCAGCTGTGTTTTACTCTGGCCTTGTGGACTTTGACGACGTTGAAGTTGATCATGGGTCGTGAGATTTCGTGAGGTTTCTAGGGACCCAACGACCAGAGACTTTGGTTATGGCCAAATTGTCGTGGATGTTGTTGATAACACTTCCATGTGATGTTCCAAGTTCTCGCTCGATTTCTTCGACCTTTACTGGTCGATTTTCGAGGATCATCCTCTCCACACAGGCCAGATTGTCCTCGTTGGTCACGTCTGACGGACGTCCTGGACGGGGGTCATCTTCAAGGGACTCACGACCATGGCGGAATTCCCTATTCCAGCGAGCAATGGTTGCATAGGAAGGGGCGGTGTTGGTGTACACTGCAACCATGCGTTCATGGATCTCTTTTGCATTCTTGCCTTCTTTGGTCAAAAAATTTTAGCACTGCGTGGTTCTCAACCTTCTCCATTGTCGAAAAATTTGTGACTGACGATCTACGATCAGCCACTGCTTCTTAAATAGACGAGGCAGGAGCATGCGGCTGCAGGCCTTGACTTGTCATAACTTGTGCTAACCCCCCCACAAACAGCCACCCCCCTTACTCTGTTTTGCCCTACTGATTCGCAAAACTTATTGACCGCCTATCTTATATATACAATATAAACAACAAACAGAATAATAATGCAAATATAGCTTTAAATACACCCCACGTCCTGTAATCAATTTGTAGGTGCTCGACAACACGACAACATTTACCACTCTAATCACCATAGAGGAGACAAAACGCTACATAACAAGTACACCAAATGAGCCCCCGGCTACTTAGGCCTCCCAACCACAATCATCGAAAACCTGTTAGAAGAAATCTATCAATCATTAACACACCCTTATATCTTGGCATTTTCTCAAAGTATTTAAGGCCTCGCACAACGTTCTACTGTACAAAGAACATAAAGACTCCAAACAACCAACCAACTACACACCTATTACTCTCCTAGAGCACGTAGGAAAAATATTTGAACGTATGGTTAACACCCGTATCCTGAATTTCTCGTAGTAGGAATTAGTGGTTCTGCCTTGGCAATACGGCTTCAGGAGAGGCCGCTCCACCTGCGCGGTGCTCACCATCGTTCACGACATCATACAGACAGTACGACAAGCAGGACAAAAAAGACTCTCCATCAGTAAGGACGTCGAGAAGGCCTTCGATAAAGTGCGGCATGAGGGCCTCTGTTGGAAGCTAACCGACAACATGCGGCTGCCTCTCTGAACCAGAAGGCTCGTTTCTCACTTCCTTACATACAATACAATACCACAGCAGTATCACGTCCATTCACGCCACACGCTGGCATACCCCAGGGCAGCGTGTTAACGCTCACACTCTTTATCATATACCCAACCGACACCCCTCGCCCAGAAGAAAATAGCACACACACTAGCATACGCGGATGAGGAGGTTATCTTTTTCTCTGGTCCGTGCCCAGAAACTATCGCACACCTGGCAGAACAAATACTTAACAGGAAGACAGAAGACGATGGTAAGTGGCTCATAGCTAATAATAACCAGAAGGCACAAGTAACACTATATAGTGTGTCTGATAGCTACATGCACAACATACAAATATACGAACACACTCCTAACCCACAATACCTCGCCTGAACAAGAATCACAACACACCAGCAACAAAAAATACTTGGGGCAACATTTGATAAATAGTTAAAATTTCACACAAACGCACACAACCTACAATTAAAAGCCAAGCACACAAACAACATGCTGAGGAGATTTCATCTCAGCAGCAAAAAAATGTAGTTACAACTATACAAGACACTCTTCGGTACACTACTCACATACGCGCCAATAACACTAACGGCCGCAAACCCAACATGCCACATTGCGCACACCGTATTCAGAATTCTGCTCTGAAGCGCGCTTCTCGTTCTCACTTGTACACGAGAATGTCTACACCAAACGACTCAAACACGCTACTAAATATATAGAACTTCACACAATTAACAGGACAACTAAGGAAACCTCTAGAGACACAATATACAACCAAATCATAATATCCAACACGCTGCTTGGGCACGCAAATAGCCAGCAACCATCAACTACCTTATACCCACACCTACATATATATATTTAAGTAGTAGCATCTAGTGACGTTTCCATGAATCACGCCTACATGCAACTTGCCCACCAACAACCTCGCCTGTTAGCCGGACTCCATCCTGCTTTGCCGACCCTTTAGCCTCACCAGTCAAATACCTCAACACCCACGCCATCAAGCACGAGTCACACCGTTGTATAACCACGAGCCTATCTCCCTCTTCCTATCACCTCTTAAGTCATTTGCGAAACTTCGCTCTCTGATCGCTATTTGCTGCAACTGGACTACAACAATCCCTCCACTTTTCTTTTTATTCTTGTCTGGTCTCTCCTAAAATACACACAATGGCATGAATGCCAGATTAAACACATGAATGAAAGAGAAACAGTAATAGGTAACAGATATTAGGTGGTTCTCCTAATAACTGTATGAGGTTGTATAAGTAGAAAAAAAATAAAAGAGATGTAAGGAAGAAATCGATAGAGGGAGGCCTTTTAATGCACATGCCGCAGGAACACTCCATACTATTGATCAAAAAATGGATGGTGCCATGTATAGAAAGAAACTGGAGGAAAATTGCTTCTTTACTAAAGATAAAAAAGGTGTTTTTTATTGTTTTAGCCTTTTACTTCCCACCCACTCTTTACCTAAAAATAAATTCCAGGCTGTGTGTTGAATTATGTGATAACATATGTAGAAATTAACACTTTTGAGCACTGCAATGAAGTAATTTAAATTTTCACGGGGTTGGCAAGTCGCTATCTTTTTTTTATTTGCAAACTAAAAATTCACATATACACTAAATTAAAGGAACAATGATGGTACCGAAAAAGGTTATGAGTCCAAGCAAAAGATTTTGTACCATCCTGTATAGTCCAAAGCAGGTACAAACTTAGGAGAACATAAAATATAGACGGATACTGGATACGAATAACAAACAAGTACCATAAAATAAATATTTGTATAGAAATACAAACTTAAGTGATATGTATGGTAAAGATAGTTATTTATCAAGTTTTTACTATAGCTTTCAGAAGTATATTTTTTATTTCTGTTTGGATTGATTTTTACAAGCAAACGCGAATTGCTTTATTTACGAAATAAAAATAAAGTATTACATGATTCCAAATTCTATAATTTGCATGGTTCATAAGTAAATTCTGTTTACATTTATGTGTATACCTCATATTTTCCCAATGTTATTCGATACAATTTAATCTTTAATTTTCAAATATTTACCTCTTCGTCCAAATTGCTAAAAAGAAACATTCGAGAGCTTATCATTAATTATCACCGACCAATCTAATTTTCCCAATTGACGTTATAAATATTTTTTCCATTTAACTTAATGTAATCTCTCGCATTTCCTAATTACATTTACATTTTCAAAAACTTTAATTTTACCAACGAAAAACTACTCCTTTTAACGTTATAAGATTTCTTCGCATTATTTTTCCAATGATTCGATTAATTCTTCTTTCATTCCCATAAATTCGCAAGTGTTTTTAATTTAAAATGTATTGCATTATTTATTTCTTGTAGTAGAAACGAGTACACACACACTAATATCAATCTCGCCTTATGATATATATATATATATATATATATATGAATATATATATATATATATATATATATATATATATAGTACAAGAAAGTGAAATTTGACGCGAATGAGCAATGAGACAAGAAACAGGAGTTTTTTAGAGGTAAGAGAAAGGAACATTAGAAGAAGACTAGAATCATAGAGAGCAGAGGGCGGCACAATGAAGGCAATCCTTTACCGAGAAGACAGAGATAACGCCAGGGTAAAAAAGTTTGAAATTCCTGGCCGGGACTCGAACCCGGGTCTGCTGATTGCCGGTCAGATGCTCTACCGCTGAGCTACCAGGCACAGTGACTCTACTTCGCCCAAAGCGTTACCCCATCAAACCCAGTATCTCTCTAAGCTAGGAACCTCCAAGGAATTTTTATACCACATCTTCTTACCCGCTCACAATTTAAAGGCTCATCCCCAAGTCACATACAAAGAAGAAGGAGCAAGTGCAAGTTCTGCGGGTGATAACAACCACCACAGTGCTTTCGCCATACTTATTTTCTGCCTTTCAAAACAATTTTGAAGACAGAAATAAATGTGCAGAAACCTTGCATTGCAGACTATATTACAATATAGTACAGGAAAGAGAAATTTGACGGAATGAGCAACGAGACTAGAAACAGGAGTTTTTTAGAGGTAAGAGAAAGGGAAATTAGAAGAAGACTAGAATCATAGAGAGCAGAGGGCGGCACAATGAAGGCAATCCTTTACCGAGAAGACAGATATATATATATATATATATAAGGGTGTTTCCAAGCCATAAGGTAACTTTTTAAAGTTTGTATATACATTCAACTGCATATTACCCAATTTCATAATCATATAAGTCGAATTTGTGCAAAATTTTGTAATGATCAGAGGATATTTGAAGGGTGTTCAAATTCTTCACTTTTTAAGCTCATGTTGAAAAATACCTCATTAATGACTTATCACTTAATTTTTTTTTCTTTTTTGTTTCAGATCAACTTTGATATGGCTAGACGTAGTGTAGCAGCAATTTGTTTTCTTGAACATTCTGAGAAAGAGAATACTGCATCCGACACCCGTCCAACGGCCAAGTCCTTCGTCACTTCTTCAACCACCTTTAACCACAGAATTGCAATTATTGCCTCAGTAAATTGGATCCAGTTGGGGTACTGATCAAGCATTTTTTCTGTCTGTTATTAACGAGTGGGGCCTGTCGAAACAAATCAAGGTTCTTGTATTCGCTACAACAGCCTCAAACACAGGATTGCATCAAGGCGCTTGTATCAAAATTCAAGAACAACTGCAAAGAGAGCTTGTTTGGTTGGCCTGTCGACATCACGTGTACGAAGTTTTCCTTGCTGATGTGTGCAGTCACACCTACGGTCCATCTTCCGCCCTTAGAATACCATTATTTGTACGTTTTCAAGACCATTGTGAATACTTCGACTAAAGATACTTCAAGACAGCAGAAGATGATGACGATCGATATCTTGGCAAACATTGTAGGTGATTGGTCAGTACCTCGTGGGGAAGCGATGAGACGTCTTGAAGTTACCTTGAAGTTAACTGTAACAAGAGATGACTATTGGAAACTTACTACTCTTGAATACAACTTCCTTAGAGGTGCTCATCCAAAAGAAGTTTTCTTCCGTGTCCCAGGTGCTTTCAAAAAGTTCGTGAAAAGTACATAACTAAAGATACTATGAAAGGCTTTTGATGTCAATGTACCTGAGGAGGGTTGAGGAACTGTAAGAGAAATTTCTAGTGTATTTGAAGTGCCCCATTGCTAGGTGGAGTTGGATCAACAAAGAAGCCTCACAATTGAGTGTCATGTGAGTCTATGAAGTCTTGAAATGGGCACGCACATAAGTATGTACATGCAATAAATCTCCTGAAATTTTATAACATTTTGTCATGGACCAGGTAAATAATATGTGAAAATACTGTATTCTTTTTTAGGCTATAGAGGCAAAAATGAATTCGAGACGCTTTCGCACGGTCACACGCATATACACTTACACGAGCAAAGGAGCTTTTCGCATTATCTTTGCTGACCATTCGGGCCGCGCCAAAATTCCAAGATACGCCGAACAGCTGTGCAAATATAATTATCAAAGACACTAATCTGAGAAAAAGTTTCATAGAGCTGTGAAACACGAAATCTTATTTCCAAAAATTATCCCTGTCCTCAAGATAAAATTATTACGCAGAGGCCTGAATCAAAGTTCCATGCTCATTTTCTCTTTATCCATTCAAGTAAGCTCCACCAAACGGCATGATTGCCAACAGTCGGTACGCTTACATTTCTCTGCACGATTAATAACATTCAAAATGCCGCCCAACGCAGTTAGGTGATCAGTAACAAGGTCAACTTTCAGTTCGAGAAGAGGAAGCGTAATCCAAGAGTAGAACCCGACATTAGTATACCAGCATCTAATATCCGACATACACCAACCAAATTCATTGCGCTGACGCATACAGAGTCTCCTTTCAATGAAGAATCCAAGAATCAGCCTTCTTGGATTTCCGTTAACCACGGGAAACCAACTGACCCTCTTACTCAGCCTACAACGCCAAAAATCAAACGAGAGTACACTCATCCCCTACTAGATTCTGCCCAAGGTGAGCGCTCTATTACAAATTACCCCAAAACGCGATACATCACATTGAAGAAACTCGTAACTCATGATTAGGCCTTCACTCACCTAGAAGTGGGAACATAATACATCCATAAGAGTTTATCCCCCTTAAACCCGAAATAACTGGTAAGCCACTATAGATTATGGAGCTCTTACGCTTACCATTAGCGAACTACAAAGAGATAACCGTTAGTGTTCATTTATAAATATATTTGATCAGTGAAGAACCACGGGAGCAATCATTATCTTGTTTTATTTTAGAGTAAGCCTAGGTCTCAGAAAAGGCTTTTTGAAATTTCCCTTTTCTAGATAAATGATAGTTTATCTATATATATATATATATATATATATATATATATATATATATATATGCTGTTTGTAAAACAGCAAGAGATCTAAAGTATCTAGTTGCTGTTTTGAATTAACTTATTTGGGTTCGCTAGAAAAGGTAGCTGATTCTTGATCTTCTCTGTTGGTGACTAGGATGTTCCCCAGAGTGCTATAAGAAGCAAGCAGTTTCATCCTGTGCTATACCCTAACCACACCATGTGATATAATTTGGAAAATCTGTCAAAACAGTGTTTAGCATATATACCCAAATAAATTATGTTTAATTCCCCATTTTTTGTAAATAACTACACTGCAGTTTTGGATGGAGAGGGAGTGATGCTTTTAGCTGAGGCTGACTCTGAACCCTTTGTGCCAACAATTCAACCAGGAAAAACCCCCGTGGTTAAAACCGTAGAACGGTTTCAAATTGTCAGCAAGAGGACCGTGGTCGTAGTCCTGTAGAGGCCAGCGAAAAAGGGTGCCTTTATGAAGGTTTTGGCATAAAACTTCCCAGGATGCAGGAGCAAGTTCTTAACCTCGCGAAAGGAGAGACGATCTGCAACTCGAACAGCCGTTATTTTCTTTTCCAAGAGATATGTGCCACATTGATTCGAGAATGTAGGGGTGGATCTCTGCAATTGGCAGTGTTTGTTATACATGATAAGAAATTATCGTGTATGGCCTTACAACAAAATTCAAAGAATTTGGGTAAACTAAACTTTGCAAGTCTACAGGAGTTATTTCTACGGCAGCAGTGGTAACGCTAGTAGCACTCTCTTGGCAGTGTTATGAATCAAACTTGCTTATGAGTGTAGGGATAGGTCTCGAGGCCCTTGCATGTTTTTTCATTACCTCTTCTATTTTGATCACTACTCGTTTATCCAGCTGTTCGATGATGTCTTCTAAGGAGTAGTCCATGAGCTCCCTCGCATTAACCACTCCTTTCACCAAGTTCAGGGTAGACTGCGAACGTTAAAATCACCGGCGAAATACTCAGTATCCGAAGGGCACAAAACTTGACAAAATTATCAAAAGGTGTTTACCATAGATACTCAAATAAATTATGTTTAATTCCACGTTTTCTTTTAAAAACAGTAAGAGATCTAAAGTACATATAAGGTTACTATTTCGAATGAACTTTTGGAGGTTCCCTATAAACGGGTGACTGACGTTGATCTTCCCTGGGTGTCGCGAAGGGTGCGTTAAGAAGCAGCCGGCATCATTAACTCTGTGCTATCCACTAACTGTATCATCTGTTATAATCTTCCATATATATATATATGAAATTAATAACTCACAAAGTAGCACGTGAGGTTTGCAATGAATGCAATCAATGTCCCGCAGGAAAAATGGAAAGGTGCTTCCAAGTACTTTAAAAATTTATTTAGTTCATTCTCATCGATAACTACAAGATAAAATAATATAATAAGGGTATATATAAGCTCGTAAAAGATAAAGGACTGCCTTTAATACAAGAAATCACCAATGAGGAAGTAGGATAGGTATGGTTAAATTCAGATTAAGATTTAGCTATAACAGGTATGTCGTGGTGAATTTTTATCTCCGACCACGGTAAAACTTTTCTTTAATAACTCCCAAATTGAGTAACCCATGGAGTTAAAATATGGACTTTTCGGTGGCTACTCATTTTTCGCTGGGACATGACTTGAATGCAAAAGTGGTCCATGTTGTTGCAATTAAAGTCATTTTCTTGATACAGGCAGCAACCATCAGGCAACAACTTTGTTTTCAGGAGTTCAATATAATTAGCAGAATTGTATTTTGTCTTTTCAGTATCAATAAAATGAACATCTGTTTTGCCATTCCAAGAGACCTTTGCAGATATCATAACCTTTTGGGGAAATCTTGAAGTTTCAAGATACAATCTGTTTATCGGAATGTGACACTTTTTACCATTTGTTGTTTTACTAATTAGAAACAAATGTGGCATGACTTGTATGCAAAGGTGGTCCATGTTGTTGCAATTAAAGTCATTTTCATGATACAGGCAACAACCATCAGGCAACAACTTTGTTTTCAGGAGTTCAATATAATTAGCAGAATTGTATTTTTTCTTTTCAGTATCAATAAAATGAACATCTGTTTTGCCATTCCAAGAGACTCTTGCAGATATTATAACCTTTTGGAAAAATCTTGAATTTCATGATACAATCTGTTTATCGCAATGTGACACTTTTTACCATTCCTGTAGACAACATCATTTGGGCGGTTTCGCGGAATTTCTAAAGTGAATTCTTTTTTCATCTGTGAAGACAATATTTATAACATCAGCGACATCGAATTTATCAAGTAACTTTCAGCATCTTATCTTTCTTTTATCCTTAACAGTACAACTTTTTCTAGAAGATATTATTCTTTGAAGGCTTTTAGCTTTCCTATCTTAATTATTCGTTGTGCAGAACTCCTTCAAATATCATAACCTTGTTCTTTTGGATAAATGATGTCCTGGTTTATCTTCTTGAGAGCAGATGTTACCGTTAATGTAATTCATATTTCCCAGTTCTGAAGCTGTTTTTGGTTTACCGCTTCCTGTTTCGTGAATCTTTTTTTAAGCGTCTTTCCATAACACGTCTTCTCAACATTTTACAGCAAATTCTCGCAATACTCTTCCAGTCTTCTATCCCTTTTCACAGTAACAAGCTTTAATGAGAATGCGATCTTCTTCTGACAAGGTCATTATGGGTACTGAGGAACTGTAAATAAAGATATCATAATATGACATGTTCATTCCTGTAGAATTTTGTAAGAACGTTTAAATTCCTATATGATATTGCACAATAAAATAATATTTCATCTCCATATTCGCTTTTTTTCCATGTTGTTATTTTTTGTGAAGTGCAAGAAAACTATAAAAGGTATCTAAATTCCGTTCTTTGCATTCGAAAAAGGAAGATTAAAAGTATCTTGCATATAAATTATTTTATGAAAAGGAATGAGGCTACTGAGATATTAGTTTTCTAATAATCCGTGAGTTGGGGGGTGGGCACTCGAAATATATATATATATATATATATATATATATATATATATATATATATATATATATATGGCTAAGAGGCCATGATGTATGCAACATTTATTAAAGGCAACAGTGATGGTTACATAGTTGAATTAAGCCTAAGTTATTGCTTTTTTGTGAAGGGATTTCTCTCATCGGGAGAAAGGGAATTAAAAAATTCTGAGATTTCATTTGTTTAGTGGTTAGACGTCTTTCAGCGATATTTTCTTCTTTGTGGAAACGAACGAATATTAAAAATAGAAATCGGCTGCTATATATGTACAAAACTATCCTTACCATAGAAATTGACCAATGGCGTGCATGGAAAATATAATGAAATAAGTAATTTTCACAGTTAATAGGTTGGCTTAGAGGTTGTTATATAAAAATAAAGGCAATTTTTTTCATGCACGCCATTGGTAAATTTCTGAATGCTTATCTAATGTAATTCTACGGAAGAAATAAAGAGAGTGGTAGAGCAGAAATATAGTTGGGCAGCGAGGACAGAAGTGGTGAAGGTCGCAAAATTTAAGAACCTATTCTTAATCAACTGCAATGAGCCAAAAATGACAACCAAAGCTAATGAGCATTGCTTACTTGCTTTCAATTTAAATATTACGTCACGGTAGATTCAGACCAAATAATTTGTTCCTATTCATGTCTGCACCAGATATTATGCATTTTAATACCGCAGAGAGAGTGGAAGCGGGAAAAAGGTTATCTGAATGTAGCGATGTAAGTAACGATAACTGATAATACATGAGCAATGGGAAGAAAAGTCAGAACTTCCAGACCCTGATGAGGCAATAGCTATGTGTTGCCTAGCAAATATAGACATCATTAACAGCAAAAAAGTAAAGACAACACTAAGAATAGGAGAAAAAGAACCTAACTTATGCGTTGGCAGAGAAGACAACTCTCGCACAACTAACTGCAACAAAGGTGCTATACATAATAGGAGATAACCAGATCATGAGATTATACAATAATCATGTATGCTTACATGTTCAACACCACATACCAGGAGTGTTTTCTAAAGGAAATGTAAGGCCTCCTGAACAAAAATGGCGTGGCCTATTTCTTTATTTTTCGAGAATACATCTCAAAGGATATCCTAAAAATATAGAATTCGGATGAGGAAACGATGCTATAGGATAGAGAGAACGATTAAGAGGTGTAAGAAAGAGCAAAATAAAAAACAACAACAAGAATAATAAAAAATGGCAGGCAAAGAGATGAATAATGACGATTCCTCCTCGTAATCCGTGAATGAGGAAACTCTACAAGAAAGAGGTGAACTTCCAAGAAGAAAAGAATGAGAGAAAAGAAAAGACAACATAATTATTGAGAAAGGAAAGTAAGCAGGAATAGTTGAAGAAGCCGTCCCTTTGACACTAGTGCACGGGTTAAGGATCAGTTAGTAAAAATTAACTTTACTAATTTATTATACGTAATCGAAGAGTCACTTAATTTACACGTTTGACCTATTAATAATTGCTGTTAAGTAAGATATAGATCACAAGGAGTTGTATCCTTTAGAAGAAAGCTTTTTTGCTTTTAGATTTGATACATGAAGAATATTTAATCCTGATAGGAGTAAACAGCACCCCAGAAGAATTTAGCTATCTCTCCATAACTCTCTTCATGTGTTCGGCCGGAATGCGCGCCCGAGACTTTCGTGATATACCTCTGAGAAAAGGATTGGGAAAAAGCTTGATTGGCTATTCCAAACACAAATAGCGATAAGCGCTGGGTCGGAGTTTCACACGTACGTGATGGATAAAACTGCTAATAAGCCAGACATTGCCTTGGCGATCATTGGTTACCTGTGGAAATTTTATATTCATCTGTGTACGTTGTACTAAATGGACCACAGCTGCATTATGGTCAGGCTCGCGCTTTACCCAATACAAAGGCCTAGCCCGGTAAGGACAGAGTATTCAAAGACTGAGGGGTTACAGGCTTCCAGCTTTTAAAGGGAGAGGGATATGGGACATTCACTGGGAAAGAGAAAGAATTGAGGATATCCTGGCCGATCGAATTAAGAATGCGAATTGAGTTAATGCACCTTATTGGCAAAATCAAAAGGAAAATAGGCCCCCAAACTCAACTGTGCAGAAGGAGAAGTGAAGTACGAGGAGGTAATACGGGACGGTAATACGAGAGGTAATCCGAGAAGGTAATGTGGGAATGTCTTGGAAAGGGCTGCTTGGGAGATTCAATGCATGTTGGAACATCGGATACTTTCCGAATGGGTTCAGGGTGGCGAAAATGTTTTTTTATGACTAAACCAGGTAAACCACGAACGAAATTCAACAGATATTGACGACTATCGCTCCCAAACTATTCTATCCGATGTCCTGAAAAAGATTGTATGCACGGGAGTGGTGGAAAATCTAGAATGTAAACACAAATGCAACCCCTAAAAATAAGGATGCAGAAGGAATAAAGAGACTGAGATGACTTGACCCTGATATCTAAGAGTATTGCCAAAGCTAAGAGCGAGGGGAAGATGGTTCACCTGGGCGCAGGATGCGTGCAGCAGGCGTTTGATAAGGTTTAGAGGGGCTGGCTAAAGTATACCTGGTGAAGATAGAACTAAAGGAGAGGTGATTAGATTGCTTTTCAGTTTCATTAGCGATAGTCAGACCTACATAGCAATCGGCATCTATGAAGGCCTCGTCTTTAAGACCAGGTAGGGGCTCTCGCAAGGTATCTGTGTTTTCCAGAATAATATGCCATATTAAGTAAGCCAAAAAACAGCCTCCATAGAGTTTTCCCGCGACGTCATCAAAATTACCACAACTTCAACCAAAACAGTTAAGAAAGCCGCCCGCAACACGTCCCTGGAAAGTCAGAACCTCTATAGTTACAAAAATAAATGGAAAATCAAAATGAATAGAGATGATTTTGTACTGATACCCATCAGCCGGACAAAGGTAAAGGAGATTATTGTTCAGGACATAAGATATGCAAATATACGACTGGAGGTAAAATATTGTTGCTTAATATCTTGAAAACCGAGTGCAAGAAATAGGAAGCAGAAAAGATAAGACTATCAAAGGTAGACTTTAAACAGCAGATAATGTTCCGATTACTGTCTCCTAGAAACAAAAGGAAAATTACCTGGCGATATTAAGAGATATTTTACTTCATCCGAGAGTTCCATTTCATGTTCCACCGCAAAGCTCAATGCGGGATGGCAACAGGTGCCACTCAGTGCGTTGGAATACAGGCACCTGTAGAAATGACATAAGGAGACGAAGAACTGAATAGAATTGTAAAAATAAAACCGGTTAATATTGGGCTTCACAAAAGAAGGAAGAAAATACGGAGTCAAAATGAAGAAGAGCTGAGAAATGAATGGGAATATAAGCTAAGATTAAGAAAAGAGTTAAGATCAAACATCAATTCCCGCGTACCAGGCAAAAAATGGGAAAGCAGCCAAGGCTGTTTAATGTATAGAATTGACGATGAATGGAGCTACACCCTACCACTGGTATTATAGTGAGTATTGTAAATATTCATGGAATGTTATAAAATGAAAAACAATATAAATTTAAGAAAAGAACATCATGATAAGAATAAATACCAGGGGGATAGACGAAGTAAAGAAATTAGAGGTGTAGATAGAGGAGAGTAGGAAAAGGGGGGAAAAAACTATAATAGCGTAGGCGAGTTGCGAACAGCTTCCCGCGTCCCTGGAACACTGTTAGCCAGCGGCGAATCCACTCGGCCATCCTGAGTCTCCCAAAAGACTAATTCAAGCAGTTTTTAAGCCGCTCGCCTGTACTTCTCGTACGCTACAGGGGGGAAGGGGAGTAAGATTGTAGAAAATAAAAGGTTAATCCACTCTTCCAAAATTCAATTAGCTACACACTATCCTATGACAACTATTATATTTCTGATTTGTTACACTTTTAGAGCTTAAGATTTATATTTTTCGTCTTGCCGAATATGATCGTATCGGTCGAAAAACATCTAGGACAAATAAAAAATGAAAATGTCAGAAATTTGAATGAGTCATAGCGCAAAGATATAGAAGATAAATTGAACGCCTTAGACCACTCGGCTACTATTGAGAACAAAGATTCGCGCATATAGACAGTATTTTAAGATCCGCTTCACTAAGTCGATGGGTAGAACTATGAAAGGAAGGAGAAATTAATTGAAAATTCAAAGAACAAAAGAAAAAATTAGTTGAACGAGTGCTAAATATACACTATAAGTATCTCATGAACGCAAGAGAATGATGAAATTGAATGAGTCATAGCTTAAAGAAACACAAGGTAAACGGAATCATTTTTTATGACTATAAAATGCTAATTTCCTATTTCCGAAAATATCGGCATAAAGGTTAGTATTGAAACAATCACACTGAGGCAGCGAGCATAGGTTTGATCGATCTCAGTTAAAGCAACGCCTTAGAGTTCTCTTTCTTTGCGGTATGACTCATTCCATTTCATCATTCTCTTTCATTGCGTTATAGATATAAAGTATATATATATATATATATATATATATATATATATATATATATATATATATATATATATATATATATATGTATATATGTAAATAAAACAACTGTGGAGGAGCGTATTAGTTTGTTATCTCCTCCACAGACGTTTTATTTACATATATATATATATATATATATATATATATATGATCAGATTTAAATTATCATTACTCCTTTTTATCATTTCCAAGCTCAAAAGTAAAACGAAGTAAGTTTTTCGTCCTGGTGCTCAACTATCCCACGTTTATTTCTCTTTATATTCTATTTTTGTAACTAGTATTATGGTGTTGGGTTATTGTCATTTGCTTTCTAATTAAATTCTTTTTAAAATATTTAACAACTTATTAAATTCGTTTTATTGGCATTATATTTCTTCGAAGAAAAATTGAATCTCCAGGAAACTAATTTGTGTTTTAAGCGTGTCGAAGGACCCTTAGTTTTTCTGAAGATCGACGTGGTTATTAAATTTAATTGAGGTTTTACAGTTAGAATATATAATAATATATTTTTTTATCCTTACCACGGATAAAATCATTTTTTAGATTAAATATTAAGCTGATTCTTTTTAATCTATTGTGTAAATAAATTGCTGTTATCATTTATTATTATTATTATTTCTTTATGTAGTGAGTTCACCATTTTCTATTTCACTTCGGTTGTTTGAAATACCGTTTATAATAATAATAATAATAGGTATTTATAATGCGTCCTTCAGGGCTGTATATAATTGTGAATATTGGAGTGTATGAGCTGGTGCAAGGAGCAGCTCTTGAAGTTAGGGTGAATGAATTTTTTGATAGGTACTCAGCCTTGATAAAACCCAACCTTAAATAGATTAGGGCATCATAGAAGACCAATCAATTTATTTATATTTTATATTTTTTCTCTTGCCATTAGATCGAAATATATTCGAAAATCCTTACGCCAGTTCTCCGGAGGCTAATTTACCTGTACTCTTTACTCGCTGCTCGTCAGGGAGCTAAACCTCTTACATTGGCTTGTTGGGGACTATGGGCGCATATAGGAATAAATTTCTTAGCCCCAACTCCTCCTTTCCTTTTAATTGAATTCTTTTCTCTGTCTTCTTTCAATTTTAGCCCCTTTACCATGGCAGTATATACATGCACATAGAGGTTGTAATTATTTCTTACTCAATATCGAGAGAACTATTAACAAACCAACAATTTTCCTAGATATCGATTATCATGTTTTTGTTCTAAGGTCTTTGCCCTGAAGTGTCCCATGATTTGAAACTGATTGTAGTTTTTAAGTATATTTATGAGTACTCTAAACGATTCCTTAACTTATACATCTTGGTAAGATATTATAGGTGCCTGTGGTTACAAGAAATGCTGTGTGCGCAATGGTGGTTTGGGGTTTGTAATAACACTCAGTAGCAATCTTCAGAATGCATCGGAACATGCAAAGGTTGAAATACCTAATTATTACAATTATTTTTAGGGTTCTCAGAGCTTTGAGTAGAGCTTAGTCATTTGAGATTATTCGAATATTCTACGTAGCCTGTCATCTACTGTTGACAGCATTTTACTGAGATCTAGATATTCATAGCACCCTCTGCTCTCGAGGTTACTTGTTCACAGCTCTGTGTAAGGTTTTTACTTTTAAGTAATAAGGGTGCTGTTTTACGAAAATTTCATGTTTTTTGAAGAAACTTGATAGAGTTTTCGAAGGAAGCCGGTTTCCTGTGTTTCCCACAGAACTTACATCCACTCACAAAAGCTATCCTTGCGAGTAAGAAAACTTCCAAGGGGCTGGAACGGAAAAGAGACCAGCGAACTACCTCGCTGTTTTTCTAGATAGGAGCCTCCCTATATCTTTCAGCTTCTGATGAAAGCATCTTTCCCTGTCGAACAGATTTTACTCATAGCAGGGAACACACCAGACTACCCGAATTTTCGGGAAGTTTAATCAACTGGTCGAGAGGTAGATCAGTTCAATTCAGTCAATTCAGAGGTCATCCCATTATCCAGACCCTGAATTAACACCTGCTTAAAGAGACCTCTTTATCTCGCTGGTATTCGTGGTAATAGCCTCCGCTCACATCATTAACGCCGCTCTATCAAGGTCAAGGTTGCAACTAATCGCTACTCTATCCGCAGCGAAGGGCAACACCCTTAGAGGTCACTCCGTCATTGTTCGGCAATTTGCACAAGCATTTTTGTTAAAAAATAACGTCATCGATCTAAGGGACCATTAAATTTAGTTGGCATGTGTAAATAACTTTAATATACGATGAAATGCAGAGTTAGAAATTCCTATTTAATCAGTGTTGTCCAGTACTTAAAGTAAAGCGAATTCAGTGGAATAATAGCGAATTAATTCTCATCATTCTCGTTAAACGGCATAATTCCATGATTTAATAGCATATTATTTCGCATATTCAATTAACAACGTTAAATTAATTGCTTATTGTAATAAAGCACAAAATCCAATATATGTTGTCACAATTCGCATGAAAAGACGGTATGCATTAAATGTGCTACAAATTCACTCCGACCAGTCAATATTGGTTTCGGAGGGGAATTAAAGCACAAGCAAATTGATCCTAACAGCATACAGTGTAGTTCCAATAGTGTTCACAAAAAGTTTAAGTGTTTTATTTATATTTCAGTAATTTTGAAACCTTTGATTCAAATTTCGTATGTTGAAACAGTTTTCTTGGATCTCTCGCTAGCCCACTTTCTCAAACGTTGGATTTCCACGGCTGGGTACCAGGTTCGATTCTAGGTAAGAGCGGAAACACAAAAATTAGGCGGTCGTAAGGAGCTGTTGCTAATCTGACGTTGCGGCGAGTCATTGCCATTTGAGCAGAAAGCTACGCAGGCTTCGTTGTCTCTTACCCCACTTCTCGCACACAAAACACATAACTCTTCCATCCGGGAACCAGCCGAAGGTGTTTTCATATCCATACTCCCTGACACGGAACGTGTTAACTCTCTCTTGGTATATGAAGGGCTGGCTTCCTGCTCAGTAGATGGTTGTAAATCCCAGTAACTCTGCTCTTCCTGCATCTTCTCATTTGACGAGGACCGACCCTGCTCCCTACCAGATTGAGAGCAATTAGCATAATAATATTTATGTTAATTTCCTTAACTGATCGTAGAACATGTACCCGGTTAAAAAAAATAGGTGGCTTACTTAACTAGCATAAAATTTATTTATCATAGTTATTTCATGTAGTGTATGTATTTTCGAAATGGTAGCGTTTTATTCATTACTTATCGCCTTTGTATCAGTTCTCAAAACACAGGAAAGTGGATATATTCAGCATGAGGAGAAGCCTTCCACCAAAGTGTCTTTTTCCACAGATGTGTTTTACGTATCTGTGTCGGTTTTTTATCTCCCTGAGGCAAAAGGTGACAAGGGAATAATCGTAGAATATATTTGTACCTATTTTCCACCAGTTGATTTCCTGCATTTATATTAAGGAGTTATAGGAAAATTATTTGAATAATCCAATTATAGAAGATGCCAAAAGAACATCTTTCCAAACTTTTTACGATCCTCCAGCGTTTATTGTCCGGAATATTGTCGCATTTTTTCTGCAAGTCATTTGTGACTGAACAGTACTTTATCCCATTTCTTGCTTTTTATTTTTTTATTTTCATTTCAAGTGAGTTTTGTATTCATATTTTATAATATAAATTATTTGATTGAACTGAAAAAACAACAATAAATCGTGATTACCAAATGATGGCAGGCCGAGTGGGGTCGATTAAAGGCTAGAACTTTGTCGTGCGCTCAGATTCCGAATGTGAGGGAAAAATGATCGTAATTACTTTTACTTCGATAGATGCTCTTATATGGTTCAACTAACTTGTTCACCCTTGGGGTCTCCATGTTCCCGTACGCCTACACGATTTACCTTAAGGGCAAGCAGGCGAAAATACGCTTCGTTATGTTAAAATAGGTAGAGTGAGTATAATTTGTCAGGTATATGTGTGTGTCTGGTTCACAACCCCCGCTGGGCTGGTTTGGTCACGAGCTGCACCCAGCAGGTAGCACAGAGTTGAGATGAGCGGGGCAAAGAAGAATTCAACGCTACGAATCGAGTGAAGTGCTAGGGAAATATTTTCGCCGCTTAAATAAAGCATTGGCACGGAATTGTTCCCTCCAGAGAATGGGGGTAAGTGAACTCCTTAAATCTTTTAGGAAAGGGTGCAACACATAAAAAAGCATCAGGAATGCATAGAAATAACAATTATTCTCTGTTTCAATAGCATTAATCCAGCTCTTGAGTACAGAGCTAGGATATGCATATATACTACTTTGTTTTTCGTAATAATAGAGTATTTATTCGTTCAAATTAAAATATGTACCCACTGAATAATGATAACATCTGCTTGCGCACACTGTAGTAAAATTAATTGGATCTGCGCAGATGTAAACAAACGGCCGCCATTTTCGTGAAACGGCAATAATTTTACCATCCTAATTTATTAAGCAATTGCCGAATAAAATTGTTATTATGAGTCAAAAACGTGATTTGCCATCAAATGAGAAGACCACCATTGTCTCAGAGCTTGCAAAAACAAAAACGACACTGGAAATATCAAAGGTCCTGGGAAGAGATCATCGAACTGTGAAGAAATTTGTGGAGTCTTCTGCTGTCCGTTCGAAAGCCGACGAAGGTACTTCGAGGGTCATTTCCAGGCATACCATGTTACGTATTACGAAGACGGTAGTGAATAACCCGGGTCTGACTAGTCGAAAAGTGTTGAAATGTTGTAGTAGGGAAGATATTTCGAAATGTACCAGGTGTCGCCTTTTGAAGCAGGTAGGCAAGAACGTAAAACCTGTTACTAGGGACCCTCTGAAGGCTGATCATAACAAAAATAGAATCAAATGGGCAGAAGACTACATGAAGATAGATTTTTCCAAAGTCCTCTTTACTGCCGAATGCCGCGCGATCCTAGACGGGCCAGATGGATGGAGTAAATGATGGGTTGCAAATAGCGGAAATCGTCCTCATCGTTTGAGACGCAAACAGGGGGGAGGCGGAGACATGTTTTGGGCTGGCATCATTGGAGACAAGTGGATTGGTCCTTGGAAAGTTCCAGACGGAATTAAAATGACATCTAATGCCTATGTTGCCTTTTTGGAGGAGAATGTTAAGCCATGGGTGAGGAAGCAGAAAGTTTCATTGAAGAAAACGCTGATATTCATGCAAGATAATGCACCTTCCCATGCAGCTAAGAAATCTGTGGAATACCTACAGCAATTTGGCTTCTCTGGACACAGTTTGATGAAGTGGCTAGGGTGTTCACCCGACTTAAACCCGATTGAAAATCTATGGAATGTTCTGAAGAGGAAAATATATTGGGTTGAAGAATAAGTTCTTGCGGTTTTATCAAATTTATTCATTACCATTATCAATTTTAGAAAAACTTCATTTATAATTGATAACAATATGCAATTTAATTAATAATATATTCTTCGTTGTTATTTACGACTTCTTCCCAACGTTCAACTAGTTTTTCGATGACTTTGCAATAAAAATCTCGGAATAATGACTCGAAAAATTCGTCTAACCAGGTTCTTAATTCCACATCAGTATTAAACGGAACGCCGCGCAAATTGTTGGAGAGCGATCGGAACAAATGGAAATCGATGGAGCCAAGTCTGGTAAATATGGAGGATGCGGCAGAATTTCCCAATTAAGCGTTTGGATGGCGTCTTTTGTCATATTGACAATGTGAGGACGAGCATTGTCGTGTGGCAAAAGGACTCCATAACGTCGATGAGTCGCTTTTCACGAATAGCTTTGGCGAGTCGATACATTTTTTGAACGTAGAGTTCTGCATTGACAATCTCGTTGTTGGCAAGGAGCTCATAAAGAATGAGGCCTTCATAATCCCACCACAAACACCGCATCGTCTTTCGTGGATGAAGTCCTTGCTTTAATCGCAGAAGGGATATTTATTGGGGCTAAGCCATTGTTTTCGATGATTCATGTTGACATAAACACACCACTTTTCGTCGCCAGTGATGATGCGGTGAAGAAACCTGTCCTTATATGCACGATTAGCCTTGTGACGAGCAAGCAAGCCTGCGGCAATCGTGGAGCGTTGAAGTTTGTTGCTTTCGCTCAAAGCGGGCAGAACCCATGCACCGAGTTTTTAAACTTTCCCAATCGAATGAAGGTGATTCACTACAGTTTTCTGATCACACGCCATTATACAGCCAATTCTTTAGTCGATTGACGAGGATTTTCATGAAGAAGGTCGTTCAATCGATCTTCATCTAACTTAATGGGGCGATCAGAACGTTCTTCGTCATTAAGATTAAAATGACCGTTTTTGAAACGTGAAAACCACCATTGAGCTGCCCTTTCTGATAAAGCATTTTCTCCGTACACAACACAAATATCGAGACGAGCTTTGGCTGCGTTTGCATTTTTCCCGTCTTGATTGAAAATGAATAACAACAAGTGTCGAAAATGCGCCTTTCTTTCAACTTGACATTCCACTTTGTGGGTATAGAACAAAAATTAAATTAAACAAAACTTTTAAATAAACCGCAATGACTTATTACTCAACTTCAAGACGTAGCCTAAGCAAAAGCCTTAATAATCTACGCTGTTAAGAGACGTAGCTTAACCTTTGCCAATTTTGTTCTCATTATTTATTATTGTTTCTTAATATGTGCACAAAATCACGCCGACAAAACTTAAATCAACACAACATTAAAAATCCTGCAAGAACTTATTCATCGACCTAATATAAAGTTCGACGGCAGTTTTCAATGAAAGATGCGCTCTGGGAAGCTATTGTAGAATTTGCTGACAGTTTTAGCCGAGATGAAATAGTTAGTTTGACGAATTCAATCGACAAACGAGTCAGAGACGTTCATTCATGTGGATGATCATACATCCAACATTGTCTCAGAGCTTAGAAAAAGAAAAACGACACTGGAAATATCAAAGATCCTGGGACGTTCTTTTTCCTTTATTATTCCAATTCAAACACATTATTATGCTCATTATAAAGTCCGTTATGATTATATTTGTTTTCAAAAATTAATTCTCGCATTAAATAAATGATTGTTTTTGCCTAAGTATCAGTTTTATTAGACCTGCCAAATAATTTAGGACGATAAAAAAGATGCCTATTAACAAAAATGGCCGTTGTATCTTTAAGTATGGGCAGATCAGATTCATTTTGGTGCTGTAATGCAGATGGTTATTTCTTCATTCAGGGGAAAGATATCTGGATTCAACTGAATAAATACTTTGTTATTACGAAAAAATAAAGCTACCTAATATTTAACGCGCAGTATATATATATATATATATATATATATATATATATATATATATATATATATATATATATATATGCTGCTCTACGTGGGAACTTTTCCCCTGAGAGATTGCACGAATAAAGCAAATACTCGTGAATAATGGTTTCTCAAACAGCATGATTGACAAACAACTCCAATCATTTTTAAATAACCATTACAAACATGCGGATAAAACTGAAAGTAATCATGGAGAAGTCAATAGCATCAAAGTGTATTACAGAAACCAAATGTCCACGACCTTTAAAATAGATGAAAAAAAATTCAAGGAGATTATTAACCGTAATTCAAGGTTAAAAATCAAACAGATAAAATCCAACTCATCATTTATTATAAAACAACAAAATCAAGCTATCTTCTGGTGAAAAATAACATCTGCCTAAACTCAGATGTTCGAGAAAATTATGAATACTCGCCTAAATGAGCAGCTGGAAGCTAATGACCTTCTAAATAAATTTCAATTCGGCTTCCGAAAGAAAAGAAGCACAGATGTGGCCTTCACGTTCATAACAGAAAAAAAATAGCTAAAGCTAGAAGAGAAAAGGCTAGGGTTGATATATTCTGCAGGGATGTGTCCAAAGCTTTTGACAAAGTATGAACGAAAGGAATGCAATATAAGATATTGCAGTTACGCCTAGAGAACAAGATGGAAAGACTACTTTGCAATTACATAACCGAACGAAACGCATTTATCTAAATGGAAAACTACCATGGAGATAAATTCAAGATGGAGGGTGGCCTTCCGCAAGGAGGATATCTGAGTCCCACATTATACTCTGTATATGCCTCGGACATTCCTCCGCCAGCTACATACGGGTGCCTAAACATACAGTTCGCAGATGATATGACACAGATTGTCGTCTGCCCTTATAGGACTTCTGATATGCAAGCAAGACTGACAGGAAAAGAAATACGACGGATCAACGCTTATGAAAAACAGTGGAAGATCAGTACCAACAGGAATAAATTTAAAATTGTACCAATACACAGGAGAAAACTCAGCAACAATGTTATCGAAGGAAACAGATACGAATACACAAATGAAGCTACAGTGCTAGGATTGACGATTACACCAATCATGCGAGAGAAAGAGTAGAAAAAGGAAGAAAGACACTCGGGCTACAATTTAGGCTTAGAGCACTTAAATGAAAAACCAGGAAGAAAATTTATCAAGCCTTAATCCAGTAAACAATGGTATACCCGGTGATACCATTATATACAATCTCAAAAAGTAATGTTATCGCACTAAAACGAATACAGAACAAAGCAGTTTTGATAATCACGAACAAAAGAAGATTTGCATCGCGAAGCAAGAATTCATCCAATCAACAAGATTATAGAGAAAAGGGACAAGAAACTCATCCAAACCACGCAACGCGAGATAGGAGAGGAAGTAATGGCCATGATCACCCAGAGACAAGAAGGGGGAGCACGCAGGGACTTCCCCACCTATACTTCAAATATCAAAAAAGAAGAGGACGAAGTGTTCACATGATGAGAACAAACAGAGGGAGTAAGTAAACAAAGTTAGAAAAAGCTAGAAATATTAAAAAGAAACATAAAAGGATAAACAAGAAACAGGTATAATAAAATAGAAAGGAGAAAAATTTATACGAGTGAAGGAAAACAACTAAAACAACGGTTTGAACGCCACATCACCTCAACAACAACACAGATTTAAAAACATGACATAAAACGAACATAAAGAATAAACCTGATTCCCAGGCAACTATTTCTATTCATTTGAATTCTAAACTATAACATTTCTAAATAACAGAGATTAGCGTGACCTCCACGTATACTTTGCATTCAACTGCACATCTTCTACTTCCTTCTTTTCCATCTACATTTTCTTCTATCCTATCCTTTGCACTGGGCTTAACACAGCATACGTGGGAAAGGGGTACTAGAGATTGAATAAATAGACAATATATAGTACACACCGTGGTTCGGATTCCACGTAAAGTTGTATGTCCGCCGACCACCTTGGTCTCCTTTTAATCTTCCACACTACTTCAAACTTTGCTATCCCCCTTTCTTTTTCCTCTTTTTCTCCCTGTCTCCCTCTCTCCTATCCAGAAGTCCAACAGGACTCTGGAAGGAGAAGAGAGACTGGGAGGGCCTAGTGCCCTCTCCTCCCCCTATGGTCATCTTAGGATGACCGGAAGGAGAGAGGGAGGGGCTTGGCGATCTATTTTATTTCACCTTCCACACCTTTTCTAATTTACTTTACTTTTTTTTCACTTTACTTTCTGCCAGATCCTCACTCCACTTATTACCTCGGGCAGGAGGCAAGAATATTTCAAAACGCTCTGAAGATGATCGAAAAAGATCGAAAGCTTAGCAATTTTAGTTTGGTTTTTACCAAACACATTCATTTAAAATAGAGATGAATACGGGACAAGTAATCCACCATCGACAAGATACAATAAAAAAGATTGTTAGAAGAAGAGAAAGTTGTCAAAGGAAATTAATTAAGGCAAAATACACAATTGTCTCCAACAAAATTTGCATTCAAGAAAGACTGCTACCCAACTACACTAATATATAATATATATATATATATATATATATATATATATATATATATATATATATATATATATATATATATATAAATATATGACTGAAAACCGTAGGCCATTTGTGATTGGCATACTAACTAACAAGCATCTTCCACGTTTAGCCTTATTCTGGCTGATAAAGGAAATGTGTGAAAATGATACATGGTAACAGGAGAACAGATATCTTACAGGAGATGATCCTGAGAAAAGCCGCGAGAAAAAACGTCGCCCAGGCAGGGACCGATAGTTAAAGTTACACATTTCTTCTCAAATAAACTTTTTCGTTCTCACCTCAAAACATCACGACCCGAAATGAAACTGTGCCTATTAATGTAAGATATCTGTTCTGCTTCTCTTTAACATCTGGCATATATATATATATATATATATATATATATATATATATATATATATATATATATACACGCGTTTATGTATTGGAAATAGTAAGAAATCGTTAATTCGCTAAGAAAGACTCCTGATGACTATCAATCTTCTTCAGGAGCGCCACTCACACGACTGGAAAAACATTAATTGCTCAAAAAGGAAAAATTTCAAGTACAGTTTTACTTTAACAGAAAACGAGAATTGCGAATATTCCTGCAACTCTTCGTTCATTTTTTTTTTTAGAGATGAACAATAACGTTCATGTAAATCCGATTTGATAAGAGAAATAGTAAAAAATTCTTAATCCGCTACACTTTATTGTTCATCTATTAGTATGAATATATATATATATATATATATATATATATATATATATATATATATATAATTGATTGGTTTGCTGCTAGACAGGCGAATCTTTAATTTCAATAGGAATGAGAGTACAAGGAATGCGGAAAAATCTTCTTCATTTATTGGGTATCAACAACGTTTCGAGATGTCCGCTCATCTTCTGTTTGTATAAAATCAAAGTAGAAGGGAATACATAATTTTCTATGAATTTTAATATTAAAAAATGTCTACAAATTTAGAATATTAAAAAAGTGTTTCAAAATAACTAAAAAAAGAAAAAAAGGGGAGAATTTTCTTTTCCTATAATACAAAACTTAATAATATCTACTTTAATAAAGTTTACTTCTTATTTAACAGAGACCGAGTAGCGACGCACGAATTGCAAGGTGAAGTAGGCTCAACGAGGAACCTCACAAATGAGTACCCTTTTGCCTCTATACATAATTTATAATGAATTAGAAAATATCTTAGAGAGAGACTTTCTATCAAATCTACAGAATCCAAAAGTCATGGATCATTTCATTTATGAATCTATGTTTGCTAGTGGCTGTGGCCTGGGTTTTCTCTATGGCGTACACAAACTGCACAAACCAAACATACCCCTTAGAACGATATCTGCTTCGTGTTTGCTTCCAACGTATACAGTCGCGAAATACTTTGTCAATTTTCTTTTACAATCAACCCAGAACTAATATACAATAAAAAATTGTTATTCCTTTCCTTAAGAAATTCCCCGACAAAAGTTTCAGAATTACAACAGTTTCCACAGCTGTACGAGAGACAAACTTAAACAACTTTTACTAATGGTGTTTAAAAAAGGTATAGTTTCATTCGATGGGAAAATTTATAGACAGGTAGAAGGTGTAGAAATGGATTCGCTTATTGCCCCCATCGCGGCAGATATCTTTATGAAAGACTTAGAGAAAACCCTCTTTCAAGCCTGCCCTTCCTCAATCAAGCCATTATTCTACAGAAGATTTGTAGACGACTGCTGTGCAGTATTTGGTCACCAGGCCCAGGCGTAGCATTTTTATAATTATCTCAATTCCATTGATCCTAATAAAAAACTATTGTCTCATCCTTTTAGACATTTTAATTAAAAAGCCAAATAAAAGCTTAACAACATGCATATATAGAAAAACTACGTTCAATAATGTGAGTACAAATTTACATTGTTTTTGTAATTTCTAATACAAATTGAGCTCTATTAAGAGATTCATCTGTCGTTGCTTCCACCTGTCATCTTCATTCTTTCTAATGCATAAATAATATAAATTTCTAAGATCCTATTTCTAGAATAATTGCTATCCCCTTTCAGTAGTAAATACATTCATTTGCAATTTTTTTAATTTCCAATATTTACTTCCCAATCCTTCCTTGGATGTTCCTAAAAGAGTTAAAATATTTTATTCTTCCCGAAATGGGTCCACTTAATAAAGAATTCAAAAGAAAGTTTGCTAAATTATTTCATCGCTATTTTTACCATAGAAATTTAAAATTATTATTTGTTAACACACTCAATATTAGTTATTGGTTCAGCCAAAAGGATACACCACTTCTAGGGATGTGTAATCGTGTTGATTACAAATTTACTTGTTCTCGGTGTCTCCAAGGAAGATACTCGTACATAGGCAGCACGATATGCTGCTTGAGAGCAAGGTTCTCTTCACACATCGGCATCAGCGCCCGTACTGGAAAACCACTTAATCATAAAGAACCATCCCCTATCAGAGCACATGAAATAAAACGCAACGCGGAAATAACTATATATAATTTTGGTCGCAGAGTCCTCGCGGAGTCTAATGGCGCCCTCATCGGCGTGCTCATTCCCTGCAATTCCTACATGTCCAGGAACCCAGCAAAAGATAATCTCGACATCCGCCCGGCTCGCCAAAATCGCGGCGTCATGGATATCGCGAACCAGAAGATGCGGAGATTCCAATGCCCTGAGAGCACTCAGGGGCTTTTTGAGTCGCTATAGATCACAATCCAGTCTCCAAACCGGGCACGTAACGTAATCTCCTGTACCTAGTGGTGTATTGCCAACAGTTCGGCCGTGAAGAAAGACGCAGAGCCTGGCAGAGCCCCACTGACTATAAACAGAGGGGATACGGCGTGGAAGCCGACCTCCTTTTGGGACTTAGAGCCATCCGTATACACTGGCACGGTTCCAGCATGACACGAGGTGTGCTCCAAAAAGGTCGAACGCAATACTTCCGGCGACGTACAAGCTTTGGGAGCAGAGGCGTGGCGATAAATAGCCAAATGTGGTACCCTCCAGGGTGGCGTCCTGGGCTGAACCAGGGGCGCCACCGGCCCGAGAAATATATCTAGCTCTCTAAGGATTTTCCTAGCCGTAAACCTGAAGGGCTTAGGGTATAACTGGCGTCTCTTGGCGGCATAGGCACCGTTGAGATCAGCTGAAGAAGCAGTGGGGGAGGCGCAGGGCTCGCGCGTACAGGCGAGTGATGTACTGCACGCAGCGCAGAGCGAGCGGCAACTCTGCAGCATCGACCAACAGGCTCTCAATGGAGGAAGTGCGGAAGACACCAGTCGCAAGGCGAATGCCGGTGTGGTAGATCGAATCCACCTTCCGCAATAAACGCTCGGTTGCGGATACATAAAACTCGCATCCGTAGTCGAGCTTTGAACGAACAAAGGATGGGCAAAAGAGTAAGGCAGAAGCCCTATCAGCACCTAAGCGCTGAAAGACATGGAACGCAGAATATCCATGGCGCGAGTACAAGACACCCTAAAAAGCGAATATGAGCCTCCCAGATGAGGCGTCGGTCAAATACAAGACTAAGGAAACGGTGCGATTCAACCACTTAAAGGCGTACCCCATTAAGAAACAAGTCTGGGTCGGGGTGGAGCCGTGGATGGCGGCAGAAGTGCACCACCTTAGTCTTAGCCAAGGAAAACTGAAACCTGTGCGCTATGGTTTAGCGAGATACGCGGTTTAATGCCTGTTGGATTCGACGCTCCAGATTTGGCATCTGGGCCGCGCCAAAAGAGATCGAATGGTCGTCCACGTAGAGCGCATCGAGAACATCTTCCGGCAGCACCCAAGATGATGCCGTTGATGCTTTGGGCAAAGAGTGTGACACTGAGGACACTTCCCTGCATGACACCCTCCTCCTGCTCCTTTGGGCCGGAGAGGGCTCCCCTCGCTCGTACGCGGAATCGACGATCTCGCAAAAATTCAGATATAAACATTCGGAGGCGTCCCCTCGCCCCCATCGTGTATATAGTCTCTATGATACCATATCGCTATGCGGTATCATAGGCCTTCTCCAGATCGAAAAACATCTTGGCGTAGTGCTGTCTACAACAAAAGGCCTCGCAGACGGCATTTTCCAGTCGAAGCAGAGCATCCGACGTAGGGGGGAAATTGCGGAAGCCGCACTGTGCAGAAGACAGATGGCCTCTGCTGTCAAGGAAAAACTCTAATCTAACATTTACCAATTTCTCCATCAACTTGCACACGCAAGTGGTTAAGTGGTTAGAGAGATTGGGCAGAAACCTGTCGGAGTAGAGTGATCTCTCCCTGGTTTGCGAAAGGCGAGCACAGTAGCTATTCGCCAGGAATCCGGGAGAAGACCCTCCACCCAGATCCTGTTGAACAAATTTAAGTGAAAGGCCATGTCTCGCTCAGCCATGTGTCAAGGCATGACGTACGGGACATCGTCCGGAGCATGGGCGGTGTCCGCGCACGAAACAAGAGCGGAGCGCAACTCACAGTAAATCTGTCGTTGAAGGGTTCTCCGCCTCTGGAGGTAAAGTCCAGCCAGCGGCCGTCGGCGACATCACGACGTGCATTGAATGCCGGCGGAGCAGCAAACCGGCTAGAGAATGCGGAGAAAGCGGTCGCTAAGGATTCCGCCACGGATGCGGGCTCCGAGATTGCGGTCGCATTCTCCTGGAGAATGGGAGGGGGGCCCTGCAAGAACTTGCCCCGAATCCTTTTGACTTGCTTCTGAACCTCTGCTAAAGGGGTCGTCCCGTTGAGTAAAGACATGTATGCCCACCAAGAAGAGCGGCGAGCGTGCTTCGAAATATACCGGAACCTAGCCCTAGCCTGACGAAATTCAACGACAGTGAAATCATTTGGGCGACGCTTATAGCGCATGTAGGCATAACGCTTCTGTTTGAGGGCCATATCAACTCGGCGGACCACCATGGGAGTGGTCGGCGTGCAAAACGGCCAGACGTCCTATGAATAGTAGTCAGGCCCACGGCGATGAGGTTGCCAGAGAACAACTCAACGGCCTCATCTACCGACCTAAATTCATCGACTGAGATAGAGAATTCAGTCATTTCCTGAAAAGCAGGCCACCGCGCACGCACCAAGCACCACCGAGGTAGGCTATCAAGCGGCAGTTGCCCTGAAAATGATATTTAAATGGGAAAGTGATCACTACCATGGAGCTCATCGACCACCCCCCAATCAAAATCAGGCTGTGCATCCGAATAGCACAAAGATAGGTCAAGGCAAGAAAATGAAGCGGTTCTCGGTCAGTGATGCGTAAACTCATCCACGTTTAGGACACCCATCACGAGCTTTTCGATCAGATTGGCAAGGACTTGTCCCCTGGGATTTATTGAGTAATCTTCCCAGAGAGGATGCCTGCCGTTCAGATTTCCAATCAAGAGAAAGGGCCTCGGCAACTGTGCCACGACGCGGCGAGGGCCCCCGCGTTGAAGTCAGCTGACGGTGGAATGTAAGCAGAAATGATAGTATACCTCCTATCCTGGTGCAGCTGCACAGCCACTGCATGAAAGGAGGTATCTAAAGAGAAAGAAAGAATGGCGAAATCATGGCGGGTGTAAACCGCGCATCCCCCAGCCCGGCCATCCCGTGGTTGTGGGGTCGCAAGACCCTTATACCTCGGGAGGGCGGGAAGGGGGCACGTGCCTAGCATGGTCTCCTACAAAAAGATAGCTAACGGGGAACGAGACGAGATGACCCTCCGCAGCTCCTCCCAGTTGGCCCGGAGCCACTGCAATTCCATTGAAGGAATACGCCCTCTAGGCCTAGCTCGGAGGAGACGCGGGGGCCCTCCTCGAACAGAAGACCCTCACGGGAATAGCCGTACGCTTTCCGGAGGCAGAACCCCGGGCGCTGTTAGCCGGACAAAGCGCTGAAGGCGCTTCATGGCACCCCGGTACCATGGGGGAGGTTGGTCTCACCATGAGAGTATTTTCCTCCCTCCACCTCGAAACCTTAGGCGGGCGTTGCGGCTTCAGAGGCGGGGAGCCCTTTTTTCGAGGAACCACCGTCTCCGAGCCACTCGCTCCACCACTAGGCGTGGGCAAAGGAGCCGAAGCTCCTTTTGGCGGACAGCTTCAGAAACCCCTGAAGATGGCCTGGCGACCATCTTCAGATGTGTTGCCCCCCTGTGAGTCTAACGACTTGTTGGAGGCGCGTAGCTGTTTCGCCTTACGGGAAACGGTCACGCTGGGGGAAGAGGGGGAAGTCCTGGTTTTAACCTGGGCTGGGTATGAACCCTGTTTGCCGCCAGCTTTACTAGGGGAGCGCCCGGGTTGAGTAGAGCCCGCAGAATGGCTTCGAATGGGCGCGGAAACAACCCTGCTCGTTGGCATGGATAGGCAAAGAGGTAATGAGACCAACCTCCCCCATGGTACCGGGGTGCCATGAAGCGCCTTCAGCGCTTTGTCCGGCTAACAGCGCCCGGGGTTCTGCCTCCGGAAAGCGTACGGCTATTCCCGTGAGGGTCTTCTGTTCGAGGAGGGCCCCCGCGTCTCCTCCGAGCTAGGCCTAGAGGGCGTATTCCTTCAATGGAATTGCAGTGGCTCCGGGCCAACTGGGAGGAGCTGCGGAGGGTCATCTCGTCTCGTTCCCCGTTAGCTATCTTTTTGTAGGAGACCATGCTAGGCACGTGCCCCCTTCCCGCCCTCCCGAGGTATAAGGGTCTTGCGACCCCACAACCACGGGATGGCCGGGCTGGGGGATGCGCGGTTTACACCCGCCATGATTTCGCCATTCTTTCTTTCTCTTTAGATACCTCCTTTCATGCAGTGGCTGTGCAGCTGCACCAGGATAGGAGGTATACTATCATTTCTGCTTACATTCCACCGTCAGCTGACTTCAACGCGGGGGCCCTCGCCGCGTCGTGGCACAGTTGCCGAGGCCCTTTCTCTTGATTGGAAATCTGAACGGCAGGCATCCTCTCTGGGAAGATTACTCAATAAATCCCAGGGGACAAGTCCTTGCCAATCTGATCGAAAAGCTCGTGATGGGTGTCCTAAACGTGGATGAGTTTACGCATCACTGACCGAGAACCGCTTCATTTTCTTGCCTTGACCTATCTTTGTGCTATTCGGATGCACAGCCTGATTTTGATTGGGGGGTGGTCGATGAGCTCCATGGTAGTGATCACTTTCCCATTTAAATATCATTTTCAGGGCAACTGCCGCTTGATAGCCTACCTCGGTGGTGCTTGGTGCGTGCGCGGTGGCCTGCTTTTCAGGAAATGACTGAATTCTCTATCTCAGTCGATGAATTTAGGTCGGTAGATGAGGCCGTTGAGTTGTTCTCTGGCAACCTCATCGCCGTGGGCCTGACTACTATTCATAGGACGTCTGGCCGTTTTGCACGCCGACCACTCCCATGGTGGTCCGCCGAGTTGATATGGCCCTCAAACAGAAGCGTTATGCCTACATGCGCTATAAGCGTCGCCCAAATGATTTCACTGTCGTTGAATTTCGTCAGGCTAGGGCTAGGTTCCGGTATATTTCGAAGCACGCTCGCCGCTCTTCTTGGTGGGCATACATGTCTTTACTCAACGGGACGACCCCTTTAGCAGAGGTTCAGAAGCAAGTCAAAAGGATTCGGGGCAAGTTCTTGCAGGGCCCCCCTCCCATTCTCCAGGAGAATGCGACCGCAATCTCGGAGCCCGCATCCGTGGCGGAATCCTTAGCGACCGCTTTCTCCGCATTCTCTAGCCGATTTGCTGCTCCGCCGGCATTCAATGCACGTCGTGATGTCGCCGACGGCCGCTGGCTGGACTTTACCTCCAGAGGCGGAGAACCCTTCAACGACAGATTTACTGTGAGTTGCGCTCCGCTCTTGTTTCGTGCGCGGACACCGCCCATGCTCCGGACGATGTCCCGTACGTCATGCCTTGACACATGGCTGAGCGAGACATGGCCTTTCACTTAAATTTGTTCAACAGGATCTGGGTGGAGGGTCTTCTCCCGGATTCCTGGCGAATAGCTACTGTGCTCGCCTTTCGCAAACCAGGGAGAGATCACTCTACTCCGACAGGTTTCTGCCCAATCTCTCTAACCACTTAACCACTTGCGTGTGCAAGTTGATGGAGAAATTGGTAAATGTTAGATTAGAGTTTTTCCTTGACAGCAGAGGCCATCTGTCTTCTGCACAGTGCGGCTTCCGCAATTTCCCCCCTACGTCGGATGCTCTGCTTCGACTGGAAAATGCCGTCTGCGAGGCCTTTTGTTGTAGACAGCACTACGCCAAGATGTTTTTCGATCTGGAGAAGGCCTATGATACCGCATAGCGATATGGTATCATAGAGACTATATACACGATGGGGGCGAGGGGACGCCTCCGAATGTTTATATCTGAATTTTTGCGAGATCGTCGATTCCGCGTACGAGCGAGGGGAGCCCTCTCCGGCCCAAAGGAGCAGGAGGAGGGTGTCATGCAGGGAAGTGTCCTCAGTGTCACACTCTTTGCCCAAAGCATCAACGGCATCATCTTGGGTGCTGCCGGAAGATGTTCTCGATGCGCTCTACGTGGACGACCATTCGATCTCTTTTGGCGCGGCCCAGATGCCAAATCTGGAGCGTCGAATCCAACAGGCATTAAACCGCGTATCTCGCTAAACCATAGCGCACAGGTTTCAGTTTTCCTTGGCTAAGACTAAGGTGGTGCACTTCTGCCGCCATCCACGGCTCCACCCCGACCCAGACTTGTTTCTTAATGGGGTACGCCTTTAAGTGGTTGAATCGCACCGTTTCCTTAGTCTTGTATTTGACCGACGCCTCATCTGGGAGGCTCATATTCGCTTTTTAGGGTGTCTTGTACTCGCGCCATGGATATTCTGCGTTCCGTGTCTTTCAGCGCTTAGGTGCTGATAGGGCTTCTGCCTTACTCTTTTGCCCATCCTTTGTTCGTTCAAAGCTCGACTACGGATGCGAGTTTTATGTATCCGCAACCGAGCGTTTATTGCGGAAGGTGGATTCGATCTACCACACCGGCATTCGCCTTGCGACTGGTGTCTTCCGCACTTCCTCCATTGAGAGCCTGTTGGTCGATGCTGCAGAGTTGCCGCTCGCTCTGCGCTGCGTGCAGTACATCACTCGCCTGTACGCGCGAGCCCTGCGCCTCCCCCACTGCTTCTTCAGCTGATCTCAACGGTGCCTATGCCGCCAAGAGACGCCAGTTATACCCTAAGCCCTTTAGGTTTACGGCTAGGAAAATCCTTAGAGAGCTAGATATATTTCTCGGGCCGGTGGCGCCCCTGGTTCAGCCCAGGACGCCACCCTGGAGGGTACCACATTTGGCTATTTGTCGCCACGCCTCTGCTCCCAAAGCTTGTACGTCGCCGGAAGTATTGCGTTCGACCTTTTTGGAGCACACCTCGTGTCATGCTGGAACCGTGCCAGTGTATACGGATGGCTCTAAGTCCCAAAAGGAGGTCGGCTTCCACGCCGTATCCCCTCTGTTTATAGTCAGTGGGGCTCTGCCAGGCTCTGCGTCTTTCTTCACGGCCGAACTGTTGGCAATACACCACTAGGTACAGGAGATTACGTTACGTGCCCGGTTTGGAGACTGGATTGTGATCTATAGCGACTCAAAAAGCCCCTGAGTGCTCTCAGGGCATTGGAATCTCCGCATCTTCTGGTTCGCGATATCCATGACGCCGCGATTTTGGCGAGCCGGGCGGATGTCGAGATTATCTTCTGCTGGGTTCCTGGACATGTAGGAATTGCAGGGAATGAGCACGCCGATGAGGGCGCCATTAGACTCCGCGAGGACTCTGCGACCAAAATTATATATAGTTATTTCCGCGTTGCGTTTTATTTCATGTGCTCTGATAGGGGATGGTTCTTTATGATTAAGTGGTTTTCCAGTACGGGCGCTGATGCCGATGTGTGAAGAGAACCTTGCTCTCAAGCAGCATATCGTGCTGCCTATGTACGAGTATCTTCCTTGGAGACACCGAGAACAAGTAAATTTGTAATCAACACGATTACACATCCCTAGAAGTGGTGTATCCTTTTGGCTGAACCAATAACTAATATTGAGTGTGTTAACAAATAATAATTTTAAATTTCTATGGTAAAAATAGCGATGAAATAATTTAGCAAACTTTCTTTTGAATTCTTTATTAAGTGGACCCATTTCGGGAAGAATAAAATATTTTAACTCTTTTAGGAACATCCAAGGAAGGATTGGGAAGTAAATATTGGAAATTAAAAAAATTGCAAATGAATGTATTTACTACTGAAAGGGGATAGCAATTATTCTAGAAATAGGATCTTAGAAATTTATATTATTTATGCATTAGAAAGAATGAAGATGACAGGTGGAAGCAACGACAGATGAATCTCTTAATAGAGCTCAATTTGTATTAGAAATTACAAAAACAATGTAAATTTGTACTCACATTATTGAACGTAGTTTTTCTATATATGCATGTTGTTAAGCTTTTATTTGGCTTTTTAATTAAAATGTCTAAAAGGATGAGACAATAGTTTTTTATTAGGATCAATGGAATTGAGATAATTATAAAAATGCTACGCCTGGGCCTGGTGACCAAATACTGCACAGCAGTCGTCTACAAATCTTCTGTAGAATAATGGCTTGATTGAGGAAGGGCAGGCTTGAAAGAGGGTTTTCTCTAAGTCTTTCATAAAGATATCTGCCGCGATGGGGGCAATAAGCGAATCCATTTCTACACCTTCTACCTGTCTATAAATTTTCCCATCGAATGAAACTATACCTTTTTTAAACACCATTAGTAAAAGTTGTTTAAGTTTGTCTCTCGTACAGCTGTGGAAACTGTTGTAATTCTGAAACTTTTGTCGGGGAATTTCTTAAGGAAAGGAATAACAATTTTTTATTGTATATTAGTTCTGGGTTGATTGTAAAAGAAAATTGACAAAGTATTTCGCGACTGTATACGTTGGAAGCAAACACGAAGCAGATATCGTTCTAAGGGGTATGTTTGGTTTGTGCAGTTTGTGTACGCCATAGAGAAAACCCAGGCCACAGCCACTAGCAAACATAGATTCATAAATGAAATGATCCATGACTTTTGGATTCTGTAGATTTGATAGAAAGTCTCTCTCTAAGATATTTTCTAATTCATTATAAATTATGTATAGAGGCAAAAGGGTACTCATTTGTGAGGTTCCTCGTTGAGCCTACTTCACCTTGCAATTCGTGCGTCGCTACTCGGTCTCTGTTAAATAAGAAGTAAACTTTATTAAAGTAGATATTATTAAGTTTTGTATTATAGGAAAAGAAAATTCTCCCCTTTTTTTCTTTTTTTAGTTATTTTGAAACACTTTTTTAATATTCTAAATTTGTAGACATTTTTTAATATTAAAATTCATAGAAAATTATGTATTCCCTTCTACTTTGATTTTATACAAACAGAAGATGAGCGGACATCTCGAAACGTTGTTGATACCCAATAAATGAAGAAGATTTTTCCGCATTCCTTGTACTCTCATTCCTATTGAAATTAAAGATTCGCCTGTCTAGCAGCAAACCAATCAATTATATATATATATATATATATATATATATATATATATATATATATATATATATATATATATATTCATACTAATAGATGAACAATAAAGTGTAGCGGATTAAGAATTTTTTACTATTTCTCTTATCAAATCGGATTTACATGAACGTTATTGTTCATCTCTAAAAAAAAAAATGAACGAAGAGTTGCAGGAATATTCGCAATTCTCGTTTTCTGTTAAAGTAAAACTGTACTTGAAATTTTTCCTTTTTGAGCAATTAATGTTTTTCCAGTCGTGTGAGTGGCGCTCCTGAAGAAGATTGATAGTCATCAGGAGTCTTTCTTAGCGAATTAACGATTTCTTACTATTTCCAATACATAAACGCGTGTATATATATATATATATATATATATATATATATATATATATATATATATATATGCCAGATGTTAAAGAGAAGCAGAACAGATATCTTACATTAAATAGGCACAGTTTCATTTCGGGTCGTGATGTTTTGAGGTGAGAACGAAAAAGTTTATTTGAGAAGAAATGTGTAACTTTAACTATCGGTCCCTGCCTGGGCGACGTTTTTTCTCGCGGCTTTTCTCAGGATCATCTCCTGTAAGATATCTGTTCTCCTGTTACCATGTATCATTTTCACACATTTCCTTTATCAGCCAGAATAAGGCTAAACGTGGAAGATGCTTGTTAGTTAGTATGCCAATCACAAATGGCCTACGGTTTTCAGTCATATATTTATATATATATATATATATATATATATATATATATATATATATATATATATATATATATATATATATATTTATATATTAGTGTAGTTGGGTAGCAGTCTTTCTTGAATGCAAATTTTGTTGGAGACAATTGTGTATTTTGCCTTAATTAATTTCCTTTGACAACTTTCTCTTCTTCTAACAATCTTTTTTATTGTATCTTGTCGATGGTGGATTACTTGTCCCGTATTCATCTCTATTTTAAATGAATGTGTTTGGTAAAAACCAAACTAAAATTGCTAAGCTTTCGATCTTTTTCGATCATCTTCAGAGCGTTTTGAAATATTCTTGCCTCCTGCCCGAGGTAATAAGTGGAGTGAGGATCTGGCAGAAAGTAAAGTGAAAAAAAAGTAAAGTAAATTAGAAAAGGTGTGGAAGGTGAAATAAAATAGATCGCCAAGCCCCTCCCTCTCTCCTTCCGGTCATCCTAAGATGACCATAGGGGGAGGAGAGGGCACTAGGCCCTCCCAGTCTCTCTTCTCCTTCCAGAGTCCTGTTGGACTTCTAGATAGGAGAGAGGGAGACAGGGAGAAAAAGAGGAAAAAGAAAGGGGGATAGCAAAGTTTGAAGTAGTGTGGAAGATTAAAAGGAGACCAAGGTGGTCGGCGGACATACAACTTTACGTGGAATCCGAACCACGGTGTGTACTATATATTGTCTATTTATTCAATCTCTAGTACCCCTTTCCCACGTATGCTGTGTTAAGCCCAGTGCAAAGGATAGGATAGAAGAAAATGTAGATGGAAAAGAAGGAAGTAGAAGATGTGCAGTTGAATGCAAAGTATACGTGGAGGTCACGCTAATCTCTGTTATTTAGAAATGTTATAGTTTAGAATTCAAATGAATAGAAATAGTTGCCTGGGAATCAGGTTTATTCTTTATGTTCGTTTTATGTCATGTTTTTAAATCTGTGTTGTTGTTGAGGTGATGTGGCGTTCAAACCGTTGTTTTAGTTGTTTTCCTTCACTCGTATAAATTTTTCTCCTTTCTATTTTATTATACCTGTTTCTTGTTTATCCTTTTATGTTTCTTTTTAATATTTCTAGCTTTTTCTAACTTTGTTTACTTACTCCCTCTGTTTGTTCTCATCATGTGAACACTTCGTCCTCTTCTTTTTTGATATTTGAAGTATAGGTGGGGAAGTCCCTGCGTGCTCCCCCTTCTTGTCTCTGGGTGATCATGGCCATTACTTCCTCTCCTATCTCGCGTTGCGTGGTTTGGATGAGTTTCTTGTCCCTTTTCTCTATAATCTTGTTGATTGGATGAATTCTTGCTTCGCGATGCAAATCTTCTTTTGTTCGTGATTATCAAAACTGCTTTGTTCTGTATTCGTTTTAGTGCGATAACATTACTTTTTGAGATTGTATATAATGGTATCACCGGGTATACCATTGTTTACTGGATTAAGGCTTGATAAATTTTCTTCCTGGTTTTTCATTTAAGTGCTCTAAGCCTAAATTGTAGCCCGAGTGTCTTTCTTCCTTTTTCTACTCTTTCTCTCGCATGATTGGTGTAATCGTCAATCCTAGCACTGTAGCTTCATTTGTGTATTCGTATCTGTTTCCTTCGATAACATTGTTGCTGAGTTTTCTCCTGTGTATTGGTACAATTTTAAATTTATTCCTGTTGGTACTGATCTTCCACTGTTTTTCATAAGCGTTGATCCGTCGTATTTCTTTTCCTGTCAGTCTTGCTTGCATATCAGAAGTCCTATAAGGGCAGACGACAATCTGTGTCATATCATCTGCGAACTGTATGTTTAGGCACCCGTATGTAGCTGGCGGAGGAATGTCCGAGGCATATACAGAGTATAATGTGGGACTCAGATATCCTCCTTGCGGAAGGCCACCCTCCATCTTGAATTTATCTCCATGGTAGTTTTCCATTTAGATAAATGCGTTTCGTTCGGTTATGTAATTGCAAAGTAGTCTTTCCATCTTGTTCTCTAGGCGTAACTGCAATATCTTATATTGCATTCCTTTCGTTCATACTTTGTCAAAAGCTTTGGACACATCCCTGCAGAATATATCAACCCTAGCCTTTTCTCTTCTAGCTTTAGCTATTTTTTTTCTGTTATGAACGTGAAGGCCACATCTGTGCTTCTTTTCTTTCGGAAGCCGAATTGAAATTTATTTAGAAGGTCATTAGCTTCCAGCTGCTCATTTAGGCGAGTATTCATAATTTTCTCGAACATCTGAGTTTAGGCAGATGTTATTTTTCACCAGAAGATAGCTTGATTTTGTTGTTTTATAATAAATGATGAGTTGGATTTTATCTGTTTGATTTTTAACCTTGAATTACGGTTAATAATCTCCTTGAATTTTTTTTCATCTATTTTAAAGGTCGTGGACATTTGGTTTCTGTAATACACTTTGATGCTATTGACTTCTCCATGATTACTTTCAGTTTTATCCGCATGTTTGTAATGGTTATTTAAAAATGATTGGAGTTGTTTGTCAATCATGCTGTTTGAGAAACCATTATTCACGAGTATTTGCTTTATTCGTGCAATCTCTCAGGGGAAAAGTTCCCACGTAGAGCAGCATATATATATATATATATATATATATATATATATATATATATATATATATATATATATATATATATATATATATATATATATATATATATATATACTGCGCGTTAAATATTAGGTAGCTTTATTTTTTCGTAATAACAAAGTATTTATTCAGTTGAATCCAGATATCTTTCCCCTGAATGAAGAAATAACCATCTGCATTACAGCACCAAAATGAATCTGATCTGCCCATACTTAAAGATACAACGGCCATTTTTGTTAATAGGCATCTTTTTTATCGTCCTAAATTATTTGGCAGGTCTAATAAAACTGATACTTAGGCAAAAACAATCATTTATTTAATGCGAGAATTAATTTTTGAAAACAAATATAATCATAACGGACTTTATAATGAGCATAATAATGTGTTTGAATTGGAATAATAAAGGAAAAAGAACGTCCCAGGATCTTTGATATTTCCAGTGTCGTTTTTCTTTTTCTAAGCTCTGAGAGAATGTTGGATGTATGATCATCCACATGAATGAACGTCTCTGACTCGTTTGTCGATTGAATTCGTCAAACTAACTATTTCATCTCGGCTAAAACTGTCAGCAAATTCTACAATAGCTTCCCAGAGCGCATCTTTCATTGAAAACTGCCGTCGAACTTTATATTAGGTCGATGAATAAGTTCTTGCAGGATTTTTAATGTTGTGTTGATTTAAGTTTTGTCGGCGTGATTTTGTGCACATATTAAGAAACAATAATAAATAATGAGAACAAAATTGGCAAAGGTTAAGCTACGTCTCTTAACAGCGTAGATTATTAAGGCTTTTGCTTAGGCTACGTCTTGAAGTTGAGTAATAAGTCATTGCGGTTTATTTAAAAGTTTTGTTTAATTTAATTTTTGTTCTATACCCACAAAGTGGAATGTCAAGTTGAAAGAAAGGCGCATTTTCGACACTTGTTGTTATTCATTTTCAATCAAGACGGGAAAAATGCAAACGCAGCCAAAGCTCGTCTCGATATTTGTGTTGTGTACGGAGAAAATGCTTTATCAGAAAGGGCAGCTCAATGGTGGTTTTCACGTTTCAAAAACGGTCATTTTAATCTTAATGACGAAGAACGTTCTGATCGCCCCATTAAGTTAGATGAAGATCGATTGAACGACCTTCTTCATGAAAATCCTCGTCAATCGACTAAAGAATTGGCTGTATAATGGCGTGTGATCAGAAAACTGTAGTGAATCACCTTCATTCGATTGGGAAAGTTTAAAAACTCGGTGCATGGGTTCTGCCCGCTTTGAGCGAAAGCAACAAACTTCAACGCTCCACGATTGCCGCAGGCTTGCTTGCTCGTCACAAGGCTAATCGTGCATATAAGGACAGGTTTCTTCACCGCATCATCACTGGCGACGAAAAGTGGTGTGTTTATGTCAACATGAATCATCGAAAACAATGGCTTAGCCCCAATAAATATCCCTTCTGCGATTAAAGCAAGGACTTCATCCACGAAAGACGATGCGGTGTTTGTGGTGGGATTATGAAGGCCTCATTCTTTATGAGCTCCTTGCAAACAACGAGATTGTCAATGCAGAACTCTACGTTCAAAAAATGTATCGACTCGCCAAAGCTATTCGTGAAAAGCGACTCATCGACGTTATGGAGTCCTTTTGCCACACGACAATGCTCGTCCTCACATTGTCAATATGACAAAAGACGCCATCCAAACGCTTAATTGGGAAATTCTGCCGCATCCTCCATATTTACCAGACTTGGCTCCATCGATTTCCATTTGTTCCGATCGCTCTCCAACAATTTGCGCGGCGTTCCGTTTAATACTGATGTGGAATTAAGAACCTGGTTAGACGAATTTTTCGAGTCATTATTCCGAGATTTTTATTGCAAAGTCATCGAAAAACTAGTTGAACGTTGGGAAGAAGTCGTAAATAACAACGAAGAATATATTATTAATTAAATTGCATATTGTTATCAATTATAAATGAAGTTTTTCTAAAATTGATAATGGTAATGAATAAATTTGATAAAACCGCAAGAACTTATTCTTCAACCCAATATATTTTCCTCTTCAGAACATTCCATAGATTTTCAATCGGGTTTAAGTCGGGTGAACACCCTAGCCACTTCATCAAACTGTGTCCAGAGAAGCCAAATTGCTGTAGGTATTCCACAGATTTCTTAGCTGCATGGGAAGGTGCATTATCTTGCATGAATATCAGCGTTTTCTTCAATGAAACTTTCTGCTTCCTCACCCATGGCTTAACATTCTCCTCCAAAAAGGCAACATAGGCATTAGATGTCATTTTAATTCCGTCTGGAACTTTCCAAGGACCAATCCACTTGTCTCCAATGATGCCAGCCCAAAACATGTCTCCGCCTCCCCCCTGTTTGCGTCTCAAACGATGAGGACGATTTCCGCTATTTGCAACCCATCATTTACTCCATCCATCTGGCCCGTCTAGGATCGCGCGGCATTCGGCAGTAAAGAGGACTTTGGAAAAATCTATCTTCATGTAGTCTTCTGCCCATTTGATTCTATTTTTGTTATGATCAGCCTTCAGAGGGTCCCTAGTAACAGGTTTTACGTTCTTGCCTACCTGCTTCAAAAGGCGACACCTGGTACATTTCGAAATATCTTCCCTACTACAACATTTCAACACTTTTCGACTAGTCAGACCCGGGTTATTCACTACCGTCTTCGTAATACGTAACATGGTATGCCTGGAAATGACCCTCGAAGTACCTTCGTCGGCTTTCGAACGGACAGCAGAAGACTCCACAAATTTCTTCACAGTTCGATGATCTCTTCCCAGGACCTTTGATATTTCCAGTGTCGTTTTTGTTTTTGCAAGCTCTGAGACAATGGTGGTCTTCTCATTTGATGGCAAATCACGTTTTTGACTCATAATAACAATTTTATTCGGCAATTGCTTAATAAATTAGGATGGTAAAATTATTGCCGTTTCACGAAAATGGCGGCCGTTTGTTTACATCTGCGCAGATCCAATTAATTTTACTACAGTGTGCGCAAGCAGATGTTATCATTATTCAGTGGGTACATATTTTAATTTGAACGAATAAATACTCTATTATTACGAAAAACAAAGTAGTATATATGCATATCCTAGCTCTGTACTCAAGAGCTGGATTAATGCTATTGAAACAGAGAATAATTGTTATTTCTATGCATTCCTGATGCTTTTTTATGTGTTGCACCCTTTCCTAAAAGATTTAAGGAGTTCACTTACCCCCATTCTCTGGAGGGAACAATTCCGTGCCAATGCTTTATTTAAGCGGCGAAAATATTTCCCTAGCACTTCACTCGATTCGTAGCGTTGAATTCTTCTTTGCCCCGCTCATCTCAACTCTGTGCTACCTGCTGGGTGCAGCTCGTGACCAAACCAGCCCAGCGGGGGTTGTGAACCAGACACACACATATACCTGACAAATTATACTCACTCTACCTATTTTAACATAACGAAGCGTATTTTCGCCTGCTTGCCCTTAAGGTAAATCGTGTAGGCGTACGGGAACATGGAGACCCCAAGGGTGAACAAGTTAGTTGAACCATATAAGAGCATCTATCGAAGTAAAAGTAATTACGATCATTTTTCCCTCACATTCGGAATCTGAGCGCACGACAAAGTTCTAGCCTTTAATCGACCCCACTCGGCCTGCCATCATTTGGTAATCACGATTTATTGTTGTTTTTTCAGTTCAATCAAATAATTTATATTATAAAATATGAATACAAAACTCACTTGAAATGAAAATAAAAAAATAAAAAGCAAGAAATGGGATAAAGTACTGTTCAGTCACAAATGACTTGCAGAAAAAATGCGACAATATTCCGGACAATAAACGCTGGAGGATCGTAAAAAGTTTGGAAAGATGTTCTTTTGGCATCTTCTATAATTGGATTATTCAAATAATTTTCCTATAACTCCTTAATATAAATGCAGGAAATCAACTGGTGGAAAATAGGTACAAATATATTCTACGATTATTCCCTTGTCACCTTTTGCCTCAGGGAGATAAAAAACCGACACAGATACGTAAAACACATCTGTGGAAAAAGACACTTTGGTGGAAGGCTTCTCCTCATGCTGAATATATCCACTTTCCTGTGTTTTGAGAACTGATACAAAGGCGATAAGTAATGAATAAAACGCTACCATTTCGAAAATACATACACTACATGAAATAACTATGATAAATAAATTTTATGCTAGTTAAGTAAGCCACCTATTTTTTTTAACCGGGTACATGTTCTACGATCAGTTAAGGAAATTAACATAAATATTATTATGCTAATTGCTCTCAATCTGGTAGGGAGCAGGGTCGGTCCTCGTCAAATGAGAAGATGCAGGAAGAGCAGAGTTACTGGGATTTACAACCATCTACTGAGCAGGAAGCCAGCCCTTCATATACCAAGAGAGAGTTAACACGTTCCGTGTCAGGGAGTATGGATATGAAAACACCTTCGGCTGGTTCCCGGATGGAAGAGTTATGTGTTTTGTGTGCGAGAAGTGGGGTAAGAGACAACGAAGCCTGCGTAGCTTTCTGCTCAAATGGCAATGACTCGCCGCAACGTCAGATTAGCAACAGCTCCTTACGACCGCCTAATTTTTGTGTTTCCGCTCTTACCTAGAATCGAACCTGGTACCCAGCCGTGGAAATCCAACGTTTGAGAAAGTGGGCTAGCGAGAGATCCAAGAAAACTGTTTCAACATACGAAATTTGAATCAAAGGTTTCAAAATTACTGAAATATAAATAAAACACTTAAACTTTTTGTGAACACTATTGGAACTACACTGTATGCTGTTAGGATCAATTTGCTTGTGCTTTAATTCCCCTCCGAAACCAATATTGACTGGTCGGAGTGAATTTGTAGCACATTTAATGCATACCGTCTTTTCATGCGAATTGTGACAACATATATTGGATTTTGTGCTTTATTACAATAAGCAATTAATTTAACGTTGTTAATTGAATATGCGAAATAATATGCTATTAAATCATGGAATTATGCCGTTTAACGAGAATGATGAGAATTAATTCGCTATTATTCCACTGAATTCGCTTTACTTTAAGTACTGGACAACACTGATTAAATAGGAATTTCTAACTCTGCATTTCATCGTATATTAAAGTTATTTACACATGCCAACTAAATTTAATGGTCCCTTAGATCGATGACGTTATTTTTTAACAAAAATGCTTGTGCAAATTGCCGAACAATGACGGAGTGACCTCTAAGGGTGTTGCCCTTCGCTGCGGATAGAGTAGCGATTAGTTGCAACCTTGACCTTGATAGAGCGGCGTTAATGATGTGAGCGGAGGCTATTACCACGAATACCAGCGAGATAAAGAGGTCTCTTTAAGCAGGTGTTAATTCAGGGTCTGGATAATGGGATGACCTCTGAATTGACTGAATTGAACTGATCTACCTCTCGACCAGTTGATTAAACTTCCCGAAAATTCGGGTAGTCTGGTGTGTTCCCTGCTATGAGTAAAATCTGTTCGACAGGGAAAGATGCTTTCATCAGAAGCTGAAAGATATAGGGAGGCTCCTATCTAGAAAAACAGCGAGGTAGTTCGCTGGTCTCTTTTCCGTTCCAGCCCCTTGGAAGTTTTCTTACTCGCAAGGATAGCTTTTGTGAGTGGATGTAAGTTCTGTGGGAAACACAGGAAACCGGCTTCCTTCGAAAACTCTATCAAGTTTCTTCAAAAAACATGAAATTTTCGTAAAACAGCACCCTTATTACTTAAAAGTAAAAACCTTACACAGAGCTGTGAACAAGTAACCTCGAGAGCAGAGGGTGCTATGAATATCTAGATCTCAGTAAAATGCTGTCAACAGTAGATGACAGGCTACGTAGAATATTCGAATAATCTCAAATGACTAAGCTCTACTCAAAGCTCTGAGAACCCTAAAAATAATTGTAATAATTAGGTATTTCAACCTTTGCATGTTCCGATGCATTCTGAAGATTGCTACTGAGTGTTATTACAAACCCCAAACCACCATTGCGCACACAGCATTTCTTGTAACCACAGGCACCTATAATATCTTACCAAGATGTATAAGTTAAGGAATCGTTTAGAGTACTCATAAATATACTTAAAAACTACAATCAGTTTCAAATCATGGGACACTTCAGGGCAAAGACCTTAGAACAAAAACATGATAATCGATATCTAGGAAAATTGTTGGTTTGTTAATAGTTCTCTCGATATTGAGTAAGAAATAATTACAACCTCTATGTGCATGTATATACTGCCATGGTAAAGGGGCTAAAATTGAAAGAAGACAGAGAAAAGAATTCAATTAAAAGGAAAGGAGGAGTTGGGGCTAAGAAATTTATTCCTATATGCGCCCATAGTCCCCAACAAGCCAATGTAAGAGGTTTAGCTCCCTGACGAGCAGCGAGTAAAGAGTACAGGTAAATTAGCCTCCGGAGAACTGGCGTAAGGATTTTCGAATATATTTCGATCTAATGGCAAGAGAAAAAATATAAAATATAAATAAATTGATTGGTCTTCTATGATGCCCTAATCTATTTAAGGTTGGGTTTTATCAAGGCTGAGTACCTATCAAAAAATTCATTCACCCTAACTTCAAGAGCTGCTCCTTGCACCAGCTCATACACTCCAATATTCACAATTATATACAGCCCTGAAGGACGCATTATAAATACCTATTATTATTATTATTATAAACGGTATTTCAAACAACCGAAGTGAAATAGAAAATGGTGAACTCACTACATAAAGAAATAATAATAATAATAAATGATAACAGCAATTTATTTACACAATAGATTAAAAAGAATCAGCTTAATATTTAATCTAAAAAATGATTTTATCCGTGGTAAGGATAAAAAAATATATTATTATATATTCTAACTGTAAAACCTCAATTAAATTTAATAACCACGTCGATCTTCAGAAAAACTAAGGGTCCTTCGACACGCTTAAAACACAAATTAGTTTCCTGGAGATTCAATTTTTCTTCGAAGAAATATAATGCCAATAAAACGAATTTAATAAGTTGTTAAATATTTTAAAAAGAATTTAATTAGAAAGCAAATGACAATAACCCAACACCATAATACTAGTTACAAAAATAGAATATAAAGAGAAATAAACGTGGGATAGTTGAGCACCAGGACGAAAAACTTACTTCGTTTTACTTTTGAGCTTGGAAATGATAAAAAGGAGTAATGATAATTTAAATCTGATCATATATATATATATATATATATATATATGTAAATAAAACGTCTGTGGAGGAGATAACAAACTAATACGCTCCTCCACAGTTGTTTTATTTACATATATACATATATATATATATATATATATATATATATATATATATATATATATATATATATATATATATATATATACTTTATATCTATAACGCAATGAAAGAGAATGATGAAATGGAATGAGTCATACCGCAAAGAAAGAGAACTCTAAGGCGTTGCTTTAACTGAGATCGATCAAACCTATGCTCGCTGCCTCAGTGTGATTGTTTCAATACTAACCTTTATGCCGATATTTTCGGAAATAGGAAATTAGCATTTTATAGTCATAAAAAATGATTCCGTTTACCTTGTGTTTCTTTAAGCTATGACTCATTCAATTTCATCATTCTCTTGCGTTCATGAGATACTTATAGTGTATATTTAGCACTCGTTCAACTAATTTTTTCTTTTGTTCTTTGAATTTTCAATTAATTTCTCCTTCCTTTCATAGTTCTACCCATCGACTTAGTGAAGCGGATCTTAAAATACTGTCTATATGCGCGAATCTTTGTTCTCAATAGTAGCCGAGTGGTCTAAGGCGTTCAATTTATCTTCTATATCTTTGCGCTATGACTCATTCAAATTTCTGACATTTTCATTTTTTATTTGTCCTAGATGTTTTTCGACCGATACGATCATATTCGGCAAGACGAAAAATATAAATCTTAAGCTCTAAAAGTGTAACAAATCAGAAATATAATAGTTGTCATAGGATAGTGTGTAGCTAATTGAATTTTGGAAGAGTGGATTAACCTTTTATTTTCTACAATCTTACTCCCCTTCCCCCCTGTAGCGTACGAGAAGTACAGGCGAGCGGCTTAAAAACTGCTTGAATTAGTCTTTTGGGAGACTCAGGATGGCCGAGTGGATTCGCCGCTGGCTAACAGTGTTCCAGGGACGCGGGAAGCTGTTCGCAACTCGCCTACGCTATTATAGTTTTTTCCCCCCTTTTCCTACTCTCCTCTATCTACACCTCTAATTTCTTTACTTCGTCTATCCCCCTGGTATTTATTCTTATCATGATGTTCTTTTCTTAAATTTATATTGTTTTTCATTTTATAACATTCCATGAATATTTACAATACTCACTATAATACCAGTGGTAGGGTGTAGCTCCATTCATCGTCAATTCTATACATTAAACAGCCTTGGCTGCTTTCCCATTTTTTGCCTGGTACGCGGGAATTGATGTTTGATCTTAACTCTTTTCTTAATCTTAGCTTATATTCCCATTCATTTCTCAGCTCTTCTTCATTTTGACTCCGTATTTTCTTCCTTCTTTTGTGAAGCCCAATATTAACCGGTTTTATTTTTACAATTCTATTCAGTTCTTCGTCTCCTTATGTCATTTCTACAGGTGCCTGTATTCCAACGCACTGAGTGGCACCTGTTGCCATCCCGCATTGAGCTTTGCGGTGGAACATGAAATGGAACTCTCGGATGAAGTAAAATATCTCTTAATATCGCCAGGTAATTTTCCTTTTGTTTCTAGGAGACAGTAATCGGAACATTATCTGCTGTTTAAAGTCTACCTTTGATAGTCTTATCTTTTCTGCTTCCTATTTCTTGCACTCGGTTTTCAAGATATTAAGCAACAATATTTTACCTCCAGTCGTATATTTGCATATCTTATGTCCTGAACAATAATCTCCTTTACCTTTGTCCGGCTGATGGGTATCAGTACAAAATCATCTCTATTCATTTTGATTTTCCATTTATTTTTGTAACTATAGAGGTTCTGACTTTCCAGGGACGTGTTGCGGGCGGCTTTCTTAACTGTTTTGGTTGAAGTTGTGGTAATTTTGATGACGTCGCGGGAAAACTCTATGGAGGCTGTTTTTTGGCTTACTTAATATGGCATATTATTCTGGAAAACACAGATACCTTGCGAGAGCCCCTACCTGGTCTTAAAGACGAGGCCTTCATAGATGCCGATTGCTATGTAGGTCTGACTATCGCTAATGAAACTGAAAAGCAATCTAATCACCTCTCCTTTAGTTCTATCTTCACCAGGTATACTTTAGCCAGCCCCTCTAAACCTTATCAAACGCCTGCTGCACGCATCCTGCGCCCAGGTGAACCATCTTCCCCTCGCTCTTAGCTTTGGCAATACTCTTAGATATCAGGGTCAAGTCATCTCAGTCTCTTTATTCCTTCTGCATCCTTATTTTTAGGGGTTGCATTTGTGTTTACATTCTAGATTTTCCACCACTCCCGTGCATACAATCTTTTTCAGGACATCGGATAGAATAGTTTGGGAGCGATAGTCGTCAATATCTGTTGAATTTCGTTCGTGGTTTACCTGGTTTAGTCATAAAAAAACATTTTCGCCACCCTGAACCCATTCGGAAAGTATCCGATGTTCCAACATGCATTGAATCTCCCAAGCAGCCCTTTCCAAGACATTCCCACATTACCTTCTCGGATTACCTCTCGTATTACCGTCCCGTATTACCTCCTCGTACTTCACTTCTCCTTCTGCACAGTTGAGTTTGGGGGCCTATTTTCCTTTTGATTTTGCCAATAAGGTGCATTAACTCAATTCGCATTCTTAATTCGATCGGCCAGGATATCCTCAATTCTTTCTCTTTCCCAGTGAATGTCCCATATCCCTCTCCCTTTAAAAGCTGGAAGCCTGTAACCCCTCAGTCTTTGAATACTCTATCCTTACCGGGCTAGGCCTTTGTATTGGGTAAAGCGCGAGCCTGACCATAATGCAGCTGTGGTCCATTTAGTACAACGTACACAGATGAATATAAAATTTCCACAGGTAACCAATGATCGCCAAGGCAATGTCTGGCTTATTAGCAGTTTTATCCATCACGTACGTGTGAAACTCCGACCCAGCGCTTATCGCTATTTGTGTTTGGAATAGCCAATCAAGCTTTTTCCCAATCCTTTTCTCAGAGGTATATCACGAAAGTCTCGGGCGCGCATTCCGGCCGAACACATGAAGAGAGTTATGGAGAGATAGCTAAATTCTTCTGGGGTGCTGTTTACTCCTATCAGGATTAAATATTCTTCATGTATCAAATCTAAAAGCAAAAAAGCTTTCTTCTAAAGGATACAACTCCTTGTGATCTATATCTTACTTAACAGCAATTATTAATAGGTCAAACGTGTAAATTAAGTGACTCTTCGATTACGTATAATAAATCAGTAAAGTTAATTTTTACTAACTGATCCTTAACCCGTGCACTAGTGTCAAAGGGACGGCTTCTTCAACTATTCCTGCTTACTTTCCTTTCTCAATAATTATGTTGTCTTTTCTTTTCTCTCATTCTTTTCTTCTTGGAAGTTCACCTCTTTCTTGTAGAGTTTCCTCATTCACGGATTACGAGGAGGAATCGTCATTATTCATCTCTTTGCCTGCCATTTTTTATTATTCTTGTTGTTGTTTTTTATTTTGCTCTTTCTTACACCTCTTAATCGTTCTCTCTATCCTATAGCATCGTTTCCTCATCCGAATTCTATATTTTTAGGATATCCTTTGAGATGTATTCTCGAAAAATAAAGAAATAGGCCACGCCATTTTTGTTCAGGAGGCCTTACATTTCCTTTAGAAAACACTCCTGGTATGTGGTGTTGAACATGTAAGCATACATGATTATTGTATAATCTCATGATCTGGTTATCTCCTATTATGTATAGCACCTTTGTTGCAGTTAGTTGTGCGAGAGTTGTCTTCTCTGCCAACGCATAAGTTAGGTTCTTTTTCTCCTATTCTTAGTGTTGTCTTTACTTTTTTGCTGTTAATGATGTCTATATTTGCTAGGCAACACATAGCTATTGCCTCATCAGGGTCTGGAAGTTCTGACTTTTCTTCCCATTGCTCATGTATTATCAGTTATCGTTACTTACATCGCTACATTCAGATAACCTTTTTCCCGCTTCCACTCTCTCTGCGGTATTAAAATGCATAATATCTGGTGCAGACATGAATAGGAACAAATTATTTGGTCTGAATCTACCGTGACGTAATATTTAAATTGAAAGCAAGTAAGCAATGCTCATTAGCTTTGGTTGTCATTTTTGGCTCATTGCAGTTGATTAAGAATAGGTTCTTAAATTTTGCGACCTTCACCACTTCTGTCCTCGCTGCCCAACTATATTTCTGCTCTACCACTCTCTTTATTTCTTCCGTAGAATTACATTAGATAAGCATTCAGAAATTTACCAATGGCGTGCATGAAAAAAATTGCCTTTATTTTTATATAACAACCTCTAAGCCAACCTATTAACTGTGAAAATTACTTATTTCATTATATTTTCCATGCACGCCATTGGTCAATTTCTATGGTAAGGATAGTTTTGTACATATATAGCAGCCGATTTCTATTTTTAATATTCGTTCGTTTCCACAAAGAAGAAAATATCGCTGAAAGACGTCTAACCACTAAACAAATGAAATCTCAGAATTTTTTAATTCCCTTTCTCCCGATGAGAGAAATCCCTTCACAAAAAAGCAATAACTTAGGCTTAATTCAACTATGTAACCATCACTGTTGCCTTTAATAAATGTTGCATACATCATGGCCTCTTAGCCATATATATATATATATATATATATATATATATATATATATATATATATATATATATATATATATTTCGAGTGCCCACCCCCCAACTCACGGATTATTAGAAAACTAATATCTCAGTAGCCTCATTCCTTTTCATAAAATAATTTATATGCAAGATACTTTTAATCTTCCTTTTTCGAATGCAAAGAACGGAATTTAGATACCTTTTATAGTTTTCTTGCACTTCACAAAAAATAACAACATGGAAAAAAAGCGAATATGGAGATGAAATATTATTTTATTGTGCAATATCATATAGGAATTTAAACGTTCTTACAAAATTCTACAGGAATGAACATGTCATATTATGATATCTTTATTTACAGTTCCTCAGTACCCATAATGACCTTGTCAGAAGAAGATCGCATTCTCATTAAAGCTTGTTACTGTGAAAAGGGATAGAAGACTGGAAGAGTATTGCGAGAATTTGCTGTAAAATGTTGAGAAGACGTGTTATGGAAAGACGCTTAAAAAAAGATTCACGAAACAGGAAGCGGTAAACCAAAAACAGCTTCAGAACTGGGAAATATGAATTACATTAACGGTAACATCTGCTCTCAAGAAGATAAACCAGGACATCATTTATCCAAAAGAACAAGGTTATGATATTTGAAGGAGTTCTGCACAACGAATAATTAAGATAGGAAAGCTAAAAGCCTTCAAAGAATAATATCTTCTAGAAAAAGTTGTACTGTTAAGGATAAAAGAAAGATAAGATGCTGAAAGTTACTTGATAAATTCGATGTCGCTGATGTTATAAATATTGTCTTCACAGATGAAAAAAGAATTCACTTTAGAAATTCCGCGAAACCGCCCAAATGATGTTGTCTACAGGAATGGTAAAAAGTGTCACATTGCGATAAACAGATTGTATCATGAAATTCAAGATTTTTCCAAAAGGTTATAATATCTGCAAGAGTCTCTTGGAATGGCAAAACAGATGTTCATTTTATTGATACTGAAAAGAAAAAATACAATTCTGCTAATTATATTGAACTCCTGAAAACAAAGTTGTTGCCTGATGGTTGTTGCCTGTATCATGAAAATGACTTTAATTGCAACAACATGGACCACCTTTGCATACAAGTCATGCCACATTTGTTTCTAATTAGTAAAACAACAAATGGTAAAAAGTGTCACATTCCGATAAACAGATTGTATCTTGAAACTTCAAGATTTCCCCAAAAGGTTATGATATCTGCAAAGGTCTCTTGGAATGGCAAAACAGATGTTCATTTTATTGATACTGAAAAGACAAAATACAATTCTGCTAATTATATTGAACTCCTGAAAACAAAGTTGTTGCCTGATGGTTGCTGCCTGTATCAAGAAAATGACTTTAATTGCAACAACATGGACCACTTTTGCATTCAAGTCATGTCCCAGCGAAAAATGAGTAGCCACCGAAAAGTCCATATTTTAACTCCATGGGTTACTCAATTTGGGAGTTATTAAAGAAAAGTTTTACCGTGGTCGGAGATAAAAATTCACTGAACAAGAATTGAAGAGCAAAATAGGTGAATCTTGGCAAAAAATTGTCATTATTAAAGTAACGAAAAGTTTGAGTGTGTCAAAAAAAGACTCAGACTAGTTATTCATCAAAGTGGTGGTCCAATCATTTACTGTAGGAAAATTAAATATCTGATTATTTATTTCTTTACACTCAATATTCGTTATTTTTAACCCATGAGTTTTTTGGGTCAGGTGCAAGAAAACTATAAAATATATCTAAATTCCGTTTTTTACATTCGAAAAAGAAAGATTGACAGTATCTTGCCTATGAAAATTGTCATGAATGGAAATAGGTTACTGAGATATTATTATTTTTTAAATACGTCATTTTGGGAAGAGGGCCACCCGATTAATTTTCCCAGGAAAACTTTCTTTTTGTCTTCTTTAGTCCATCCTTTAGATGGTAGATATCTTCTTATACGTTCATCTCTCTTTTTTAAGTAAATGCGTCTGGTAAAAACAAAGCTTTAATAGCTGAGCTTTCGTTGTATGCAATCATCTTCAGATGGTCTTCAGCTATTCTTTTCTCCTTTACCGATGAAGTATGGTGGAAACGAAATTGAATCGAAGACGAGATACTCAATTTTAGATGTTGGGATAGTAGTAGATAATAGTGGGTGAATAATTAAAGCGGGGAGGGGTATTTTTCCCTTGTAGGGAGGGCATCGCTTTCCTTTTATTAAGTTTTAATTTTGCTTTTATTATTTGTTTGAACTTTGGTACTATGTTTTTGGTATTTTAATGTGCCTTAGCATTCCTCTTATTATTTGTTTTTTAATGATTTGGTGTACTTATTTTCGGTGTAAATATTCAACATTCAAGCCTTTGTTAGCTCTATTTCCCAACAATTTACCTGGTGTTAAAAGTTTAATGTAATGTTGTATTTACTCATTGATTCTTATATGTTGTATTAGTTGTATTGCTTACTTTTATGTATATATTGGTGAAATGTAGTTTGCACTCATTGATTATTCTGTGTTGTATTGTTTATTGTGTTTCGTCTATGTATGAATTGGTGTAATGCCTTCTTGTGAGCATAGCTTGATGCTCGTGAACTGAATTCTGCGTGAGACTTTTGCCCGTAGCCTCGCAGGTATGTTAAGCCTGCCGCCTGTTTCCTATAGCTCCGGAATCACACCATTCGTTAGGGTGGAGCAGAGCTTTTTACCAAGCTTTTGGGTAACGAGATTGATGGGCTCCAGACGTTTCCTCCTATGCAAATCTCTTTGCCAAAGGTGATCAAGCCTTTGGACTTTAATTATAAGTAGAGATGCAGCAACCTGGACACGTTGGAGTCTTTTTGTCGAGGATTTGCTGGCCGCTTGAGTAACCACTGCGGGGTAAATGAACTTAGCCCGGCCATACATCAGATATATTTTCCTGATGTTGGCCGAGCTAAGATCTCTAAACCTGTATAGCTTGGAGATTTATTTCCTTGCCAGGTTCCGCCTCTCCGTGAGGTGTCTCAAGTATCCATTGTCGGAGATCTTTAGGTCCAGGACCGTGCCTTTGGGGAAGTAGCCGTATCTCCTCACTTCTATTATAATGGGTCATGTCAACTCGCTGCTCAGCGGGACAATTTTAAATTTGCCCCTGTTGGTCCTGGTCTTCCATCGTCTCTCGTACTGGTTGATGTTATTGATTTCCGCTATCGTGCGAGCTGTCTGTGCTCTTGCTTTCCTCTCCGAGCATGGGCCAATTTGCTTGATGTCATCTGCAAATTGCAGATACATCGTGTCCCTGTGCACCGGAGTTGGTAGGTCAATCGTGAAGACCAGGTAAATCAGTGGGCTCAGGCCCACCTTAAGTTTGAATTCAGGTCCCCTGTGGCCCTCAATCATGAGACATGCCCTTCTATCCATGACAAAGTCACATAGGATCCTTTCCAGGATTGGCTCTAATGGAGGTTCATAATCCTGAAATTGAAGTCCTTCAAGCAATTGGGCTTCGAAGTCCTGGTCAAAATCGTCATTTTCCTCAGGGGATATAGCTAAAATCACTTGCCAGTTGGTTCTAAATTTCCTTTTGAGAGACTCTGGGTCGGTCCTCAATGATGTTATCTCCATCCGTGATTTGGATTCTGAGTCTGGCAGGCAATCCCCTAAGTATTCGGATGTTGTCCAGCCTCCCAATGATGTCATTCCAGATTGCTCTTTGCTTTCCAATTATTATGTTTTTTAGTTCCTCTCCTAGTTGCCTCATTCTGGCTGTGCTTTCTAGATTATGGCCTGTCTCCCCGATCTGTGCATAGATTTATCTATGTTTCCAGGCGATTTCTCTCATCTCCTTCATCCACCTAGGTTGTGGGAGCATTTTATAGGAGTTTCTGGTGACGCATCTCTCGTCGGCTTGTATGAGAAGATTGATGATCTTATGTATCTCCTTATCAATCTCTTCGAGATTCCACTCTCAGATCCGGCGAATAGAATTTTTAAAACACTTTTAATGTTCAATTCCAGCTGATAGTTTGAGTATAGTCAGACCCATTCAAAAAGTGAGAAAATATAATGCCAAATATTGCAAACAATATTGCTATGGCGTAATAGTTCCAGCTCGTAGCCTGAGTTAATGGTGTCCAAAAGGGTATTAGTGGTCTAAAGACCATTTGTTCCAAAAATTGTATTAGCCCTCTCTTGGAACTGTTTGTATGAACAAAGTAGGCGAATGACAGGTTAATATATATGGTTTTCTATATTCTGGGGGGATCTGGGCAAGCGTGGCAAAAAAAATGAATAAGATGCAAATCTAGAAAAGTAATTACGAGCGCTAATAACTATTGTCAGACCCCTTAAAAAGTGAGAAAAGTTGATGTTCAATATTGCAAACAATATTTTTATGGCGTTATAGCTCCAAATTTGTAATATTCAATGTTCGGCCAGATAAGTAATTAGCAAGTTTAATACAATTAAACCTGTAAACATTATAATCGTTTTATTTTTTTAACGTAAAAGATTAAACAACTACATTCATATTTTTCTAAGTTAATGTGAATACTGATCACATGAAAGACATACTTAAATCAATAAAGAATAGAACTCTACTACCTGGTATCACTGTCTCACGCAAAAGAGACTCACAAAAACCCCAAACCTCTAGCTAACAAGAACATCCTTAACCATTTTTAGCTACCCAGGTTTGGCACCATAAGTCGGTGAAAAATCACCTTGGTAACCAAAACCTAAAACTGGTGATCAACAACTAATACCTATTTCAAATACTAACTCATACGTTATATTAATGAACGCACTTAGTATTTTAAAACCCTCGATGACTTGACCGCACAAACGATCATTTTTAGGTGAAAGCAAATTACGATCACTGATTTTTGCTTAATCTGATTTATTTGTAAGTTCAGGAATTAATTTCATTGCTATACGTTGAACGCAATTTAAGGTTATCCTTACGCAAGTGTAGAGAAACATCAACTTTTGTGGTGCTAACTAAAACAGACGCTTTAAATACTTTAAGTCGCTCAAAATTAATACACCCAAATCTTTTTCTGACAGGAACTCAATTTTGATTATGACACCTTTTACCGTTTCTGGAGACTTTAGTGACCTAAATGCGTATATATTATAAACAGCAATGTACCATGAACTCATTCCTAAAGGACACCAATAGTAGCAAGTGTCCAGCACGGGTTAAGGAAAAAACACGATTATTGAGTCTTACGAGGTTTTTATACTAGACTACTCAGACTTTGGATCTCGAATTCAAGTTTACATTAAAACGCGAGTATTATCTCAGGGAATTTGAAGAAATTTATGTTCTTCAGCTCCTCGCCATCCACCTTATATGTTGCGAGAGCTTCAACTCCTATGTTGGTAGGAGTGAAAAGATATTGTAGCGGCTTAATATTCTTAGTATTCTTATTCCCCTTATAAATGGTGTTGATGTTTTTTTGGCTAGACAAATGTGCTTTGGTACAATATATCTCGAGGAAATGGAAGACATAGGATGTCATGTATGCTCGGAGACATCGCATGTGCAAGATGCTGCATTCAATATATAGTTAATAGGACAGCAATTCTCAGCATTAAGGTCATAACGAGCAAAATTAGTAAATACCACTAGGTATATATTGAATAGAGTGATGGTCAGGTCCCAGACCTCTCAGGCAAAGGGGAAGAACAGTTCTTTCCTTTAACCTTTCCTCCCTTTTCAGGATTTGCCAAATCACATTATCATGGCTGAGGAGCTCCCGTCCCTCTGAAAATTGCCTGGCGGTGATTTTTCTTTGGAGAGACAAAAGGCTGTGAAAAGGCGTGGTTTATCTTATGTGTAGTAATTTTCAGCATACCAATCGTTGCTTCCCTTCTTCTTATATAACATAATAAAAATGGGATCCATTAACAATGAAGAATATAGCTAGCATCCAGAAAAACATTCATCTTATAGAAAAAGTGGGTTACTGTGAGACTGAGACTTAAAGATCTTTAAAGTATATAGATAGGATAAACTATTTATCATTTTTCAACATTTTGCAGGTAGTGTCAAAGTAGCGTCGAAAATGCACAAGTGATGGCACAGTTGGAAGGCGGTAACCGAAGTTAGGGTCGGTGGTTTTCACATGGTTAGGTAACTGAGTGAGTTATTTCACCCAGGGATTAACAATGTCCTCTTGGTCCTTAGCAACTTGATATTAGCAAAGCATTTCAGCTTCTAGGTGTTTCAACATTGAAAACAAGGGTCTTGCACGCATCAAACGATTCCCTTTAGTCTTATCTGATATGAACTGACCTTTCCACATCACATATAACTTTTAACGGATATCTTTATACACAACTCTTCTGATGGTGCATTCTGAAAAGTTGTAGCCTTTTAAAGTGCTCTTAACGACTTTACGGTATTTTTCTTAAATTGGCCTGTGCTTTTTGCACAAGTTCTTGAGGTTTGATTGTATTGTAACCCTTTTCATATGTTGGATCCCTATCAGCAGCTTCTAGGTCTTTTACCACTTTGTCAACTAAGTTTCGGGCAACTTACAGATAGCGAGCATTCTTTTTATTCTTATGGTGAGCTTTATGGCAATGATTACGGCGTGCCTTTTTAATATCCTTGCTACTTTAATGTCATTTAATATTAATCTGAAAAAGAAATTTTTAAAAAATTAGTTATTAAAAAGTTAGAGCTTTTCGAGTTTATGTCCTCAAAATACTGATTCACTGTGTACATTTATTGTGAAAAAGAAATATCTTTGCATTCTTCTTTCTGAGGAATAAGGATAAAGAAAGACCGAATGAAGCAAGATTTGATTCGACATTCAGAAACTTGGACATCTTTAATAATATTGAAGTCTTATTTATCATATCTGCGGGTGTTGATGAACTCAATGAGTTACTAATGTCTGAATTTAATGTGCATCTACGCTATCTTTTATTGTTGTGTAATTGAGAGGTTTGATTGTTGATGCATGGGTTGGGAAAAGCACATGTTTAAGAGAGGAAGACCGTTTGCCTTTTCTTTTCCCACTCACTGCTTACCTTTGATCCCTTATCAAATATCGTGGCAAGAGCGTACTATGGCCATTTAAGAATTGGAGCATAACAGATTAATATGACGGCCAATCTTCTTCTACCAAGATGGACTTTCAAGGTCTTGCTTGACATGCTCTTTGCTTCCCACTTGGGATTCTGAGTGCTTAATTAGAAGGGTGAATTTACAGAGAAGCCCAAGCATACAATAGAGTGGCAAATACGCAACCTTGTTCAATAAAGGCAGAAAACAAACACTGTAATAGCTAAGCTACACATTCCTAGCACCGTTACCTCCGTCCAAATCGTCAATGGAATTTGGTTAAGATGTGTAGCGGAAGAAGCAGTAAGTAAAAAGTAAAACTCCGCAATAAAGAGCAAAATGTGCAGAAGGGGGGGGGGGCACAGTCCTCAAGATAAACAATCATGACATTCCCAGTTGGAGTGCTCAATGGCCAACAGATGCAGTGATTGTAACATCTTCTCGTTGTTTCAGTCACTTCTTTTTGCTTTACATACTATAAACAATCTTGACATTCCCAGATGGAGTGCCCGATAGCCAACAGATGCAGTGGTTGTAGCATCTTATCAGTGTTTCGATCCCTTGTTTGCGGCATACCTACCCAGAAATACACCATGGTCATTGAAAGGACTATATCGGTATTGCAAAGGTCCTGTTACATTCGTTACTACTCTCTTAACTAAGGAGAAAATGATAGTTTTGATGCAGTGAGACAGGTTTTTGTATTGTTTTAACATAAATATGTATTTCAATTGTAATGTTAAGCAATGTGGCTACCCTCGGCGGCGAGCACGCGCTCCAAGCTATACCTGAATGCTATACCCATGTTGTCGACTAAGTCTTTCCTCGTCATATTAACGTAGTACTTCAGCTCATCGACGTTGCTGTGGCGAATCTTGCAGGACTTGACCTAAACATACGCCTAACGCAATGGTTGAGGAGATTAAGGTCGTGCAACTGCGGCGGCCAAAAGTTCTTCGACCAGAAGTTTATGTTCGACCGCAACCACTCATGCACAGTATCGACCCTATGAGTTGGGCCACCGTCCTGTTGAAAGACGTAGTACTCCACCTTCTTCGTGATATTTCCCCCTCACACATGGCAGGACTCTCAGGGCTAAGATGACCATGTAATTAGCCACGGTGAGCCTGTAATCAGTAGCGAACGACACCCGCTGGATCTTATTGCCATTCTCAACCACTATGCTGAGCATCTTTAAGGAGGCTGGATGCTTGATCGTTGATACTTAGCATGCCTTGGAAAATTCTTGTCTGAAGCTTACCACTCGGTCCTTATGCTTGTCGACGAACAGATTGATCCGGAAGGTTTATTCATTAGAAAAAAGAAGTATTCGATTGTAAAATCTCTTCAAGTCGTTGAGAAGGCGACGACAGCTAACCGGCGTTGTTCTTGCATTCTTGCATATGGTCGGTCAGCAGAGGCCTTTCTAAGCAGCTCAAGCTCTTGCTGCGGTCCTTATTGATGCCTCTGGACACCGTGACCACTGCGATGTTCTTCTTCTTCGCAATCACTGTCATTTGGAGTTTCGGATGACTTTCGAAGGCCTATCTCACAGCCAAACGGGTGACAACTAGACGTCTGCCTGAAAGAGGTTGATTCTTTAAGTATTCCCCATTTCTGAGCCTTGCTGCGACTCTGTGAACGGTCATCCGGCTGACATTTAGCTGCTTGGCGATGTTACAAGTGTTGTTGTAGCCCACACGCAGGACAGCAGATAGCTCTATACTTTTCGCTTCAATCTCGAAACACTCGCACACAATGGAAAAGAAGTTTTAATGAGACGTGCTGGAAAAGTAAAAATTTAAGTTTGTTTGACGGAACTTTTACTATCACACAAGTAAACCACTCGAAAGATGTAAAACAAATGTATCAGAGCTTTTGCACCAATCCGGCACATACAAAGAGATATATTAAATGGTTGAGCGTTGCCAGCACTGAGGGTTTAGTACACTCAACATTAATAGGTATCACGGCCAGTTAATCCACTGCTACTTATTCAGATTTGCCTTATCACATCACTACATCCTCAGCTAGTCACACTAGAGAGGCTCGATAAAGGAGTGGAAACTCCAGATTGAAAACGTATTTTAATAGTCTATGAATGCCATGTAAAGAAAAATATCTTGTTAATCTGTTTTAAATAATTGCCGCTCACCAAACAAATAATCATATATATTATAGTTGCTATTAATCCTTGTTTGCTCTGGAAGCATATTACAGACGAGTGTGTCAGTTGAAGAGTTATAAAGTTAACTTTAGATACGGCTGAAAAGAGTCTAAATGGCTTATAGCTTTATATTTCCTTGCTGTCGTGTTTTATAAAAAACACCACCTAAGCGTTATAATGTAATTTTCTTTACCATTTAAAATTTTATATATACAAAGAATAGCAATGATGTCCAAATATTTTCCCCCATAGTTTTATAAGGGCGATTTTACATCCTTAAGATGCAATTTATCATTTTCACGTGTACGTTGGTACTTATCTATTTGCGGAACTCACTCTTTAATTAAGATCCGATTTTTAGTGCTTACTTTAATCATATAAGTTCTTATATGCTTTTGCATGTGTTAGTAAAATGAGGTTTATATTATGTAATTCTATACGTCACTATTATGTTGCTTGATATGTCTACCACAATTGGAGGTCGGAATTTCCAACATACCCACAGGAAAATCTTTTAGCCATTATGTTTTTTTATATAAGTGAGATCCCCGATAAACGTAAATAGAAAAGGGGAACTAAATTTAGTTATCTGGTAATTAAATTTCTTAGTGTTAACCGAATTCTCATTAAAAAATGTAAGGAAAGTAACCTCTTGCTTATATTTCCTATAATTTTAATGCAGAAAACCTCAAATATAATTAAACGCGTCTCCTATAATTTTGGCTCCCAGAGGAAAAGACGATGACAAGATCGTTATCATAAATCACATCTCTTTCAATAAAAAAGTCCTTAAGAAAAAAACACCTCAGCGTTTTGGACAAAATGAGTCCATCTTACTGATGTCTAATACCTCAAAGTTCTATGGAGATTATTTTAGCATATTCTCTCATTTGATATCAAAAGATCTAGACAAAAGAAAAGAGTTTCAAGAAAATGTTTTAAAATTTCGTAAAATGAAGTAATATTCACTTCCAAATAAATGAAGAGAATATCGGAAAGAAATCCCAACATTTTGACACAGTTTTTCTCATTTGATTATTGTTTTTAATGAGATACACACCGTTGCCATAAATATGAAATATTTATAATAGGTGAGGTTCTTTTCACTAGCGAAGTTTTAAAAATCATTTTTCAATTGAAAGCGATATTATAATTATTGTAGTCTTCATATTCACCTTTGCGTTTGCGCGTAAGAAAATACTAGAATGTTTCTACATTTTCCAGTCTTTTGTCCTTCGTCACTAAGTACTGGAACGTCTTTCTTGATAGTCCATTGAAGCATTCCTTTGGGCTATGAGGTTCCGTCTCTCTTTTTATTTAATTATAAAAGGAATTTGTCCGCTATTTTTTTGCTGATTTTTTCTTTACAAACTCTCAAAAGAAATATTCGTCTCGCCTTTTGAATGGAATAAACTTTACTCGTAACAAATTTAGGTCAATGACTAGCACCACCCATACCGCATCTTATATAGAGCATTTAAATTCTATCAGGCAATATATTGATTCCACTGATTTTAATATTTGATCAAGGGTAGCTTAATAAAATGAAAGAAAAAATAATAACAAGGCAATGAATAAAAGAGCCTTTGAATTTTAAGAGGGTTAGAGATTTGGTATAAAATCCTTTTGAACTACCTTTAATCTGGGGAGATACTGGGAATGAGGAGGTGATGGTTTTGAAATGATGTCCCTGGTAGCTCATTGTTACAGCAAATAACTGGCAATTGGGAAACTCGGTTCGTACACCAGAGTAAGGGAATTATTTTTTCTCGGAGCGTTAGTTAGGTAGTCAGCGCCAATCCTTGCATGATAGTAAGAGGATCCCCAACTGGATAATGAGGCGGTCCTTTATCTTTTACTAGTTTATAGATACCTTTATTATATTATTTTCTCTTGAAGTTATCTTTGAGAATGAAGTGAATAAAGTTCGAAAGTACTTGGAAGCACCTTTTCATTTTTCCTGCGAGACATTGCATTCATTTTGAACCTCATGTGCTACTTTGTGAGTTGTTCATTTCATATATATATATATATATATATATATATATATATATATATATATATATATATATATATATATATATATATATTAGTGATGGAGTCGTTCCTTGGGAGCCTTATTCGTAACAGGAATATGAAGACAAATGCGATGGTTTTGAACATTTAATTTTCCGGACGTTTCGGTCATTAACGATGACCATCATCAGCAAATTATAAATACAAAGAATTATTTTTATAAGAATAACTAAACACAGCAAAAAAAACATGACAGCGAGTCAAAAATGATAACCGAAAGCAAGAAGTTAAAATGAAATATATAATCCTAAACCGTTGAAAGCAAATTGGTGAAAATCTATTAATAAGAAATTGATGTAATATCGTAAAAAATTACTAAATTAAATAATAATCCCATGAGTTTAAAATATGCATAATAAACATGAATTAAATTCCTATCGAAATACAAAAATTGTAAACTATAGCAATAAAGTCAAAAGCAAGGCATGAAGAAATCGATTAATAAGACTGAAAAAAAAAAGATTAAATAATCCCATAAGCAGCAAATATGAATAATAAACATGAATCAAGCATCAAGCGGAATACAAAAAATTCACTATAAACCACAGCAAGAGAGAATTAGAAGGGCAGGGCGAACAATCCAAAATAAGTTAGATCAGGGGGTATGTAATCGAAGCGGATATTAATAAATGGGGCGAAGCAAATAATTCAATTAAGTTAATTACGAATTACAAATTAGGTTAAAGTGATGAAATTGTGTGGTAGGTATATAAAGGTGTGAAAATGTTTTCTAGTTTGCCCTGGTGTTAGGGCATCACTAGCATTCTTCTTATTTGTATTTTTTAATATTAAAAATTTTCACCGTCATTAAAGTAGCTGACTGTCTTTGACAGCCAGTTTCCTCCGTTATAATATATATATATTTATATATATATATATATATATATATATATATATATATATATATATATATATATATATATATATATATATATATGTATTTGATTAGTATTATCTTCCCGTCGAAGCATTCAAGCTTTTCAAAGGTTTCTCTTATGCTGAATCTCATAAGTTTTGAGTCTTAGTTTATCTCTTTTATTTGGGCACTTCGCCTCTTTTAATTGTTTTTTAGTTGTCATGATTTTACTTTCAAATGGGAATTGGGAATTGGGCACTTCGCTTCTTTTTATTCTAAAATGTTAATAAATATTTCGATCATTTAGTTTGGGCACTTCGCCTCTTTTTCATTTAGTTAGTTAAATTTTTAATTTATACTATATTTATATTGGGGGGATGGTGGTCTTTAGTGTGGGCACTTCGCCTCTTTTTTATTTGTTGTTTATAATTGTTGAATTTTGCTGTCACAATACATCGGAGTAGTGGACTAATACTATGTGTACATAGGTAGTACCACTTCTCTCGCGCAGGTTCTAATACTAGGGAACAGAGCAGTTCTACCTATTGCGCGTCTACGGTTCGCACGTATATTTAGGTTAAAGTTCATATTCGAGAGTATCACTCGGTCTATTTTATCCCAAGTCTTCCTCCCTAGTCTTTGGATCTCCGTATTGATCGGCTTTAGTCCGATTCTTTAGTGTAGAACCGATTGCCGAATACGGTCGATCCTTTGCGTGACAGTGATCAGCCGAGGGGCATTATTCTGCACCCTCTGCATCATTTTGAGAGATGTGCAGCTTGCCATCTGCATGATCACGGCCTGGTACACTATGACTGAGCGTACCAAGGCCATATACAGCTTTTCGATGTTTGGCACGCTGAGGCCTCGGAAACGGTAAAGTTTCCTCAGCTCTCTTTTGGCTAGGGAGACTCTGGTTTTGATATTCGTCTTGTATCCCGTTTTGAAGAGTTGTAAGCCCAGGACTTTACCCTCGTTGGAGTACGGATAGATTTCGTTATTGACGATGACGTCGTCTACTTTCCGGCGGTTCATTGGAATGATAGTGAACTTCTAAGGGATGGTTTTAATTTTGCACTTCTTCTCATATCTGTTGATATTTCCAATTTCGACAGCTGTCGCCCTCTCCTGACTTCCAGAGTTCCTGAATGGACTCAGGACGATTTGGGTGATGTCATCTGCATATTGCAGATACATCGAATCGTACCTCACTGGAGCAGGCAGGTCAATCGTGTACACTAGGTACAGCAGAGGGTTGAGACAGCTTCCTTGTGAAACTCCCGCCTCGATTTCGAATTCGGGTCCTTTGCAGCCCTCGATTGCAATTCGGGCTCTCCTATCAGAGACATAGTTGCAGAGGATCCTTTCCAGAAGTGAGTTAAGCTGGAGGTTGAGGATCTTGAACTGTAATCCTCTCAGCCAATCCTTATCGAAGGCCTTCTTTACATCTCGCAGCACCACGTCTACGTACCTCCTCTCAGCTTTACTGCAAGCGAGTTTTTCCGCAAGGAGGTCAAGGGCTGTTTTCGTTCCTCGTCCCTTGCGGAACCCGTGCTGCTGAGGGTTGTGGGCTCCCAGCTCGGCTAGTTGTTCATCAAGCTTGTCAGCTAGGAGTCTCTCGTAGACTTTCAAAACGATCTCCAGCACGGCGATTGGCCTGTAATTTTCCAGTTGATCAGGGGGTTTACCTCCTTTGGGTATGAAGATCACCTTAGCAATCTTAAAACCTTCCGGGAAGTAGCCCGTGTTCAGGAAAGTGTTGTAGATGTTAATGATTCCCTGAATGATCTGCTGTGGGGCGTTAACCAAGTTGTTTCTGGTTATACCCGTCCAGCCTGGTGCCTTTTGTCGAAAGGCTTTTACAGTGGCCATGACCTCCTGTGATGTTATGAGACATCCGTGGCTCGCCATCTCCCTGCCTTTGTTGACTTGATGTAGTGGGTGCGTGCGATGCGTTTCCTGATTTAGTTCTTCGATCAGTTGGCCTTCGAATTCCTAGTCGAACTCGTCGTTTTCCTCAGGGGTAATCCTGAAAACGTTTTTCCAGAAGTTCCTGAACATGTCATCGAGAACCACTGGGTTCTCTATGTAGATTCCGTTCTCCTTCATCCAAGCCTTAGGTCTAGGTGCAAGTCCCTTTAAGTTTTTGACTTGGCGCCAGAACTTAGCTGGGCTGAGTTCGCTGTCGACTTTGACTATCAATCTGTTTCATATTTCCTCCTGTTGGAGGTTGATGGCCTTTCTAAGCTCTGAGCTTAGGCGTCGAAGGAGCGAGCTCCTTTCCTGGTCGGGACCCTCCCATCTTACTTCTTCGCACACTTCCCTGTGAACGCGAGCGATATCTCTCATCTCCTCTGTCCATCTGGGCTGAGGAGGTGTTGTATACCCTGGTATGGGTATGCTCTTGCGGTCCGCATTTAGTATGGAAGTTGTAATCCTTTCCAGTTCCCTGTCTACCTCCTCTAACGACGCCGTGCTGAGGTCAGCTGGTGTATATTCACTGAGTCGTTGCTTTTAACGATCCCAGTTTACCAGGGCGTAGTTTTTCCGGAGAGGGGCTGGAACTGGATTGGTACGAGAGATACCGTGGTGAGAATCGCTACGTGATCACTAGGGACTGTTGGGCCTGGCTCACTATGGTAGTTGAATGGGAAGCCTTCACTTGTTAGGATTATGTCAGGATTGGTTGCTGATCTGGAAGTGATATAGGTCGGAAAATCCGGCCCTATCCTTTGGATGTTTTTTCTTCCCATAATCAGTTCCAAGTTTCGGCCTCTATCGTTGGTGCTACCAAAGCCCGCCGCACGGCATCTGGCATTGATGTCTCCCCCTAAGAATGCCATTCTGCGGTGCCCGAACAGTGTGTAGAAGTTGCTTAGGAGGAGATATGCTCGTCGAGGGCATTGATATGCTGCAGTTATCACGAGGTCTCCTACCAGTGTGTGTACCTTGTCTGCCACAAAGGACTCATCGAGTTTTGGAAGTTGTTTAAAGGAGATGTTCCTCTTGACAGCTACTGCAGCACCATCGAACCTTTCCTAGGAATGATTCTTCATGACTACTCTGTAGCCTGGTATTTTAATACGACCAGCTGTAGTGTTGATACCGTGCTCTGTAATTAGAATGATGTCGGGGTCAAGCACTCGGAATATGTTACCATATGCCGTGGCTTTCTCCTCCCATCCATTCACGTTGAGTGTCAAAATCCTCATTTTGTTGCTTACTCTCTCCATCTTCTATCACTTAGTGTTTCTGGGTGACGTTTGTTTTCCTCCCATTCTTCTTTTTCCTGAACTCTGCGTTCGAGATTTGCTCGCAGGTACTGTGATGTAGAGTCACATTCTGTGTGAGCAAGGCCTCTTCCACTGTTCCAGGATCCACCTCGTAGTCGTACTCCCATTTGTATATTTTGGATTTTATTCCTTGGAATATACTCCTGGTTTCCATTTTCTCTGGGAAGGGGAATTGATCGCAGGCGTATATTTTCAGGTTAATATAGTTTGCCCGCAATCTCTTCACTCTCTTTTTCTGTCCCTTCTTTTCCTGGGATTTTGTTGTTTCTGTGTCTGAGGAATCTGATGATTCCGAAGAACTGTTTGTGTCCGAGTTATCATGTACCACCGTGTTTACTTTGCTTTGGGTGGGCGCAGGAATTGTCACCTCGACTGCTTCCTTTCTTACCTTCTTGTTCGTCTGTTTGCAAGTTTTTACTTGCTCTGCTGTCTGTTGTTCTTTCGGAGCTAAGTTAAATTTTTCGTGATTGAACATTAAATGATACGAGTAGACTAAGGCACGAAAGTTCAAATAGTAAATAATCAATAATGGAGGGGGGGAGACAAAAGGACGACTAAAACATTAAATTAAGGAAAAGTCATTCATAAACCAGATCGTTTAGATATTAGTGGGACAAATTAAAATAGAAATAAAAAATTCTATGCACGAGTACTAACCTTATAACGGTGAAGCTGGGACTAACAACTGATATTACGGACAGAATTAGGCAGACAGAAAATTATTAAGGGGAATGTGGTTGGTTGTACATTTGTCTATATAGTGAATAATTTAAGGGATGATGAATAATCATTGAGTTTCGGGTTTATCTGTTTGATGTAAAGAGATTCAAGAATTTTTAAACTTAGAGAAGAGGAGGCAGAAGAGGGTATACTAAAGGAATCAGGGTCAAGCGGGTGGTTAAGTTTTAGTGAATGTTCTCGTATAGAGGAGTGTTTGGGTTTGGAGATGGGAATGTTGGTTCTGTATGATACTCCGAAATGCTTAGCGATCCTACATCTTAATTTTAGACTTGTTTGGCCTACATAGCGAATTTGGCAGGTCGCACTAGTGAATTGATAAATGGTGGAGGAACGCAGGCATAATGGGAGTGATTCTTTGTGCCGAAGGAAAGTATAGACAGCAAGAGGATTAGAATTAATTAGGAGAAACTTGCATTGAGGAAAGTATTTATTAAGAGTCGAGAGTAAAGCTTTGTTGAATTTTGTGTCAAGTGGAAGATAAGGCAGTTTTAAGAATAGTTTTTGTTTGGGGACAGTTATTAGAGGGGTTTTGCGAGAGAACATTTTAAATAAGAAATTGGAAGTAAGTCTGTCAAAAAGGTGGTCTGGGAAAAAATTAAAATGAAAAAAGCTCCTAAGATATTCTATTTCGGAATAAAAGTGAAACCAATTTGAACTGATTTTGTAAGCTCTGTGTATACTGTTTATGATGGCAGAATGTTTGAATTTAGTAGGAGTACAACTAAAGAAGTGGGTGCCAAGTTTGGTGGTAGTGGGTTTCCTGTAAACTGATGGGTTAAATTTAGAACCAACTTTTAAAACAGTGACATCCAGAAAAGAAATTTTATTGTATAATTCTGTCTCCATGGAAAATTTAATATTAGGGTGTTGTTGATTTAAATAATTTAAAAGTAATGGGGCATGGTCTTTGTGTTTAAAAATAAGGAAGCAGTCATCGATAAATCTTCTAAACACTAACGGTTTATATTCAACGGGACAGTCTCTTAACCAGTTTTTTTCGTGGTAGGATAAAAAAGCATTAGCGAAGCTGGGACCCAATGGAGAGCCCATGGCCATTCCATCGTGTTGAAAGTACAAAATCTCATTAAAAAAGAACACTGTATTTTCAACGGACAATTTTAATAAGGTAGAAAAAATAGACTTGGTTAGACCTAAAATGCTATCATTTGATTGAAAAAGGGTATCGGTTATGATTTTGCAAGTTTCCATGACAGGTACATTAGTAAATAGAGACTCTACATCGATTGAAGTCATAAACGAATGGTTCAAATCTAATTGAGAAATGTAGCTGACGAATTCAAATGAATCTTTCAACGTGAATTCGTTGCGAGTGAGAGGTTCAATTATGGGGACTAGAAACTTGACTAAGTTAAAGCTAGGGGTATTAATGGCAGATAATATTGGACGGAGAGTTAATCCTACCTTGTGAGTTTTTGGTAAACCATAGATAATACCTGGCGATGTACCCGAAGCAAACTGTTGGTTGTAAAAATCACAGAGAATATTTTTCTTTTTTAGAGAACGTAAAAAGTTGTTAATTTTGTCTTCAATTTGCCAGATGTGTTTAAATGGATCTTTATCCAGTTTAAGAAATTTACAGGAGTCAGAAAGAATTTTTGGCATTTTAGAAATATAATCAGACCGATTCAAAATGACCACACCTATCCCTTTATCCGGTTTGGATATCACGATAGAATCATCTTTACGGAGGTTGGACAGTATATTAAAATCTTTGAAACTGAATACAGGGCAGAAAACTTTAAAGCTGTTATATTTATAATAGAATCTATTGGCCAAATACTTAATATCATCTATGAAATTGGATCCTGGTTTTGACATAGGGAGGGGATTAAGTTGGTGGCAAAGTTTTTCGGAATACAAAAAGTAACGATACAAATCTAATTTAAAGACCGGGAGTCTAAAATCTAGTTCCAGAGACAAGATACGTTTTTCCCGAGGGGTCAGAACTTTGTTGGAATAATTAGAGATGACATCATCCTTAGAACAATTTAACTTGAAATTTATACCCATGTTCGATAGTTTATTATTTTGGCGACAAATGGTAGCAGAATTATATTTATCAACTTGCCTACGTATAAAGCTATATAAAATAGTGTAATCCAACAGAGAAACAAAAGACTTAAGAGACGATGAGAAACGAGTAATATCTGAAGAGAATTTAAACACGAGGCGTTGCTTGTGGCGAATCTATTGCAAAAGTGATTTAGATGTCCAAGATTTATAGAGCTCACCTGGCATTATAGAAGATCGATAAAGTTGGAAGCGCAGAAACTGCGGAACATAACTATAGCTCTTACATGTTGAGAGAAATTGGACATCCAGTTTGGCCTTCTCAAGTTTTTTGAAGGTGGATTATAAGCAGCGAAATCGACGGACAACTTCTTCCATGTATCTCTTCCTCAATGACTGGAGTCGTTCCTTGGGAACCTTATTCGTTTCAGGAATATGAAGACATATGCAATGGTTTTGAACATTTAATTTTCAGGACGTTTCGGTCATTAACGATGACCATCATCAGCGAATTATGTTAAGAGAAATTGGACATCCAGTTTGGCCTTCTCAAGTTTTTTGAAGGTGGATTCTAAGCAGCGAAATCGACGGACAACTTCTTCCATGTATCTTTTCCTCAATGACTGGAGTCGTTCCTTGGGAACCTTATTCGTAGCAGGAATATAAAGACATATGCGATGATTTTGAACATTTAATTTTCCGGACGTTTTGGTCATTAACGATGACCATCATCATCGAATTCTAAATACAAAGAATTATTTTTATAAGAATAACTAAGCACAGCAACAATATATATATATATATATATATATATATATATATATATATATATATATATATACATATATATATATAAATATAATCACTTTACGTGCTTCTTAAATGTCACAGAGAGGGTATCTCCTTTGGCCCAATTTTAGCATCAGAACAATCTCCCTTATAATCAAGCAAAATATTTTGTTTCTCTAATAGCTCCATTTTTCTTAAACCAATTTAAAATTGATTAATTATCAGTCGTGCCTTCCATAACTTAACTCTAATTTTAATGGATTTATTGTCAAATAGATGGGGTGGGCATGGGCAGTCATTTGGGCCGTCTTTGATGATATCTTCGTCTTTATTTTACGGACAATTATTCAACCAAGAACTGAGAAGTATTAGACCCATACTCTATCGCCGCTTTGTCGATGACACATACCTCGTGTTCACTTCCGAGTAGTCGTATGAAAGATTCTTGCAAAACACCAACGACATAAATCCCAATATTAAATTTACTTGCAAAAAGGAGCTCACTGGTTCCTTCTCATTTTTGGATATTCACATCTTCCATTCTCTATCAGGATTTGTAAACAATTTTTTTCGCAAGATCTCAAATTCATCAGTTTTTGCTATTTTTGGTATAAAATCAGTGCCATAATAACATTAATACTTTGTGCATACAATATTTAATTATCCTCCACCGCATTTAATTAGGAAGTTGAATTTAAAGTTGTTAAAGTTCGCTGGTCTCAGTCTTCCTATCAAGCTGCTGTGTTGCTGCTTATCAGGCAGACGTCAGCCGGGGCTTGCCCCAACTCTCGACCATGTGATGCCTAGTCACGGTGGTAACCTCCCTAGTAAATAGTGACAGTTTAAAAAACATTCGGACGGAGATTCGAACTGCCAACCCAGCGATTGCCGGGCAAGCACGCTAACCACTATACTAGCAGGGAGAATTTCTTCATACGCTAATCGCGCTTTCCCGCCAGTCTTCCTTTCACAGCTGATTGTACAAGGTTAGGGTTTTTTTTTGGATAGGTGCCTAGTGTTTCCTCATATTTATATAGCCAAATTTTGCTAATTAAATTTTCTATCATAAGTTACTCCCTAAATTCCTCCATTAATTTCTTAGTTGGAATGTTTGAATTTTAACTTAAAATGTTAGTCTCTGTACCAATTTGAATTTTTCGAGTACCAGAAGTTAAAATTATATGGCGAGAAAATATATAAAATTTGACATCTTTTTTCGAAAAAAAGTTTTTCAATATTCCTGAATATGTTTGTGTGAAGAGGCAAATTTCATTGCTGACATCTTTTTGGAGTTTTCTTTCCTCTCACCATCATCATCATCAAGGTCTCTCCCATAAAGTGCGTTTGACACACATCTTTTCCACTTATTGCGCGTCGGCTCGCAGGAAAATCTTATCCACTCCGCGGAAATTACTCATTCTTTACTGTAGCTCAAAATATTACGAAGATTTTTCAAGTCAATTTAGGTACTTGAAAAATTGACTTGGGAAGTAGGAATAAACGTAAAAATTACTAAGTTCATTGTACTTTACTCTCAGTAAATTGAGATCTACCTTTTAAATATTAAATATTAGCTCCTGAAAATTAATTTTAAGACTGGAAATGAATATCTAGAGCTATCAAGTAGAGAGCTCGGCACTTTGTAATCGTAGCTGTAATAATTTATAATGGTGAGGGATAAAGAGCAAATAAATAATGCTAAAAAGCTATTCAAACAATTATAATAAACCTTTTTTATAGACTTAATGATGTAGACTATATGATTTAAATGTAGATTAGATTATAAGTGATTCTAATTAAGACTGTGATATTGCGGTATTATCTATATGTAGCAAGATGTTAAATGTTAGGGTTCAACCAAACCAAATGCATTGAGTCTACTAAATATAATAGATTGTAGTTCACAAGCTCCTCGCGAGCTGATAACCCGGCGAACATAGTTTTCGTTGAGTTCGATCTGATAGCTGGCCTCTGAATCCTAAATGACCCCAGTTTTTCTGTATCACATCAATTCTTTGAGCTACAGTATACCCTCGCTCAAATTTTGCTTATTTTATAAATATTTAACAATTTACATACAATGGAAAATAATAAAAAGATTTCTTGCCTCCATTTTGTTCATACATAGGATATAGTTATGTAAGTAAAATTGTGTGCAAATAGTTAGGGCCTAAGTTTATTCTTATACATATGTAGCTTTTCCTGGAGTGTTCAAGGTGTGGACAATTTTGCTTTATACTCATACAGTAGTCAGCCAACCTATTTATAGCCCATCTATCCTGATACCGTTCCTCCATGACCATCAAAACTTAGTGGAATCGTTCACCTTACTCATTGCTGACTTAATCAAGGTTTTTCCGAGAAGATAGCAAAATGGCCATGCAAAAAATGCATCTTGATGTTTATGTTACAACCTAGCTATTTTTAGCTCTCTAACAGTTTTGGACAAGGTCCTTGAATGATAACTAAGCATTCTTTTGAAATGTTTATCTATGATCAGCTGCCGAATCTGTGGACCATTAAATACACCAGCCTTGATTTTTTTTTTCAATTGACAGGGAAGGGAATGGCAAAAGTAAGTACTTGAAACAATTGTATTTAGTTGGCCATGATTTAATGAATTGGTCATGAGTTCCAGTTTAATGTGCAGAGGTGAGAAAAATGAAGGGAGGGTGAAAACATTGGCTTATATAGAATATGTGGCATTTAACGGGTTTCATGTCACATTTGGAGGCAAATAGCTGGAGCCACAAGGCTTCTCTGGAACTCTTTTGTCATACATACACAGAAAGCAGGGATGTTACGTGTACCCAAAATACGTGCCATATGATTCAAATCATGTTGATCGAATCTATTACGAGCTGAATCATATTTAATTTCAAAATAAGCATCATTTCTCTCAATGTTTTCTGCACAATGATCCCGATTTTTAAGAGATAGTAGTTAAAAGAAAGATAGCACTGAAATTTCAACTGATTGAGGCACTGGATATATAGCTGGTGTTAGACTAGGATGCTCTATTTTACATTTGTTTTTCTTCTGATCTCCTGAAGATTTAATAAACAAATGTAACAGGTTGTGCAAAGATCTTTTGGCTCTCACCAACTCATAAGTATAATAAATGCGAACTTATTACGTGTTTCCTTATTCCACATCAGTGAACTCTCAACATACTGCCTACACGCCTTGTAAGGGGCCCAACACTTCTCTTGATAACCAATTTATAACGGATGACTGCCAAAATATCCCCTTTTTATAATGCTGTAATTTTTTAGCCACTAAAGCTTGAAGGTAGAAATGATGTCATTACAAAGAACAATATTTGCAATTTTAGTAACTTGCTTTTTAACATTCGAAATGACAAATACCGGACTCTATGCACTTATAAATACCATCAGCTAATTTCTTATGGCATTCTCCAAAATATGATTGATGGATGCAATGATTTCTCGAAACTCATTCCTCATTTTTGCGAGATTTGATGGTATAGCTCGAAATAGTCTTTTTTCTACAAAACTCTATAAAGAGTAGGCTAAGGGCGACAAGTAATGTGGTCTTTCCGGCCAAGGGAATTTTCTCCTATGCGAAATTAGTCATAGAGGAAATCGAGCCTTCAACCATGACATAGTAGCACATGAATTATGGGTTGTAGCACCATCTTGCCAAAACCATTTTGCAGGATATCTGCTATTGGAGGAAAGGCTTTTGAATATTTCAGGATATCTGGCAGCATTAATTGACTGAACTTGTCCTATCTCACGGTTCTCAAAGAAATAGGGCTCAAAAATCTTATTTCCACTTTGTCCACACCATACTGTTATCTTTAGGGAAGTGCAAAGATTTTCCAAATTGATTATTTGGCCGAGTTAGTGACCGCTTTCGATAATTGTTTATTTGCCATGCATTTCAGGTCAACGTGACTGTCGTAGAATGGACTCTCGACGATATACCATATATAACTATTCGTTGAGGGAACTTATTTAATTATCTATTAGAGTGCGTGGATGTCTAGGCTGGCCAATATTATGTATCTTCGATATGCTTAAGAAGGGAATCTACGCTCAAGAATAATAATATGGCTATCATTAATGAAATAGAGTTTTATTAATAATAACTATCAACAACACACAAAACGGAAAATATTGACATAAACAGAGAATGGAAAGGGTCGTGGGGAATCGAGCTAATCCGAGGATTAAAAGATTTAAAAAGGTAAAAGAAATATAAAGTTAAAGGGAGGGGATGGTTCGCTAAACCATTCAAAGCACAGGATAAAGTTGACAAAAGGGTTAAATACTCAAAGGTAATGTTCGGATTTACGTAATTATACTGGTTGTGCAGAGGAAGGCGACGTGAAGGAATTTCGGTCCGCTGGCGAGTTCCAGCCAAAGGGGGGGAAATTAAATGATCCTGACGTCGCGTCTTGGGAATGAGAACCGTTTCATGACGAACGGCTTAAAGAACAATGGCTGTTTTACGTTGGTCTCTTCTGAACAACAGGGAGGGGGTGAGAACCGTCTCTTGTCTACGGGCTCGAGAACAATGGCTGTTCTAATGTTGTTCTCTTTCTGAACAACAGGAGGTGGGGGGTGAGAACCGTTTCTTAGAGAACTGGCTCAAACGAACAATGGCTGTTCTACGTTGTTCTCTTCTGAACAACAGGGGGAAGGGTGAGAACCGTTACTTGTCAACGGGCTCAAGATAACAATGGCTGTTCTAATGTTGTTCTTTTTCTGAACAACAGGGGAAGCCTTGTGGACTTTACGTCACGAAAGGCTCGAACCTTGGACTTCAAGAGATATTGTCCTCCTTCTGGACAAGTGATGGTGAATCTCGAGGTCGAGGTCCCTTGGCGCACAAGGTGAGAGTGGGTCGTAGTGATGTTTCGCGACGAAAATCTGGATCTCCAATCTTATCTTAGTAGAAAAGTTTCTAAATAAATAGCCGGGACATCTCCTTGGCGTGGGGGAAAATGGAGTGGGAGCTTCGAGGGAATGCACAGCTGAGCCTGGGAACAATGCCTTATCTGCCCATAAGCCTAACTCAATCTGGCGAGGTCGGCGCATGGGGCGAACGGGAGGACGCTAAACCTCCTTGTTTAAACATTGACTCAGGTGGCTGCGATAAGGCGCCCAGCTTCAAAGCGAAGATGCACGTGGGGAGCATCGTGGTTTTAAATAACATGTGATAGTGGTTGAAATTAACGCGGCCTCAACCCGTTCTATCACAGTGACATTCATCACTGAAAATTATGTTATTCAATACTAATTGTTCATCATCGCATATTTGTTTAACCCTGAGGCAAAATGATAACCTTCGTCACTTATCCTACATTGAGATTATCCTACATAAGCTAAGTAATAAAATTTCAAATATTGTTCTTTGTAATTTCACTTATTTCTAAATTTATGCTTTAAAGATACCAAATGACATCATTATAAAAAAGTGGACATTTTGGGCTGTCACCCGATACTTAAAAATAGACAAACTATGCTTGCTTGAAAGCTTACAGAAAGTCTGCTAACCCCGTTATACAGACTTTATGTATCGTTTGCGGAATACAATAATGATCACCTATATAGAATGACACATAACTTCTCACAGCACTGACTGCACGCTCCCGGACCGCTCGCACGCAAGGATTTGAGCTCGCTCACTCGAAAGAATTAGCCTACGCTACTTTCGCATTTTTGATCGCTGGAATCTGACAGAAGAGAAGAATTCAAAGATCAAAGCCCCCCGTACACCTCCAAACGTATCAACGAAAGATCCATCAGATGCCGAAGGCTCGATCCGTGGGTCGGCGCCCACTCAGCTACGAAAATAAAAGATGAAATAGAAAAAGAACAAATTTGAACCCGAATTGAAGACATTGTGAAATTTAAAATTAGAACGGCGAAGAACATCGACACGTCTTCAAAATCGTCTTTGGGACCACGGAAATGGCAAAGAAAGCCGCAGAACACGGCCTGCTTGCCTTTTAAACCAAGATCTTCCCTGACCAGATCAGAAGAGAAACGTTTGTTTCGATTTAGGTTTGCCTAAAGTGCTACGATTTGGACCAAGACGCAACCAAAGATTGCCAATTCAACTGAAAAACTTGCTCGGAATGCTCAAGCAAAGACAACTGGGGGAACGAATGCAGAGCAACCAAAAAAAAGTGCCTGAACTGTGGAAACGGCCACAGTAGGCTTTCAATATCTTGCCCAATAAAAAAGCAAATGATAACGATAAAGAAAAATCAATTATTAGAAGAAAAAGAATAAAAAGAACACAACATACGCCACCGCAAGGGCAGAAGGACCAACGAGAGTACCTACTTCGCAAACGACCACCGTAAACATTCAGGGAAACTTGCTGCCCGATCCCAACCTTTGCATTATGCACGCTCACTTCGTGAATATTGCAAAACCTGGCTCAGGAAGAACTCAAACCACCGCCTTACTACTCTAAACAAAGCAAAGCTCAGCAATAAAATCGCGGCAACGGGGCAAACTTCTCCGCCACAGCGGTGAAGAAGACAGTTAGAGAAGCTGGTCTTTTCAGTCTAGTAAGTACTTACTTACCTCTGTTGAGAGATTAACACAAAATAAACAGTTATGATTGGGCGAAAAAGCAACAAAATTCAGACCGAAATCAGAGGAAAAAGGATTTGTGACCTCTGAACGAAAGTTTTAAATCTTTTGTGGAAAACGTAATGTTTGTACGAGAAGAAGCGAACACTAGCTGCGCTATGTATTGTGCCTACGGTGAAGTAGGGCTGAGGTAGTGTGATAGTTTGGTGTTTTTTTGCTGCCGATTCAGTTGGAAATCTTTAGAAAATACATATAAAATAAACTATAATAGCGTGGGTGATATTCAAATTTACAGTCATATGCTGTCCCATGTGTAAACTATCTCATCAGTCACTTTTATTTGGGGGGGAGAGGATTAGGTCATTATCCTAAGCACATGTTCAGACGGTAGTGTAGTTCATTACATAATAATAAAATGAAAGTATACGTTAAGTGTATGGATTGCCACCTCAGACTCTTGATTGCAATAAGTAAATATGATGACAAAAATATGACAACCACTTATGAAATTAAATTACTGATATTTTGATGAGTTAAAAATTTAATGGCCTTGTTCTCTAAATCTGTATTTTTGGTTATGTTGTTCTTGTTTACATTAAACTTGATCTATGATAATTCTACTCATTCATGTAATTTCTTTTTCCTTCATTATTTTGTGATAAATATATGAAATTTGAGGTGGGGGCAGTACATATGAGTAGTAGTGTATGTTTCATTCAAATTGTAGCCATTTGTAAAGAAAAATACTAAGATTGCATTATTTTATCACGTATCATTTAATTGAACTATGAGAAACTGGATCTAATGAAGAAATCAAGTCGAGAAACAAAATTATTATTGATGAATTATGTATAACAAATTAACGTCAAATAGCAAAATATTCAAGCTTACCATAGATCAAAATCTCTGCTGATAGCTTTGATGCGCCATTGTTGTCGTCTTTATTCAGAAGTTCTATGAAACTTAGTATTTGATGATATGTGGTGAAATAAACTGACAATAAATATATCATTCTTTCTTTCCCTTACACTGTAGACCTAAATTGCTAGGTGGAGCAGACTCAACGAGAAACGTCACAAATGTGCACCCTGTTGAACTTATGAAATCCCAAAATTGAGCACACGCATTAATTACTGAAATATTATGCCATGTAACGATCAACCCATCTAGAATAGAGCGAAACATTTACAGGGTCACCCCCCAAAAAACGGGCCCCAAATTTCGATAGGCCTCATTTCTTGATATTCTGCAAGGATTCAATGAAACTTTAGTGATAACTAGTTTATTGTGTTTAAAAAATCATATCAAAACATGTCAGTCTTTGGACTTTTCTTCTTTATTCTAGAGCATGTGTTCGAGATGACCTCCATTTAGCTTTGTGCATTTCTTGAGACGCAGCATAAAGTTCTCCATGACGTCCTTACAAACCGACCGACTAATGGCTGTGATCTCCTCTCGGATGGCTCCCTTGTGTTCCGTAATGGTCCTGGGTCTCCCTGCGTACACACTGTCTATAAAGTAGCCCCAGAGAAAGAAATCTAGAGGGATAATGTCTTGGCTGTGAAGTGCCCACGCAAAATCAGTCTTGAGACTGATCACACGGCCACCAAAGTTCTCTTTCAGCCAGTCTTGAGACAGGTTTGAGGTGTAAGAGCTTTCTCGATCAGGCTGGAACCAGAACTTCCCCATAAGCTACGGGAACAGGATGTGCAGCTCCCTCTTGAAGGTTTTGAGGAGCTCAACATACCGCTCCTCGGTGACTGTTACTGTCGTGCCAGAATCCTCGAAGAAGAATGGTCCGATGATGCCTCTGGCTGAGATTGCAGTCCATACCGTGCAATTAGGGGAGTGTAGGGGCTTAGTGGCTAACTCATCGGGTCTGGAGGTCCCCGAAAAGACATTTTTCTTTGAGTTTACCATTCCTTCAAGATAGAACTAAGCTTCACCTGAGGTGCAAAGGAGGTTAAAGGAAGGTAGGGTCTCCTGAATCTTCTCTAGTATCTTGACTGTCATAGCCTTTCTCTGTTCCTTGTCTGAGGGTGTAAGGGTCTGCTCCGTCTGTATTCTGTATGTGTAGGCCTTTACATCCATTACTAGCACTCTAATGCAAGTCTCACGGGATATACCGAGCGACTGACTTCGCTTGCACACAGAGCGTTTTGGACTCTGCTGAACTGACTTTCACGCTCTCGACCAGCTCAGCTGTACGCTTCCTGGGGGCGTTTAGAATGGCTTGGATGGTTTTCGCTGGCTGCATTGAGGTTCTGCACTGTCCCATAGTTCTCAAAGTGGTCCAGTAGTCCTGAATTATGCTCTTCGAGTGGGCTTTTTCACATTCGAACTGATGCAGGAAAGTGTCCCTTACTTTCTTGAACGAGCTTCCATTGAGATCTAGTTGTGTTCACAGGCGTTGTTCCTGCCATGTCCTGCAAAGTAAGCGTGATTAATGAATGAATGAAGGATATATCACAAAAGGTGTGTGCACGCCCTTTTTTCGGGGGTGGCCCTGTATATTACTAATATACATGAGTTAAGAAAACTTAAATGTAAATGATATTTGTATTTTGCTCGAGTCGATAGGAATGAATTCGAGACGACAGCAAACATATTCACACATACAAAAGGGGTTCTCATACCGCGATAGAAGGTTAGCTGTTTAAAAAGTTTGTGATGCAGGTGCAGAACTGAAAACACGATAGCAGCGGCCATTATTTACAGACAAAAGACTGCGAACTCAAAGGCGCGTCTTTGGTATTTTGACCAAAGACTAATCATCTCAGTATACACGAATTAACAGGGAGTGGAATAGGCTCCACTCAAACATGGAATAGTCTCCAACCAAACAACATCGCAGGGAGTCACAAGGAAAAGTAGTACCTCATATGACATCGTGCCCATACCGTGGAGGTACTATTTTGGGAAGGTCCTAACCTATAGCATGAGAGAAAGCTTAGCATAGATAAAGGCTCTCCCCGCCCAACTCTTCCACCCGAATTTGGGGGCCAGAAAGCGGAAACAATACTTATATGTGCTGTGAATAAGAACACAATCAGGACATTTTTATAGAAAAGTTGAAACCTATCTACTTGCCTCTAATCTATAATATATACCAAGGTGGTACTATCTAGGTAAAGATGTGGATTATCTCGTCAAGTGGAACTTTGAACGGTTCGACTGACGAACTGTTCACCACTTCTGGCAGTAGACGGTTCCACGTTCCGCAGATTTTTCACGAGAAGAAGTTACCACAAATGCTTGTATGAAATTGTGGTAATTGCAGTTTGTAACCGTGGTTACGTGTAGTATTTGCATTCAAAGTGAACAGCCTCCGGTGATCTACGTTTTCAACTCCTCGTATTATCTTTAAACTTTCAATAACTGGCCTGTTAACCGACGCATCTCCAGTGATAACATACCCATTTATCGAAGCCTATGTTGATAAATTTTAGGTCTTAGGGATAGATCAATTTTTGAGCTCTGGCCTGTACCCTTTCCAGCCGTCCAATGACCTTCCTTAGGGTTGGGGACCAGAATTGTACGGCGTATTCCAGGTGCGACCCAACTAGAATGTTGAACGAGGCGAGAACAATCTGCTTACTTTGTAAGAAAAAATGCCTATTTATGTACCTCAGCATCTGCTGGGCCCTTTTTTTCACCTGGAGAACTTTAGATCCCTGCTGATTAGACCGCCTAAATCTTTCTCAAGGTCAGTGGTATCTAGCCGTTGACCTCGCAAGGAGTAGTTTGCTCGAGCATGGCCCACCTGCATTAACTTTCACTTGTCAAGGTTAAATGGCATCTTCTACTTCTTGGACCACTCGCCTATCCTGAGAAGGCTATTTTGCAGGCGTCCAATCCTTTTCGCGAGCTCACACTACCTCCTAACTTGTTATCGTCGGTGAACTTGGCTATCGTGCACAGTACTCCTTCGCCTATGCCATTGATGTAGACGATGAACAATAGAGGCCCGAGCACACTGAGCCCTAGGGCACTTCACTACTGACCGGTACACATTGCAGGGCTACACATTTGATCTTTACTCGTTGCCTTTCCCCTCGAAAGCTAGTTTTCTATCCATTTGTCTAACTTGCCGTTATTTTCAAGGGCGTAGACCTTATTTATCAACCCGCGATGTGGTTCCTTTATCGAAGACTTTTTGAAAGTCCAGGTATAAGATATCCACAGCTGGACTACTGCCATACTCACTCAAAATACTGTGTAAAAATTCTAGTAGATTGGTGAGATATGAATGGTTCTTGCGAAATCCGTTCTGGGACTCAAAGATCAGGTTGTGAGACTCTAATTGCCGCACTACACAGTCTGAAATTATTCCTACGAGCAGCTTCCAGCACCTCCTTAGTTTCCCAAAACTTTTTGAAATGGTGGTCAGGTGAGGAGCAACCTCTTCACTAACTTCATGGAGGACTCTAGGAAGAAAGCCATCCGGACCTGGAGACTTATACGGGTTAAGGTTTCCTAATCTGCCTACTATTTCGTTTCTTTCTAAGACTATTTTGCATAAGTTTTCCCTCTCATTGAAAAGAATTTCGGCCTCGGAGCTGGACCGTCAACTTCTCTTGTAAATACGAAGGTGGAGTAGCCATTCAAAACGTTGGTAATGTCTGGTTCTGACTTCCGTAACACGCCATTGTTCTCTCTCAGTGGTCCTATACTATAATGAATCGGTTTTCGGCTATTGACATGCAGAAAGAATTCTTTGGGAATTTATTTACAGAGGGAGGCCACCCAAACTTCCTCGTTGTGTTTAGCTTTGCGCACCAGCGCTTTAACTTGCCTACACATTTACTTGTATTAAGGAAGCCTTTCTTCATTACGGTTGGCTTTCCAGTTATTGTAGGCAGTTTTCCTCTTTCTTATCGCGGCGGTGATGCCAAGATGGCACAGTTTCTGTTGGAGAGATTAGCCGCTCATCCTCCTGCTGGGGACAAACATACTGTTGGGTCATGAAGTTTTCTTTAAATGCAAACCATTTGTCCAAGGATTCTTAGCCTGTTGAAGTTTCAAGCCAAGCTATCGCTTCCCAAAGACCCATGAAGTTCATGCCTTGTTAGTTGGGTTTGAAGATAGCGACGTGAGAGCGCCTGTCACATGGAATGTGGACGGAAACGTGACTGTCCGGTGATCTCTTCTTCCCAGTCATTCTCCCATACTGAGTCCAGATTTCATGTCGTCCTCGGTGGTCAACACTAAGTCTAACATGTTCTCACCCATCGTTGGCTCCTCGACCTACTGTGTCAGGAAATCAGCCTGAGCAAACTCAATCAATCTCCTCACTTCAGCATCACCTGATGAGTTCCTCCAGTCAGTCCCACGGCAGTTGAAGTCAGCAATAGCCAAACTCATGCGACTATTTATTATCTCGTTGAGATTTGTATACAGGCTTGAGTCTGACTCTTTTGGCAGTCTTTGCGGCCTGTACATCATTACTACTCGATAAAAGGAGCTGATAAGGTCTATGTCTAGCCCTAAAATCTCGTGACCACATCTTACCTGGCAATCGACAGCGAAGAAACAGTTTCGAACGTATACCAGAACTCCGCCGCCCTCTCAACAACGTCGGTGACAGGGGAATATTGTATAAACGTGGATCGCAAACTCACCTTCAAAATTTTTATTATCAGTATGGATTCACGTTTCTACGATCGCTGCGATATCTATCCTGTTAACGGAGGCCAATGCAGCCACAAGTCGTCCCACTTGTTTCGTGTCGACCTCGCGTTAAAAAATGAAACTTTTATCGAACGCTGGCTAGTCCGCACGCTCCTTCTGCTAACGCGTTCCCCAAAACTCGGTTTTAGTGTTGTTCTCAGAAAGGGATACATCACCATGAGATCCTTCTGAGTTGCCTGAGACCAGTTGTTCGTCACCAGTAGGGATTCCATTACTCTCGGGTTCCGGTGTAGCAGTGTTTCCTGCAGTAGAATGTGCCACATTGTCCTGCTCTCGCGGCTCATCTTGAGTCTCCTGCTCGTTTGTACCTTTCAACTTCCCGCTTGGCTAGTCCCGTGCAACCCTCAACAACAAAAAGGCATTCCTGTCGATTGACTAGGCCAGAACTCTTCTTCCTCGGTCGTTTAGATAGAGTCCATCCTCCGCGTATAGGACATCTCGTCTGAACAACAAGATAACCGGGTCTAGAAACTTAATTCCTGCTAAAGCACAGAAGTGACCTAGACGATCGTTAATGCCAAGAGGTTTGCTATGTCTGTGCGCTGTAGCAAACTTCGTTGGTAGCATCCCTACGAGCATGGCCTTGATTGTCTTTGAGAGAAGATCCTCTGGAATCTTCAAAGATGTCTTAACTATATGTTCCGTTTGCCCGGCTTTACCCCCTCTAAGGTAAAGGTTGTTCCCACTGACTATCGAGGCAAATACGGAGCTCCTGGAGAAACGCGTACCTTCTTAATTTCGACTCCAAGTGCCTCGTTATCCCCCCCAGGAAGACATCGTTATTCCTATCTGTGGCACTGCCCCCCCCTAACCCAGGTGGTACTGAAGTCCTCGCAGCTGCGAATCTTTCACCCCTAGGCATTGCGCGCCCTCGTCTGACAGGACTACAAAGCGATTTAGGGTTCTAAAGGGATCAACACCTGCGGTAGGGGGATCGTCTTCTGTTGTTTTTTTCTTCTTAAATCTTCTCTTTTTCATTCTTACTTCCTGAAACTCTCATTTGTTCGAGCTCGCACCATTAACTTCCAATAAACTCTCACTGCAGGTGCCGATGCGCTCGTATCGGTCGATTCACTGTTGCTCACAGGTGCTCCTCTCGCATCTGCAACCTACTTTTACTTCTTTCGTCTTCGCTTCTTTTTTTTCGAATTGGTCCAACGATTTACTGCAGCAGCTTCAATAAGAATTCCTGCAAGCTCAGTGTTATCGTTCTAGATATTATGATGGTTTAGTCAAGCTGCGCTCGAGATAGGACTTCTCGCCGTCTGGTGCGTTGCCAAGGATCTAGCAAGGTTCATGCAAGGTGGAGTAGACCCAACGTGGAACCTCATAAATGTGCGCCCTGTTAAACTTATGAAATCCTGAAATTAGGGACACGCATTACTTACTGAAATAATATGCCATGTAATAATGCACCCATCTATAATAGAGTGAAACATTTATAGTACAAATAGACATGGTTAAGAAAACATCAATGTAAATAATATATATATTTTACTCGAGGCGAGAATTAATTCGAAACGGCAGCAAACATATGTACACACATACAAAAGTGGTTCCCATAGCCTGGAACCCTATAACTGGCTACTCATTTACTAACATTCAAGACCCATTAATGTAATTTGAGACCTCTCAGAACGTGACTTCAAGACTTGCAATTACATCGAGGACCGGCCATAAAACCATGTTTAATTTTCTTATATAGAGAGTCACCGCCCCAAAACGGGGCCTCAACTTTAGATAGGCCTCATTCCTTAATTTTCTGCAAGGATTCAATGAAACTTTATGATAACTAGTTCATTGTGTTCAAAAACATCATATCAAAACATGAGAGTCTTTGGACTTTTCTTCTTTATTCCAGAGCATGTGTTCGAGATGACCTCCATTTAGCTTGGTGCATTTCTTGAGACGCAGCATAAAGTTGTCCATGACGTCCTTACAAATTGACCGACTAATGGCTATGATCTCCTGCCTGATGGCTTCTTTGAGTTTTAGGATGGTCCTGAGTCTCCCTGCATACACTATATCTTTAAAATAGCTCCAGAGAAAGAAATCTGGGGGGATATGGTCTGAGCTGTGAGGTGCCCACTCAAAATCAGTCTTGAGACTGATCACATGGCAACCAAAAGTTCTCTTTCAGCCAATTTCGAGACAGGTTTGAGGTGCGAGAGCTTGCTCCATCTTGCTGAAACCAGAACATCCCCATTAAGCAAAAAAAAACAGGGTGTGCAGCTCCCTCGTGAAGGTTTTGAGGACCTCAACATACCACTCCTTGGTGACTGTCACTGTCGCACCAAATTCCTCGAAAAAGAATGGTCTGATGTGTTGCCTCTGGCTGAGATTGCAGTCTATAACGTGCACTTAGGGGAGTGTAGGGGTTTAATGGCTACCATATTTGGTTTGGAGGTCCACAAAAAGACATTTGTCTTCGAGATTGCTTTTCCTTCAAGAAGGAAGTGAGCTTCATCTGAGGTTTAAAGGAGGTTAAGGAAAGTTACGGGGTCTCCTAAATCTTCTTCAGTATCTTAACTGCCATAGCCTTTCTCTGCTCCTTGTCTGAAGCTATAAGTATCTGCCTCATCTGTATTCTGTATGGGTTGGCCTTTACATCCATTACTAGCACTCTAATGCAAGTCTCATGGGATATACCGAGGGACTGACTTCGCTTAAGCACAGAGCGTTTTGGACTCTGCTGAACTGACTCTCTCACGCTCTCGACCAGCTCATTTGTACACTTACTGAGGCATCATGAATGGCTTGGATGGTTTTCCCTGTCTGCATTGAGGTTCTCCACTGTCCCATAGTTCTCAATCTGCTGCACCCAGTCCTAAATTCTGCTCTTGGAGTGGGCTTTTTTACATTCGAATTGATGCACGAAAATATACAGCACTTTTTTGAACGAGCCTGTCTTGTATTAATGTTTGGGGCAGTATATATAGTGCAGCCATAAACTCTTGAGACCTTCTACAAAAAAGTCATGTGGCAACAATTCTTGAGATCCAATAATAAAAAATAAAACTTTTTAGCGTAGAAATAGCTGCGATTCCACAGTCAATTTATTGTAAGACTATCCGACAACTATAAATTCTAAAAAAATTCGAGCTAGCGCGCATTCAACGTGGCTTTAGTAGCATCAAACCTTTTAAAGATCTTCTGACCAACACTTCGCAAGTCTTTTTTATTGTAAATACGATCATTTTTCTTGGCAAAGTATTATCTCAAGAAGATAAAACGGTTATTTTAGCAATAAATGAAGAAAATGAGCAAAGCGAACTAAAGCAACCATCATGAGGCTCCTTGCTCTTGCCAATGCAGGGTACGTTCCATACCATAAACGTATGATGAAGAGGCCTATAAGGACTTTTCAGGCAACTTATAACATCTTATAAGGAGAGAGTGCCCAAAAAAAATCCTACAATTTCATTTATAAATTAAAAAGATCACATCAAGAATTTCAATAAAAATGCGACATTACGAACTATACGTCATAGGCTGCAAAAAGACTTAAAGCTTCCATCCATGATAGCAGCAAAGAAACCCTCTCTCACAGAGTGAATGAAATAAAACTTGAATTTGCTCATAAATATAAACATAGTACCAAATAAATGTGGAATTCAATGATTCTTTCAGATAATTCGACATTTATATGCATCAGATCGGGCAGTAAATGGGTAAGGGCTCCACTAGGATCCATTAGGTACCATCCAAAGTACACAGTAAGAACTGTTAAACATTTAGATTCAATAATGATGTGGGGATTCTTCAGTAGCAAATTTGGCAGAGCAGACATGTACTTTCTTCCCAAAAAGTGGACAATGAAGGGAGACCTCTATATGAAGTATTAGAAGACCATCTACGTAACATGTTTACTTTGCACGAGTGTCAAGTTTTTATGCAAAGTGAGGCACCCTGCCATAAGTCGAAGAAAGTCATGAAATGGCTTAGTAATCATAACATCACCGTTTAGGTTTGGCATGATAACTCTCCTGATCTAAAGCCCATAGAAAATTGCTGGAACCATATAGAAAAAAAACTTTTTGTTTAGAATACCAACTCAGTCCACAGGCTCTTAACAGAGCCAAAATAACTTATCTGAAAGTAGGCTTGGGAGATTTAGAAAAGTAATTAAGAACAGAGGCGAAATGACTAAACATTAATGTACAATATTACTTATTTCAAAATATACTTGACATGCAACTTTATTTTAATTTTTCCACAAAATTAGGTAGGTCTCAACAGTTTTTCCGACAATGTATATATGTCCCCATTTTCTTATATAGGTGTTTAATTGGACAGAGACTTTACGGCGTTTTTCTTATGTGTGAGGGGAGGGACATCGTTGTAGTCTAGAATTCCGGTGTACCTTTGTTTGGAAGGTTTCTTCGACTGCTCTTAAAAATCGATAGATCAAGGGATGAGAACATTGATTCTTCTTCCTCTTCCATAGCGAATTGGATCACTGAGATAATACAATCATATTTGTAAGCGAGATTAACTGGTTTAATTCCGGAGTTTTATGATGACGAACGTGTGGTTCACATATCTCACACACATCTTCGATACATGAGATCTAGTGAGAGCAAGATCAATTCTCTGCTTGACACGGTTTGCAATGCTTACTAAGATAGGAGAGCACATTTTGAGTATTTTCATGAAAACAAATAAACAAAAGGTGAATTTATTAAGGTTCTTTGAGACGGTAGTTGTTAAGGAATTGTCGGCTAAGTCTTATTTATTGCAAGGGAGACAGATTTCCGTGCAAGGGTCAATGGGATGAATATTAATAGGCAGGGGATATAAAATAATAAGTGTATCTATCGCGTCGTTGATTCATCCAGCGGATCTTATTTATGAAATCAGTTGCGTTTTTTAATTTTTGGGTAAAGTATAATGTTAAAATTCTTTATTCTTCGCTAGGCCAATTGGAGATGATGTACTTTAGGAACATCTGAAGAAAACAGGGTTTTGGCTCATTTTAGTAAGAGCCTACTTCGTGTGGATGAAGAAAAACACCGATGATTGCTAAAGCTGTTACATAAAGCCGCAACCAGAAGAACAATGCAGATACACTACTGAAAGAATGCACAATTTTATTGAAGTTTATGTAAAAAAAACTTAGAGTCTATGGTTAGAATTCAGAAGTTTTAAGATCTCCCGTAAAGACACTCGCCTGTTTTAAACAGTAACTTACACTAAACGTTCTTTGTCCTGTGGAATTGCTCAATTTAAAGCAATAACAAATTTGAAAAACTATATCAGATTTTTTTTTTATTCCAGGGAACTTTCACCTACTATAAATTCCTTGATATAATATACTGAACATATTGGGGAGAAAATGTCCAATGTTGACTGAGGAATTAAATAGGCAGGAAAAACAATTGATAATTAGAGATGAGAAACACTGAAATAAATATACAGGTCACAACTAAATCTTTGATTATCATCCATCAGGATAAGGAAAGATATAACACAGAGATATTCGTAGGTATTAACATCGGGCGTGGAAAAATGACTTTTGTTATGCTCAGTCTTATGAAAATGCAAAAACCATTAGAGAAATGTTACATCATAACAAGAGTGCTGCTTGCGGCTGGAATATGCCCTTAAAGTTTAAGCAATAACAAATTACCATTGAAAAATGACAAAGTACCATACGAGAGTTTACTCATTGGAAATCCTTTAACTCTGCCTAAATTCAGCTCAATTTCAAAATACCCCCATTATCGTCTGATTTCCCTTGTGGTCACTCTGGAAGCTGCCAAATTTGCCAAATTTGTGCCAGCAGTCAATAGTTTAGAAATTTCTGTCATTCATATTAACAATGTGTCACCCTATTAAATTATTATGTGATAGTAAATCAGAGAATCTTCTATGAAGGTTTTTATACTATTTAATATACGCAATTTTCTAAAGTTTGCCATGTTTTTTCTCTCCATAATGTTTGATAACAGGAAAATTATCTCAGTTATAGTCTTTGATATAATTATAGATTTTTCAGTCTAAATGCCTTACTATTTCTATATTTGCCATTTATATCCATTCCAGTCATTATTAGTAATTAATAATCGAAAACTTTGTCAAAGTGTGTCTTGTTTTTATTGGACGAAAACTTATAACAGATAGTCCAAGGAATGTTTTGTCATCTTTATAAAAACATATCCTTTTGCAGAAACCATCATTTTACCTCCAAGCTTCCATGTGTAAGTAAATATACCTTATTACATATGGCATCACGTGATGATTTAATCAATGACTTACTAATAATAATATACCTCCCTTTTGTCCCAATAATCATTATTTCTCTCTAGATTAAAAAAGTCCAACGAATATACAAGAAAATGGATACAGACAAAAGAGTGCGTCTAAATCCAAATAGGTATGAGCAGCAATATAACACACCATAAATCTGGAGCGCGATATTCCATTAACACATTTACATTATGCTTGTTAATTATTTTTTTTATTCTCCTCTCCATAAATTGGATCGAAATCCTAGGCAGTAATTAAGAATAAGGGAGAGGGAGAAATAGAATGAGAGAAAGTGAGTCTATAGTGAATGGAATTCGATTAATTTCCTTAATATATGCCGTATCAATTATTCCAATATTTTCCTTTCTCTGGCTATTTTGCTAGTCTTATTAGCCTTTGCACAATTATCATAATGAACTTGGATGTAAACGTGATGATTTTACAAAGGTCAGGGAGAATTGTCCGTTTTACCAATTTTTATACCCAAACTATACAAATAATGAGTACCCTGGACAAGAGATTTGCATAATTCTACCAAAATAATGAAGGGTGCATAGACAGATGCTAAATTTATTTTTTAAGACAGATTTTCTCTTCTTTTCATCACACATTCATAAGATTGCTACGTGTTCTGTGTGTAGACACCTTTATAGTTTTTACTCTACTTGTGTAGTATTGTTTGTATGATACAAAATAATGTTAGAAAATAAAAGATCTTTATAGGACATTACATTTTCCGATATGCGGATATAGAAAGTCTAAAGTTCGTTAGTTACGTGGTTGTCCTCAGAGGTAGCATAAGGAGCCTCAGTATTGCTTAGTATTAACTAAATAAAGTATTTATATTCAGTCTCCCTCATGCACGTCAATCAAACAATTTTATTAATCAAATATTCTTCCAATATAAAAATTTGATTATTTATTTTGTATTAGTTTTACTTTATCCGTCGTACGTGTTTGAGCTTTTGTCCACTGGGTTCTTTGATGGCCAATATTTTCTCATTTTCTGAGGGTTTTTTTTTTACTGTCCAAGCTTTATGATCATACATTAAATAGATTAAAACTCATTTATTATTTAACTAATTTTTAAAGCTCAGAAGCATATTACTTCTGAATATGTAATTCACCTGCATGTTCAATGAGGCAACATAGCTTCCTTGTCATGTTAATTAGTTATTTCATACTGCCAACAATAGTCACAAAGTCTACGATGCAAACCTAATTTTTATACATGCTCTAGATTTTCACATTAATTTTAATTATTCAAAATTCAACATGATTATTTTCATTATTTTCAATTCTAAGGTACATTTTTAGTCTCTAATTTGGATGTGGGACTGGATTGCGATAATTCAATTACATAATACTGATTTTAATTCGTCTGGATTTTAGGAAAATAAAGCTTTCATTCGAATGGCATTCGGGAGCCTTATTTCCTGAGAGGGTGGAAACACGAATTTTAGACGATTAATTATTCAATTAGTTTCATAATAATACTGATATTCAATTGGATATCCTTTTGTGTCGATGACACGACGAAGTCTAGATATGACCTGATCGTAAATGGCACGCAGGTTTTCAGGCGATATTCTCTCCCACCACTTTATAGTTTGCACGTCAGAACTTTGACACCTTGATAATATTTGTGACTGGTCTTCTGTGCAATCATCGACCATAATACAAAATATATGGGTTCAAATTCGGCGAACTTGGATGCCAAAGTTTTTTAGACCAAAACCACTCTTTCTCCTGTAATATTTCGTCTGTTCAACCGGGATCGAATTATTTTGTGTCCCAAATCGATCAATTTACGTCGTTTGGTGGCATGGTAAGTAAACAAGTTGTCTTTTATCCTCATACCTGGAGCCATTGGAGGAGCAGCTTTGCTATTTTGTAGAGTTTAAAAGTATGTCTATTGGCTATTTTTAATGGGCGAAGTTTCAGATCCTCCTTCATAAATTTTGACATCGTTTCATGGCTCAATGGCTCACTTTGGGCTCCAAAGCATGTTCTATGGCACTCATGATGGATTTTGCCTGACTTTGTTCATCGTGATCTTGATAACGTTTGGTGTTGTAACTGAGCAGGTTAGGGTAGTCTTGGGTCTAGGTCCAAGGAAGAAAATTGATGGTCTCTTTTAGGCGTTTGATAGCTGTAATAAATCTAAATTTGCTCAGAGTAGGATTCAAGATTTCAAAAATAACGCTCACTGTGTTCTCACTTCTAAGCAGGTATTCGATTTCTTCATATTTCCCAGTCATATTTGTAAATTGGTGAAGTTTTTTATGTACTTACAATTTGATCATAAAATTTAGTAAAGCCTGAAATTACCTGCAAGAAATTAATTAAAAATTAATTAAGTTTTGGTATGTAAACCTTTATGTAGTTGGCGGGACTACAACTTTCTTTGATTGCTCTTTGTGGCAGTAATTCCTTCTTTCTTTCTTACTTTGGCCCAAGTGATTTACAGCATATCTTCTTGTAAATTCATCGACCTTTCCTTGTTACACAGAGGTCAAGAGATTGAAATTATGCAACAATTCTTTAATAAAATCAATTGCTTAAGGTAAGCAATCCAAACTTTATTGGCAAAGAGCTAGAGTCAATTGCTTGAATATTTTGACTATAACGCAAAATGAAATGAAGTTTCAGGAATGAATAACTGATATTAAGTTGTTCTGAAGTTGATATACTGGAATTATAACAGTGATTGTAAAGAGAAAAAGAGAGAGTTTAACAGGCAAAACATGTTTTATATGTTAATAAGTTGGTAGGTGGAGATAAGACAAAAATACATTGATTAGTTTTTCAATTATTTGTGGGCGGATACGATATGAAGTCATGTGGAAATTAATTCTCCATGTAAGTAATTTTCTGATGAATGTTTGTATGGGTGTGTTTCTGCTATCTATTTGGAAGAAAAAAGTGGGCCAACTGTTTTCGTTGTTGGTGATTATTTGAGGTTTCACAAATACATTGTGTTCCATGTAACAATATTCTCACTGTTGTATACCAGATGAGAGAACGACATTTGATGCGGCCAATGAAGTTTGTGGGAAACTATTACAATTACTCATTTTGTGAATTTTAAGTAAGGGATGCTACCAAAACACCTAGTTTATTCTGAAGAGTGAGGAAAAAAGCGAGAGAATGTCAGTATGTATATGTAATGTATGACTTAATGTGTAACTTGTATTTGTCCGACCAATTTCCTTGAATGTAAATGTACAAAATAATATCAACAATGATTGAAAAACATAGAAGGAACTGGCTTTGTTCATGATGATGAATAATCTATCTTATTTTTCCAAGTGTTTTATGACCTAAGAGATATCCAATCTAGTACATCAAAATTGTTATATTGGAAGGGTGAAAAATCAATAAAGTGGAAAATTATAGAAAAAATAAAAAGCTTTGGTAAAATAGCAATTATAACATTGAAATATGGTGATAATAGTATGATAGAGTAAATATTTAATGACCTCTAAAAATACCTCCAATCTCCTATAGCATAACAACCTATCCTATTTTGCGTGACAGAGTAATAGATCTTAATTTAAATTTAGTAAAACCGCGAGTAAAATTTCTCCTACCACTTATGATGTAGATTTCAAATGACTGCTGAGAGATGTATTTTGTCGTATTTACTTTTAAGTTTCATTGGAGTTTCCTTGTTGGTCGCAGCTGAAGTATCTGAAAATTGGATTGTCTGAGAGTGTTATCTGCATTAAGTTCTACGATATTTTATATGTTGCTGGTGTTATGGTTCATTGGTAAGCATGAATACTTCCTTTCTTTCCCTAGAGAATGTTACATAACTTTCCCTCCGTTCGACTTGCCATACGAAACGCAGTAAAACAAGAAAAAGGATTCTTTTCTACCCATATAGTTTATGGTTCGTCTTTACGCATTCCAGGTGAGTTATTTTTCACCAAATAGAGTCGCTATTTAAAACACAGTACCTTATAAGGGCCTTTATATTTGACGGAAGAAGTAGGGCGTATTTGTTTGTCTCTTACAAATACTTGTGCGCATGCATCTAGATTATTTGAGGGGAAAAATTCTTGTGTAGCCAAAGGGCGAGAAAAGAGGGGGCAATTGAATTACTTACCGTTTGTATAACCATTCGCCTGAAGGAACCTTTGCTAAGAGAGCTGCTCGAAAACTTCGATGTTGCCTTTCGATTATGGCATTCGCAGTCGCGTTTGACGGAGAGCGTCGCAAATGTGTTTTGTGGTGGGTATTTCTAATAAACCCCTCAAATAGCTGAGAATGAAATTGCAATTCATTATCTGAAACTATCTTAAAGGTATACCAAAACTTTATATGCAGGTGGCAAGAATGAATCAACTACAGAATTTGATGTCTCTAAGTTGATATGCGTCTAACAGTTTAGAGGCATATCCACTTTAGAAGCATTTGTAACTTACTTTTTTAGTGGAAAAAACACTTGATATGTCCAGATGAATGGTCAGAAACGTTTGTGACGGAGCAGCAATTTGGGTAACGGGTTTAAAGATTCGTATTTCTATGTACTTTGGTCTTCTCGCATTGTTGACAACTTTTAACTAACTTATGTCTTTTCTCATCTCGTTCTAGAAAAATCTGTCTGAGATAGATTTGAGGGTGGGGCGTGTTCCTAAATCACCAATATTGTATAATAATTCAAAAGTAACTAGAAAGCACAAAGATCATCGACAGATAACATGTAATGAAATATGAGGAAGAAAATAATGCAATATTATGAACATAGACCGAGCTGAAAGCGTTCTCCTCTAGATTTGTCAATTGAAAATCAGTTTTTTTATCCATTTGCTCGCGTTTCATGGTTAATAATAGTGAAAGATGGTATAGTAGAGTTAATAGAATTACATGAGAAGATTAGATTTTCTATTTGTGATGGATATGGTTAGATTAATGCACTAGCTTTATGGATTGCGGTTCCAATCATTCATGGGTGCCCGTGAGAAAGCATCACTAGGATTATATATTCCGGGTATGTAGCGAATGTCATTAGTGTAGTTACTAATGAACTCAAATGCGCAGGCCTCATCTGGGGATTGACTGGTTGTGAGAGATTTGGCAGCACCAATGATTGACGTGCAGTCAGTGAGGACAAAGAATGTTGTGCTTTCAAAGAAGTGTTTAAAATCTTTTATTGCACGAGGTTTAGCAACTAATTATTTGGTAAACGTAACTGTTTTAATTCTGGACCCATGAAATATTTATTAAAGAATCTTGATGTCTCTCATTCTCCCTCAAAATATTGTTGCAAAACGCTTCCTACACCCAAATTACTCACCGGCCTCTGTAACTAGAGGAATTGGGCATTCTCTTCTCGGGATATAGTAAAAGCGATTTTTACTATATCGTCTTTTATGTCGTTAAAAGCGAATTTTGCATGATCATCGCATTGCAATGCTGATTTACGGTGACAATTATTTGCGTTCTTTAGCAATCTAGTATGAGGAATGAGAATGGTAGCAATATTTTTTAATAAAATAACATATTTTCGATGGTACCAGCATGTTCGATCCTGAGGCGGGAAAGAGCTGTGTGATCCATCAGAGAGTTGTGCACTTCTGTTGAAGAGCTGCACGAACGAATTGCGGAGGAATTTCTCCACTTTTCAGGTGTGGTGATTCTTCGTGAGAGTGTTACACACTCTTCCTTGATGGGAGCTAGTTGTTGTAAGGGGGTTTGGGAGCTAAGATTAAAAGAAACCTTTGAACGTGGAAGGTAGACATCGAACGTAAGATTTCTGAAGAAACTTCAGACTTACTCTATCTGCTAATGCATCTTTCAATCTTCTTAGTAAATCGTTAAGAGAACTATGGACTAAATTCTGTAGAACAAGCCAAGAGTTTCATTGAGAGGTCAATGATTGCGGGAAATATTTCCAAAATGTTGAATTTGCGGGTTTGGTAGCATAAGTTCATAGGATCGCTTAAAAGAGATTAAATCCCATAAAATAATGCGTGTGGTAGTGTTCTCACCTGTGATTTGAGATTTTAAGTCACTAAAACAGGGTGACCTCCCAAAAACAGGGTTGCACACACTTTTTTGTGATATATCCTTCATTCATTCACTAATCACACTTAATTTGCAACACATGACAGAAGCAACGCCTGTGAACACAACTAGATCTCAGTGGGAGCTCCAGCAGAGAATATACTGCCTCAAAAATTACTACAACACAGGGTCGTTTAAGAAAGGGCTGGACACTTTCGTGAATCAGTTTGAATGTGAAAAGCTCCCTCCAAGAGTAGAATTCAGGACTATGTGCACCACTTCGAGAACTATGGGACAGGAAGAACCTCAATTGCAGGCATTGACAACCGTCCAAGCCATTCAGGACGCCCCAGGAAGCGTACAGCTAAGCTGTTCGATAGCGTGAGAGAGTCAGTTCAGCAGAGTCCAAAATGCTTTGTGCGCAAACGAAGTCCGTCCCTCAGTATATGCCATGAGACTTGCAGCACATTGCTAGTAATGGATGTAAAGGCTAACCCATACAGAAAACAGAGCAAGCAGACCCTTACAGCCTCTGCCACGAGCAGAGAAAGGCTATAGCAGTCAAGATATTGGAGAAGATTCAGGAAACCCCAACTTTCCCTAATCTCCTTTGGACCTCAGATAAAGCTCACTTCCATCATGAAGGAAAGGTAAACTCATAAACAAATGTCTTTTCGGGGACCTCCAGACCAGATGAGGCAGCCACTAAGCCCGTACACTCCCCTAGGTGCACTTTATGGACTGAAATCTTAGCCAGAGGTATCATCAGGCCATTTTTTTTCGAGGAATCTGACGTGACAGTGACAGGCACCAAGGAACGGTATGGTGAGGTCCTCAAAACATTCAAGAGGGAGCTGCAAACCTTGTTCCCTTTGCTTAATTGGGAAGTTCTGGTATAAGCAAGGAGGAGCAAGCTCTCGCACCTCAAACTTGTCCCGAAATTGCCTGAAAGAGAACTTTTGGTTGCCGTGTGATCAGTCTCAAGACTGATTTTGAGTGGGCACCTCACAGCCTAGACCTTATCCCACCAAATTTCTTTCTCTGTGGCTACCTCAAAGAAAGAGTGTAGGCAGGGAGACTCAGGACCATCAAGAAACTCAAGAAAGCCATCAGAGAGGAGATTAGCGCCATTAGTCGGTCGGTTTGTAAGGATGTCATGGACAACTTTGTGCCGTGCCTTAAGAAATGCTCAGAGCTAAATAGAGGAAGAAAAGTCCAGGACTCATTTTTTGATATGAGGCTTTTAAATACAATAAACTAGTTATCACCAAAGTTTCATTCAATCCTTGTAGAAAAGTAAGAAATGAAGCCTATCGAAATTTGGGGCCAGTTTTGGGGGTGTGACCCTGTAACTCTCTCCAATGAAAAGAGCAGTTGAATTTGTGTAAACCAGGAATTTGGAAAGGCAGTTTGAAAATCGGGTAAAGTAAAATAGAGTGTGCCTATCCGCGTTTAGATGGTTATAAAAGAGAATTTACCTGTATTATGCAAGTCGATTGTAACTGCGGGATCACCCCTTTGTAGTTGCAGGGATTACTACTATTACGATTGTGGTTTGTGGCAGTAATTCCTCCTTCTTTCTCTCTTACTTTGGTCGAAGTGATTTATAGCTTGTCTGCTTGTAATTTGTCCGAGCGTTCCTTGTTACACTCAAATCGCGAGAATCAAATTCTTGTACAAATTCTTTTATACAAATACTTGATTAAGTTAACAAAATTCTGGCTTGTTGGCAACCAGATACAGTCAATTTATTGAATATTTTAACTTTAATTCAGAATGAAATGAAACATTAAGAATGAATGAAGGATATTAAGTTGTTCTGAAGTTGATGTACTAGTGTGAGTGTATAAGATAGAAAAATGTCTTAAGTTGGCTGGTGAAGTTAAGACAAAATTACAGTGATTTGCTTTTCAATTATTTGCAAACGGATACAATATGACAACTTCTGTAAACTGTCTCTCCATATAAGGAGGTTTCTGAGGAATGTTTGCATTATATGTTTCTGTTATGCTTTAGGAAGTATTATATCGTCATCTGTTTTCGTTTTTGGTCATTCTTTGAGGCTTCTCGAGGTAATGGCGCAGCCCTGTGACAATATTCTCATGGTCTTGTATACTAGATTCGAGAGTGACATTTCACGCTGCCTATAAAATTTGGGGAAAATCATTTCTCCTACTCATTATGGGGATCTTATGGAAGGGATGCTATATATATAAAATGACGTAACGAGCAGTCTCGATTCCCTTGTTAAAATATGTTTCCTTTTTTTAAGGACAAGCTGGATGTTTAACTTAAAGCCTCATCATTTAAGAGAAAGACCTTCAATTATACAGATATATTATATTTATTTGCTGCTGTTTTAATGTATGATCAACCACGTTGGTGGAAATAGTATTTAACAGAGGGCTAAAATAGTAGTATAAAAAAGGGGCATTAGTTGTTTAGGTTAAGAGTTAATATAAAGTGTGGTTGTTTTTTATATATAAATAATGCAAAACAAAGCAGCACCGCGCCGATATAGATAGACTCTATGCATTGCCATCCGGGTTGTTGTTTCTCTCCGTAAAAATTATATTACAAATAACCATCCTTTAATTAACCTAAAATATTCTAAACTACTCACCCCTTTTGTAAACCCTTAATCTTCTCCCGTTACAATGCTGTTTCTGCAGATGACTAGATATTAAAACAACACCATTTATTATACGAGTATGAAGCTAATAAGGTAAAAATGAGATTATATGTGTTACACCAAAATAGAGTTATGAATCAATGGAAAACTCGTAAAAGAGGTGACCATGATTAAGTTTCCGTCCCTTAATCCTTGTAATAATCAAACTTTTAATGACATAAATCAAATGTAGAAAAGAAACATACTCGTATATATCCAGAGAAGATGAGTTTGACAGAAAACTGAATAAGTAACCACCTTGACCAGCCTTCCATATCAACTCTAGCCTCTTCCTAGTGACACAAATATAGACTTGACCGATGCCAGTGATTATTTTACCGATAAAATGGAAATGCATACATAATTCACTGTCCTTAAATTTATATGATTACACAACTAGATAGTCCGACCTTTGGAATGTATTAAAGAATGAAGTAAAAACTGATCACATGAGCAGGAGTTGAATTTAATGGCAATTCGAAAAGAATGTAAAGAAAAGGAAAGACTTGATTATAAACATTTACGAATTAATGAAGAAAATTATATGTGAATTCATATTGGAATTATTCTTTTCAAAGACAGAGTTTGTAGTTATAGATGAAAGGTAAGAACGTATTGTTTAAAACAGCGGGCATCGTTATCTCTATCATCAGATGATATTTTCGCCCCAACAAAACAAATGACCTAGGATAAATTGGCGGAAAGAGTTTCGTCTCCGATCACAATGGAAAATTGCGACCAAAATATCTCGTGTCTGTGATAAGTTTCTAATATATGAGACACCTGATTCGAATGCTTTGGGTCAAATTACATTTATTTATTCGGCTATACGTGAACTGACTATGAAAGACACATTATATGCACGCATATATATATATATATATATATATATATATATATATATATATATATATATATATATATATATATATACATATATATATATATAAATTTTGTTCGAGACCATTGTGTATTTTGCCTTAATTAATTTCCTTTAGCACCTTTCTTTTCTTCTAACTATCTTTTTTATTCCATCTTGTAGATGGTGGATCACTTGTCCAGTATTCATCTCTTTTTTAAATGAATATGTTTGGTAAAAGCCAAACTAAAATGCTAAGCTTTCGATCTTATTCGATCATCTTCAGAGCGTTATGGAATTTCTTGCCTCCTTTACCGATGTAGTGAGTGGAGTGAGGATCGGGTAGAAAGTTAAGTGAGAGAAAACAGTTTTTAAGGGGTATTTATTATTCTTGGTTGAAAGTAACGTCAGAAGAAATGGACAACTCTTGTGCGTGGAATTTTTAAAATAGTTTTAACGTACGATACCAGCTTGTCGCTTGACTGTTGATGGCCAGCTATGGGGTCACCCTTAGGGACTATCTTTGCTAAATATTACATGAGTCAACTCGAGAAGATGTTATTGCACACCATGGAAAATAAGCTACACACATATTGCCGATATGTAGATGACATCTATATCAACGTCCAAAACGAAGAACATCTCGTTAACATCAAGCAGTATTTTGAGGAGAACTCCATGCTAAAATTTACTTAGGAATTGAGCACGGACAATAAACTTCCTTCCTTGCATGTTGAGGTCCACAACATCAATGGCAACTACATCACTAAAGAACATAGGAAAAGTGAGGACATGGGAAGATGCCTCAATGCAAATAGCGAATGCCCTGAAAGATACAAAATAAGCGTAATCGGCTCATACATCCGCCGAGCTTACAAATGCTGCTCTACGTGGGAGCTTTTTCACAAATAAATTGTAAGAGTAAAGCAAATACTTGTGAATAATGGTTTCTCAAACAGCATGATTGATAAAGAGCTCCAATCATTTTTAAATAACCATTACAAACATGCGGATAAAACTGTAAGTAATCATGGAGAAGTCAATAGCATTAAAGTGTACTACAGACACCAGATGTCCACTGCCTATAAAATAGATGAAAAAAAATTCAAGGAGATTATTAACCGTAACATCAAGGTTAAAAATCAAAAGGATAAAATCGAACTCATCATCTATTATAAAACTACAAAAGCCAGCAACCTTCTGATGAAAAATAATATCTGCCCAAACTCCTCGAATCTCAAGTCAACCAACATAGTTTACGAGTTCACCTGCCCTAATGAAGACTGTAAGCTTTAAAATAACTCTAAATATATTGGCATGAGAACTACTACACTTTCAAGGAGATTAATGAAGCATCTACAAAGCAGAGGGCCAAAAAAATCATATGGACAGTGTACATAATATTTACCTAACGAGATATATGCTCGTTGACAATACCATTATTGAAAGAAAAGAGGTTAATAAAGCGTGGCTTAACATTTCAGAAGCAATTTTAATAAATGAAGATAAGCCGGCCTTCAACAGTCAAGCGACAACAAGGAATCATACGTTAAAATTATTTTAAAAATTCCACGCACAAGTGTGGTCCATTTCACCTAACGTTACGTTCAACCAAGGAGAATTAATTTCACCTAAAAACCGTTTTCTTTTCCTTACGACCGGGAATCGAAGGCCAACTGCTCGAGGACCTCGGAACGATGATACATAGGACCCACCAACAACCGCAAGTATCGATAGAAAGAGAGATGGTTGACCACGGGCGCCCTATCCCTATTAAAGAGACCATTAACACCATAAGGTCCTTCAAACAAAGGGCTCCTGGTTGGTCTGGGCTCACTAATAACAACCTGGTGAATGCCCCACAGCAAATTATTCAGGGCATGGTGAACACCATGAACGCATCTCTGAATACAGGCTACTTCCCTGGCGGGTATAAGGTAGCTAAAACCATTTTTATCCCAAAGAAAACAAGCCCCCAGACTAAGTGGCTAACTATCGGCCAATCTCTCTCCTAGAAATACCCGGTAAGATCTTGAGAAAATTATAGCCGACAGGCTACAAAATCAACTCGACAAGTTGGGAGCGGATAAACCACAAGAAGATGGGTTCAGACCAAAAATGGGCACGGAAACGGCCCCGGTGCTCCTAAGTAAAAAGATAAAACATTGCTGAGCTAAGGGTCAATATTTTGACATCGTGATGAGGGACGTGCAGAAGGCCTTCGACAAGGTTTGGATGAGTGGACTACAATACAAGATCCTAGGTTTCCAGCTAAACCCAGTCCTGGAAAGGATCCTCTGTGACTTCATCATGGACAGAAGGGCGCGTATCATGATCGAAGAGCGCAAGGGACCAGAATTCGAGCTCGAAGCGGGCGTTCCCTAGGGAAGCTTCCTGAGTCCTTTGCTTTACCTGGTCTTCACCATCGACCTCCCTAAACAATATACCGGGACACGATGTATCTGCAGTACGCAGATAACCTCACGCAGATCGTCTCCAGTAGTGTTAGGAAAGCAAGGGATCAGGCGATAAATACTATTGCAGAGATCTCGAATATCAATCAATAAGAGAGAACTTGGAAAATCCGGACAAATATGGAGAAATTCAAGATCTTCCCGCTGAGCCGCACGTCGACATGGTCCATTTTAATAGATGGGAGGAGATATGGCTGTTCCGCCGAAGGCACCATCTTGGGCCTCAAAGTCTCCGACTACGGATACTCGAGTCACTACAAGTAGAGGCAGAATATGGCAAGGAGAGAAATCTCCAAGCTATATAGGTTCCAAAATCTTAGCTTGGCGAATATCAGGAAAAAATACCTTATGCCCATCCGGGCTAAGCTCATCTACCCTGCAGGAGTGACTCAAGCGGCTAGCAAGTCCACTATGAGGAAGCTCCAGCGAGGGTAGAACTCTGCATCTCTCTGCATAAATAAAACCAGACGAAGAAAGCATCTTCAGCAGAGGGACCTGCACCGCAGACAGCGTTTGAAGCCCATTAATGTCGCAACGCAGAAATTGCCCAAAAAGGTCTGTTCTACAATGGCCAATGATATCATTCCAGAACTAAGAAGAACTGGTGACAGAATCAACATCTCTGCCAGATTACGCGGGAAGGTCACTCGAAACCGGCGTTTTCCAAGCACTAGACTCTGTCTTGAGAAAAACATAGCACCAATCTACACATAAACATAAACAACACTGAATACAAAGCATACACCTACGAGACGAAAAGTAAACACAACAGACCAAAACGCCAGGTTCTGTACTAAAATTTGAGCACTAATGAAGGCTCGAAAGCTTAACATCACGCGAAAACTAGAATATAAAACAAAGAGACAAATACAGAGAAAAACACAAAAGAAAAACGCACACAGGGACAAACAATAGACAACATCAACAAAACAAAAAAGAAAAAATAAATAACTAAAGAATAAAAACGCATGCGATGCCTCTCAAACAAGGGCAACCCTATCTTACTTTCATGAACTATCTTCTACCACTATCTAGATCTTTCACTATTGAGTACACCTGACTTTCACTTAACTTTTTGCCAGATCCTCACTCCACTACCAACATCGGTAAAGGAGGCAAGAAATTCCATAACGCTCCGAAGATGATCGAATAAGGTCGAATGCTTAGCATTTTAGTTTGGCTTTTACCAAACACATTCATTTAAAAAAAGAGATGAATACTAGAAAAATAATCCACCATCTACAAGATGGAATAAAAAAGATAGTTCGAAGAGGAGAAAGTTGCCAAAGGAAATTAATTAAGGCAACTTTAATACACAATGGTTTTTGACAAAATTTTATTCACGAATGACTGCTACTCAACTACACTAATATATATATATATATATATATATATATATATATATATATATAATGAATAACTCACAAAGTAGCACGTCAGGTTCGCAATGAATACAATTTCCTGTATGAAAAATGAAAAGGTGCTTCCAAATACTTTCGAAATATATTCAGTTCATTCTCAAGGATAACTACACGAGAAAATAATATAATAAAGGTATATACAAGCAAGTAAGAGATAAAGGACCGCCTCTATGATAAGAAATCACCAATGATGAAGTAAGAGAGGGAAGGGTAAATTCACATTAAGATATAGCTATAAAAGGTAGCAAGGTCAAACTGAAAGGCAGGAAAGAGTCAAGAACATAGCCAAAAGGGTTAAAACGATTAACGGATAAAGCGATAGTCTCAAGAGGGAGATTAGGAGAGACACGAGAAGTAAATTGAAACGAAGGGGGGAGGATAAGGAGAGAGAAAGAGAAATAAAATAATAAACAGTCGACCCCCTATATTCGCGGGGGATAAGGACCACGAACCCCCGCGAATATTGAAAAACCGCGGATAGTTGACGCTACCCCCCCCAAATACCCCCAACCCTTCTCAAACATCGTAATACGCCCCCCATATTAATTTAAGAAGTAATGTTTTGTCATGTTCATACACATACAGTACGAAATAAAGTATCAGAACACATTAAATTATTTTATTGTATAATATTTACTCACCTGGAGATAGTTTTCTTTTGATTGAACAATGATGATTGATGACTGATGATTGTAGGTGATGTTGCCTGGGCAGTTCAATGATGACGATGACAATGATGATGATATAACTGCACAGGGAAGCTGAGGAGATTCAAGACGATGCAGGGCGCTTAGGCATTGTTAATATTAAGGTGCAAAGAGCAAGAATTATTCAGGCTGTAAAACGATTGAAAAACGAGAAATATAATACGCAAAATTACGAGAAATACACAAATGACCGCTCACACACGTGGGACACAAGCGGTACTGAATGGAGCGCGGGAAATCAGTGCATATACTGTGCATACTATAGTCGAGCGAGAGAGATATGAACGCTGATTGGCTGGAATCATCCCGTCTCAGCCAACCAACACTTACGTTTTACGACTATGTCCGTAGGAAATCCGCGAACGTCAGGAAATGGCGCAAGTTTTGAATTTTCAGGTCCCCAAAAAAATTTTCCGCGGATAGTTGAAATCGCGGATGACGAAACGCGAATAGCTGAGGGTCGACTGTAAATACAAAATCAATACAATAATTAAATTGACACATCGAGTTCCCATAAAAATAAAAATTGCCCCCACCCACCCCAAAAAATAGGAATATAAGTCAAAGCTAATTTCTTTAAGAATGAGTTTTTCATAGCAACATCAATTTTAAAGAGTCCAGGTGAAATGTTAAAGTTATTAAATTGGTTTATACATGAACATTCAATAAGGTTTCTTTTAATTGAGTCATTTGATCGAAAAATAACCAATTAATCCAGTGGTTATTTTCGGACATATGCACAAAAAATGCATTATTATTCACAGCTCTCCTATTCTAATGATTTATGGTGAACTAAGCCAAGATCATATATATATATATATATATATATATATATATATATATATATATATATATATATATGTTCAAGATTAATGAAATGGCTGAGGTAACCCATTTCCATGACTGAAAGAGTCAAACACAGGTAGTCATGATAGAGGCTCCGTCTCTTAATCTTGTGAGATACACAAACTTATAATTAAATTATTTAAATGTAGAAAAAACTATATATAGAGGATGCAAGGGATATCTCAATTGAAAGAGAAGTTTTCAGGTCATATTTAACGCATTTTGAAACATTTTAGAGCTAAACAACTAGGTCATTGAAGCAGATGGTGTCGCTAAGCTCCTGCCGTTATTATACTCTAATCTCCGAGATTTTTTCATATCCCTTCCGCCGGAGGCAACGATTGACTATTCGACGTTGAAATTGGAATTGTTAACCGTTTATAACATTGCGCCCGATTTCTACCGCGTTAATTTTCGTCACGCCCGTATAGAGCCCAACCAAACTTTTCGACACATTGATATACGCTTCTGAAACATTTAACATTCTGGCTCAATTCTTCAAAAGCTCCCCACGAGTATGAAGCGTTAGTTGATTTCATTCTGAAGGACCAGCTTATGGCTTCGCTTTTTTGATAAGATTCGATCTTTTGTGAAGGACCGGAGATGTTGCACATTCAAGGAATGCATCGAAGAAGCCGATGTATTCACCGCGAGCCACAATTGCTACCCTAAGGAAAGAAGAAAGGCTGAGCCCTCGTCCCCCAAAGGTAAAAGTGGCAAACCAAAATTTACACCTAATGACCCTAGTAATTTTGTCAAAATAAATGGCCCCTCCAAGCCCAGAAACATTTCTTCGTCTGAATCACGTGATGTCAAGCCATTCTTGTCGAATCCCCCTTCGCTATACTTCCCCAGGAGGCCCATCGTGCGTTTCTCCTGCGTTGTCGTAGTTCATTTGAAAACCAAGTGCCCTCAGAACTCCCAATTCCATTCTAGGTCGCTCAATCAAGTTCACAAAGTTTGTGCTACCCCTGCGCTACCACCGTAGCAAGTTGAACCGCCTCCCTATCCTTCTTATCCCCCAGCCGCGGCCATCAGGTAAACTTCTTGTTCGAGAAGAGCTCCCCAGGGAGCTTTAAGTTTGAGACCGGATCAGTAAACGGTTGCCGGGTCTCCAACCTTGTTCGGGATACAAGATTTAAATGTATTCTGGTGTCGGGTGAGCTGCTCCCCCCCGATAGCTCCAAAACATGATACGTTTGCTGTAGTACATGTATACCTTTGGCGTGCAAATTGATACCCCATCGTGAAATACCTTATTGAATGCGCGTATTATACCGGCTGGGCTGAAGTTGTAGCGGCCCCAATAAAGTTATGCACTGTTCTGGTCGGACAGTGTCCACGGGTTACTTCCACTCCTGTGAAACAACCCATCCTCACGCGATCCCAGGCAAAAGGAAGCAGAGGCAACCGCTTCCCTTGAAACCTCCTGCGACTCCAAGTCCAGTGGCGTTCTGAATGATGAATTCGCGAAAAAGCAAAATGACTGCGATTCACTCTGCCCCCTCTGAACAAAAGCTCATAATATGGTTCAGGAGTCTACCTATGGTAATAAAGTTGTTTCCTACGTCGTGAAGAACGACGTTCTGTACTGCACCTGCCTGGAAAGCAAAGGTTCCGAGGCCTATGCATTATTCACCCCCGGTTTGCAGGTCTCCCTAATATTAAAGACGAACCATGATAGGCATAATAAAACAGCTCAGAGAATTTTTAAATATTTTTATTGGCCAGGTGCGGCATATGATATCCTTAATTATTGCCGTTCGTGTGATATATGTCAAAAGACAGCCGCAAAATGACGCGTCAGACTCGCTCCGCTGCAGAAGGGGCCCATCATATCTGAACCCTTTGCCCGTGTTGCAATCGACCTGATTGGCTCCATTCACCCCCACCCCCCTCGTCCAGTGAAGGGCACAGCTTCGTTCTTACCCTCATTCATTTCGCAACCTGTTATCCTGAATAAGTATCCTGGAAGAAGATAGATAGTATCACCTGCGCCGAGGCGTTCATTTTTATCTTCTCCCGAGTCGCATTACCTAAGAAGAAATTATCCAATCGAGGCCGCCAATTTGCCTCTGAATTAATGAAGTACGTCGGCCAGCTTGTAAGGGTAAAACTTCTTTTCACCAACACCTATCACCCCGGCGCAAACGGAATGTTTGAAAGATTCAACTTTCATTGAAATCCATCCTGAAGAAGTTGTGCGCAGATCACCCTCGAAAGTGGCATAGATATTTACCGGTGGCTCTGTTCACCTACAGGAAAATCCTGCATCGCATATTAGGAGTTACCCCTTTTGAATTGCTTCATGGTCGGAACGTTCGAGGCCCGCTGAGCATTTTAAAAGAATTGTTTTCTAACCAAGAATTGGACCGGGAAATCGACTCTTTTTTGCCTACCTAGTAGAACTTCGGCATAGGTTATAAAAATGTGCTGAAATCGCTTTTCAGAACACGGACACGAACTTAGATCAATACCAAACATATTTTGAGTAAAAGTCTTAGATCGTAGATTCAAACCTGGCGAGGAAGTTTTATTATTACTCCCCACCGGGAATAATAGACTCCAAAGTCAATGGAAGGCCCCCTTTCCCTTCATCGAAATTCGCGGCCCGTTGACTACCTCATCCGTACTCCGTTTGAGGACAAGCTATATCACGTAAACATGCTCAAGAAGTACCACCACCGAGCGTGCATCAATAATATCGTGGCCATTGATGAAGAGTCAGCCATGGAAGCAGACTACCCCCTGGATCCGTTAAATGTGATGCAAGTGGCTTGCATTGAAAAAAGACAAGAAGTACCCCTTGACCACCGTGCCCCGCGCTACCGAATCCCAGTCATCAGACTCTTACGTTAACGCGCAGTTGCCCCCGATTTGAAGAATCAGTTGCAGCAGTTATTGAGTTACTTTGGAGAGTTGATATCCAAGGTTCCAGGCTGTGCAGCTCATATTGAGCATGATATTATTTTAACCACCCTGGAGGCTATTTATTCCAAGCAGTAACATCTATCCATTTATTTAAGCGAGGTCTTCAACGCAGAGGTTACTAAATTGTTAAATTTAAAGATTATAAAACCCTCCCAATCTATTTATTGTTCCCCCACTGTGTTGGTAAAGGCGTCAGACGGATCATATAGGATCTGCGTCAATTTTCGGAAACTTAATTCAGTGACCTTGTTCGATGCTGAGCCTATCTCCTTGATCGACCAAAACCTCCATCTCTTTGAAGAGGCCAATTACATTCCCGAATTGGACCTATGTAAAGCTTATTATCAAATTTCCCTTAAAGAAGGCCTAAAGAGATACACGGCTTACTCCAAAGACAAAGGCTTAATGCAATTCCACCGTTTCCCTTTCGGCTTGGTCACGGCTTGTAGTAATTATAACTGCATGATGCGTAGAATATTCGACGGGTTGGCAAACGTTACTTTTATTTCGATAACTTTTACCTTGAACTCGCGAGTGGGACTATCATGTGATCGCCCTTCAGTCCCTGCTGTATCGCGGGCGTGAATATGTACTCACAATCGGCCCCAGCAAGCGTCATTATGTTTATAGTACGATCGACTACCTTGGGTTTCACATTAAGAACAACCAATTGGCCCCCCAGAAGGAAGAAATCCACGCCATTGTGGAAATGCCTCGTCCGTCCAATAAGAAGCAGATAATATTCTTCATGGTTGGAATCTGCTTCTTTCTACCGCCGCTTCGTCCCCCCATTTCGCCTCTCTCTCGGCCCCTTTTGTGTGATTTGCTGGAAAGAAGTCCCCGGAACACATTGTCTGGTCCCCATTAGCTCTTTCCCACTTCGAACACCTGAAGGGAAAATTAGCTTCCAGCCCTATCCTCCGGCTCCTAACCCTAAAAGACATTTGGTATCAGAACCGATACCAGTAATGAAGGGCTAGGTTGCGTTTTACTCCAGTATAGCGATGATGGCGATAGTTACTCCTTCGCCTACGGTAGCCGTAAGCTTCTTCCGCGCAAGAAAAATTATGCCATCATCGAAAAGGAGGGTTTAGCCATTATAGGAGCCATACAGAAGTTTAGAATATATTTATTAGGTAAAGAGTTCACTGTAGAGAAGGATCACAAGACCCTCGCATATTTGCGAAATGTAAAAATCAATAATGGTCGCCTTATGCGATGGAGTTTATACCTCCAGAAGTATTAATTTATAATTAACTATATAAAAGGATCTGGAAATTTTGTTACGGATATCCTGAGTAGGGACCCACTAGAGCCTACCCCAACTAATCTGGGATATATTTTCTGATTTTAACTTTATGTTAAATCTGGTTCATTTTGTTTAACATATATATATATATATATATATATATATATATATATATATATATATATATTCAGACAATAAGTTTCTTTGTTCACAAATCAAGAATGATCCGGTAACCATTTGTATCGTTTGGATCAATTAATTCCCTGTATTTTATATTTCCCTTTTGTATCTTTTGTGTTGTCTGTTTTTTTAATCTTTTGTCGGTTATTTGTTGTGTAGCTCTAGTTTATTATTAACCTTAGGCGATCGACCTGGTCTGGACTAATGTTAGTCCTTGTAGCTCATGTGTTCTTTGTCTGTGACGAATTCACTTATTCATTGTGTTCCTGGATACTCTTTGTACGTAAATATGTCCAAGTCACCAAAGTTCGTCCCGTTCAAGGGCGGCTATTCCTGCATCCTCCCCCCTTGAGGTCTGGAAAATTAGAAACTTTGAATACCCATCCAGCGGTTGTCAGGTGTCACTTTTTTATAGTAAATCTTGTGAATGGGGGAGTTGTCGAGAATAGAAGTTCCTTGCCGACGTGTTCGCCGTCGAAACCACGAGGTCAGGCATGAGGTGAGTCAATGTAAGCGAGGACCGTGGGAACAGTCAGAATATCAAACTACTTTCTGCGATAAGCGAAGGGTTGAAATCCTAAACGCGCGCCTCTGTCGCCTCCTAGAGCGTTATCAAGAAACCCATACGGGAGTACTTCCCATCCCTCAAGCGCCGTATTGGTCCAATGAGAGGTTCTCCCGCGCCCACGTTGGCTGAGGCAGTAACAGTTCCGGCTGGTCTTTATATTTTTGGTCACAATTGGGCATCGACAGTATATGCCTGCCTTTTATAACAAAACACGTTATTCTCGATCGCGCTAAATTTCCTTTCGAGCCCGAAGGCTAGAATTCTACCGAAGGATCTGTGCCCCAGTCAATTGGCCCATCCTTGGTTTCGGTATATTTCGTTTGGCACGTATACTCCCTCCAGTTAGTGTTACTACTAGAAGTTAAACTCTCCGTGGTTAAAATCCCTCCAATAACCACCCGATTCCCGTTTCATCTCTTGAAGCCTCGAACCCAAGCTAGGCTGAGACAAATCCTCTGTAGCTTCCTTGCCAGTCATCTCTGTGTGTGTACGTACAGAGGCTCGTAAAACCTCTCGCCCACTCCCATAGAGTTCATACCGAGTATTCTGTTAGATCGATTATTGTAAACACGGAGTATCCATTGCCATTATTCTATTTTAAATTATTTATTGTGTATACTGTGTAAATATTAAAGTTTATTTTTGTTCCTAATTTTTAATAAGCCTCATAGCCCGCAGCCTTCTTAATTTAATAACGGCCAACTGCACTCTATCGTTTGTATTTCAATCCCTCGCACTCTTTCAGGGAAGTTAGGGAGCAGGAAAGTTGGTCCCCAACTTCCCCAACCTACCTCACTTCTATCCCCCCTCTCTGTCGTCACCAGAGTTGAGTCAAGGTCACTTGTTTGATGTTGAGCGTCCACACATCCCGGGTAGAAGTGACGTATATAATATTTGTCATTTAAAACCTAATTTTTCCTTCCTTTTTAATCTATATTATAAGCCAAATTTGATGAAAATATAGATGAAACGTCGCCAATGCCATAAAATTATGGTACTTTCAATCTTCTTCCAATTGTGTTATTGCTCCATATGAATTACATGAATCTAGTACCCCATTACTCCAGATATTTTCTCTTATATTTAAATATTACCAATCTGAACAAATTTCATAAAGGACTAATTGGGTATCAGGTTATTTGTAGCTATTTCTTAGTAAATTACTATATGCAATCACGTTTTATAAACACCCCCTTTAAAAAGAATTAATCATTATTTTATATAAACATTGGAAGAATTGCATTAATTTCTATGGTTTTAGGAAACATCGCCTTAGTTCCGTATTAGAGCTGAGATATAATGGATCGGGTTTTAAAATTTGATAGTCAAGTCTATCTGATTTCATGAATATCTATTTTTTATAGGCTCGGTATTTAGTGGATGTTGCTTTAGCAATTTTTAAACACCGTAATCAAGAGCTGAAGAGGTTTTTATTTTTCAAAACACTATTCATCAAAACATTGAATATAATTTGTAAACCACTGACAACCCCCTTAATTTTCGAAATACTATAATACAATAAACTAAAAATGACCTTGATAATTCAGTTCAAAGTAAACTTTCTAATATCAGGCTAGGATTAAGCACATTTTTCTTCTTTTGAACTTAAGTACAATATTCTTACATTAAAAATACTTTCTTTACTGCACATATATCTTATTCTAAACTTGCACTCTTAGAAATAGAGAAATTCAGTTCTTTAAATTTTTCTCTTTAAACGAATGTTTCCCAACAAATACATATAAAAACCCATCCGTGCCATTATTAATGCAGATAATAATCAGCCAAATCTCCAGGGATAACAGCAGCAAAAGACAAGCACTAATTAATAATCCCGAGACTGAGTATGAATAATAAAATTCCAAACAGATAAATACAACTTTCAAAGAAATATTTTTAATTACATTTCCAATCGCTTTTGTCAACTCTCTCAAAATACAAGTTTATTTACGATAAAAACCCTTTAAAAATGAACAGAAACAAAATAAAAGCAACTTAAGTAATATAAGGAGGGAAGAGTTCTTGAGCTATAGGATATTGTTCCTCTCTTAATGGTTTCAGGAAATAGGACACCCAAGTTTTAGTATTTAATTTGTAGTATTTTGTGTTTCAATAATTAGAAAACTCTTTTTAAATAAAAATGAAAGCGCACGGAATCTGATTTTCTTCCCTGGATGGGCGTTTTAATTAAATTATGACTAACTTGCAAGTTTCTGAGCACTTATATATATTTATATAAGATAAAGCAACAAAGGGTAACAGAGTACTAAACGCCCTAAGGGATTTCTTCTCTTCTTTCAACCCTTTAAAAAAGAACATTTGCTGAAACCCTGTCTTTATAAAGATATGATACGAAAGAAAATGTGTAAATAGGAAATACAATTAACGCAGCTCGTGCCCCAGAGAGGACATTATGATAAGATTTCAAAGCGTTAATCCTCTCTATTTTTAATTATGCGATGACCTATGTGTGCTTTCTCTTAGTTCGCTTTAAGTGACATTTATTCTAATGCACTCTTACGTTTGCTCTGAGTTCAAGTCTCACATGATGATTCAGATTCAAACATTCTCTTTCTTTCAAAGCAGCTAAACACATGAAGACGGTAGCTATAGAGATCAGCGGGTTAAATTAATATTTATTCATAAATATATATATATATATATATATATATATATATATATATATATATATATATCCAAAGAAATACAGTAATGTACATGTAAATGCAGGAAAGAAACCACAGTTTTAGGATCAATTTATTTACGAAACCAGGTTTCGACGGAAACCTCCTTCATCGTCAATCGCTGGAAAACTAATGAAATACAAAAGATATGCCTTACCTATGGACACAAAAATTTACAAGTCGGAATCGGATTAGGAGGGAGGGGCGATATAGGGAATCAGCGGCATTTTTGAGTAAAGCAAGTATAAATTTCTTACTTGTCAGTGATTAGAGTTGAATTAGCCATCGGAAATATTAAAGCTTGGAATTTCCTTTATAAGCGCCGATTCAATTAGACACCTATGTATTTAATTGTAAGAATTATAAATTATTTTTGCATTATCAATATTAATTAATAGTTTGATTTGACATGTGGAGAAACAAACTAGAAGAAAGAGATCCACGTCGCATATCGCATTTATGTTCCTTCATTCTGTTGGAGAACCTGCTGTTTTCGCCAATATATACTTAATTGCAATATTTGCAAGGAATATAATAAACTTACCGTTCCTTATTATTACAGAATTAGCTGGCGAGTAAAAAATGGTTTTAGCTTTATAATGACATTTATCTATGAACTAAAGTGGATACTGCATCTCAATAAATGTTTGGATGATCGCATTGATTTCATCCTGCAAGAAACAAAGATAAAAAATGCGATATGATGTCAGGAACAGGCAAGAAACTACGGACCTAGTAATTGATACGTCATGACATGAGAAATAATAATAATAATGATAATAATGATGGTAAAAAATTATGATAATAATCGCAATGATAATAGTAATGAAAATGATAATGTTTGTAGAAGAATAAGATTGAAGGGCGACTACGTGCTATGTACCCACATGGTCTCGAGATCATTGCATGGAGCTTTGAAAGCGCGTCTGATCTAGGGCAAGGGGGCGGTCCACGCCGTTTTATTACACCCCAGCTGTATTTGCTTAGGGACACATTTTCTTCGTCTCACATGGCCTTCCAGCCAGCTTTTCTGCCCTCGTGCATAGATCCAAGTTCTTTGAACATTCTACGCCAACTTTATCTCGGTTCCCCCAAAGGAGTCGCTGGCTTTTCCCCAAGATCGCACGAGTTATGAAAGCTCCCATCAGGCCATTAAAGCCATCCCTCAGACCGTCTCTATAATCCCCCGAATCGGTTTACCGTGTAGCACTTCAAGACTTTCCGCATAATACCACGTACAAGCCATCGGAGACGACGATGATTTTGATTTGAATGATTCGACAACGAATACTAAATCGACCTTTGTGAACTACGCCATAGCAACTAAGCGAGTATCTGACGAGGATTTCCATCTCCGAAGGCCAAACTACGTGTGCACCCTCATCTGCTCCGTGGGGTAATCCAACTTTCCCATTGCAGTCATCGTATCCCGACTGTCCCTTCCTTTCAACTAAAATGTAAGCAGTGCAACCATTGATGCCTACAGATTATTCTATAATCTGACCAACCCGAATCGTCTCATGCCTTAAATCACCGACCTGAACACGACCACTAATCCTATTATTATCCCTCCTGTGTCCCGTGTCGACATTTAAGCTCGCCTGTGCGATAATTCCCTTTAAACCCTATATATGTGTATATTCAAATTCTATTTCTTTTGTTGTTAGTATAGGTATATTTTCGTTATTGTCTTGTTTTTGCAACCTTAACGTGTACCAGCTACCAGTTAATCTTTGGAAAACTTGCACTCTGAATTATTTGTTTTAAAAGGACCCCGCAAATTTAAAAGTAAACCATCCCGAGTGAATTCATAACTATTTGCAGACACAAACCGGCCAGGTCAAACCTTAAGCCAACTTCCACCCCAAAATTCCAAAGGGCCTATGCGGTATTTTAATCCTCTTGGCAACTTTTAGTCTTTTGAATTTACCTGATTTAATGATCTTATTTTATATTTATCTCCGCTCTTTCTAAGGTTTTTATTTCATATTAATTCATTTTGCTTTTTTGTGGGCGTTCCCTCTTCTCTCTATCATCCTTATAAATTTTACAATTTCAAATACTTCTGTTATCCCTTGATAAAGAACTTGAAATAAAGTTCCAAAGTACTTGGAATCCTCGTATTAATTTTTATTGTGGGCTTTGATATATATATATATATATATATATATATATATATATATATATATATATATATATATATATATATATATATATCTATATATATGTATATATATATATATATATATATATATATATAGAGAGAGAGAGAGAGAGAGAGAGAGAGAGAGAGAGAGAGAGAAAGAGAGAGAGAGAGAGCTACAAGGAGTTACAAGAAAAATAAGTACTCTAGAAGAACTACGGTCCATACAAGAAGGGTACTTTTGGCGCAATCTTCAAAGGTGTCCGTTGGCAACCTCGAAGATCACTCGCGAGGATCTTAACGGCGAATTTTTAAGACTTTATCTAGTCTTAACTTGAACTGGTCAACAGATTCACTGTTGACAACTTCCGTCGAATGTGCGTTCCAACTATCACAGATACTGTAAGTGAAAAATTTCCCACACAGATCACGGTGGTATCGCTTCAGTTCAAGTTTGAAGCCGCGATTGCGCGTTCTGTTCTCACTCAGTGTGAAAATATCCCGGTAGTCAACATTTTTGAACCCTCGAAGTAGTTTAAAAACTTCGGTGAGCTGACCACGCAGTCTACGGGTTTCCAGCAAGAACATATCTAATTCCCTTAATCTTTCTTCATAACTTTTATGTCTGATAGAGGGAATAAGTTTGGTTGCCCGGGCTTGCACGCGTTCCAACATTGCGATATCCTTTCGAAACGAAGGACTCCAAAATTGTACGGCATACTCCAGGTGCGGCCGAACGAGGAAGTTGTACAGACAAAGTACTATCTCCTTGTTACGGTATCCAAACTGTCGCTTTATGTAGCTTAACATCCTTTGGGCTTTCTTCTCTGCCTCGATGCACTGTTTCAAGAACTTGAGGCCGCTAGTGATAGTTAGCCTCAAGTCCTTCTTAGTGTCACTTGATTCAAGAGCAGTGCCCTTAAGGATATACTGAGATTGGGGGTTTCTGTGGCCGATATGCATTACTTTGCATTTGTTTACGTTAAAAGGCATTTGCCACGTGTCCGACCACTTCCCAGTCTTCCCAAGATCTTCCTGCAGGTGGGCAGTATTTCCATTCTTTGCAACGTTCATACCAAGCTTGGTATCATCGGCAAATTTGGAAATTTTGGCAACCGTGTCACCGTCCATGTCGTTGACGTAGATGATGAATAGTAGTGGTCCCAGGACAGAACCTTGAGGCACTCCACTAGTAACGGGCACCCTCTCAGAAGCCTGTCCATTCACCACCACCCGTTGCCGTCTGCCACTTAGCCAGTTCTCGATCCAGCCGGCTACTTTTCCGTCTATGCCCAGCGCTCGCACTTTCCAGGAGAAGGCGGCGGTGTGGTACCTAATCAAAGGCTTTCTGAAAGTCTAAGTACACCACATCCACCCCCTTATCCCGATCGTGCTCACTGAACACGAAGTGGAAGAATTCCACAAGGTTCATCAGGCATGACAGTTTCCTTCGAAGGCCATGCTATGAACTCCTCAGTAGCAGATTTGACTCTAAATACGACGTCATTTTGTCCACCATGATGCTTTCCATGAGTTTACTGACTATCGAAGTCAGACTGATTGGTCGGTATTTTGACGGTTGGTGTTTCTCTTTTCTCTTCTTCACTTTCCACTTTCCCTTGCGCACCAGTAACGATCGAGAGAGAGAGAGAGAGTCTGGCCATTCTACAACAATGTTAATGATAATAATAATAATAATGTAAGTAATAATAATAATTAAAAGATTATCGAATAAGCCTCAAATAAAAGCTTAGAAATTCAACCACCCTCTTGCTGACCCAGCCTCCCTGCTTTAGCTAACCCCAATGGCAACAACAAGCATTCTTCCCTTTAAGTATCAAAGTTCTTTAATACCGCCGACTAGTTTCCTGTGGTTTCACTGTTTTTTGGGGGCAAAAGACATTTTAAAGAAATCCCTGTCGGGTTCTTCCTCTAATCACCTTGAATTATATATTATTGGTTAATACTAATGTAGGAGTATCCCCTATCTTCAAAATGTATTCACATTGCCTCAGTTGTAAGAAATTTCCGCCCCATTAACCCTTTGAAAAAGTTAACTGGATAGTTAATGTAAAATCCATCCCACTGTGTTCAATGCTCTATATAACCATTGGCTCACTTGTAAAAATCTAAAAAACTTAGTCACTAAATCAAATAAAACCGAACCATTATTATAAAACCCCTGCTACTATGTTTAATCTTTTATATAACCACACCCACTGGAATGAGCATTTGAAAAATTATAAAACTTCTTCTGAGAGAGAGGACTGGAGGAAGTCAGACATAAAGTCCACCACCTTGAAGTTGTCTCATTACGTGCCTCTCTCCCGAGTAATTCGACATAACCGATGTAGATCTTCAAGCGACTGGTAGTCTCCTCCTCCGTCTATCATCGTGCTTTCTCCAATCGTGTCAGAGGACGTTCCGAGGTTCGTGCCATCTCCAGTCGTATAAGAAGACGTTACGACCCGTAAACTGGCGTAATTTCTCCCACCAGTCGTATCAGGCAACATTCCGAGCTTCCTGCCTCCTCCAGTCGTAAAAGAAGACGTTACCAGCCGTTAACTGGCGTAAACGTCCATACCAGTCGTAACACTAGCGACCTTGAATTTTTAGGGGGTGACCTACAACCCTCCTATTTGTTCCCGGCATCGTCTGTGAACTTCTCTCCGTTTTTTTGGCCCTAGGGTGGTTCCGCCTACAGCTACTTACGAAGGAAAGGAAGAATAATCTTTGGGACAAGAACGAGACAAATCATTCTCCCTAGTGGCCTAAGAAGAGGCTTCGCCATTTTTGTTTTAAGCGCCTGATCCAATTTGCTCCAGCAGAAAGTCCCATTTCTTCAACATTGATCTTCAAGAACTACACTACTGCCAAACCATTCTATAATTTTCATATTTTCACGACCTTCTCTACATGTGTGACGTCTTCAGAATCTTCGTCTTTCATAAAAGTAACGTTAAAGAATCTTTTTAAATTTTGTTTTTTTTAGTCAAAACTAAACAAACTTTCCTTAAAATTAAAGTAATTTTCGTGGTATGACATTACATTATATTAATACCATATTATATCTATGAGGGAGGGACCAATAACTTGAAAGCGAACCGACAAAAGGGACGGAAAACCACGAGTTCAGACGGGCTGAAGAGCGAGAGAGTCCAACGAGATCAGGTAAATTATGGACAATGGCAAAGTTCAAGGTTATTTAAAGAGACATGTAAAGAAATAGAATTTTATTTACACAAAAAAATAATAAGAGAATTGAAGGGTAAAATTACCTCAGAGAATTAACGGGCAAAAATCACATCAATAAACGAAGGGGGGAAGATTAACTCAATTGGGTTACTGAAGGGGGAAGGGGGGTTGGCTTACGGATGTCTTCTGCACGTAAAGTGAGGCCGCTCGGACTTCAGAGCGGGAGGTTGGAGTGATGACGGTTCTCCAATAGCAAGGGGGGAGGGGGTAACTTCCGGTCCAGGGAAGAGTATTTTGGCTACCCGAAATGAGGAGGGCTTTGACAGGTGTTGATGAAAGAAGTCGGGAAAATCACTCGGGTTGATTGTTCAGTGGAATTACCTCCTGGATGGGGCTAATTCCAAATGCACAAAATAGTCCAGCTGTCACTTTGCTTTGTTGCTAGCACTTGACTTGGAGCCATGGGGAATCTTCTGGGTTCTGGGCTCTGGGCAAGACTTCTCAACTCTGTGTCTCCTCATGGGAGTCGAACACTATTTATGTCCGAGGCTCTCCCCGAGGGGGGTTAGCCAGAAACAGCTCTACTCTCGAATAGCCTCGAATCTTCTTGCAGAGGCTATTCTAGTCCACGTAAAGGTGAATCGTAGGGGACGCGGTTCGAGGCTACCGCTTGTGGAAGGTGAGAGGACGGGGGGGTTAGGCTTACCAATTAAGGCCTGACCGCGGCTTCTGCAGTGCGTGGAAGTTCCGTCTGCTCAAGAGATTCCACGTATTTACAATAATAAAATCTATTTCTCAAAGCAGAACAAATCAATATATTAAATATAAATTATATAAAGTAAATACAAGTGAAATTTTATATTAAAAAACTCAATTCAAATCAACTTTTAATCGAAAAAGTGAATAGTGAAATGAAATACACTTTTTAATATATCAACTTTAAATACAAAAGTTAAAATTTTAACTAAATATAATATTTTTTTAGAAGCAAAACTTTAGAATTTTGTGTTTTATCATATTTCATTCTATTTTTAAATTAATATTTAGTTAAGAAGTCATCCTCCCTGTTTGGTTAATTACCACCCTATGAGGGAATATAACGATTTCTTAGGTTTTCAAGTATCTCCCACTCCCCGCGACCTTCAATCCCTGTCATCACAAATACTGACACCACAATGACAACTGCAGTTTCTACTGTTGCTACTACTATTCCCACTCATAATGTTTCCCGACCAATTGGTGCAACCACTCCCACAAACCAAGCTCAACAACAACCAACAACATATATAATCCTCAGCCGTTTTATTGCTCTTCCAAATAGTGTACTTTTGTTTAAAGGTTCTATCAATGGGAAATTTACAGAACGACGGGTGCAACCATGGTTAAATTCATTAGAACAACACTTTCTTAGAGAAAACATTATACATGATGACATTGATACTTGATACAAAGGAAGGGAATGCACTATATGCAGTAACTTACTCCCCAGAACTAGCCCAAGCTAATGCCTAGCTAGATTTTAAGACACAGCTGATAACATGATACAAGCACACAGCACAAACCCAACCACTAACCAAGATGACTTCTTTTTTCCAAGCTAGATAAAAAACAGAAGAAAATGAGGACTTAAATGACTTTTTAAACGTCTCTCATAAAATGTTAGGAGAAGCCCTTAGGGCAGCAAACGATCAATTTAACATTGCATTCACCCCCCAGCAGTATAATTTCCCTATGGCTATCGTTGTTTTTCAAAATCTCCCAACTATTGCAATGAATCAATTTTAGGAGATTTTAGACATAAACCAAAGCTTAAGTGAAACTTTGAATAAGATAAAAACCAAATATAATGAGCTAACACTCCCCAGGGAAGTCCGAGACACTCCGGTGAATATGATGCGAGTAATAGAAGTCAATCCTATAACCTCCCGAGGAACACTCTAACTAGAGAATCATCACGTCTACCAAGTTACCCACAACCTTAGAAAATCTTTCAAACAACCTTGCCTTTGCTTTAACTGTGACAGCCATGGTCATGTACTTCCTCAGTGCATATATCCTCCCAATTGTTCTTAGTGTCGCGATCATGGCCACATACGTGATGATAAACCCCATTGTAGAGATAAGGCATATCCTGCATATAAAGAATACTTAAAGAGCAAAACAACTAATCAAACAACATTTTAATTAAACAACGAAAGGTAAAGCGCTTACAGGATCATACAAGTTATAAATATACTATAACCCAGCCTACTGTGTAATTGAGTGGCGTTACAGGCAATCATATTCTTACTTTGGGAGAGATTGATTTACTTTTGAATTCCAATGACTCGATTTACAGCTCATTGTTGTATCGTTGATGATAATGGAGCGAATTTCGATGCCGATATTCTGTTATGCAATGATTTCTTTTCAAAACGAATGGGAAATATTCCCAGCCCAAAATTTAGTAAGATGTCATTCTAAGTTGCATTCCTTAAAGGTCCAAGTGAGACATTTTTGTGGTCTGGCTTCTCATAATCCTTTGCAAGGAAGCTTGCTTAATCTTAACTACAGTCACAGTACTGTGACGCCTAATAATCCTAACAATTCTGAACAAGACAGAATGATGTACGGCAGTTCAAAAGGGTGGAATGCAAAGCATATAGGACAAGTCTGCCCTCACTGCCTTAACCAATGTAGTTTTAGCTGAATCGCTGGCATATCGTCTGTATATGTATCCTAAAGAAAATGTAACCTTAGGTCCAATGGAAAAAGTTTGTTTCCCTGTAAAAATTACTAATTCCGATACCTTTGGTAAACTTTTATACTGTCATCACTGATAGGGGTAACAAAACTAGTAATGTTCTTTTAGCCCAATCTATTGCTAAATCTAACGAATCTATGATTCCTATAGCTTGTATAAATAAAAGCTATAAGCCTGTTACCCTTACCAAAAAAAACAAGCAATTGGCCATGCCTTTGCTCTAGAATTAGATTGTAACCATAGCCGTAAGATTAATCGTGTTACCGTTTCTACCAACTTAACCCTTTTAGAGTTCAAATATAAATATCGGGACTGTCTCCAACACTCACTTCTAAATTCCCATGAGCTCAAGGATCCTCGAGTTTTGGAAGCACTCCCCTCCTTGATCTTTTAACTAAACCAAAGAAGTGATTGCTCTTTCTGGAGAGCCATTAGAACCTCGTGCAAAGCCTATTTACATACCTCCCTAACGCACTCCGCATTCTCAATTAAAAATTGTAGAAGGACATGTTGAGGAGGTGCTTGAGCGTGGAGTCATTCAACCCTCGATCAGCCCTTGGTAAGCTCCTCTGATTTTAGTATCAAAGAAAAATGGAGACACACGCCCTTGCATAGACTCCCCACGTTTAAGTCAAATTACTGTCCCTAATAATTTCCCCCCAAATCATGTGCGATAAACCCCTTTCGTTCATTTTTCATTGATATGTTGGTAAAGAAATTTTCGGCCCCTGTCATTCCTGTACATACGGGAACTGTAGAACCATACAGAAGTAATTTTTTTCCGGAAAATGTAGACGTTTGTTACTGTTTACTTTTCTATTTGTTCCACTTTCTCCTAGTTTTGGCTAGGCTAAGTAATCTTTCTTATGCCATAAATTTATCCTCCAATTTCTTTATTGCTCCTAATTCAATTATATTCCCTTACTTCGAGTAATATTCTCCATGTAGCCGCGTTCTCCCTTAAGTTTTTATTAGCCTATTCCTTTTGCTGTATTATTCCACGCCTGAGTGTCTCGTGCGTGATCTTGAGACAGACTCATTCATTCGACTCCATCCGTCTGTTCTTCTTCGCTATAATTCCAATTTACGTCTTTCTACCCGAGTTAATTCCCTTTCCTGTCTTTTACCAACATTATCCGTGATTATTTGTTGTTCAAAAAATATATATTGTTATCTTAGTTTCGTATCTTCCATTCACTTCTGTTTCGTTTGTTGATTTTGCTAGTCTGTTCGTTCTTTAGTATTCACATTCTATGTATTTTTCAAAATATTCTTCTATTCTAGTTATAAGGCGCACCTTTATACGTATGACTCATTTTCCCCACTTTAATATTCCAAGCTTTCTTAGCGCCTCTAACTGCCTTCTTTTATGATGTCAAACACATTTAGTATGTTACAAATGCTATGCCTCATTTCCTCAGACGCATCCATCATTCATACCTTCCTCGGAATAAATTCTAGCTTTGATTCAATCCCGTGGTCTGCCGTGACATCAAACTATTCCTGCAGATCTTTATTTTTGTTCATTATCATCCCATCATCGTCAAATCCTAGACAGCTGATATTTATATCACCTATCCACATTCCTCCTCTGATACACTTCAATCTTTTAGTAGTTCATCAATGAATAAATGAACAAAAATGGTGGAGACATGGTACATACCTGCCTCACTCCCATATCACTTAGCATTCATTCATTTTCCACCCGTTTAACAAAAAACACCTTTGCCCGATTTCTTTGATATAAACGCTTAATCACATTCGAAATATATATATTCTCACAGTTTCATTCCGTCTGTCTTAGCCACTACAAAAGCGAAAGTTTTTGTTTACCACGAATCCATTTTTTTTCTCTACTCAGCATTTTAACGAGTATGACGCGTTCTTATTCTCACTAAGTTCGTTCGGTTTTCTTAAATTTTAGTTAAGGATTCTTTGTTTTAATATTTATGTTAATGAATTTATGGGTTCAAAGCGTTCGTTCACTTCGAACCACTTATACTTGTTTGCTTATTATGACATTTTCTACCCTTATTACGTAACAAATACGTGTTTGTCGATTTCTTTCATCTGTTTTTGTCTTTATTTTCTGCGTCCATAGGATTTAATTCATTTGGCGAAAATCTTTCTCCTACATTCATATCTACTATTTGTCTATTATCTTTAATAAATTAATTATTTTACATATAACAACATTTAAACTTTAGTTTTGTTGTTTGGCTTCATTCACTATCAATTTCTTTAGGTACGGCTATTTCATTTCTCTTTTCTCGTAAGAATTATGCGAATTCTCTTACTCTATTGGATTACACAACCTTCCTTCTTTTAGATCTTGCTAAATTTTTGTTGCAATTATCTTATTTGGTTTGTATATAGATCAAAGGCCTTGCGAAAGTTTTTGTATACTTTAGCACCTCTCTAAAATATTAAGAACCCATTTGCGCACTTTATTGAGAACATCCATACTCTAGTTAAAGAAACCAAATCTTCATCTTCCCTGGAGTATTAATAGAAAGTTTGGTAGAGTAAAATTAATGAGAGGACATGCTGACATACTGTTAGATTCTACGGACCGTATAACAGTCCAAGAAAATTTGCTAAAATTTAAGAAACAATTAAGAACCCTCTCTAAATATGCCCTCGTCTCTGCTTACTCAAGAAGTCACACATCAAGCTACACCAACATGCCCATACTCTCTATTAAAATCAGATCAGATCATTCAACTTAACATTGGCAATAACATTTTGGTTTCATTCGAAGGAACACCGCAAATCACATACACCTGTTTTGGAAATCATTCTGTGTTCAAAGTTTAATCACCTTATCTAATCCCTACTGGTTGCTCCATTCCCACTGATCTGCCGAAATCCATAACCCTCACAGAATAACTCTTAATCAGACCTATCCTCTCCTCAACTTTGAAGCCAAAACCATTAATTTAACGTGTTGAATATATCTGCCTCTCAAGTAACCCTCCTTCCCGAGTTACATGCAACAACTTGGGATGATCACTTAAATACTTATCATTATGATCGATGATACTCGTATGTAACAAAAAATTATAGGCCCAATTACTTACCCCACTGCCGCATTGTTTATATGCGCCATTGGCATCCTATGCATAAGGTCGAAAATAAGTCTAGTAATGTATACGCAGCAGCAATTCTATATATGCTAAATATGCTATACATGCTAATTTCCTTTACGAATAAGCCCATATAGGATTAGACGAGATTGATGTATACTTAAGATTTTTACTTAATTTAGTTTATTTCATTATATATTGTACCTATATAGTATTTTTTTGTTCCAACTTATTTATTTCAGGTCAAGCAATGCGTTTGCATTTTAGTTATGTAGTAGTTTTGTGTTGATTATATGATAAATTCAAGCCACACCAACCACACCAACATGCCCATACTCTCTATTACATCTAAATATTATCATTTTGGGTCAAGTATTTTTTTTGTTATTTTTTTTAGTTTCCCTTATGATTGAAATTATTTATTTAGTTTAAGAGGGGGACAGTGTTAGGATTACATCTTTACATATGATCAAACTCCAACTGCACTGTTATATTAATAATAATAATGATAATAGTAATAATAATAATATTAATGGTAAAAATAATGATGATAATAATCGTAATGATAATGGTAATGAAAATGATAATGTTAATGATAATAATAATAATGATAATAATATTAATTAAAAGATTATCAGATAGGAATGAAATAAGAGCTTAGAAATTCACACAAATGTACATTATCTTCCGAAGCTAAAAGTGCAGTATATGACGCATTCCATTTTCCCCAACCCCATTCTTTTTGACCCAGCCTCTCTGATTCAGGTAATTCCTATGGCATTGCATTAATTCGACTGATTGACATCCAAAATGGTTACTCGGCAGTTGAATGCCTAAAGACTATAAACTTAAAACCGACCACACCACCACAAATAAGATCACACCATAGCTTAATCTGCAGGCACCTCGACTCCTGGGTCGAGTTCCACTCGGCAGAAGAGATTCAAACTGAAATTGATCGGAACCACCCATGGCCAAAGGTAGCTGGGGTTATCAAATTAAAAAATTACACGCACGTGTTCAAGGTTGTTTTTGAGGACACGGCTATGACTCAAAAAGCAAAGAGTAGATGGAACGAGGAGAGTTTGTCGACTTAAAAATGTGCTTTCGGTGCTACAAGTACGGCAAACACACTACGTCCAACTGCCCTGAATAAGACTTTACTTTATGCGCCGGCCGCGACCATTTTTGGCGTGATTGCAAAAGTAACCCCCCCAAATGTTTGAATTGAGAAGGCACCCACTGGACTATGTCTATGGCATGTCCGGTTAAAAAGCGAGAAATTCAAAGACAAATCCAAATAAAACGCGATCCGAAGAGAACAAGACCAACTCAACCTAAGCAAAAGTAGCCAACGACGCCATTGCCGAGACTAACAACCAAAAGACATTCCTCCACATAGAAACGAGAATTCACCAAAATAATGTGCTGCATTTACTATGCGCATATTGCAAATATTACTCGCCCATGTAGCTTTTCCACAGGTTGAGGAAGAAGTTCTTGAGTTTTTTTTAATGTTGTGTTGATTTAAGTTTTGGTTACGTGATTTGTGCACATATTAAGAAATAATAATAAATAATGAGAGCGAAATTTGCAAAGGTTAGGTTACGTCTCTTAACAGCGTACACTATTAGGCTTTTGCTTAGGCTACGTCTTGAAGTTGAGTAACAAGTCATTGCGGTTTATTTAAAAGTTGTGTTAATTTAATTTTTGTTCTGGACCCTCAAAATGGAATGTCAAGTTGAAAGAAAGGCGCATTTACGACACTTGTTGTTATTCATTTTCAATCGAGACGGGAACAATGCAAACGCAGACAAAACTCGTCGCGATATTTGTGCTGTGTACGGAGAAAATGCTTTATCAGAAAGGACCGCTCCATGGTTGTTTCACGTTTCAAAAACGGTCATTTCAATCTTAATGGGGAAGAACGTTCTGATCGCCCCATGAAAATCCTCGTCAATCGACTAGAGAATTGGCTGTACAATTGGTGTGTGATCGGAAAACTGTAGTGAATCACCTTCATTCAATGGGGAAAGTGCAAAAACTCGGTGCATGGGTTCTGCACGCTTTGAGCGAAAGCAACAAAGTTCAACGCTCCACGATTGCCACAGGTTTGCTTGCTCGTCACAAGGCTACTTGTGGATATAAGGATAGATTTATTCACTGCATCATCACTGGCGATGAAAAGTTGTGTGTTTATGTCAACATGAACCATCGAAAACAAAGGCTTAGCCTCAATAAAAAAACACTTCCGCGATTAAAGCAAGGACTTCATCCACGAAATACAATGCTGTGTGTGTGTGGTGGGATTGTGAAAGCATCATTCTTTATGAGCTACTTGCGAACAACGAGATTGTCAATGCAGAACTCTACGTTCAACAAATGTTTCGACTCGCCGAAGCTATTGATGAAAAGCGACCTCATCGACGTTATGGAGTCCTTCTACAACACGACAATGCTCATCCTCACATTGCCAATATGACAAAAGACGCCATCGTAACGCTAAATTGGGAAATCCTGCCGCATCCTCTATTCGCAAGACTTGGCTCCATCGGATTTCCATCTGTTCCGATCGCTCTCCAATAATTTGCGCGGCGTTTCGTTCAATACTGATGTGGAATTAAGAACCTGCTTAGACGAATTCTTCAAGTCAAAGTCCAGAGATTTTTATTGTAGAGACATCGAAAATCTAGTTGAACGTTTGGAAGAAGTCGTATATAATAACGGAGAATACATTATTGATTAAATTGCATATTGTTATCAATTAAAAATGAAGTTTTTCTAAAATTGTTAATGATAATGAATAAATTTGATAACAGCGGAAGAACTTATTCCTTCACCCAATAGAACGCGAATAAACGTCTACTTTAATCCCACTCACTAAAGAACCAACACTACACAAATGGCAGGCAAACTTACGAATAATACATATGAATGTCAATAGGTGGGACGGAAAATGTTCCATATATGGCAATATTCTGCGACAGAGGGACCCTGACATAGTACTTATTTATGAACACGGACTGTCCGCGCAAAAACATTTAAAAAATTTTAATACGTTGTCATTAGCAAAAATCACGGTCAGTAACGCTATGACGGCTGCGGAATAGCTGTCAAGAAGGAATATAATACAGGACTCTGAAAGACATAGAGGAATCATAACTTGTCATTAAAGTAGATACTGTCCTAGGGGCACTGGTCTTAGCCACGGGGTACCAACCCGCAAGACACGGCTATGGGCCGATGCACAATTTCTTGCAGGTATTTATCTACCGGAAGAACGTTATCTTCGCTGGAGATTTAAACGCAAGATGCGCAGCGGCAGGTTATACCTCCTACAACAATGCAGGTAGAAACATCGAACTACTCCTCGACAGACAATACATGGCAAGGATCGGACCCAAATTCCCGACGTATATATCCGGAACAACAGCCACGAATTCCGATATAGTCTTAATTAGTATCAGATTTCCTTACAATTACTACATTGAACCGGGCCCCATCCTCCCGTGCGACCACCAGGCTATCAAAATTACAGTAGGAGTAAATCCCAGAATGCAAAAGCTACAAGCAAGCGAACTTGGAAAATTATAGAAATTGCCTCTTAAATTACATCCCCGACCCCTTATATGATGCTAACCTAGAATAAATAGATGAGGAGCTGGATAAACTTACTGATTACCTAATCAAATCGATCAAAATAGCATTCTTCGTATCCCTTATAAACCCATCCAGCTCCCCACTGGACCCCTCCCATGAGAGCCATGACCCCAAAATATAGGGACCTGTTCAATGTAGTAGCGCTGATAGCCTCAAATCACAATACCTACAGAAGACTAGGACAAAATATTACGGACAAGCAAATACTACTATTGGACATACTACTAGACAGACTCGACATAGAAAAAGACTCACACGCGTTCTGACAGATGGTTAAACGTCTTAAAGGAAAACCTCCACAAAAAAATCACAATTAATCACAACGGCCAAACAATTACTGAGACGGAAGAGATTTAAGAAATCTTTAGAATTTTCTGGTCTTCAATCTTCAAAATTGCCCCGGAAGAAAAATACAATTACGACCTCGAATTCGAAACTGACGTAATACAACAGTTAAACACAAAAATACACAAAACCTCTCCTCACTACTGAGTGTCACAGGAAAGATTGATTTATGGCTATGGCAGTAAAGTTACTGCCCTAGAACTCTCCGTTTCTCTAAGGTACTTTCATCAAAGAGCTTCGGATATTACGGGGCTGACCCGCGAGAATTTCATCTAGACCCCACTCTGAACACGGGCTATTTCCCCGACCAATGGAAATTGGCCAAGATGATTTTCAACCCTAAAGCAGGGAAGCCCCCAGGCTGCTCTGCCAGCTTTCGAACGATATCTCTCAAAATTTGCTAGCAAAGTCTTCGAGTGGGTATTGGCTAACAGAGTCAACTCTTTTCTCGATGAAGCCACCTTGCATAATGAGCAGCAACACGGCTTCACAAAGAAAATAGAGACTGATACGGCACTAGCCGTCGTTACCAAAAAGCTTGCGAAGATCAACGCAAAAAAAAGGCATGCCGACCTGGTGCTCGCGTTTTCAAAAAAGCTTTTGACAAGGTTTGGCAGAGAGGCTGTCGTGGTACAACCATTCTATACCATACACTACTCCTATATTATGTGGGAGGTGACTTAATCACCTACTGCAACGCTAAGTGTTGAAGGACTGTTCACAGGGATTAACGACAGACTAGGAGGTCACACTTAAGGCGTTGGGTTTCAAATCCTTAATATAATTAAAAAGAGTGCATAAATAGTTGGCGAGATTTATTTGAATAGGCCGAGAGTATCGTTCAAGGTTAGTTAAAGATGAAACAACAAAATATAATTTTATTTACAAAGATTAAAATGAGAAAAATAATAGAAAAGAGGGAATTATTTAAATTGAGATAGTCTCTTAATAATTATTATGACAAGGGATTCTCAAATGGAATTAAATGATTAATTTAACTAGGCTCAGATCAAAAGGGGGAGCTTGAAAATGCTAATAATGGAGGGTATTTCAGTCTTACGGGTCGATGACTTCGAGGAAAGTCCTTCTTGCGATGAGACGAGTGGGGAACGATCCGATGAGACAAGTGGAGTACGATCTAAATGAGGCAGGTGGGGCACGATCCGAACCAACCTTCCAACGAAGATAGCCAAACTTCAAGGATGACGTTTGACGGGAAATGTGGGAATTCTCGTAATTCCAATTGAAAGAGGAATCTTCTTTTCCTCAAAGGTAATTGATGGAGATTTTTTTCGGCTCGATTAAATGAAGGGTGACTTTAGCGCAAATTCAAATGATCACCGTTTACAGAATCTACCAATTGACTTGGGTAAATTATGGCTGAAGAAGACTTCTGTCTGACGAACGATCACAGGACGAGACGATAAGGACGGCCCTGAGGTGTGGGCTCAACTCTTCGAACTACAGAATAACCCAAGTATTTGTATGCCCGATTCTGGAGGGAAAGGGGCAGTTTGGATAGAGGAGTCAGAAGCTCCAGCTACCTTAATCCGGAGGCAGAGTCAATTCATCATTTAGCAGCAAGAGCGAGACAGCGGCTCTTTCACGCCTCGTCACCAGGGGTGGAGGAGGTTTGGGACGAGTTCGCAGGATTGGGAAATATTTTCCCAACGTGCTCAGGAGTTGAAAATTCAAGAATTTTCGAACAGGAAGTGACGTCGTCCATGCCGCGATACCATAGCACGTAATCTCCGATAAATTTGGATGGGGGGAGGTTAGAGGTTGTTCTTTTACAGAAGCCTACACTTTAAGATTATTTAAGTAGGTCTTAACCCCATTCTTGAGAGGATTTCGTGCGACTACATAATGGGGAGAAGATCATACATACAAATCAGAGAACATAAAGGCTCCAACTTCGAACTCGAAGCAGGGGTCCCTCAAGGGGGCTGTCTCAGTCCGCTTTTATACCACATTTATACACGTGACCTACCACAACCTCTCTCCGAGGGTACGATATACGTACAGTTCGCTGACGATATATCGCAAATTTGTACCGCCGCTTATGTTCACAGGGAATTTATGGCGAATAGTACGGCTAGGGAGATATCTAACATCAACTCTCTCGAGACCAGATGGAAGATATCAACCAATGCCCCCAAATTCAAAATAATTCCCATGTTTCGCAAAACATTCAACGATGTACGTGTAGACGGGGAGCGAATCCCCTACTGCATGGAAGGGACGGTTCTGGGGCTCAAAATCACCACCAGGGATACACGACTCATATCGAGCGAACAGTCGCAAATAGCAAGAGAGTTTTAAGGGAATTTTATAGGTTGCGTGACCTAAATCCCTTAAATAAAATCAAGATACTCAATGCGTGCATTTGCTCAAGGCTCCTATACCCCCCGCTGCCGCTGAACGCGAGCTACGAATCCCACATTGCGAAACTACAAAAGATCCAGGACAAAGCGGTGTTTATCATCACAAACACACGAAGAAGAGAATACAAACGATAGAGGGAGCTCCATGAGCTATTGGCAACTGCCTGTCCCCGGAGTTCTCTCGTACACACCTAGACATCGAGGTCGCTCGACTAATAAGACCATTTAAAAGTAGTAAGGCACAAAATGACGGCGCCGTGACTCCAAAATACACATGACAAAATCGACAAATCCCCCAAAAAACTAGTGTAATGCTCAGGTTTCTTTAGTATAAATTCACATACCATCACTAAGATTAACTATTTTTAAAAAAATTTGCGACGAAAATCAAAAGCTAAAATTCATTTAGAAAACTTTTTCAAAAACCCGTAGCGGGAAAAAACCCCGCCCCAAATTAAGGCTTGAATGCCAATAAGATCATAAGACTATTTATAAACTAATTAAATTAACAGGTTTAATTTAATTAATAGAAACTATAAATTTTATAGTTTATAGAAAAAAATAAAAAAAAACGACAAACAAAAACAGCACCAACAAAAAAAAACAAACACAAAATACACCCAAAATAAAGGACTTAAACAAACAGAGATACCCTTTCACCAGAAACCTCCCACACTACCTCTATTCTTTAAACTCACCCAATTTCACCACTTTCCTCTCTCACACTCTCTCTTTTTCTCTCCCTAAATTTACTAACTTTTTTAGTCCGAATGTCTGACTATTTGACGGCTCAGTTCATCTGACTGCTCACATCGACCTACGCACTGCTAAGTTACGACAACCATTTGTCTTGAATAACTTTGCGAAAAAGTAAGCTTTTTTTGAACATACGATTTCGAAAAAAGAGAAACAGAAGATAGAAGAGATATATGCGTGAATCAGACTGATTGGAGAGATCTCCTGTTTCTGATTCACGGGGTTTCACTCTAAAACGATGATCTCCTTAAATTTCCTTGTCTCAATCTATTCATTTTTTATATATCTGATACTCTCCCGCTTAATTTTCATCTAGCAGAGTATAACTTGACCACCAGAAGACTATATATAGTGTAGCAATTTGTGAATAATTCCATTTCTGTTCATTCCCTGAAGATGACCTAACACGATCGAAAGGGTCTGGGAATAAAGAATGTCATTCGCGGATGTTTTTTCTCGCCTCGAAAACCCTGTTAAAAAACTTGTAAGAAATATTAAGAAAACACAGCTGTGGATTTCAATAATACATGCATACAACATGGCCTTTTACCTAATTATATATATATATATATATATATATATATATATATATATATATATATATATATATATATATATATATATATACCACCACTGAGCAACTATTTAACTTTTGTTTTCGAGAGATTTGGTTACTTTTTAGTATAAATGGTAACGCTGAAGGAACAACACTGCATTGGATTGGACCATTTCAATGAAGTCACAGCCAGCTGTGTGAGTCAGTTGGTATCTTTGCTTTAGAGTGCACATATGATGTTTTCTCTTATTTATTGACTGTCATTTTTTCAATGTATATATATAAACCTGTGATTGTTAACAATAGGCATTTTGTGTGTTTGAGATTATGTTTTTAACTATAAAAGAATTAAAACAAAATGAGTAAACACTGTTTATTTATTTTGGTTTAATTTTGTGTCTACGTGAGATACTGAAATGAGGCAATGATTTCGTCCTACACAGCCAAGAATGACCTGGATTTCATCACTTACGTGAAGAGGATCTGCGACGATGTGGTTGCGTCGGTCGCGGAGCCTGTAATGCGGCGCCATCTCTAGTACCTTTCCGAGGACCTAAATGGACGGGTCATCTTCGATGACCACATCAGCTCGAAGCAGAAGGCAGAGATGGTAGGGGCGATGAAGCCTCATTCGATGACCAAGATCCACGGTGCTCCGAATCGAAGACAATCAATCTCAACAGGACGCTTTCGATCTTCTGCTCATTGCGGTCGATGTAACTCTTCAAAACTCTCCTATGACGCCCTCAACCGACCTTCCTTTAGCTCAGGCCTGAGATGTTGGAGGGGGAAGAAGAGAACAAGCTCTTTATTTTCGGTGGGAAATAAGAAACCCATGCATAGGATACAAAAGTTTGGTCAAATAAACGTTTTACTGAAAGAAACTATATTAAAACACAAAGAAATAGCACAAAAACTAGGTGTTTTAACTCAAATAGCCAGTGTTATTAAAAAAAAACTATAACCGTCAATATTTAAACTCAAAAAGGGTTTTAAAATGTGGTTGAAAACGAAAAACAACTCCAAAAAGAGATAGGCAATTAATACAACAGGATCTTAGGAATAAAAAAACATCTTGGGGGAAAATTTCCATTGAGCTGGCATCAAAGGGTGTTAGTCTTGTCCGGCGCTTTTAGAAGCTGGATTTGAATCATATCACCTGAGAAAAAACATTGAGTCATGGAAACAATGCTGAAGGCACGCTATTCCTGGGCAAAGAATCACCTTGAGTTGATTTCAGAACAATGGGGAAAGGTAAGAATGACACAACTAGCTAACCAGTTACCTTTAATTCATAAAAAAGATTAGTACCTGCTAGATTTAACATCTTTCCAACAGATTAAATGAAATGACATTAAACATAACCGGTTGGGCGATCAATAAATCAGTATATAGTAACATCTTCAGACAAGACCGTGACATCATTTTCATTACAGAACACGGAATTGATACGATCTAAAAGAAGATCAAAATATTACATACATCACAATAGAAAAGAATCCCAAAGAGTAGATATATGTGTTGCGGCGATTTCAATAAGAGAAGCCTTGAGTTCAAACATTTAACAGGGCTCTAGGAATCATTTGTGGCCAATAAAATAAACCTTTAAGAAAATAGTATATCCCCTTAATAAATGTCTAAACGTTCTTCGTACAAAATCGACTGGTCTTGTTGGTTAAAGAACTGAATGCGATCTGCAAAGCGGCACAATACAGAAGTTCGAAAGAAAGAGGGAGGAAATTGGAACTCTTAACAAACAGAAACAAGTTCCAAAGAATAGAACAAGACTTACAGACATACATGACCCGACGAATAGAAACAAGACCAGACTTCATCCTAACTAGCACCGAAATCCCGTTCAACCACTACACAGATCTTGGATCAACAATAGAGAGTTATCATGTTCCCATCGTGAACACCATCTCCCTATCGCTCAATCAGGTTACTATATCACCATGCAAGTGCTACTCAAAAAATATTTCAGCAATAAATAGTTCAGCTCTGACGGAATCGTCAGAGCTGATAAGGAAAGCGTCCCGAAAATAACCTACAAGACGCTTCTCCAACCTAAATGGATAGTGCAGATGTATAAAATGGCGAGGGAGTACAGAAATATATATTTCCAAATACGGAGACCGGGGACAAACCGAAGAATGGTCACATGGATGCGCCAGCTTACACAAATAAAAACAATAAAAGTAGAAATACAGAAATAAATTTGGACCGACTAAGAGACAAAATAGACAGAGAACAAAACCCTGGTAAATTCAAAAATAACATCAGAAGTCTTTTCCCTTTTACCTAAAGACAAAGAATAATTATACTTATAGTTTTAAGGTCAGGTTATAATCGAGCTCATTCGGGTTATTGAACACACCTATTGAACGCCCGTGACTATCAGAAGAGAGAGAATTGGTGGGACATGGACGGCCAATAACCACAGAGGAGCTATTCGAAACCCCTAAATCCTAGAAACAAAGGCGTGGTAAAATGGCCAGACTATATATTTATATATACGTAGGTACTTTTGGGCTTGGCCCAAAGTGAGTTGAAGACCGATAGTGAAAGGGGAAATTGTTAGGAGTCCAGGGGTGATGGTTTATTCTTACTTTACGGAGTCGTTTTAAAGAAATATTTCAGAGTGCAAGTTGGCTAAAGATTAACAGGTAGCTGGTACGCGCTTGGGTTGCAAAAGAAAGACAATGACAAAAATATGACGTTACTAACAACAAATGATATATATATATATATATATTTGCATATAAATTGGGTTTAAATGAAATGGTCGCCAAGACGGATTTAAAGATCTACACGTGATCAGGTAGGTTAATTAAGGGATTAAGGAGGTCAGATACAGTTGGTGATTTAAAGGGGGATTTTAAACTGGGGCGTTCACACAAATAATGTAATAATTGGATAAGCCAGATTTAAGATACAATCTGCAGGTGGCAACAGTTACAAATACCTTATGTGCTCTTTGCTGAAAAGGGGCCAGTTGGGGTACAGTGAATGCGCAGAAGAAGTTGGTTTACCTCTGGCTTCATACGAGGAAGGACTAGTCGTCTTCGGAGTCTGGAATCCTTGTCAGTCCTTGCCGATTGAATAGGGCAGAGTTCAGTGATGTCAAAGCTTGCCGATTTATTAAGGCAGGGTTCACGGATCGATTTAGCCCTCAATTAAATCGAAATCACCGCTGAGATGAAAGGGGAGAGCGTCCTTTAGCTCCTTTGTCGAAGTAGGTGGAAGTCTAACAGTGCTCCTCTCTAAACTGAGTCGAAGCGTTATATAGGGGCCTAGAGAGGAGGTGCGCGCAATCTTGAAGAAAAGTCGGCGACTCGTTCGGGGGAAGAGGAAAACTTGATAACGCTCGTTGGAATGTCCAACGGATTTCAATCTTTGAGCAGAAAGGCCTGAATGCTCGTGGAGAGGTTGATGCGTGAGGGGGAGATGACATTGGTCCCTAGGCAAATACAGCTGTAGCGAGTGATAACAGTGTCAGCCGACTTCTTTCCTAGGTTCCCATGCTTTCACCAGCTCTCTGCGGTGATCTCCTGATCCACATGGGTACAGGAGGGCACGTGACCGCCATTTGACCTCATTCTGCTTCCAAAGGGTACTAAGCTGGTCGGGGATAACAAAGAATTATATAACCACCGCACCGCACGACTGCAAGTACTCCAAATAATACCAAATGTAATAAAAACAGCTTTAAGCACCTGATAGTTCCCAGATGCGTTCAAGCTGACTATGGTTGTATTTAATCCCACTCGAAGAAAACCCGGAGACCAACTTCAGAAGTACAGAACTATTTTTATCGTCGAATTTATTGCCAATTTATTCGAAGATCCTAATTAACAAGATACAGGATTAGTTAACAGGATTGAGACACACAATCTACAAAATATTGCTTCCAGAAGGGAGGGGAACGGAAACTGCATTCCCTCTTATAACCAAAAAATTACCAAGATTAGGGTGGATGAAGGTACCCTGACTTGGTCTTCAGAGGGCTACAAAAGGTTTTCGACATAGTTCAGCTCAGAGGACTACGGTATAAAATATTAAACCTAGTGCTTATCTCGGTAATCGAAAGGATCATCTGCGACTATGTGATGAAAGATTTGCCAAATCCTGATAAATGGACAGATAGAGCAAGAAATCAACCAAGAGACCATTGTGTCGCAATGCAGCAGCCTCAGTCCAATTCTGTACCTCATATTCACCATCGATCTGCCATTAATAGTCAATGAAAACATCAAATATATGCAGTAAAAAGGAGAGTGGAGAGCCTCTTTTCTAAAGTACCAAGAAAGGTAATTTTACATACATATTTGTAATTATTGACTAAGTTTATCACTACTCAATTAAACTAAACAAACTGAATCTAAACATTTAGACAATTATTTATAGCCAACAAAATAAAATCTCTATTCCGTACTACCGATAAAATTATACAAACACATACATTGGGTTGCCATGGAATCACTATTATGGCCAACCGTCGCTAACATGAGTTGATTAGAGAATATAGTATTAGAAGACACACAATTAAAATTCTCAATTTATTGAGAATTCACCAAGGAAGTATGATAAATTTACTAACCAAAGACAAAATACAACTACATACAAATAGTAAAACAAAAAATGACCGAAGAAGCGTTCTTAAACTTCACATATGAATTGGGCCAAAGAAAATCAGTAATTAATTGGTAATTAATAAGTCCAATGAAATAAAGTCTACAAATGTAATAAATGAATTTGTTACTCCCTTAAAAACTGTAAGCGTTATTTTCTGACAAAATTTCATTGATAATGCAACAACATTTCAATCCTGTGGCATCACGATGAATCTGTTAAGTAGTGGTCCTAGTTCTATATTGAAATGCAACATGTCCTTCAACTAGCAATTGAACTGCCCATCCTGAAAGCTACAATAATCCGTGAAGAGAAACCACAGATTGACATCCATCAGACAGCTAAACCAGATTACTACCGAGACCCGTCATCTTTAGTTGCTAGCAAACTAATGAGTAAAGAAATATACTTGACCTAAAAACATAAATTTACAAACCAGAATTTAATGAAGGGACTTGGGCGCGAAGAATTTTATGATCAAAGGTTGGATGAGTGTTTTGTTTATCAAAGAATTAGTGTTGAAATGACCATAAAATGAATTGAAGTAGTGAATTTCATTTATGAGTGCTGATTCATTTAGTCGTCTAAGGATATATCCATGAAGGTCATCTTTTCATCGTGAACACTCGGCTTGAAAAGGGAATTAGCATTGTTTCACTGACAAATCACACCTGCGTAGATGCTCTCAACTAGATTGTCCACTTAGTAGCTACTCAAGTCATCTTCAGTTTGCTCTATTAAGTACATATCATACCTTATGATATTCCTCAAGGTTGGTAGTTCAAACACAAAAGGACCCGACAGTGCCAGTAAAATTACCTAGATGAAAACTTGAATTCGTCGTTGTCCTGACTTGTGGTATTTTCTTAATCGATTTAATATGAATTAAAAAAACCCACATAATTATCCACAACAAAAAAATATCAGTGTATTACTCTGGTATGTAAGTATTATCAAAATGCAAATTTATTTGCTTTGCAATGTAGAGTCGCGGAAAATTTTAGGGAGACACCTCTGAAGTATCAGTAAATTACTTAAATGTCGCCATAAAGTTATTATTCTGATACCAATATTACTATAACAGTGAAGTAAGGCGAAATAAATAGCAATAGGTTATAATATATGTCCCCAATCAATCAAAAAGAATTAACAATATACATTATTTGCCAAAAGATGTAACATCATCAACATATAATAGATAAGAAGATGAATCTCTTTGAAAAATACAGCAACACCAAGCTGATATAGGAAGTTCAGTAGCATGTCACTTAGCAGTGATGAGAGCATTTATTTTTTGAGGCATGCTGTCCATAAAGGTGCAACATCAGAAAGGTGTGATAGAAGTTATTGTCATGCTGTAAAATAACATTCCAAACGTTTCTGCAGAGGTCTCCGGCTAAGGTAAGCATGTAATCTCACAAGGGAGTTTGGTACTTCTAAGAAATCATGGTATCATCACAAACGGCCAGGGATCTCCACTCCCCCTGAACTCTACCTACAGCCCTTCACCAGTACAGAGCGGCTACCATAATTTACTTTTGACACTACGCACTTTTGATTCCATTAGTCCGTAGACTTCTGCGGACTTTAACTTTGCTTGGGTTTAAGAACAACTGGAACCTGAACTTGTCTGCCCATGAAAAACGTCAATTGCGTTGAGCATGTGTCCAAGCTACTCACCTTTGCTTCTTCTAAAGATTGATTAACCGCTGATAGAGGGTTTTTCCTCACTCTAGGCCTTGTGTACGCAGTCTCTGACAAGCTGTTCTAACTGAAGCATTACTGGGCAGCCTTCTGTCTATTCATGTCGCACGAATGACAAGGTCTCTAAAACTCTTGGCCGCGACTGTATTAAACTACAGGTAGATTGAGGTTGCTACATAGATAAGGAGAAAGATAGTGCTTTCTTCAGGTCTCATGCGTTGCATGAGGATAAAACTGAAGAAAACATCTCGCTTGACCAAGAAAGGATTATACTATGAACTATCAGCTGCATGTAAGTATTTTTTTTTAAGGAGCCCATCTGGCGACTGCCTACTTGAGGCATCCGTCGGCGTACTCACCAGAGCCTACTACTCGGCTATATTAATAAATAAGTAACGATATATAAATAAATTACAACAAAAAATATTAAAGGTTAAAAACAAAACAACTATGACAAACAAAGAAAAGCAAAGCAAAAAGGTAACAAGGTAGCAAACTCCAGGGGCGGGGTAAGCCCACCTTGCCTCGACGCAAGAACATGCGACCTACAAAAACAATGAAATAGAGTGGAGAAAGCAAGCCTCCTCCAAAAATTCGCAAAGGCTACAAGTCGGTGTGCACGAATCCGTCCCGGGTACAAGGAACAAGTGGTATAGACTCGGCTCGTCCCGGTACTGGGACAGGTAACATGCGCCAAGATCACCCACACTGGAACATTCAACAAAAATATGCCGAACAGTCTGAGGGACAATGCAATCTTCACAGTATGGTGTAGGCGAGCACTCTATCAAATGGTGGTGCGTCCCGCGAGTGTATCCAATTCGAAGACGACAGAAAGAAACCCGAAGAAGTCACAGCATTTTAGAGGAGGTCCAACGGAACAGTGAGGGCGCAATGGCACGCAACTTTAAGTTCCCCTCCATCGTTTCCCATCTTCTTCACCAAGCAGCCCGGAGAGGTGCGTGGATTCCTGCCATGGAATCGGTGTGAGGAAGAGCAAAACGCTGTTCTGGGCACCCAGCCCTCGCTGACTCCTTGGAGCCCTCATCGGCGCGCTCATGCCCCGCAATTCCTGCATGTACAGGAACCCAGCAGAAAATAATCTCGACATCTGCCAGGCTCGCCAAAATCGTAGCGTGACAGATATCGCGAACCAGGAGATGCGGAGATTTCAATGCCTAGAGAGCACTCAGGGCGCTTAATAATTAGCTATAAATCACAATTAGGTCTCAGAATCGGGCACGTCGCGTTATCTCCCGTATCGAGCGGTGTATTGCAACCAGTTCGGCCGAGACTTGGAGCCATACGTATACACTGGCACTGTTCGAGCGTGACACGAAGTGTTCTCCAAAAGGGCTGAACACAGTAATCCCGGGGCTGTAGAAGCTGGGAGCAGAGGCGTAGCAAAAAATGGTTAAAGGTGGTACCCTCCAGGGTAGCATTCTGGCAAGAACCAGGAGCGCCACCGCCCCTAGAGCTATACCTAGCTATCGAAAGAGATTTCTAGCCTTATACACAAAGGGCTTAGGGTATGACTGGTGTCTGTCGGCGGCATAGGCACTGTCGAATTCAGCTGCGAATGCAGTAAGACCTGCCACAGTCGTTATGTAGGCCAAACTGGCTTTCAACTCAAATGCAGAATCGCGAAGCACTTGGGTTTGTCTCATAGGACTGGTGTTCCTATTTCTAAACCTGAAGCCTCTTCCATCAGGCAATATTCAGAGTATCACCATCATCCTCTTAATTCTAATTCATTTACTATATTATCTTCAGCCTTAACTTCTCTCGATTTGAAAATCTTAGAGTCACTATATATTAATAAAATAAATCCAATCCTAAAAAATTACTCCTCCTCAATTAAACTATTAACAATATAACCAACCAACACTTCAATAGATTAACTAGCCAACCGACCAACCGAATAAATTTCGTCAGTAGTTTTATATGTTTAGTTAGTTGATTTCTCAACTCCCACGATAAAGGTTAGTCATTTTGTTCATTCTGATCTGTAATCGTTTTTTTTTTGTTTTTTACAATTTAATATAATAGGTTATTTTTTGTTTACTTCAGTAACTTTTAATATGTGATAATCAAGTCAGTTTATGTTATAATTTTACTTTCTATTATTTATTTGTTTTTAAATCACACTAGGTAATATTATTTAATTATATATATTGTTATTAGTGTTTTTAATTTAATTTTAATAATTGTCAATTTTGTTATTTTAAATTGCCTTCTTCCGCTTTTTTTAATGCATTCTTTTAACTGTTAGCAATTAATGTCCCTTTCCCTTTTCATTAGTAGACATAGTCGCTGAAGATGCTCCTAGTAAAGGTCCGAAAGGTCCGGCCAATAAATGATTAGTGTAATCACCTGGGTCTTCATATTCCTGCTATATTATATATATATATATATATATATATATATATATATATATATATATTTACGCGTGAACATTTGTTACAATTCTTCCTATTCCTGCGAGGCACTTTGCTGGTGCAAATCTAGAGACAGGGCCATGTTCTCCACATATACAGCGGAAGGAGGGATGGGGGCTGGTGAAACTGGGTTGCGGATAAGGAAAGGTTGGTTATTGGACGGTATAGAAGAGGGTGGGAACAAATGGAATATAGTAGGGGATGAGAGGAATAGGTAGGGCCTCAGTCGAGCCTAGAGACAAGGAAATGTGGAGGGGAGGATAAGAGAAAAGGTGAGTGGTGTAGGAGGAAGGATGGGATAAGGATAAAGTATGTATGTGTGGATTTATTCACCCTTGTGTGGGAATGGGTGTGGCAAGTTTGTTTTTCTTTCTCCAATTAGGACGAAAACTGTCTTGGGAAAGACAGTCTGCGCTAGTCCATTGGTGCATAAAGCAGGCGAAGGAAGTTGGCATATAGGGGTGTGTGATAGAATCGCCTGAGGCTGCCACGCCTTGCCTTTATCACATATCGAAACTCATGCTTCCCACGTGCATCCTGCGAGAGAGCGTAGAACGGCGTCCTTATCTCCCACTATTCCCAAGTTTAATCAAGGAGGTTCCATCCCCCGTTTGCCTCCAGGCGTCGATCTGGCCAGATTGAATTAGGCTTATGGGAAGATAAGACTTTACCAAGCGCTACCAGGACATTCCATCGAAGTCCCCCTGTTGTCCCCTACGCCAAGGGGCTGGCTCCGGCTATTTATGCGATAGAATTTCGCGTTTGAATCAGATCCAGATTATCTTCGTGAGGCATCACGCTGATCCTGTCTCCCTTGTGCACCTAGGAACTCTCTACCTCGAGAACCACCTTATTTTCCAGAAGAGGACAATATCCTTGAGTGCCAAAGTTCGTGCCCCTTGAGATGCCAAGTCAACCGGACCCCTCTGTTGTTCAGAAAGAGAACAACTTTAGAACATTCATTGTTCTTCGAGCCCGTTTGACAAGAAACGGTTCTCGTTCCCCTGATATCACGTCAGTGGTAATTTAATTCCCCCCTCTTTAACGTTCTTCAAGAGAACGCTTGGTTACACCAATAATCTCAATTGTTCAACTAGGACATCTCCGATATCCTGTCTGAAAGATCGCTCGTACTTCAGAGCCCCACTTCTCTCTCACTCCTCGAAGTCAGCTCTCCCCCCCTCGTTAAGGACAACCCCCCTAAAAACCCCTTCTCCTAGAATAGATATCTCTAAACTGACCGAAGATCCTTCAAATCGCCTTCCTTTGCACGACAACCTTATAAATACGTAAGCTATGCATTGCATTTAACTATTTAACTTTGTGCCACGTAACTCTGTGCTTTCAACGGATTTAGCCAACCCTTTCCCTTCTTGTTTGTTCTGTTATTTTAAATCCCTCCAAATCTTAATCCTCCGCCTAGTCAAATATTCCCATGACCTTTTTCGTTTCATGTGTCTCTCCCATTTTAATCCCTGGTCATGTAAATATTTTCCATGTGTTGTTTTGTTAGATTAATTAATAAAATTCTATGTTATTAACGTTTGCAACATTATTTATCCTTGGGCTCCGTTCCACTTCTTAAGTATATTGAAGATAAATAAGCCCTCTCCAGGCCTATTTATTTACGTAGAGTCATTCTCGGCCATCTGATCACCCCCGCACTCGAATATAGAATAATCCCCACAAAGAATAGTTATATAGTCTATCGTCGGAGCCTATTCTACGACAGCGTGGGTTACGCCCAGACTTGTCTTTTGCCCCGGCGGAAAGCACGATGGCCAATTGTTCTTTAAGGTTGCCATAAGTATTGTCTAGTATCGGTTCGTATGTGTGTGTGTCAGTGTGGTGGTTGGGTAGCCGTGAAAGGACAAACAGCATCCCTATATTTTCTTGTAAAGGCGGAAAAGGGCCATCAGAAGGGAGGCTGGGTAAAGTGGAGGCGTTTAGAATGTGGAATGCGAGATGGCACCTGCGCGCTTCTTTGTGAGGTACATACGAGTACAACTCATGGTTAAAATGACGTGATTAAATCGAGTTTGGCACAGGAGAGGTTAGTACTATTGCTTTCTGTATAAAAAAATGACCTTTTACAGCGCATTTGGAACAGAAAAGGTCTGCTTTGCATGAGTAGGTCTGGCGATCAGGCAATCAGGCAGTGGTGTGGACATAGGTTGACTCGAGTTATTGTGTGTGTGACAGGGTGCCAAGTACCTTAATGCCCTGGTCCTGTAGATGTTGGAGGGTCTTTCATCAGAGAGTGTTATGACCGTGCAGTTTTTGCTGCAGTTAAAATATTGGTCTTGAATAGTGTTGGAGGTAAGGTTAGATTTCCTGACCTCCGCTTGCTTCCTTTGACTCGGAAGGGAACGTAGCTAGCCCGAAGGACACTCTGCCATTAGCATTGCCCTGAATAATGCACTTTAAACGTGGGTTGCACTAAATCGAGTAAGAGTGACTATTTTTCCTTGGCAGAATTAAATCAACTAACTAGAAGGTTCAGGATATTAAACTGGATGAAATGAAATATCTTTACTACTCAACAAACAAAAATAAAATAATGGATGCGACATTCAAAAAACTAAATGGGCAAAAGGATTCCACAAGTCAGCTCCAGGTGGTAGCCGTGAGCACGTGCACACAAATGTACACGACCAACAAAAGGGATACTACCATTCCGGGTGGATCTATCTGGCGCTTGAGGATTTTGTATTCAGGAGAAAGGCTGGGGGGGGGGGCTGCGAGCGTCGAGCTCGATGGCTTTTCAACGGCACGGTTAGATTTGCACTTGGCCGATTAGTACTCGGCCTGCTTAAAATTAATGCAGGAGAATACAACCTGTCTTCTAACAACCACTGCTAGCCTCGAAAGTAGGGATCGAGGGAGTATTTTGCTGTGAAGAAGCTGAGCCAATACAACAGTGTGAGAGTCTCCTCGTTCCTACTTCTTATTTCTTCTTATTTAATTTTCTTGATTTCGGGCTCTTGAGGTAAGGGAGGCCAAGAGAAAGAATTCTTCCGCGACGCGTCCTCTTTGGCAAAATACTAATCTTACCCAGGCCAACGCTTAACTAGTTATACGAGTTCGCTGGAAGTGAATGTCACCGATACGCCGGAAATGGATTTTACCTCATCTATATAGAGGCGCCGGGAGTGAATTTAGACCTTCACGCCATCTCGCGGAACCTCTCGTTGTTACAATTAGGCTCGCTATAGGGCGTGTTATCAAACGGAAGTTGCCTCAAAAAGAAGCCGATCGCGGGTTCTTTCTGATCTACCCCTCTCTCCCTCTCGATCTTTGACAAATAGCTTCCCAGTGGTACAAATTTGTAAGTTCGGTGAGAAGGTCTTGGGTTGTAAACTAGAGCCAAAGAGGGCTGGTACTTCTTTTGCGTACTTGGTGAAGCTTGGCGATGGTATCTGGTAGTGTCGTAGCACTGCACCAGAAACCTATTAATCTTCACTACTCTAAAATTAAACAATTATAACCATTTTATAACTATTGACATCAAATGAACCCGAGCGGAGTGATGAGAGGTCAACCATTATGTATATATAATAAACTATCTTTAAATGCTTTCCAACACTATTGGAAGTGCCTGTGTCCGAACTTTTCTAACCGTCACTTAGTTACTCGTGCCCTCGCTTCCATTCACAAAGGTTCGTTTATTCAAAGCATTCCACAATTCAGGTCAGTAATTGCATATCAAGTGTGAATACTGATATTTACTTTTTGTTACAGAACCCCAATTTTTCATATTATTTGTGATCCTTCAAATATCTTTTAAATATTCCTAAATTCATATACATATATTAACAATTCTCTTTAATCCTCTCTCACATCACTCCCGCGGTTTCTAAGAATTTGATATCTTGTGTTGTATCCAATCAATTATCTCGTTGTTATTCTTTCGCTACTCGTAAACTAACAATCATTGATCGTGATATTCTCTGTTAATTCTTAATACAATTTATCTTTTATATTTAGTATTTTATTAATTCTCCTGATTCTACCTTCATTCACGCCTCTCATATGCCTAAAACCTCTGAAAAACAATTCCTTTTAATCATTTATAGTGAATAGCATTATGTATGGTATTCAGGTTTACTAACATAATAACCAAAACCCCCATAAACCCGCCATCTCGCTCACGTTTTTGTTTTATATCACAATTTACCAACCTCATCCTGCTTCCATTATTCGCATTCAAATAATTTTAAATTAATTAATCATCACTAACTGTATAATTTAAGAAGGTTTTTTTTTTAGTATTCGAATAATAATTTCATCTTAGTTGGGTTATGACTTATGTTTTTTATCAAAGTTATTTCTAATAATTCTTTTATAATATCAAAAAACAAAATGGTCGAGTTCAGAAATAAATAGAAGTATCGAAATTTTGTTAAATTTTCAAAACCCAAAGAAGTACAAATGGTGAAGTTCAGAAAATATATTTTTATATATCTTCTTCTATAACTATTTTAGCAACGTGATATTTTGAAAGGGAGAAAATTTAGTTTAGATTTCCTTTTTAAAATGATTAAAATTGGCATTTTTTTAGATTTTAATCTTATTTGCAAAGCGCAAGCTCCCCCCATAGGGGGGAATGGCGAAGCCATTGCCTGGTACTCCTATGAGTATATTACAACGAGTGAAAATTTCCTATTTAAACTATGGTGTTTTTTTTTCATTTTTTTAACTTTTCCTTCACCTGACTCATTTTCCACACACACATCGAACTTTACGCCCATTTCTTTCACGCACATCAATTCTACATTTCATACATTTTACTATATACGATATTTCTCACAAACATATATGAAACATACGAACATAGGATAATAATGGTAAATCAAACAACATCGGCTAAACCAACAAGGGTGATTGACGAAGCAACTACTCCAATAATGCAGTCGCCTACTGCAACCGACGAAGCAGAGGACATGTCTTTCTCTCAAAGCAAACTACGACTCATCAAATCCCTTGGCTTAGTTGGACGTATGCGATCTCAATCTTCACCACGAAGCGATTTTGGAGCCTCTTTCATACAAAAAGTTCGAATAAGTATTAATTTTCAAATTTTGGAACTTTTCTTTTAACGAGGAAAAGGTTGGGGCATATAGTAAACTCAGGGAAGCTTTCTGAGAGGAATTTGGGAAGTCCCAAGTTTAGGAGCTTCAAAAATACTCAAGAAATGTGAGATAACTGTCCTACATATTTCTAAAATCATTTAAAGGACCTTATCATGGCAAAGGGCGCTCAATGTGAGCTTTTTGACCATCCCCTCATCGAAATTATCATGCGTGTTGCTCCAGGGTATATCAGGCCTCTGACCCTAATATCATCACCTACCAATGTTGAACAGCTGGCAAAAGCATCCAATCAGCTATATAGAAATCCATAGGTAAATTGGGGTAATGTACAAAATCACGGCCTTCAACCTAATGCTACCATTTCGCAGGTTCTTATAACGTCAAGTTTTGCTTGTAAACGAGCGGAGCGTGGCGAAATTCTATCCACCCTAAGGGCGGATTTAGTAGCGGAGAGATAGGCCCCGTTCAGCTTCTTGTAAAAAACAAGAACAAGAGATCCTCACCACAAGGGGTAAGACGAAGCAACTTTCATAATCATTTCCGCATATTCTCACCATAATCTTTCACAAGGTATAAAAACAACGCTGTACGCTGTTCACAGCCTTGTAACTACAACTATGCATTTTCCCTAACTACGCCTAGTTGGCTCAAAAAGCATGAGGCAAACTTTGCTCAACTAACTCAATGGTGCTGGTACCATAAAATATATGGTGCATAAGCTGTAAAATGCTTACAACCGTGCACATATTTAGAACCGGTACCGTCTTCTTAACCTAATCTTAACTCTCTACACTCCTCACCATTCATCTCAATAAAACACTTCAAATTCCCCCTCAAATTCACTTTCATTAAGGGGATCGTTCGACCTAAAATTGTGAATATTCCCCCCCCCCCCAATATCTTGCTTTAAAATATGTGTATATGTGTAGAGAACATTCGAGGCCCTCTGGGTACCCGTCGCTTTCTCTGTTCTGTGCCGCGATCAAGCTGTTATTTCTGGATGACCAGAGGCCACCGATACCTCCCACATTGGTGCTGCTTTTGGCGTAGAATACGACCCCGGTTTTGTCATAGACTACGAAGTCTTGTGCAATTTCTGTAAGCTGTGCTTCAAAAAGGTGAAAGTCCTTTCTCCTTCGCAATTTAACATTTGGAAGACAACTCACGCATGCAACAAGAATTTGATGGCAAGTCCAGTGCCACGGAAGTAGAAGTAGCCAAGAGGATGTGGACACGATCAGAAGCACTTGGATTCAAGTACACCACTTTAGTCAGAGATGGAGACCCCGCAGCCTTCAATGCCGTCATGGCCATGTATGATGGAAAGGGTCTATACACTGTACTAGTGGTCAAGGAAAAGTGTGTGAACCACGTTTCCAAACGTCTGGGCACACGTCTTCGTAACCTGAAGAAGGACCTCCGGAGAAAAGTGATGACCAAAAAGAGCAAGATTATTCAAAGAAACTTGCTCGCAGGACAGCACGGGTTGACCGATGACAACATAGACGAGCTGACGCTGCACTATGGTCCGAATATTCGAGCTCACAACCCCAACGCTTCACTGGAGTTGTTGAGGAGGCCAATTCTTACCTCATATTACCTTACCAGTAGCACCGACAAAACACAAATACAAACACACCCACTATATATATATATATATATATATATATATATATATATATATATATATATATATATATATATATATATATATGTAAATTGCTCTCATGAAAAATTTCCAACTTCAAACCCGATGTTCACAAACACACACACAAATTATATATATATATATATATATATATATATATATATATATATATATATATATATATATATATATATATATATATATATATATATATATATATAATATACAAATATTGACATATATCCATCCATATATATGTAAATATTAGGTGGTAATGCCTCATATATTTAAATCATATTCACTAAAACTACTCTCCTGAAAAATTTGATTTTTTCAAATTTGAACTTGAACAACATTTTTGTTTATAGAGCTAGAGCAATGCGGTTTTAACCACTGGATTCAGCGTTTTCTTCCCTATAAAGAGGTTAGCAGCCGTCTTTTCTCTTCTTTTTTTTGCTATTTTATTATGATTATTTGGTACAGAAAAAATATCCAAAAATCAAATTTCTTTTTAAATAATCATAAAAATATAACAAAGCATTTAACTGTTTCGAACGTTCTTTTGAGAAGAAGACGCTGAATCCAATGTTGAAAACCGTATTCCTCTATCTATAAAAACAAAAAAGTAGTTCGTTTTAGCAAAGTGGCTATTTCCCATTAAATTTGCAATATCATGTTTTTTATGCAACAAAATGTGGTTTGCCAAGAACAAAATATTTCTATTTTGCCTTTTCTATTTATCTACCAAGTTTCAGTAATGTAGTTGCAATAGTAAAAAAGCTGTTGTAAAAACCAGTACCATTCCTTTAAACAAGAAATGCATATGAAAATAGGGTTTTAATCCTTTGATCTCACATCAATAACTCAGGTAAGTCATCCATTTCGCATTTTCGACACACTTTCTAGTTGCTCACTCCGGGTAGACACTGGTGCGGAATGCAGTGTTATTCCAATTTATTATGGCGAGAAATCTTGTACTCACTCAGATATAGTTTTGAAGGCAGCTAATTCGACAAATATTAGGACCTATGGAAGGCGTAACGTTCAAGTCTCACTCTTACGCCATTGAGTTTTTCAATTGACCTTCGTCATGTCCGAGCTAATTTGTTCAATATTGGGCCTTGATTTTCTTTTGGCTCATGACTTCTTGGTCGATTCTCATCACCGCACGCTTGTCTATCGCAAATCTTTACCTAGTGTTTCAGACTCATACTCACCTGCTCAAGGTTCCCTCCTTTCGATTCGTCTCCCACCCACTGAGGCCCCAATCCAGTGCCTTCTGCAGGAGTTTCCCGATCTTACCTTACATCATCATCTAGCCCCAGATAGACTTTTGCAATGCGTGATGAATTTCAATTCATGATGGATGCTTTCCTCTTCACCTTGGACCTACTCACTCCATATTGTTCCCAAATCTACGCCGGGGAGATTCAAAGACGTTGGGATTAGAGAACAATAAACGCGATAACAATTCGTGCCAGCTATTTATTGCCAACGAGGGACGGTCAATAGGTTTTGCGAATCAGTGGGGCAAAACAGAGGAAGGGGGATCGCTGTTTGTGAGGGTGTTAGGACAAGTTATGACAAGCCAGAACCTGCAGCTGCACGCTTCTACCTCGTCTATTTAAGAAGCAGTAGCTGATCGCAGATCGTCAGGCACGAATTTTTCAACAATGGAGAAGGTTGAGCACCGCGTAGTGATCAAATTTTTTACCAAGGAAGGCAAGAATGCAAAAGAGATCCATGAACGCATGGTTGCAGTGTTCACCGACACCGTCTCTTTTTATGCAACCATTTCTCACTGGAATAGGAAATTCCACCACATTCGTGAGTCCCTTGAAGTTGACCCCCATCTAGGAGGCCCGTCAGACGTGACCAACGAGGACAATGTGGCCCGTGTGGAGAGGATGATCCTCGAAAATCGACGGGTGAAGGAGGTCGAAGAAATCGAGCGATAACTTGGAATGTCACATGGAAGTGTCATCAACATCATCCACGACAATTTGCCCATGACCAAAGTCTATGCCCGTTAAGTCCCTAGAAACCTCACGCCCCATGATCGACTTCAACGTCGTCAAAGTCCACAAGGCCAGAGTTGCACAAGCTGCCCTGCGCGAGTGCAGATCCGAGGAGCTCAACCATCCCCCTTACAGTCCATATCTGTCCCCTAGTGACTACTTTTTATTCCGCCAGCTAAAGGCTGCAGTACGTGGACGCCAGTTTGGGGACGATGAAGATGTCCAGCTCACCATCCAGGAGTGGATTGAACAGCAGTCGGGAGATTTTTGGTTGTCGAGAATTCGAAGCCTCAGGGACAAGTGGCGCAAGTGCATTGAAGTCGAGGGTAGTTATATTGAAAAATAATAGAACACTTGTCCTCATATCTCGTTTCCTTATAGCCGAATTGCAAAACTTATTGACCACCCCTCGTTCCTACCTGATTTCATCTCATCTCTCTCCGGCTGTAGAATATTTTCTTGCCTGGATCTGGTTCGAGCTTTCAACCAAAACTCTATTCACCTAGAAAAGAAATGTCAAAGACTAACATTACCATTCGGTTTTGCTTTTTTGAGATGATCACATGCCTTACAGGTTTGCGAAATTTTGGCCAGAACATCCAATGTTTCATGGACCAAGTTCTGAAAGGTCTTCCCTTTTTCTTTTGCTAAATTGATGACCTGCTGATAGCATTTTTCTCGCTAGGTGATGACCTTTTTTACCTTTGTCATGTATTTTCTCGCCCGAAAGAGTATGGTATCGTACTCAGTACTTCCAAGTGTCTTTTTGGCGTCTCTCAACTCTCCTACTTGGGACACCATGTTTCGACTGTCGGGATTAGCCCACTCATATACAAAGTTACCGTGGCGCAATATTTTGCTCAACCCACATCACGCAACCATTTCAGACGTTTTTGTGGCATGGTCAAATTCCACGACAGATTAATTCCAACTTCTGGCCAGGTCATGCGACCTTTCAACTCTATGCTGTCTAAGACCAAAATCAACTCTGCTCTGGATTAGTCTACTGAGGCATGCGATTCAATTTTCCTGCCCTAAAGAGGCTATTGACCACGCTGTTGAATTGGCTCATCCTTCCCTAGGAGCCACCATCACCGTCACCTCAGACGGTTCCACAACTCACGTAGGTGCAACCTTACAGCAGAAGATTGGTGACCTATGGAAACCTCTTGCTTTCTTCTCTCGCTCTCTTTCTGACTCTCAAAAGAGGCATCGTACGTTCTCACGTGACCAACTTGGAATTAACGTTGCAATCCTTCACTCCCGTCCTTATTTGGAAAGGCGTGACTTAGCAATTTTTGGGGACCACAAGCCTGTTGTCGGAGCTTGCTCGTCTACCAGCAAATCTTCATTGCACAATGCAGTTGATAGTCATCACTTGGACTTTATCCTGCAGATGACGAGCGATATTCGTATTGTTTCTGGCTCTTCAAATGTTGTACCAGACACGCTTCCTCTCATTTCCGCGATTTCGAGCACATAACTCTTTCATACTGCGGCTATCGATCATGCGACAGGATGCGATCAGGATGAAGACATTCAAACAATGCGTCACTCTTCTCAACTCGTAGTTCGCGAGATCAACTTACCAGACAGTCCTTCCAGGCGCATCCTGGTCGGCTATTCTTTACCTGACTGTCCTCGTCCTCTCATTCTTCTCTCTTACTGTCGGCATATTTTCGAAAAAATTCAGTCTTTCACATTCTGGTATCAATGCAACACGCCGCTCAACGCTTCGTATGGCCAGGTATGAATGCCGATGTGGTCAAATAAACTCGCCCATGCCTTGCATGTCAGTGTGCCAAAGTCCATCGCCACACGAAAACTCCTCTGGATCTTTTTCTTCTTATGTCGTCACGTTTTATGCCGTTCACGTTGATCTAGTATGCCCTCCCGGGGTTGTAATTATCTTCTCACGATGATCGATCGTTTCACCCGTTGGCCTGAGGCACTTCCTATTTTAAACATCAGAGCTTCCACCCTCACTCGAGCCTTCGTTTCAGGAGGGGTTGTTCGTTTTGGTGCCCCCTTATCTATTATGACTCATCGTGGTAGCCAATTTTGATCACATCCATGGGAGATACTCATGTCAGTGCTTGGCTTCTTTCACCTGCGTACCACCGCATAACATTCTCAGAGAACGCCTTTGATTCTTCTATGTATTCGCTCGTCTTTGAAGGACGATTTGACCTGATCTGCAGCTAAACTCGTGTATGGTACTCTACTTAGTCTAGCGTGTCAATTTCTTTCTTCTTCTGACCAACCTCTAACTTCTCAACTCAATTATGCTTCATATGTACGGTTAATAGCTGAAGTGAAGCGAACCGCCCCTAGAGTGCCTTTCAATCACAAAACCTTTGTGCCGAAAGATATAACAACATGCTCTCATGTATTTGTCCGTCACGATTCAACTCGTTCTTCCTTACAACCATTCTAAGATAGACCCATTTTCGTCATCTTTAGGAAACCGAAAATCTTCGTCCTTCAGCTTGGCTCCAAGAAGGATATTGTGTCTATAGACCGCCTGAAACCAAATTATATTGAAAATGTTCACCTTGAGCACCCTTTACCCATTTCTAACCACTCTAACCCTTTATGGTCCAAGATATCCTCCAAATAACCTCCAAAAGACTTTGACAACCACACCTGCTGCTCAAATTTCACCTTCCCTTTGCTGCTTCCGCCTATGGTATTGCAGGAATCCTCGTTACCAGCGATGATCAGTCAGCAGCAAATATCTTCCCTACTGGTTTACCCGTCCACGGAGAACTCCCACGTCCAGCTTGATGCCTTCTTGGAAAGAAACAAGAAGCGGATTACCTTCACTCCGTTAATCTTCACTCGTGTCGGTGCGAGAGCGGAGCGCAACTTAATCAGAGTAAACCTATCGTTGAAAGCTTCTCCGCCTCTGGAGGTTAAGTCCAGTCCGTGGCCTTCCGGGACATCGCGACGCACATTGAATGCTGGCGTCGCAGCATCCCGGCTAGAGAATGCGGAGAAAGTGGTCGCGAAAGATTTCGCCACAGCCGCGGGGTCAGAGATTGCAGGCCCATTCTCCTGGAGAACGTGATGGGGGTCCTGCATGAAATTTCCCCGAATCCTTTTGATTCACTTCCACAACTCTGCTAGAAGGAACTTCTTGTTAAGTGAAGCCACATATTCCCGCCAAGAAGAGTGGAGGGCGTGCTTCTAAATATACCGGAACGTAGCTCTAGCTCGACGAAATTCGGCCACAGTGAAATCGTTCGGCCGGCGCTTATAGCGCATGTAAGCATAACGCTTCTGTTTAAGGACAGTCTCACACTCAGCTGGCCACCACGAGAGTGATCGGCGTGCAAAACGGCCAGATGTTCTAGGGGTAGTAGTCAGGCGCATGGCGATGAAGGTGCCAGAGAAGAACTCAATAGCTTCATCAACGACCCAAATTCCTCGACTGAGAAAGAGAAATCAGTCATTTCCTAAAATGTAGACAACCGCGCCCTCGCCAATCACCATTGTGGCGGGCTCTTGGGTGGCAACAGCCCAGGAAATGATACTTTAATGGGAAAGTGATCCCTACTATGAAGGACATCGACCACCCCCGACCCAATATCAGTCTGTGCATCCGGAGAGCAAAAAGATAGATAGAGGCAGGAAAATGAAGCAGTTCTCGGGTAGTGATGCATAATCTTATCCACCTTTAGGACAACTAACTCCAGCTCCTCGATCAGGTCGGCAGTGGCACAAATGCTTGCACGTGGTAGCGATGCCAACCGACACGCACCGACACACGGAGCTTGTCACAGTCAAACACGACGAAGAGTGTAGTTGTTAGGTCTCGAGGCCCCTACCTGTTTTCTCATCACTGGCTCGACCTTGACCGCCAAATATCGGCCAGCTCTAAGGTGATGTCATCTATAGGGTAGTCCACGAGTTCCCTCGCATAAACTGGTCCTTTCACAAGTTCATGGTAGAGCGTGGCGTCACATTCAGAGGTGTGCTATCAAGTGTCCGAAGGCCACTAATCATGGCCGCCTCGGAATGATTCGACGCATTCGCCAAAAGGCTGCCGTCCGAGAAACGAGTCCCCTTCGGCTCTCTACAATCACACTAGTTAAAGCTCTCCTCTGATGGATCATGTTGCCTTAAGCCAACATGCTGCCATCAATAAAGCAAATAAAGAGGAAACGCTTGAAGCCAGCGGTCTCAAAAATGACAGGTAGCATCTCAATTTGGGGCCCCAACGTAATCGAGGTTCTGGTCTTCGTCTGGGACTCACCGTATGGGAGGAGTAACGGGGCTGGACGTGCGAAGTGGCTTGGTGGCTTACCGAAACGACAGAGGCCCCGTCCGTCTCCGCTTTCCTTGCGGAAGGAGAGGAGCCCTAGTCTTCTTTGTCTTTTTCAATTTAGGAGAGGTGGACAAGGACATAACCCACTTTTCCCCTCAGCCGGCAGGAGCCCCCAGGCCAACAATATCCTTCTGCTAGATTGTTAAGGTCTTGGCTTTCACAGGGGCACCAGGGTAAAGAGGAGATCCTTACTCTCCTTGTACAGTCTTGGAGACCCGAGCTGTCTGAGGAAGATCTTGCACAGGGGCGGACTCAGGTTCGGTGCTTGACACCGATCCCAGGTTCGTCCCCATGTAAGTTCCTACCGTTTGGGGCTAGGTTACCTTAGGGACCATATCCATCTCAGAGTGGGTCTCCATCTGGCCATCCTCCCACAGGACATCACAGTCCCACTGGTCATAAATACTTTTGTCGGGTAAGAGAGGGGGTCACGTACCGTGACCCCATCTAAACTCAAATTCGAGCATGCAGCTCTTTGGAGGGAAGATGCCGACGGTCCCTGTCTTTCCTTCTACCCCTAAGTGCGTTGGCCCTATCGTGCTGCTCCCACCAAGAGGGGTTAATTATGAGCCGCATGCCTTTCTTGTCAGTCCCCTTAGATAGCAAAGGTGGAACTGCCACTGGAAAGAGGGAGGCACCCGAGAGCACCTTCAAAGAAGGGGGTGAGGGGGAGTCCCCTACACCATTAGGCAAAGGAGAGGAGTAAGCCTGCCCTCTGGTTGAAGAGTTTTGGATGGTCCCCTACGAAAGCACAGGGGGGGTTGGACATTAATTTTCTCAGTGGAGCTGCCCGAGGGCGGCCCCGTAAGTCGAAGGGAATGTAAGTGAGAATTTTTTTTATTTCTTCATTGGGCATGGAGACCCTATTTTAAATACGGGATGCAAACGCTAATCATCCCACGCAGAAGCCCGCTCTGCGATGGGTGAGTACGGGGCCAACAAAGCCAGCTGCCACCATTTGTGGCCACTCCTCCCGCCTAGTGGCTTGGCAGCCCATTGACATGGTTGCTCCACCTTGGGATTGGTGTAAAATGGATAGAGATTTAAAGGAGAAAGAAAGGGGAATTGAGAAAGGTGTTGATGGGGATGAAGCAGGTTCTTAAAAACCTACCCTCCCTGTCTGGACCTCAGGATTAAGGGAACGTTGCCCCATGCCCTTTCAGCCCCGATCTGGGATCGTTGAGTGAGAGGAAGCTGGTCAGCATCTACCCTATGAACTTAGAAGTTGACTAGAGAAAGTTGTGGGAGAGGTTGTAGAGAAAGTGAGGAAGTATGGTAGAAAACACAAGCTGTCAGAAAAAAGGAGAAGAGGCTAAGCTGGGGCCGGACGGTGCGCTGAGTCCCGTCAGCACGGTGACCAAGAAGGAAAATCTCCCCACCCTTTACGGGGTAAATAAATAACAAACAAGGGAAGAAAACATAAAGGGAATATTTTTTCTTTGGAAAAATAAATTTTCATAATTGCAGAAAAAATCTGTGCAAAGGGGAAGATGAGACAACAAGCAATGGCTTTGATCTCAATTAAACCTACCCGGCGTATCCAAGTGATATAGAGTTTCTTTTAGGCAGTGTAGGCCGCATTGTTAGAAAAAGAAGACTTCCAAAGCCACTGTATGTCGATGACCGTACGACTTGGAGATTAGCTACGAACGGAAAAAATATTAATGAGCTTAATACAGGAGGTCTCAGGTCTCGATCAAAAAACGAGACCCATTTTCTGATGAAGGTTCACTTGTTAGCACATAAGGAAGCCAATCAATTTTAAATCAATGTGCCTTAGTTTGATGAGAAGATAATTGAACTCTTTGGTGCAATAATGAAATAGTCTAAACACAAATAAACACAATCCTCATAGTAAAGCATGGAGTGTGTGACTGGTTTATTTTTAATAGCGCTGTTATCTTTGATATAGATAATGGAATAATGAATATGACCAAGGAGGGGCAAGTATAGGAAAATATCTTAAAATGAACTTGGGAGTGGTTTGTCGTAGAATAGGCTCCCAACGATATACTATATATATATCTATTCTTTGTGGGGATTATTCTATATTCGAGTGCGTGGTGATGAGATGGCCAAGAATGGTTCAAAAAGGGGCCTGGAGAGGGATTATTTATCTTCAATATACTTAAGAAGTGGAACGGAGCCCAGGTAAAAATAATTTTTCAAACATTAATAAAATAAAATTTTATTAATTAACCTAATAAAACAACAGACGGAAAATATTTACATGACCGGGGATTAAAATGGGAGATACACCGGAAACGAAAAAGGTCATGGGAATATTTGACTAAGCGGAGGATTAAGATTTGGAGGGATTTAAAACGACAAAACAAACAAGATGGAAAATGGTTGGCTAAAATACGTTCAAAGCACAGAGTTGCGTTGACACAAAGTTAAATAGTTAAATGTAATGTGTAGCTCACGTAATTATAAGGTTGTCGTGGCAGAGGAAGGCGATGGGAAGGAATCTTCGGTCCAACTGGCGATTTCTTTTCCAGGAGAAGGGGTTCTTCGGGGGGGTTGTCCTTAATGAGGGGGAAGGACTGACTTCGAGGAGTGAGAACGAAGTGGGGCTCGGAAGTACGAGCAATCCTTGAGACAGGATATCGGAGATGTTCTAGATGAACAATGGAGGTTATTGGTGTAAGCAAGCGTTCTCTTGAAGAACGTTAAAAAGGGGGGAATTAAATTACCACTGACGTGATTTCTTGGGAACAAGGATTTTTTTTGTTTAACGGCCTCGAAGAACAATGAATTTTTTAAAGTTGTTCTCTTTCTCAAGAAAAGGGGGGGGGGTGAGAACCGGTTCTTGTCGAACGGGCTTGAAGAACAATGGCTGTTCTAAAGTTGTTCTCTTTCTAAACAACAGAGAAGGCCCTGTTGACTTGGCGTCTTGAGAGGGCACAAACCTTGGCACTCAATGGATATTGTCCTCTTTTGGACAATAAGGGGTTTCTCGGCGTAGAGTTCCTAGGTGAACAAGGAAGACCGGATCGGCGTGATTCTCTGCGAAGATAATCGAGATCTGGTTCAAACGCGAAATTCTATCGTTATAAATAGCCGGAGCCAGCTCCTCAGCGTAGGGGACAATGGGGGGGGGGACTTCGATGGAATGTCCTGGTAGCGCTTGAGAAAATATTCTATCTTCCCATAAGCCTAATTCAATCTGGCGAGAAGGACGCATGGAGGCAAACGGGGGATTGATTAAACTTGGGAATGGTGGGCGATAAGGCGCCTTCTACTATCTCTCACAGGATGCAACAAGGAGTAACAACAAGGAAAGAAGGTACCCTAGGAGATCTTACGGTCCATTCAAAGAGGGTACCTTTGTACTAGCAATCGAGTCGGCACATGGCTGCTCAATTGTTTTTCGTCCCTAAACGGCCACTTTTCAAGACTTTGTCTAGTCTTGACTTGAACTGGTCAACAGATTCACTTTTGACAACTTCCACTGGAAGTGCGTTCCACTTACCGCAGATACTGTAAGTGAAAAAATGTCCACACAGATTGCGGTTGTAACGCTTCAGTTCAAGTTTGAAGCCGTGATTGCGCGTTCTGTTCTCACTCAGTGTGAAAATATCCCGGTAGTCAACATTGTCGAACCCTCGAAGTATTTTGAAAACTTCGATGAGCTGACCACGCAGTCTAAGGGTTTCCAGCGAGAACAGATATAATTTCCTTAGTCTACCCTCATAACTTTTATGTCGGATAGAGGCAATAAGTTTGGTTGCCCTGGCTTGCACGCGTTCCAAACTCGCGATGTTTTTTCGGAATGAAGGACTCCAAAATTGTACGGCATACTCCAGGTGCGGCCGAACGAGGGAGTTGTACAGACAAAGTACTATCTCCTTGTTACGGTATCCAAACTGGCGCTTTATGTAGCCTAACATCCTTTGAGCTTTCTTCTCTGCCTCGATGCACTGTTTCGAGAACTTGAGGTCACTAGTGATAGTTACACCCAATTCCTTCTCAGTGTCACTCGATTCAAGAACAGTGCCCTTAAGGATATACTGAGATTGGGGGTTTCTGTGGCTGATATGCATCACTTTGCATTTGTTCCCGTTAAAAGGCATTTGCCACGTGTCCAACCACTCCTCAATCTTTCCAAGATCTTCCTGCAGGCTGTCAGTATTTCCATCCTTTGCCTCGTTCATACCAAGCTTGGTATCGTTGGCAAATTTGGAAATCTTGGCAACCATGTCACGTCCATGTGGTTGACGTAGATGATGAATAGTAGTGGTCTTAGGACAGAACCTTGAGGCACCCCGCTAGTAACGGGCACCCACTCAGATGCATGTCCATTCACCACCACCCGTTGCCGTCTGCCACTTAGCAAGTTCTTGATCCAGCCGGCTACTTTTCCGTCAATGCCCAGCGCTCGCACTTTCCGGAGAAGGCGGCGGTGTGGTACCTTATCAAAGGCTTTCTGAAAGTCTAAGTACACCAAATCCACCGCCTTGTCCCGATCGTGCTCACTGAAGACGAAGTGGAAGAAATCCACAAGGTTCGTCAGGCATGACCGTTGCCTTCGGAAGCTGTGCTGGGAACTCCTCAGTAGCAGGTTTGTCTCTATATACGACGTCATTTTGTCCACCATGATGCTTTCCATGAGTTTACCGACTATCGAAGTCAGACTGATTGGTCGGTATTTTGACGGTTGGCTATGGTCTCCATTCTTGAAGATACGAGTCACCTCTGCCTCACGCCAGTCTCTAGGAACGCATTCGGTCCGGATTGACATGTTGAAAATTTCGCTCAGGTGTCGTGACACTTGATCGCGCACTTCTTTCAACACTTTAGGTAGAAAGCCATTCAGGCCAGGTGACTTATTCGTCTTTAGGTCACTGATCTTCTTTTTTTATTTCCCCTTCGGTTAAGTCCATATCCTCCAGCTTTTCCCCCGAGTAGGAATCCATTGGCTGGCGGATGGGACCACACTCTTCAGTAAACACTGAAGAGAAGTAGTCGTTGAGGAGGTTAGCATTTTCTGCATCTGAATGCTTTAATGCCCCCTCCTTATTTCTCCAAAGGCCAATCGTTCGACGGATTGGTTTACGGCTGTTCACATATCGAAAAAACTCCTTGGGATTCTCTTTACAGAGTCTCGCCATTTGGAGTTCCTCAGACCGCTTAGCCGCCCTTATGCTGGACTTCACTCTCCTGGCTAGCCTCCGGTATTCGTCAAAGTCGCCCGAGATCTTCGATTGCCAGTACACAGTTCTCTTCTCCCTAAGCAGTTAGCCAATTTCTCGATTAAACCCCTTTGGTTGAACAGAAGACCGACGGGGACATTTCAGAGGGATGAAACTTGATTGAAGACTCGTGTTTGTGGTTTTGAAACTGTTCCACGAATCTTCAACAACATCGCACACTTCTAGTCTCGCGTCAGTCAGTCCAGCACGAAGACCTGCAAAGTCTGCTCTTTTTAATTCAAGTTTCCTCGATTTACTAGTTGCAGGCCCTGTCTTCGGTACTTTGACTACAAATCTAATTAGTCAATGGTTACTGCTACCGACCTCTTCGCCAACAGAGAGGTCCTCAACGATGTCATCCTCAGAGGTGAAAACTAAGTCGAGAATATTGTATCCTCTCGTTAGCTCTCTCACCCATTGAGTGAGGAACTCGTTGTTCGCGAGCTCCAGGAGTTGTGCGTTCTCGCCACAGGGTTCTCTGGTTTCCCAGTCAACTTGTGTGTTGAAATCACCCATGACGATACACACTCTGTCTGCGTTTCGACATGTGGTAGGGGCTGAAGCATGGCAGCCTCAGACCGTTCTATCACATGGTTGATGCAGGTTTTCATTCTGTAGAACAGTTAGCTTTGAAAAGATTCATTGTGGATTCCGTTTTTATCTCTAAAGACAAAGACCAAGCCCCATTATTTTGAAATTAGTTAAATTATCAAGATTCTAATATTAAACTCAGTTACAAGACTGGTGTCTAAATCCTCAATGAATCTTCAATCCTTCTTCGTCTTGTATCTGCCCTGGACACTTATGACTTGGTTTATCAACCTTGGAGCCTGGCAGCAGTTGTGGTTCTCCGCGATCAGCTACCTCTCCTCTTTCTCATCGCAATCTTTGAGCTTTAGAGTGGGTGTTGTTTGGATTCCCCTTTTCCCGCTGTGGCTGAGTGCTTAGATATAGCCTTTGTCTTGAGCTACCCTTACAACGCAACCTCCTCACTCTAGAGCTGGATTTAGTCTTGGGTCATTATTTTTATCTATTTAAAGAGGACCTGATTTCACTTTGAATTCAGAATGCCACGAGATTTTGAAAGGCAAAATCTCCTACTTCTCCTTCTTACAGAGATAACTAATTATCATCTACCTCAAAAGTATTTCCTTTACAATTTTTTAATTTAACTTTCTAACCTAAAAAGTAAGTTTACTAGTGTGTGTGTGTTGACGGTATGTCAATTCAAGCTGCTGTTAAAGGGAAAGAAAAGTACTTACTTTATCATTTTGTCGTGTTATCTTCATGATAGTTAAAGTTTCAAGGGTAAAATCAGACGACGATAGCACCGTCCACTTTAGGCTATTTCCCGCCAAAATTATCATTTTTAAGGTAATTGCAAAATGAGAGTGCAAAAGGGGGCTATGCCTTCCATAGCCCCTCTTTAATTGTAGGAGTCTCAGCCCCCCATCCACTGCTATTTTTAAATAAGCTCGAAAGCCTAGCCAGATGTCCTTAGGCGTTTAGTTTTCATACCGTTTCCTACTCTATAATTCGAAACAAAAGATAACTAACAGTTTCGCTTCTTTATCTTGCCACAGTAAACACGATTGTCGCACCGAAATGCCCCAATTATTTCATTTTAGAATACTGTCACACTAAGGACAGTTATATGTGTCTTTTATAACACCGTAAGAAACTAGAAATACTACCGTATACTCTTTATTGCAAACAATTTTTTTAAATAAACATTCTAGATTGACGTTGAACTCTCTCCTTCACAGGCTATTTTGAACAAATGAGGCTGAATATAATTCATTTTAACACAATCGCCTGTATAAAATGCATTGGTCAAAAAAGATGTCATGCCAGGTCGCGCATGCGTCAGTGGGTCACTGGTGGTAGACCCAACTGTGATTAGGAAGAATGACTGTAAAAATGGTGTAAACAGCTCTCAACTTAGAAAGTATCGATAAACTTAATTTGGTCAGAATTGCCTAAAAAAATACGTATACCTATGTAATTTAATTAGATGAATAACATTTCTTCTGTAACTTTTGTTCAGTCGTCTCAAATTACCCTTTCAATAGTTATATTTAACTCTTTTGTTGCTCAACCAAAGATTTCAAATATTTCAAACTACTCAGGTTGAAATCGTTCAGACTTATTATAAAATCAAATATCATCATCAAACTTCTAACTTTATTTTTAAGTTCATTTCCACTAGAGATAGAATCCGAGAACTAACGCTGTTTTCGGTCTAGTCTAAAGAAGGCAAAAATCTTTTCAATTCAAAATTAGTTTATTTGTTATGTTATGCTTCATCTTTCCAAAGGCATTTTTAAAATTAAAATTGGTGCGAAAAGGTACTTTTCTTTCGAAAAGTTCCTTCGCTTGGTATTCACGCTTTTTTTTCAACTATCGAGTTTGCTTAAATTCTTTTTTCCTTATAGGACTTATTTCTTTGTTAATTTATTTTTTTACCAAAAGGGCGGAAGGATGAGTCTATTTCCGATCGGTAAATTGAGTTTGTTTCGAGAAGGCGCTTCTTTTCAGAGAAGTTTTTCCGCTGATTTTCCAGATTTCTCTTCAACTATTGAGGTTGCTTAAATATTTGTGTCATAAGGTTCCTCATTCTAATTTAATTTTTCAATCTAAATGGTAAGCTAAATTTTGTCTCCTTCCTTTCCGAAATTTAGTAGTCAGATGCTCGGATAGTTAAAACTCGTGGCTTAATTAAAAGAAGGATTACCCTAACTAATCTTGAATAGAGCCAATGTGGGAGTCAAATCTGTTTCCATTTCTGGACAAATTAAACTAACAAATAAATTCATTTTTTTATCATTCAAGAAGAACGAAGTTAATGACTCATTGGTCAAAGTAGAATTGTGTTTTCAAAAAGAACACGACTTTAGAGACAAAATCTAAATTAAGAGAAGTTCGCAGGAACGGGAAAGTGACTTCACATAAGTAATTGCTTCAACTCCTCGAAATCGGATTTCAAGGAACTTTTGAGTAATCTTTGGTCCTAATATGCCTTTTAAATCAACTACCGAGCACTGTTCAGACTCTCATTCTTTTTATTGTGTTCCATATCCCCCTTCAAAGTTAAACTTGTCAAAGGAACCACCTTCCTTTAAAACTGCTAAGGTAAGTGTATCAAATTTCTGGTAATTATCTTCTAATGTTAAAATAGCAAATTATATTAGGCCTTCTAATAAGTATTCTAAACCCTCATAGTGAAACGGCAAACTGTTCGAAGCAAGCCATTAGGTGACATTTTCTTTATCTTACCAGTGCAAGTTTTGCAAAGCTAAGATACATACTTCTTACTTACTGATAATTAACAGTCATATATATTCGAACGTCATGTTCAAATAAGGGACAAGTCTTGTCGTTGATATCAGTAGCTGAATCTGTTTAAGGTTTTAAAGCTACTTCTCAAGTTTATAAAGACTTTCTGATTCCTACTCGTACTTTTACTAAAAACCTTCGCTTGGCAAGTAAGTTCGGACATGTCGGAGTTCCTATCGAATTTTTTTCTTAAATATGTATATTTCATGCCAGAACCAGTGGCTTTAGCTGGAAACTTGGGAAAGCTACCGTCACACACCCGCAATAACAAAACTTTCATGACCATTGGAACAATCACAATGGAGAAAAGAAAGCATTCTCTTCTTTACGTGTCTGAAAATATCAGCTAAATCTTTACCCGAATCAAAGCCAGCTACAATTCGAGATTTGATGACTGATGGAGTCTCTTTTTCAGATATGGAATTCTATCATCCGTTCGATTTGAAAGATCGAATTGGATGAATAGGTCACCATTTGGAATGAGAAAAACACATGTTTATATATCTTTCACTCTTAATTGGAATGTAATTTTACAAACGTAGCTAGGTCGGCAACCTGCACACAAAAATTGATAGACAACAAAGAATACGTGTAAGACAGAGATCCTCTCCTTCAGAGATAGGTATTTTTTAAGAGACATTGTATTGATAGAAGTAACGTAAAAGTTTGCATAGGGATAAACCTTTAAAACCAAGTGTTTTAAGTCAGAGATTAATTTTTCCAATAAGGGATCCTATGTGGGTTAATTTAATATACATTTTCTGCTTTTGATGACCAAATATTAAGATAGTAAAGGCATGTATTCAAATTAAAAAACGATTAATCATTGATTCTAGAAATGATTCTAGAAATAAGTTAAATTTACAGCATTTCTAATATAGGGTATAACTAAGTGAAAAACGTTTCAGGAAATAATTTATAAAAACGATGAATTCTACAATTTATGGCTGAAACTTTTAAACAATTAAGTAAACATGAGAAATAAATAGTGTCAAGCAGAGAGGAAATAGGCTTTCTATACACTGAAGTGCAAAGTTTGTTATCTGAACGGTTAATTTTTATGTTTAGGAAAGTAAAACAGTCATTAGTTTCAGGGTAAAATAAAAATTTAATTTTAAGAAGTTGTGAATTTATATAATTTAGAAACTGGAAAGAATCACTTAATTTTAAATGTAAAAAATCAATAGTAAAATATCTTTTAGGGACATTTAGAAATAGAAACCTGTTCTAATTTATATAGAAATGCATTCGCGAATAATAGACCCAAAGGTAAACTCAATGACATCCCATCCCTTTGTCTGTACAAGGAAAGAAAATACTTTTTCAACAGGAAATTCATAACGTTTTGAAAAGTCAAACTTGTTTATACCCAAAAAACGGGAATTAGTTATTGTTGAAAAGTGAATCATATGATATTCCGAAAATCTTATGAGAAATATTTTATTTTACTCATATAATTATTATAAATTAGTTTTTGTAGTTTTACTCTATATTATATCCATTCTTCGGGGGGAAGTTTAATTCTAATGTAGAATGTAGGAGGATTCTTTCGTGGGAGTAATCTTATTTTCCCTAAAAGAAATTGAGGTTTCCAAAGAATATCTCAATATATATATAAATATATATATATATATATATATATATATATATATATATATATATATATATATATATATATATATATATATATATATATATATATATTATATACATATATAAATCCAGCTTCACCGCAGGAAGAGAAAATGGGATAATTTTTCTTCGGAAATAATTATTTCTTACTTCGAAAAAATCCGAGCTGGGGTGGAATTCGAAGCAGCTCGGATTTTTTAGAAGCAAGAAATAATTAATTGCGAAGAAAAATTATTCCGTTTTCTCTTTCCTGCGATGAAGTTGGATTTATTTCATTATTCTCTCGCCCTCATGATATATATATATATATATATATATATATATATATATATATATATATATATATATATTATAGAAATATATAAATCCAGCTTCACCGCAGGAAGAGAAAACGGGATAATTTTTCTTCGGAAATAATTATTTCTTACTTCGAAAAAATCCGAGCTGGGGTGGAATTCGAAGCAGCTCGGATTTTTTAGAAGCAAGAAATAATTAATTGCGAAGAAAAATTATTCCGTTTTCTCTTTCCTGCGATGAAGTTGGATTTATTTCATTATTCTCTCGCCCTCATGATATATATATATATATATATATATATATATATATATATATATATATATATATATATATATATATATATATATATGAGAGGCTTCTTTAACAACGTTTGGATTCTTATAACGGTTTTAATCAATGTGGAGATGTGAAGAAATGGAGGAAAAGCCTTGGACCTATACGAAAGCTAAGGTTTTATACAAAAAATTACATTTGATTTTTTTTAAAAGCAAAAACATTTTACAGCTATTACACCTATCATAGTGTCGATTTGATACGACTTTGGTATTAGATTATAAATAACAAACTTTCCAAACTATAATGAAATAAATTAGAAGAGGAAAGTTTTCGGTTATCGCCAAAAAGAGGGGAACACATTAAAACTAAAAACCTTTTTCATTTACATATATTATGCTTGAATATTTTTAAGAAGTAAAGTAAAGGACGAGAGGATAGTTCAACTCAAAGAAACAAACTTATCAGTGTATTCAAAATTTCATTTTTCTTACTTGCTGTCAGCAACAGAAAAGACACCACTAAATTAAAGGCTTTCATATATCTTCAAAAAAGAATGAGAATTATAGCTCCAAAGCTCCCAAAATACGGCCGTAGTAATTCTGCAATAAATTGGATATAAAAGTAGCAATAATTTTTGTAGAAAAAATATATAAGAAAGAAATTCTTAAAGAAATCCTTAAATAAACCCCAATTAGTGTTGGCGTATAAATCGGCTTAGAATGAATCAAATATAAAAGAATCATCTCAGACGTTCATATTTCTTATTTGTGTTTTCGAGTTTTTATCAAATCTTTTATTATAGTATTGTGGGAAATTGAACATGTTTTTTTATTAGATAATCTGATCAGGATCAAAGTATAGTTAATACAAATAGACCTAATAGTTTTAAAGAGGGTCATAGTCTGTTGTTAAAATGCTTAAAACTAAGTTCATTTTCTGTAATAAAATTTCCTCAAGTAAATTTTTATAGTTTTCAGTATAAAATTGCCCGAGATTTATCTGTTTACACAAAAGGTCAAATGAATTCGTAAACTAGTATCATAGTTAAGCGAGTAAACAAAATAATTCAATTAACAAATCAGCTGCTTTAGCAAACGAACTAAAGTATCTCCACTGTTAATCAAGGAAAATCAGTAGTCGAGTCGAAGGATCAGTCGTCGCAGAAGTCTCAGTCAGTTAGTGATCAGCCCCAGAGTCTTTGTTACATCCTTATTTAGCAAAAAAGCGTGTAAATAGTTCTACATACATTCATATTTAAATACCATTAATACCATCAAGATTTCTATATTCTTAAGAGTAAGTCCACTTTGAAAATGGCCTACGCGACCATTTGAGGAGCAGAGGTAGCCAGAATGCTTACCTTCGTTGGTGCATGAAAATGTTCACTTAAATACAATTTCTTCCCAACTGTTTATGCCCACGTTAGGCAGGCCGGGGAGGACTGATATATTCTGCACCTCAACTATTACAAAAGTTGCCTTGAGGACGACTATACCTTTCAATCTGAACACTCAAGCCTCAACCTCGAAATACGCGCTTAGTAGGATTCCACGCATTTTCATGTGATTAATGTAATCCATCAGCCTATGTAAGGACAGCTGTACATGAGTTTGGGTTTATGGTTTGGGTAGCACATCAATTTATTGAGGTCACCACTAAGAAGCATAAGCCTCAAATCGAGTGATGATATGCGAAAACCCCACGAAATGCCTTATTATGGCCTTTATTACTACAGATCTGCGTTAATCAGTCTTTATTTAGGATTTGATGCTCTCCTAAAGGCAATCACCTTCAAAATACTCTTTCCATATTCTCTAAGGCCACGTGATGAGAAGAAATATCTAGGAGATCCAAAATCCCGGCGAATTCGCATAAGCGCCCAACCGCGAGGAAGTTTCGACCTCCAAGTACCTTCCGGAGACGCCACTCTCCTTGATACAGTTCATTCTGACACAAAAACAGGAAGGGAGTATAAATTAGTTTTGTTATTTGTGAAGCTAACATCTTCCCCTACTAGCTGACACCAATAGCAAGCATCTTGATTTCAGCTTCGCATTAACCTCAATATAATTAAAACACAAATCCAAAACAACAAAGCTATTAAATTGCTAGTGACAAACGATTACTTTAATATTATTCTACCAAATTAACTGGGAATAAACATCCCCCTACCCCAAGGTTAGAAATGAACTAATATAGCAAGGCTTCGATACATCTACAATCCAAAACTATAAACATATAAACACTGCAGCACCAACCTGACAAATAGAGTGACGTCTGCTTCGAACATGAAATATACATAGCTCACAAATTCAACAACATTCCCGGCACACATAAAACTGCCAAAAAAAACTAATAATACAGGGTGTGGAAGATTTCTGGGTGAACCCCGTACGGTCAGCGATGTTGGCCTAGGCAACTCACCTTAGCCGGAAACAAGCTAAATAAATTGTAAATTCTTAATTCTAATGACAGTCTCCTAGCATAATCTGAGTCATACATGGAAATCCACTTCACAATTTACTTTCCATTCACTTTAATCTCCGCGGTTCCTCTTCCTACAGAATCTGCATTCATATCTCGCATTCATTCCGGTTTTTCCCTGATTCCACCATCGTTCATTAAATCTACGAAGGGAAGTCAATAAGTTTTGCAATTGGGATATAAGGAAACGAGATATGAGGAAAAGTGTTTTATTATTTTTCAATATAACTACCCTCGACTTTAATGCACTTGCGCTACTTGTCTCTGATGCTTCGAATTCCCGACTGCTGTTCAATCCACTCCTGGGCGGCAAGCTGGACATCTTCATCCTCGCCAAACCGGCATCCACGCAGTGCAGCCTTGAGGTGGTTGAATAAAAAATAGTCACTAGGGGCCAGCTCTGGACTGTAGGGGGATGGTTAAGCTCCGTGAATCCGCACTCGCGCAGTGCAGCTTATGCAACTCTGGCCTTGTGGACTTTGACGACGTTGAAGTCGATCATGGGGCGTGAGGTTTCTAGAGACCCAACAGACAGAAACCTTGGTCATGGCCAAATTGTCGTGGATGATGTTGATAACACTTCCATGTGATATTCTAAGTTCTCGCTTGGTTTTTTCGACGTCCTTCACTCGTCGATTTTCAAAGATCATCCTTTCCACACGGGTAACATTGTCCTCGTGAGTCACGTCTGACGGGCGTCCTAGACGAGGGTCATCTCCAAGTAGTCCTAACACCCCCACAAACAGCCATTCTCCTTCCTCTGTTTCGCTCTAACGATTCTCAAAATTTATTGAACCCCCTTAGTATGCTAAATTTGTCAGGGAATATAACTATATGTTTTATTTTAAAAACTGTATTTATCACTTTAACCTAATAAGGCACCATCTTGCTAAACTCTTATCTCTTAGTTTTGAGAATTTCCGATAATCCATTTTCATTTCGACTCCTTGAAACTAGCCCATCTCCACTCCATCCATGAACTCGCGCTCAATAGAACATAGCCGCTGGAAAAAACTTTTAAACACCACTGTTGGTTGTGGTGACCTTAACCTCCTATAAGGCAAAAGACATCAAATTAAATCCGGGCCACACCAAAACCACCGCACTATATGATGTGTGGTGCTGGTCCATGTTCCTAAAGGCGAATCGGAGGGTTAAGATTCGCCTTAATGCAGTTTTCTCATTCGAGTTAGATTAGGTGCAGCGGCACCACGGTTTGTGGTAGCAAACCATTTTTTTTCGATCATGGATCAGCGTCTCAAAACTTTCCCTTTCAGAAGAAACTTCAACTCCGCTTCTCAAATTCCCCCACAACCTATTTTCTGCCAGAGCATTGATATTACTATTTGACATTAGTCGTTTTGGGGGTCTGAGCACAGCCTTCTCATAAACCTCCCTGACTTCAAACTGTAGACGTAATCTCTACGTCTTCTACTATGAAACCTCAAGTGATATGTTTAATGTTTGGCGCAGTCGGATAGTACCTACTTACAAAGTCCTGCTAGGCAGGTTACACACGCTTTCTCCTTGCTCTCTGATTGTTAATAGAATGACCAACATCTCCGCCTCAACTTCTTTTATACCTTATTTTTTGCCCTTCTGGTAGTAACTAAAATGGTGACGAATAATTCTTGTTTTTTTTAATTGAAATTGCGTATTTATATTTTTCTAGTGCTATTCTAGATCATTAATATTATCCTAGCAGAAACTATCCTATATGGAATATAATAAAGAATTAAATCAAAGGACCATGACCTTAATTGTAAAAACCAAAAGAGAAATTTTTCCTAAAGATTTTATGAGAGGCATTAATTTCAACTAGTAGCTATTACTACCTTGTCTAAAATTTTACCTGTAGTAATTTACTGTTTTAAATATTTTTCAATATTTTTTTATTAATTTTAATTTTGCTGATCCTTGTTTGTTATATCACTACAATCTAGTTTGGTCCTAATTATTTTGTTTATTAGCGTTTTTGTTTTATTAGCCCCTTTTGGTCTAACTATTTTCAGAGGTGCTTGTTTGTATAATTAGCAATTTTTTACTCTCTGTTTTGGTATAGTTATTTCTGAACTAGTTTTTTTGGAGCGTATCGGAGACTTTGCATCATACCCTTCCTCTAACCCCTACCCTTTGAAGCCCTAATAGCCCAGCCCCTCTTCCTTCACAGATCTCACTCCATATGTGAAGAAAAGTCTTAATAAAAAAATGGCTGGCAAACTTGACCATTCCCCCCAACTTCTCTGCATTAAATCCCTTTTCGTCTACTGCGCTTATTTTCCGCCGCTTAAGCCATAGAGACGTGTTGCTAACCCCGGCCCGGTCGGACTATACCTGTCTAACACACGATACCCCTCCTACCTATTACCACTGCAGTACCAGATCCACAGTGTTTCGAGTGCTTTTTGATTGCCTACTATATAGTTTATTCCACTTTACCACATTTATTTTCTTTATTACTAGCCCAACTCAGGACCCTTGCGTCGTAAATAATGTTTTCACCTCTGTCACTTGTATTCTATCTCATTTTGGTTTGATTTCACTTGTGTTTGCCCATCTCCGGCCAACATTTTCTCTTTCCTTACCGCTTTATAATAATCTGCTTTACTGAGTTGACAGACTTGTGTAAATTGGGAATCAGTCCCTTTCACACTGAAAACAAACTATATATTTTCATCAGAGGAAAAAAGATCTATTTTAGTTTTAATTGACGCATTTACATTTAGAGAATACACACAAGAGTTTAACAGAAAGACGTTGCAAATGATAATACAATAGGGTATTGTTTATTTTATGCATTGGGGTAGCTTTTGGACAAATAACAATACTTGAATAGCTTAGAGTATTTCATTGTACAAAAGACGTGTTTTAGGCAAATCATCAGAAAATTGAGAGGAAAGTATAAGATTAAAATGTGCCAGAAAGGAATGTACACACAGAACCAATAATGAATGTTAACCACCATTTATGTCTTTTGTATTTAGATGTACTATTCATATGTAAATTCTTTACAAGGACCTATCAATCTTCTTTTTTCACATAATTTGAAATAGTTCACACAACTCACGCCGTAAAAAAGGGGACCCCATCATACTGGAATATGATATGGGAGCTTATTTTTAAGAAAATTTGAACATTTTCTTCTTCTTAAAGAGGAAGTTTGAGAACGCTCAGTCCTCTGGATGAGATGCTGCACTATCATTGTTTACACGATGCCGAACTAGTAGTTGCGTCTCTTTTCTGTCTGAACAATCTACCTTCCAAAAATACAATGAAGTAAGTATAATGTTTCGTCAGGTAAAATAACTACTATTCTTGTCCTCCCCCAAGTACTTGAATCAGCGCAGAATGTTAGATTAAACTATTTATTTATTCATGGCGATAAGAGAAATTGGTTAAAAATTCGCTTCTAAAATGCTCTGCTATCCCACTGCAAATCATGTCAGATAACCCCATTAAGAAGTACACAATTCCAAAGCTAACGAAGGGGAGACGATTCTGGGGCATAAGCTCACTGGACAAAGAACATAGTCACGCGGTGCGTTTAAAATACTTCCAAATACAGAGGCCTGTGTTTAGCAAAATTCCAGTTTAGTAAATTGGAATTGTGTGAAGATATTTATAGGTTTTGCAAAGGTGGTTTGGTGGACTGCATGTCTCGTAGACTGTGTGTAAAATTTGGCGCCAAGCAGATGTTACTGAATGGCAATAAGGTATGTTTGCATTTCGCTGTACCATCTACCACCTTGCAAATTTGGTGTACCGGAATGTGTTGGTGTAGGTTTAACACGCACGGTCCTATGAATCTTCAAACTAAGGCTAAATTCAGGTGATCAAGAAATTCCCGCTAGAATTGTGGCTGAATGACGATAGTAACTAATGGACCTGGCCCGCCGGAGTACTTCGCAACTTGTGGCTAATTATCGCTTCGCCTCAAGGCAAAAATAGCTGCAAAACGTCAAGACCAGTATTTTGTCTCCCGGTACTGAAAGAATACGCCGCAGAGAACTAAGTAGAATAAACATATTGATGAGAGTGGCATGTAAGTAGCATTTGCTCACTTTTGCTCACAAAGTTACCAGGCTACTTTGGACAAGGACTGAAAACGCGTTATCTGGTCAATTGAAGCACGTTACTGCATCTGTGTAAAGGATACTAGGATCTTGCCTATCGTGGACTTCATGAAGTCTTCTAAGAAAACTGCGTGCAAGATGCCGTTCAAGCAAGAGAAGGCCCTATCATGTATGCTATTATTTAATTATTCCATTATTTTAACGCAGAAAGTAACGTTACAATTCCTCTTTTCCAAGAAGAGAACTTCCGCGCTTGCCTGACTAGAAATGCGATGGACTGACACAGTGAACATTAAGAAAAAAGCACACATCTGGATAGGCCCGCAAAATCAACGGATCTGAGCTCTATAGAAATTTTATGGGCCTACTTCGAACAAGGTATCCAACGGGAGGAATAACATCCACAGAATATGGCTAAATTTCACACTTTATTATGCAGGAGTAGCTAAATATTTATTTCTCATACACCCAGACCCTTATCAAGCCCATGTACCCTCAAATTGAATCTGTTTTGCGAATCGGTAGGGCAAAACAGAGTAAGGAGGATGGCTGGTTGTGGGGGTGTTAGGACAAGTTATGACAGGTCAGGACCTGCAGCCGCACGCTTCTGCCTCGTCTATTTAAGAAGCAGTAGCTGATCGCAGATCGTCAGGCACAAATTTTTCAACAATGGAGAAGGTTGAGCTCGCCGGAGTGATAAATTTTTGACCAAGGAAGGCAAGAATGCAAAAGATCAATAAACGCATGGTTGCAGTGTACACCGACACCGCCCCTTCTTATGCAACTATTGCTCGCTGGAATAGGAAGTTCTGCCATGGTCGTGAGTCCCTTGAAGATGAACCCCGTCCAGGACGCCCGTCAGACGTGCGCAACGAGGACGATTTGGCCCGTGTGGAAAGGATGATCCTCGAAAATCGACGGGTGAAGGAGGTCGCAAAAATCGAGCGAGAACTCTGAATATCACACAGAAGTGTTATCAACATCATCCAATACAATTTGGCCATGACCAAGATCTCTGCTCGTTGGGTCCCTAGAAACCTCACGAAACCTCACGCCCCATGATCAACTTCAACGTCATCAAAGTTCGGAGGAAGTGCTGTTCCTGTACAACCAAGACCCGGCGGAATTTGAGTCACGCATAGTGACAGGTGATGAAACGTGGGTCGATCATTGGGATCCCGAGACCAAACTCGAAAGCATGGCCTGGAAGCACAGGGGCTCTCCGACCCCCATAAAGTTCCAGACCCAACACTTTGCCGGGAAGATCATGGCGACCGTCTTTTGGGAATCTGAGAGGGGGTTGATGGTGGACTATGCGCCTCGTGTAAGGACCATCACAGGCAAATACTACGCCGAGGAACTGGCTGGGTTAAAGAAGTGCATCCGTCAGAAGCGCCGCGGCAAGTTGGCACGCGGTATCCTGCTCCTCCACGACAATGTCCCTGTCCCAAAAGCCAGAGTTGCACAAGCTGCCTTGCGCGAGTGCGGATTCGAGGAGCTAAACCATCGGAGGGGATGGTTGAGCTCCTCGAATCCGCACTCGTGCATGGCAGCTTGTGCAACTACTTTTTGCGACTACTTTTTATTCCGCCAGCTCAAGGCTGCACTGCGTGGACGCCGGTTTGAGGACGATGAAGATGTCCAGCTCGCCGTCCAGGAGTGGATTGAACAGCAGTCGGAAGATTTCTGGTTGTCGGGAATTCGAAAGCCTCAGGGACAAGTGGTGCAAGTGCATTGAAGTCGAGGGTAGCTATATGGAAAAATAATAAAACACTTTTCCTCATATCTCGTTTCCTTATATCCGAATTCGACAACTTATTGACCGACCCTCGTAACTGATGAAAAAATTATTGCAGATGGTTGTTACCAATTTCTTATGGGAACCACTCAACGTGAGTACAGTCTAAGTGGGGCAAAGGCTTTTTTTTCTAAGATGACCTTAACTACACAACCATAGACTAGAGACTTGAGATTTCGATCAGGATTTAGTATTCATCGATTCTCAATATGTTTTATGTGAACCCTTTTTTCAATTTGTACAAGAAAAAAAAGTTATGAGCAAATAATCTGTGGAAAGGGGAATACCAGCAGTGTTAATAATGGCCTAAATTACTTTCAGCGGATGACGTATTGTTTAGCACCTTTCAAAACTATATTTACCAAAATATATCATAAGTTACATTTCCGCATCACACTATTTAGGGTGCTTTTGCTATTTGACCTTTAAATTGCAAAAGAAAATTCCGCTCTTTAAAAAATTTATGGGAGTCTAGCCACCATAGAAGTGACTATTCATTATGAAAATTGAATTTTGCTATCAAATAGTTTAATAAATTTACATCCTTTTAACATTTTTACTAATCTCACGTTATTCTTTCAAATGTAACAATTCGTTCCATTGACTCTGTCAATAACTTAAAATTTCTTTAAACAGACTGATTGTGACCTGGATGGTTGACCGGTATATGTTTTACTCGAGATTGCTTAATATCAAAACCTGTTAAACATCAGGTTGATCATAATGATTTAACTCAACAAGCTTGTGGTAAGACTTTGCTCTATGGTTTAGCGTGGTTAGATTAAATTGCTTTACCTGAGAATTTACTTTCACTCCGGGTGAATCTTACTGTCTCACGAGTCAACAAATTTACCGTTTATATTTCCATTTCGAATATTAAATGATGGCAGTTTCACACGTATCGAAAGTATTTGGTCTACGCTCAACCTTTGTTTCTCTTCATTAAAGTCGCCCAAACTTTCAATCAATACATTTTTTGGGTGTGCGTTTTCTTGCACTCATTTTAAGTTGTTGATTTTTCTTACATAATTTTTTGGGGAACGAGTAATTCTATGAACTAAGTAGAGGTGCGGACGGGCGTTGTTTTCCTTCTCATAGAGGTTGACGGGGCATTGAATTGAGAATGAGTGGATAGAACGTCGAATAAACACTTTTCTAATGAAGTCAATAGAACAATATGATCAAAAACAGTTTCCCTCGTGTAAACCCTTTTGATCATTGTAGAAGGAATATCATAATCTGTCATTTTAAGACTATGGACTTTCTCCAGACGTCTTTACTGTTCATCATCAACACAAAAATCATCAAATAACTGATCGAAATTTAGGATGAATTCAGATTCATTTATCTTTACGTTTTTTCTTAAAATAAACTTCAAGTAAACTAAAAGATGACACCATTGCTTGTAACTTTTATATTGTGTACATATGAACTCGATATAAAATGCACTAAGCTCATCATGTCCGAAAGTTTTAGAAATTAAGAGATCTCTCTATTACCTGTCGATTTGTTGGCAATATTCGAGGTGGTAATTTGTCAGGACCAGTTGAGTGAGTCTACTGTGCAAAATCTTCTTAGTTGTTGAACTGCTTCGAGGTTCAAAAATTAAATTACAATCTGCAAATTAAGTATATTTTTTTTCATTCTTACAGTTGTAAAATATAACAAGTACAAGTAAAATTAATCAAATAATTTAAAGAAAAAATATTAGAATTTTTCAGAATGTTTTTGCTCATAATTTTTTTTTTGTACAAAACCCCCCAAATTCGTTATAACACATATTAAGACAGAAAGATTTTGCAATTTTCGAGCAGAAATTCGTGTTCCTGGCACTAGTGATCGCAGAGGAATGGCTACATTGGCCACTTCGTCGCTGCCGCACTAAGTCTGCAATTTCGTTTGTTTTTGTCAACAGTCCCCCAAAATGATAGCAACTACATAAACCAACTCATCCTAACTTTGAAATATTTTTCAGGGAGTGAGACCTACACATTTACGGGCTTGGGCCAAACTTCCTCGCAGGCATTGGATGCATCCCTAAAGATGTCAGGTACAAAATGGTTACTTAGATCGCACCCACAACACACTTGAAGGAAGGTGGAGAATAACATCACAAAATTCGCTTGGATTACATTGCGTTATCCCAGTTTCCTCTTTTCAATATTATTCTTATCAGTTAAATTTTATGAGTTTCCTCCCTTAGTGTGATTTAAAGGTTTTTTATATTACAAGTTAATACGTTAAATTAGGTTACGTTAGACTTGGATTAATTTTGGATTGAACCTTCCTCATAGCCTAAAATATTAACATGTTTAATTCAAACACTTAAAATCCACAATTGGCAAGGAGATCAATAAAGATCAACTTATCCCATTATTCGTATTTCATTGGACTATCCACGATTGGCGCTCCATAAAAGAAAAACTGATTAATTTATCTTTCCGGATGGCTATGGACCTCGATTATCGATTATTTAATTTTCGGAAATTTTGCACCGATATTCGAGTTAACAAGGCATCGTTTATAGAATTATAGAATTAACACCAGCAAATACCCTTAAGTCTGCACTCTGGCTAGTCGTTGAGTGAGGAAGTTAAAATAAGGAGGTCATTGGATGATCTTTAGAGCAAAAAAACAAAAAAACATTTGATTCTTTGTTCGTCACATTTATTTGTAAAAATTTTGATTGACGTTCTTTGAACTACATTCCAATTTGATATGATATTTTAGGTGAAAAGGTTCCCCAGGATATTCGTCTGATAACGCTTTAATTTCAATTTGACTATTTTTCCACGTGATGATTTAAGCACTTTCATAAAATGTAAGAAGTAAAAATTTCTATTATCGCAACCATTCAGAATATTTAAGACTTCAATCAAAACAGCGAGATCAATTTTAATTCTTTATAAGGTTTCTTTCCAAGCACCAAAATAAGCTTGGTCGCACTTTAGTGTACCTACCCTCTCTAGTGTAACGATATCAATTTTCCGATAAGAAGTCCAGAACTGAGCTGTATATTCCACCTGTAAGAAAAATTGATTTGAACTAAGGATCTACTATTGCTTTACTTTTATATTTGAAATTTCTCGCAAAAGACACCAAGTGTGCTATTTTAAATTTTTTAGCTAGTTGTTTGCGGTTTCGAAAATTTAAAGTCGCTAAAAATTAATGCACCGATATTTATATCTTTCCGACCAGTCTTTTTATCAATGACCACCTAACCTATACAGGAGAGATGGCCTTGTTTTTTACAGTTATGTACTCCTTCCTGTAGTGAAAGAATCAGGTCGTCCTAATGTTTTAGATTTATATTTTTTCAATTACTTTTATTATTGACCTAGCAAAGCTCAACGATTTGACCTTTCAAAAATATTATCACTACTTGAATTAAATTTCAGTTAAATTAAAGCGTAAGTCCTCCACTATTATGTTAAAGGAAGTTACAGAGAGATACTATGTATTTAAATGGGTAAAAAATGAATATTTTTAACAGGCCATGTTACGATATCTGTGTCACTTAAACTTATATGCTTCCAAAACAGTAATTTACATAGTTTCCTGTTTTCATTACATTAAAACACATGCTAGAACATATAAAGTAAAGTAACCTAATTTTGTTCAGGGAATTGTAATACAGGGTGCGGCAGAACCGATTGAGCAGTTTTGAGGAGTCAATGTTCGGGGCGGGGGAGGAGGGAGGTGAGCGTGGTTTCGCTCTGTTCCGTAGACATCCTCATTTCAGTAGCAAACATGATGTGGAGGGGAGCACATCGCAGCTTTGCCGTGCGCGCGTATTTTAAGAACAATCAACTGTGATTGCGATGCAAAGAGCTTTTCGGCGACGGTTCAAATTCCACGGAACGATGCTGTTTCTCAGTGAATACAATTTGGTCCTGGGTTAGGCCTTTGGAGTAAACTGGTACCACACTAAGAAGAGATACACATGGCCGACGCAGGTCCATCAGAACACCAGAAAATGTGGAGATGGTGAGATCAGCGATCGTGCAGTCGCCAAGACGTTCTGCTCGAAGGCATGCTGTTGCTTTGGGAATTTCCGACCGCAGTTTGAAGAGGATTCTGCATATGGATTTGAATTTCCATCCCTAATAAATAATTATGGCTCAAGAATTGAACCAAGCAGACTTTTCCAACCGCCCAAATCTGCGTGAAAGCATGCTTGCACAGATCGCTCCCGAGGCAACTTTCTTCAGTAGCGATGAGGCACATTTTTACCTCTGAGGGCTGTAAATAAGCAAAATTTCCGTTACTGGGCTGAAAATAACCCTTGAATTATCCAGAAAATACCGCTACATTCCCCTAAACTAATGGTGTAGTGTGCCATATCACAATTTGGCGTGATAGGCCTGTACTTCTTTGAGGAGGAAGGAATGAGAGTGACCGTGAATTCCGAACGTTATGTCTCAATGTTGCACAAATTTCTACACCCCAGAATGGAGAAGATTGTTGAAGACGAGGAATTGGGGGACGTGTGCTTTCAGCAGGATGGGGCTACAACTCACACAGCCCGAAATTCACTCAATGTTTTGAGACGAATGTTTCCCGGACGTCTGGTGTCTTTGAAGGCTGATTTAGGGTGCCCTGCTCGGTCACCTTATTTGAGCATTGGTGACTTCTTTCTTTGGGAATATCTGAAAGAAAAGGTGTTTAAACGTCGCCCTCACACCCTACCACAGCTAAGGGAGGGAATTATTTAAGAAGTTAACGCCCTACCCAGTAGTATGTGCGAACGTGCTGTACGAAACTTCAGAGATTGAATCCAACAGTGTTTTGCTGTTAACGGCCGCCATCTTCATGACATTATTTTCAGAACCTAGGGATTATATATGGTATGTATTACTAGCCTCGAGTATAATAACATTTCTTCTTTATATACCCCATTTACTTTTTATAACCCCTTAAAACTGCTCAAGCAGTTCTTCCGCACCCTGTACTTCCAAAAATTTTGGTTTAGTAAACTCAGCCAAAACAAACAACATAATATATTGCCTTCGATCTAAATCACTCTAACATAGTACTTCCCACTGTCTTTGAAGCTATATGTTAAACTGACCCAAATATGTTTCATTATATGTATAAGTTCTCTCATGCATTCGTTATAATTCTTGATCAATATTATTTAATAAGTTTAAAATAGAACTATGTGAACTTAAATTTTATCAATGTTAGGGATTTTATTAAAGAAAAATGATTTTCTAAGTTATCCCAGATTTTATACTTCACCTGAATGCTCTAAAACAACTTTTTAACTATGGTAGTGATGTGAACTTGTGCAATCTTATTATAGAAACTATCCTAAAACTTTTACTTCTCTTGTGACCAATACCCAATCCTCACACTAACCTTTTTTTGCAAATGAGCCCATAATAGTGATAGAGTGCTATGTGCTTTAGCACATTATCCAGTCATGATTTATCCTTGAGCAGATGCGGCGCTATGTGGTATATAAGCTCATCCACTAATGGTTTATCCATAGGGAGGAGGCCCCAAGCACGTTCTCTTGCAAATCTCGTTCATAGACATCTAACATAAACAATATTCACTTTTTTCACGCTATTGAAGTGGGTACAAAAGTATGACTGAACAGGTTTAAGACGGTCTACCCCATTACCACCATTTGGCAGAGTGCAAGCATTAAGCGGAGATGCAGGGCTGCGGCTTCATATGAAACTGGCTCTATCCAAGCTGTCTTATTTAAAGGCAGTCGCCGAAGGTCAGAAAAGATATTCCTCCTAATCGACTTAAAGATCGTAATCCATGAAATAAGGGCTAAAAAATAAATCTGTAGATCTGAGAGGAATTGAATCTTTTTTTTCTTTTAAGACAAAGATAATGCCAGAATATCGTTCCTAAATCATTACTTTCCCCATGATTATAGAGCAGTGAAAAATATCAAGTGGCAATTTCAACAGTGGAAACTCTTACGAATCTCAAGTACTAGAGCCGGGTAAGGATTGTTCTAGAATTTTATTAGAAACTACGTACATATAAGGCAAACTTACACCACTATTAAAACTCTAGCCACCTAACAAACCTTTCCCAATTATACCCAAATTACACGTCAAAATCGATGTAACAGCAATTTGTGTTCTACAATATTTAGCTTCTATCGACCATAAACGGAATAATCAATATTATAGTTATATTCGAGCACAATACTAAAGCTCTATCAACTTTATATGTCCTAAACGAAGTTGCAAACAGTTTTATTTAATACTACAATACTATAACTCATTCCACCTAAGACGTACCAGAGTTACATTTAGATATTTTACCCAACGCTAACTAAAACTCTATACACAGACGTTAGACTGATGCCACAGTCAATCGTTTTATAAATTACTAAAGCTTTCGTAACTACCTTATGTTTTTACGTGTTACACAAACTGTTTTACCTACTGTTAGCACTGCTGGCACTAAACATTTCGTTAGTATAACCTATTTGCCTTTGCTTTGATTCACCTAAAAAAACACCTATGGTAATAATGACTGCTCAGAGTGAACTTGAGTAATTGAATGCGTGCTTTATCACAATATATGATTTAACCATATTAATTAAATATCTGAAAAAATAAGGCAACATAAGAAGATCTGCTGATCAAAACTTTCAATAATTTCCGGCCTAACAGTAATTCTATCATTCGAAGGAGAATGTAAAAAAAAAAAGATATGGTTTCAAGTTTCGTTAGAATCGATCGAATAGTTATAATGTAATTGCCAAAACAAAATAATTCCCTGGCTAAACTTGAAAGGACTTTGTTATTATATTATTCGAAAGAGAATGTAAAACAATATAAGGGTTTTAAATTTCGTTAGAATCGGCCGAAAAGTTATGATGCTATTGCCAAAACAATATAATTCCCGGGCTAACCTTGGGCGGACTTTGGTAATTATTTCATTCAAAAGAGAATGATAAGCAGACCTTATTAGTTTGTTAACACGAGTGATAAATTAAATAGCCTTTGAGTTCATGGAAGTGAAGAGAAAAGGGAGTGAAATCTTGCCAGGTAATGGAGATTTAGGCTTTAATTTGGAGTCTCTTGACGATGAGTGAAAAAAAATTAACATTTAGCGTGGAACTTTGACATGAAATGTGAGGACGGTATAGTAGCACGGTTAGTAGATAAAGGCATGCGAAACATCTAATCTTCCCGGCCTGTGCAGGAAGAAATTGGATGAGCTCTGACTTGAGTCAAGGGACTAAAATGAAATGCTTCCTCGACAAGTCAATTTTAGTCTTCCTCAAAGAGAGAGAGTCTGTCTTGTTCCCTCATTGAAGATGAATAACGCTCCCATAAAAATTTCTTTCGGAAGAAACGAAAGATGAGATAATGAGAATCTTAAATGATGCTACGGAGAGGATCGCTTCTCTCTCTCTCTGCCGTCCCCAGGGGAGGTGGAAACTCGGCCGAAAGTTTCCCTTTGTCACACGAGAAGGCCCATCTGAGAGTGCGCAAAGCGTTTGGGGAAAGCCGAGGCCAAACTCCTCACCGACCGATGTTACAGTTATACGTGTTCCACAATAATAAAACTCGATCAACTCTATCGGTCATAACTAATATTACAATCATTTGTTTACTATGTACAATACTATAAGTCTATCCGCTCCTTCATGCCGTAACCATATTACAGTCATTCGTATACTAAAATTCTATTTAACTTTCACGAAAATAACCGATAGTACTCTCATTTCCTGTTCATTGTAATAACACTTGATACACTCTACCCATCGTAACTGAACTCACAGCTATTTGCGTACTACTATAATAAAAAATTAGTCAGTACTTTATGCGGTAACCAATGTTACAGTACCTCCGCGTCTTTCCTAATGTTACAGTTATCCCAGTTTTACAGGAGTAAAACTATTCAGCTTACACGTTGTAACCAATTTTATAGATTTTTGTGTGTTAAAGTACTAAAGTCTATTTACTTTATATGCTATAAGTGATATTATATTCGTTCGTGCACTACAGTAATATAATTTTATTCACCACTCGTGTCCTAACCATTGTTTGTCATTCATGTTCAACAGTAATAAAACTCTAACCAACCTTCCAAATAATAACTGATGTTACTGTCCTGCGAGAACTACAATATTAAAACTTTATCCACCTAATACTCCTTCACTAATGTTAAAGTAACCAAATTTAAAGTCATTCCTATTCCACAATATTAGAACTCCACCCTCCTTACACATAGTATCCGATGTTACAGTCATTTGTATTCTACAGGTCGTAACCAATGTTACAGCCACTCACGTACTACAATACTAAAACGGTATCCACTTTACACTTTTAAACTAATGTCACAGTTAATCCAGTTTCAATTTACTAAAAATCTATTCACTTTACACCTTGTACCCAACATTACCTATAGTTGTGTTCCAGATACTGAAACCATTTTTACACATGATATCCGATGTTATGGTTATTTGTGATAGACAGTAATAAACTTTTATCCACATCTCAAGTCGCAATCTTATGTCATAGCCAATGTTAAAGTCAGTTAGGCTCAACAATAATACAACTCTATTCACCCTACAGGCATTCAGATTTCACAATACTGAAACGTTATCCATCTTATACTTCTTTACAAATCTTACAGTCATTCATGTCCGTCATTATGAACGAAGTAGCTCATGGCTGTGAAATATGGCACTTAATCGTAAAAGTTAACACCCGCTATATCCTTGGTATCAAATCCTAAGAACAAACAAGAGAAAGTCTTTTTTTAAACGTTGATTGTTATTTGTAATTAATCCAGGATCAAATTGCCAGATTTAATAAGAACTTTCCATCATTTTTGTAATCCTTGTGTATTATCAAAACAATATTTGCGCCAATCATCGAAAACATCATGGTAATTTCTTTTGTAATCGAATAAGTTTTAGTTCAAGAATACACGGAATATATTGAACAATTATACACAGAGTAAATCCACATTTTTGAGAATCGCTTAGGTTCTTACTAAATAATTTTTTTAAGGAGTATTTTTTCTTCTCATAATTAAAAAGGGCATCGTATTTTCATATTTTAGCTACACATTCAAAATTAAGCAAATCCGGATTCTCTCGTGAATATATAATCGATACCCATCGGTAGAATGTTAAAATTTCACCTAGCAACCTTTCCAAATTGCGAAACACAGCTGAAATTCTTTTAACCTACATTTCTCGATACGGCATAGTGTTTTCATGATTGGTGGATGTCTGTGTTTGATTGAAGGTATAGCACACAGCACCACATTGCTCTGGGGTGAAAAGGTGCGAGAAGAAGGTTAGTTTTTTTTATTGGCATTGGTGTTTGCCGAATCCAATGTGTGTGAATATGGTTGCAAATGATGCTGATAATGTAATTTTAAATAGTTTCGTAAACTTTTTTGTCTGCAGTAGATTTATTATTTTAGTAAATCTGAGGGATAATATTCGAGCGAGTACGTTGTCTGTTATGTCTACAGATCTTGTTCGGTTAACCTCGTGGTCGGGGAAGGTGGAGGGGTAAAGAGGATGGCTTCGCGCAGCTCACCTTATGCTCTCGAGAGACAAGAGCTCTCGTATATTACAGCTTGAGTTGTCGTTTATTAATTGTCTTAATAGATGATTTAATTAATGAGCAGAATTTAAATCACTTTGCAATGTATTAGACGCAAAGCTCTAAATCATGGCCATCATGATTTATTTGAGGTGTCGAAAGACGATGGTAACGAGAAGAGCGGTCAAGGGAAATGGAATGACTGTCGTTATATCAGGACTAATAGAGAAGACAAATAAAAGTTTTTACAGTCACTAAAATTGGATTGATGGATTTGGTAGATCATTGTCGTAATTAAATTGGATTTTCCGCTATACATATTTGTTCTCACAAAACTTAAAATGAAAGGAAGAAATTAAAGGCGAGGTCGGGAAGCATCTTTCCCCGCAATCATGTGGAAAGCATATTACGACAGCTCTATCTACCTTACACGTTGTTAAGGATTTATAGCCATTTGCGTAAAAATATATCCACTTTACACGTATTAACTGATGTTACAGTCATTCCTTCTTACACGTTGTGTGTTCATGATAGTTATTATTATATCGACCTTATATTACACCAAGAACCTCTCCCCCCCCCCCGAAAAGACAGAACCACAATATTTTTGTAATGTGTAGAATTATATATCTAGTTAAAAGAAATACTTTCATAAAGTTTCATATTTTATGTAATAGAGATGTATGGAGGTAGACTTGTACAATTAAGCTAATCACGCATTTGAAATAATCGTTAGTCTAGGAGATTCAATTAATTATTAAACCCCTTCGTCCTTTTCTGCCGGATAAAGGAACAGACAATGATCGTTACGACAGTAACTGCCAACACCAAAAGATTTAATATACAGTCATGGCTAAAAGTCTTTTGGAGACTAATATATTTTTATTTCATTCGTATTTACAATCTGCGTGATAGAATAATTATTCTAATATTTAAATTATTGTAGGTTTTGTAATATTTATTTGTAAAAATAAATGTTTGAATCTTTTTCAATTCCAGAAATGGTTCTTTCCAATGAAAACCATGCAACCATTGTTGTTTTGGGTCAAATGGTCAGAAATACTTGAAGAGAGTTACCAAGAGCATTAAGGACATTAAAAGGGGCCTTAGAATCTACACACACCCAGGCTTGATTGCCTTTAGGGGGATAAACTGTGTAACCTGTTACACTTGACCTGGAGAAGTTACACTTAGTGAGACAATTAGGGAATCCCTCACTGGGTTGATATGTACCCACTAATGGTCCTTCGGAATGTTGTTGGTGCGTTCTCCCTTGCTACTTACTCTTCAATGTTACTTGATATTTATTGACTCTACGACTCTTCCCCTAACCTTATGTATACCTGCACTTAGTAACAGCTGGAAGTGTTTTTACTAGGAGAAAAAGCCAATTAGGCATACCCCATCTCTGGGTTGAATGGAACTCTTTGCGGGGGCCAAGGGAAGTTGGAGGTGAGCTTCCTACCAGCTCCAACTCATATTCCTTTTTCTCTATGACTATCTACTCAACTATTTATCTAGGCTTAAGGACCTGACTAGCTCCTTATGCCGTGTCAGAAAAAAACCTTTGGAACTTCTATCAACAAGGCCATTTAATGCCTGCCGATTGCAAGAGACTGGGCTCTGAGGGGACCTGGGCGGTGGAGTACGAATAAAGGGAATATCGCTTAAGCTCCACTAACTTCTTCCATGCACGTTATGAGCTGAACACTTTCACCTGGCTGTTCTTGGGTGCATAAGGCTGTAATGCTTGTGGCGGTCAAGTTTTCCTGCCTTGTTGGCTGCCAGGCCAAATAAAAATATCGGGTCCTATCTCTGGGTCTGTCAGATTACAGATATTCTGGTCCTGGCCGTCCTACCAAGAGTTATTACGTCATACTAAGGATAGCTGTCCTGTCACCCTGCCTCTCTGACTGTCGAGTTGGGAGCTGTGAGCTTGTGGGAAAGTAGAAGACACTAGGAAACTTCTGGTCGGTATGTGTCGTTTTTTAGATTGCGAACATTATTCTTTAACGTTCCGAAGGAAGATGCCTGAAGAGTCAAAAAACTAAAAACACGATAGGCATTAGTGTCTGGAAGCGAGATATAGCCGACCACCTCCCCGTTTATTTCTCTCTATTGTCACTATGTTATGAAATTACTCTGTGTTGACCGGCTTTCCAATCCTCGCCCTACCTTGGTGTTAGATGGAGAAGAAAATAAATGACGACACCATTCTGATCGGTGAAGAGGCATCCATTATACCTTCGGAATGCGGAAAATGCTTCTCTAAGACACTTCCTTTTGTCGTGAATTTTCTCCCTCGACATATTTGACGGGCTCGGGAGGTTCCACTTTACTTCTTTTGTAGAGTTACCTCTAGGCTACTCTACACTTACCGCGGGTCACCCATTTGCTTTTACAGGGCCCTGACAAGAGAACAACAAGACAGAAGATACACCGCCTTGGTCCCAACCCCTCTTCTTGTGGTCAGTTGATAAAACAAAACATCCTTTGAGGGGTAAGAGGCGGCATCATTCTTCGGCCATTATCAAAGCAACTTATAGATCCAAGAATTGTCACGTTGATGGGAGCTGGCATGCCCACTCCACCTATCTTCCTAATGCGGGTCGGCATGCCGGCCTCAGTGACGGATCATAGGCCCTAAGAATCCCCGGTTGAGATACCTGACACAATGGGGAGTCATGGCCAGTTGAAAGGCCCTCCTAAGTAGAAGATAGTCCAGGATGTGACCCTGCGCCCGAAAGCAGGGTCTTCCGAGAGAATGAACCTTGGCTCAGTGCCGGACATTGAACCTGAGTCAGCCCATTTGGAACTTCAAGCGGTACGACCTCGGAAGACTCGTGAGAAGAGGACGGACCCTCTCCGCTGTCTGGTGCATCCTTGACGGTCAATATCTTCCTATCGAAGAAAGATCTGGGCGAGGGTGGTCCATCCGGCATTGGGGCGCCTTCCGGAGGGAAAAAAATCGGGTTCACTTCCCATCCTCCTATTTAGAGAAGAAAAGGGAAGCTCTAATGAAATAAAAAAGGACAAGGGCCTCCTCTTCATATGCAGGGTCTCCAAGAACTGACAGATTTGCTGCCGATTCAACAGGAGACTAGGTCAGTCGCGACCAAAAGCGCACTCGGGCAGGGAACCCAGACAGACACTAAATTCGCAAGTGACGTGTGCAGAACTTTGATTGCGTCGGAAACTCATTTAAATGGCACCATCACCTGGCAATTTTGGACACGCTGGCTTCAAGCGGTATTAAGTTATTCGTTCCAGTGGTAGCAGCAAGTTAGCCAAAGGTCACAGGCTATATCAAAGGAGAGCTTTAGGTAGATTTACTTGTAGAGACTCAAAGGCAACTCGTTGAAGTATTACTCCTGCCACCGTCTCGGCTATAGGAATCGCCCATTTGGACATGCAAAGTTAGATTTACTTCAAGTCTGTGTATTTTTTTCCAATGCGATACACGATAATTCCTTATAGATTATGGCCAAGGGTGTTAATTGCAGAGCGCCGCATGCTAATTCCTCCAAGCAATGTGGCGCGTATAAAAAAAAAATCCTCGTTGTTGAGGATTAGGATCGTTTCTCCTTTCAGAAGGTTAATGAATTGGTCCTGGTTGTTCTAAGGGCTACCTGTGACGTCTTACTCCTCAATAATCTAAAGGCTATCCATACTCCTGGCCTTACTAGGCTCTCAAGCATGGCAGATTCGTAAATATTCTGCGAGTTCTACCAACCATGGGCACTTCCCTGGTAGTGTTGACCGAACCAAGAATTCACACTTAGCCTTAGCTAAAAACAGGACTCCCTTACCTTCTATCCACGTGACCATGTTCTTAAGATGAAACGTCCTTCCACCCCTAAAGTGGCGGTAGACTCACAGGAAGCAAAGAAGTTTTAGCTCCTATGACCCGACCCAAGCCTAAACGTCTATTCGGACTCGTGAGACCTTCCAAATAGGAAACCACCATTTCCGAAGCACCGCTCGCCAAAGTACTGGAGGCGGGGTTAAGAAATGACGCATAGCAATCCCAACCTCCTCCATTTAGTCTTTGAAAGCAACAGTGCATTCTGCCACATGCTAGGCCAAAAGTGTACGGCCATTCTCGCGATGGTCTTCAATTTAAAGAGGGTTCCCTCATCTCCTCCAAGATAGTCTCAGAAGCTATATTGCTAAACATTATTGCCTTTGACTTTAATTCAGCAAGTAGGAGGTATGTCGGATCATCTATTCTCGTTCCACGTTAGCTATTTTTGTGCAAGGCACCATTTTGTGCGCATACCCCGTACCCATTCTCCCGGGTTATAAGGGTTTTGCGACTTCACCATCAGAGAATGTGGCCGAGCATGGGATGCACGAAGTTTCTGTTCTTATATTTGATATAAATACTTTCAGGCCGTGCCATGAAGATACACCTGGATAGGAGGTATACTAGAATTTGTGCGTACATTTTAACCTCAGCCGGCCTTTACCTTAAGGATTTCCGTCACGTCTTAGCACGGTTTCCGACTTCTTATATTCTGTTGTGGAATTTAGGCGATAAACACTCCCTCTTGGTAGACTACGTGATCAATCTCAGGAGTCAGGTAATTGCCGGCCTGATAGAAAAACAAGAGATAGGCGTCCTAAATGTAATGAGTTTACGCATCGCTGCACGAGAACAGCTACATTTTGGAGCTTCGATTTTTCCCTTTGCTTTCCTGATGTACAGTATGGTTTTGGGTGGCAAGTGGTCAATGACCTTCATGATAGCACCCACTTAATCATTAACCTTTCATTTTGGGGGTTACGTTCCCCTAACAAACGTCCCAGTGGTGCTTGGAATGGCCGCGCTTGTCCGCATTACTGGAAATGACTGATTTTTCTATCCCAGTCGAAGAGATAATTCCAGTGGATAAGGCCTGTAAGTTTTCTTCCTACCTAACTAATATTTTTAGATCGTCTGTCAATTTTGCACCCCATGCTCTTGCTTGGTGGCTGAGCGAGTATAAAACGGGCCACAGAGAGAAGCGTTATACCTATAAGCGCTATAAACGCCGCTTGAACGATGTCACAATCGGTGTATTTCGTCTAGTTAAGGCCAAATTCCGATATGATTTGAAACACGACAACCGCTTCTCTTACAAAGAGAAGCGAGTTAAAAGTAATCGGGACAAGTTTTCACAGGAGGACGGGGCCGTAATCTAGGACCGCGCGTCCGTGGTGGTTTATTTCGCAACCAGTTTCTTTATATTCTCCAGCCGAAGGTTGCACCGCTAGCATTTAATTTACATACATCGTGATGACACTGAAGGCTGCCTACTGGATTTTTCCTCCGGAGGCGGAGAACTCTTCAAAGATGGGTTCACGTTAAGTGAATTGCGCTCGGTAATCTCTCCACGTCGCATGCTATGATCCGACTGGAATTGTTGTCTTCTAGGACTTCCTCCATAGAGAGCATCACGAAAATCTGTATTTTAAACCTGGAGAAGCCATATGATACTGCATGGCTATACAGTAGTATTGTAAGAGTCTTCACACAAAAGGGGTGAAGAGACGCTTCCGCATCTATATTTCTAAATTTCTTCGAGAAAATAGAATTTACATACGGGTAGGAAGAGCCTTCTCCGGCCCAATGTGTGGCAGGCATGTATTCTGCGGAGAAGTGTCTTTATTGCCACACTCTTTGCCTTGAGCATCAAAGGTATTACCTAAGTGTTACCAAAAAATGTTATCGCTAAACTTTACATGGATGACCTTTTGATCTCTTTTGGTAATCCCCATATGACAACTATAGAGTTTGGAATCTAACCCACATTTAACTGCATCTCTCACTAGGTCTAAGACGCAGTTTAGGTTTTTCTTGGCCAAGAATAAGGTGTACTCCTGCCACTGTCCACGGCTACAACTCAAACCGGACCCGTTCTTAAACCGGGTTCGCCTAAAAGTGATGGATTCGCGACCCAACCTTGGTCTTGTTTTCGACTGACGCCTTATATTCGCGGGCTTAGTGTCTCTTTTACCCGTGCTGTGGACATTTTGGATCAGTGACGTTCACCACTTTAAGAGCTAATGGGCTACTGCCATATTTCTAAGCCAATCCTATTTTCGTTCAAAGATTGAGTCAAAATTCAAGATTTACGCATCTGCATTCGATTTTGTATTGCAGTAAGTCGACTTGATCCACTACACCTGTCTCCATCTGGCGACCGGTGCCTTCCGTACTCCGCCCATTGATAGCCTACTTGTCAATGCCGGGGAGATTAAGTTTGCTTTGCGTCGTATACATTGTATTATGCGCTGGTACACGCGAGCCCTGTGGCTCCCTTAGTATCTAACGGCTCCCAGTGAATCCGAGGCCGATCTGGACGGCCCCTATGCCGCCGAGACACCGTTTTTACCCTAAGCTTTTTGGGTTTAGAGATCTTAAACTCCTTTGAGAGTTGTGTGTAAATCTCGTACCAGTGTTGCCTCTGATTCTGACCTTCAGGCTACCCTGGAGGTTACCACATTTGAATATATGTTGTCATGTCTTTGCTCTCAAAGCTTCCACAACGCAGGAAATATTGCGAAAGGCCTATTTGGAGCACATTTTGTCTTGTGTTGGATCTGTCTTTGTGCAAATTATATGGGTCCAGTTTCAAGGAAGGAGTAGGGTTTTACGACATATCAACTCTGTTTGAAGTGAGCGAGGCTCTAATAGGCGCTACCACTAACTTCACTGCAGAATAGGTTGCAATACACCGCTTGCTATGGGAGATAATGCGTCATGTCTCGTACGGTGATTGAATTGTGATCTTTATCTACTTAAAAAGCATTCTAAGTGATCTCGGATCATTGGAATTTAACCCCAATGCCACGAAGGCCTCAGATCTCTTTTCGTCGTCTTCGAATTGTGCACAATCGTGGGACTACCTTGTCGTCCGGGTTGTTTGGCACATTCTTGTTAAATATCCCAGGTTGAGTGATCTACAAGCACGTTACCTTTCCAAGTAGTGAAACGAAGGAGCCTCTCCAGCTTGGCCTTTCTACTCGGGATGAATTCATTCACACACACAGAGAGAGAGAGAGAGAGAGAGAGAGAGAGACTTACCTCCCTTCTTTTTTTTTTAAAGATCCCATCTGGCGACCGACTCACCCCGAGGACGGATGGTGCGCCCTCCTTCTAAATTTTGTTCATCTGGTTCACAAAAGAAATCACGCTTGCTGAGGACCCGTAGTAGGCCAGTCACTGTCTAAGCTGTTTCCAATGCCTCCCCTGAGGTACTTTCTGTAAAAGCCGTATATCGAGTGATATAATGGCCCAATAGTTTCAAAAATAAATGTCCCATCTGTCTGGAACCAAGTATCTTACTCGATTTGAATTCCGATAATCACCTCTCCTAACCCCGAGAGATGTCAAATCACGAGTGACACAGATCTTTGAATTTTCATGACGTCATGGTACGGTGGCTCCCCTACCGTTACTTTTACATACTGCTATACTATGATTTTTGGAACCTCAGTGCAATTGGAAGTGATATGTTTAAATGAATTGAGGATAAAAGTTCATAAAAAAGGAACAGTGAAATACACGGTCTAGAAAATAAATTGGTTAGATATTTTTTATATTTTTTTCAATCGAAATTTGTAGGCTTATATTAAATGTAGTTGTTTTTTCCGTTCTATCATCATTGCTATGATTTAAACATTAAAAACATATGCTACATTTGTTATCGTTAATCCCATTGTTGATTTTCTAAACATATTTTTGACCGTTATTTCACTTTTGAAAACTCTTCTTTCCATTTCTTGTAAAATTGAAGGTGTCATTATTAAGAGCGTCTTGACTTTTATATTCTTCCTTCTGCCTCTATCACCTATCATTTTAGCTGTTTTTCTATCCCATCCATGAACTAATCCAAAATGATCTCTTTGCTTGTAAATATACGGGATGTGCTTAGAGTTCTGACTGTGGATAAGATTTTCTATTTCCACGCCTGGCTACGCAAGACGGGTGGGGCAATTAAACAATTTTCAAATGGGCTAAAAGTAGATATACAGAAACAGTATTTCCTTTGTTTTATGATCTTAAAGAATAGGGAATAAATAATATACTGTTTACCTATTTAGTGGACAACTATATAATTTTCCTGATTGTTTAATACAATACAAATTTCTCAACCAAGATTAATTCGATCTGTGCAAACATCACAATTAATCAGCCAACTTCCTAGTGTTCTGCATCTGCAGTTTAATCCTCTTTCCCACTGAGAAAGGGTCAGTTATGTTATGGACAAAAACTCAGAGAGAGCTGGGTCTCTTCAATAGCTCTTCTTTATAGCAAATTTTATATTAACGGCGTTTAATTGTTTTATTGTCTCTCAGATTGGCATCTCTGTGATGTCATAATGCCCAGAGCTTCTTTGCCATGGAATTAGAAATTCACACATTCAAGCTAACAATCTAATGGCCCATTCACACATCACCACCATGGTAACGAAACCATTTTTCATGGCCAGCAGTAGCTCCGTTATTTTCCAACTAAATATGTAGGGGTGACACCAGCTTTAGCTACGCGCAAAAGCGCCTTGCCACGCCAGTACATATTTCACCATACCACAACTGGTGAGGAGTCTAGATTTGTAGTGGCGATGAAACAAAATTAAAATTAACAAAATTAAACAAAGCACTAGGTATCATATTATAATACCTAGTGGTTAGTTTAATTTCAGCATCTCATCTGTTTCCTTCTGATGGAATCGTCTGTAACATGACAATACCTCACATTTCTTCCTTGCCTCATCCTGCCTTCTCTCCTCGTTCCGAAACATAAGTATTAATTGTCAATTTAAGTTAGTATACTCCTTGTTTCACTCTTTTTACTTCTTCTACCGTTTTGCATGTTTTAGTTCGAGTCAACTTTCCCGAGAAGGCTGTCCACAGACAGTGTTTTATTGGTTTTCCTCAGTTTAACCTTTCCCTGACCGTGAGTTGCTTCTTTCTAGTTTTCTCCTTTTTTCCAAATCACTTCATCCTTAGGACCAGTACCTAACGTCCCCTGGTGATAGTAAAAGCTAAAGGCCATATTATTCTTATAATTCATCCACAAACTCACTCTGACTTGCTTATATAAATTAAAGTCCTTAGCTTACTAAGATGTTGTGTTAGGAGTAATAGGGATCTCTCTTTGGCAAATAAAAGGTGCGTTGGGTAATTTTTCGCCAGTGGGAATTATTAATTCCGCACGTGCCTATTCTCTTTCGTAGTTCACTCATCTTCTTATCATAGCAAAATTTATAGTGTAGCGTTTGTCAAGGATTTAAAACTTACGAATTTAATCTTCAAATATTTTAAAATAAAAGATATGCTGCTTGGAATTCAGGCCGGGACCTCTAATTTAAATATCTCCATTGCTTGAGTGCCAATCTGAAGACCATGCAAAGAATCCGGAAATAGTTCGATTAATCAGGACATGATTACGATGGTAAGAAGGCTCGCAAACCTCACTCTAATCGTTCCGATACGAAAAGAAACAATGAAATTATCGCAGTGGTCCAGGCAATCATTGACAACGATCCCAGGGTGTCAATGAGGCCCATATCCAGGGGCAAGGAGTAACAGAGTCTCTCATCAAGCAGTTCTTGCATAAAGACATGCGTTACTACACAGGTAAGATGAGAAAGATACAATTTCTTTCGCAGGAGAAGAAGAGCAAGCGGGACCAACATGGTAATGTGCTTGTGAACAAACAAGCATCTGTTCAAGCCTGGCAGGCATTGATTTTTCTTAGACAAGAATAATTTCTGCCAGCACCAGGAAGTGAACTCACAAATCAACTGCTGTCTTGCTTTCTCATACAAAGATGTACCGATAGTCATGAAAACCAAGTTCTTGATTCACATCATGGTGGTTAGGGTGGTCATTAGCGAGGGCCATGTTATTCCCCCCGTTGTTCTTCTCAGAGGGCATCAAACTCAATACGGTAAGCTACCTTAATTGCGTAGAGAAGGTGTTGTGCCATGGATCCGGGAGGTTGCCGAGGGAAGGCCATATGTATGGTAGTTGGGTTGAGAAAGACAACGAACTCCGCTTGGAAGCGTTATCCAAAGGGTAACACTTTCCCTCTTCCCGAGTTTGGGCACCATTTTATTTTAATTAGACAAACCAGCTAGCGACTGCCCTCGAGGGTCGCTATAATCAGCCAATAATCTAATGTTAGGGTAGATAAAAAAAAATGCTGCAAAATACCAAAAATCAAAAGGAAAGAAAAAAATAACAAACAAAAAAATAAGAAAACTAAGAAAGCTCGCTCTGGCATCGGGGAGCCCGCCTTCCCCTAATGCAGGAACATGTGACGTTCAACAAACAGAGGCAATTAAAATGGAGGACGCTGGCCTCCTCCAAAAGGTCCGAGAGTCCATAGGTTTGTTTTTACGAACTCTTCCTAAGTACATCAACAAGAGGTAGCGATTCTGCTCTTCGCGATCTGGCACAGATAACGTTCTGGACGATCACCCTCATTGTGCCATTAAACAAGAATGTACCGAAGAGCCTTCACGACAAATCAGTCTTCGTAATAAAGTGTAGAAGAGCGCTCCATCAAATGGTTGTGCGTTCCACGAGTGTACCTAATTCAAAGACGACAAAAAGCGACATGAAGCTGCTACGGCATTGGAAGGTAGGCCAATGGGAACAATCGCGGCTCAATGGCAAGCAAATTTTAGTTCCCCTCAGCCGTCTTCCATCTTCTTTGCCATTCAACCCGAAGGGCTGCCATTTAAGCTGTGTGTGGAAGAGCCAAACGCCTAGTCCTCGCGAACCTTTTGGCGCCCTCAACAGCGCGCTCATTCCCAACAATACCAACATGTCCAGGAACCCAGCAAAATATAATCTAAACATCCACCAGGCTTGTGATAATCGTGGTGTCAAGAATACCGTGTAAAAAGATACAGTACTTGATAGATCCCAGCCGATTTCAGACAGAGATGATACGGCGTAAAAACCGCCCCCCTTAATTGGACTTGAAGACATCCGTATACATTGGCACGGATCTTGCGTGACCCCGAACGCAATACTCCGGCGTCCTGAAAGCTGAGGCGTCTCAATATTATGTTTAAAGGTGGTAAACTCCAGCGTGGCGTCCTGAACAGAACAAGAGGAGCTAGCGGCTCGAGAGCTACAACAAGTTATAAGATTTCCCTAGTTTTAATTTTAGTTTATGAACTTAGGAAAAGCTGTGAAGAAAGAATAAAGAACGAAAGAAGCGTAGGCGAATTGCTAACAGTTTTATTTGTCGCTGGACCACTATTGGTGAGCAGCCTACCGACTGAGCCATCCTGAGTCTCAAAAAAGATTCATTAAAGCTAAGCTTTTAAAACCTCGCTTGCTTTCTCGACGCGCTTCAGTTGAGCCCGACGGGGATTTCATTGAATAAAATAAATACTACACTCCTTCAAGTCTTCAACATGTATTAGGTAAATATATCTGTGTTATTTTCTTTTATATAGAAGGTAGACGTAAAGTTTCAGACCACTCCCTGTACACTAAACAATCTCATTCGACAGGCACACACCACACACTCCACCTCTCCTCTACTTACCAAATCCCTCCCCTGACTTACATTTGTTATTTTTTTGCGGGCTTGAAAAAGTGTCGCTCCTTATGTGCCAAAATGGCTGATTTTATTTGTGCGTTTAGCTTTTCAAAGATCTTAGCTATCTTTGGTGTTCCATAGCTCAGGGTTTTTGATCACTATAACGCTCTATCACCTGCCGCATTTCTCGAAGCTACTCGCCTTTGCTTACATTACCTTTGAGGGTTAGGACCAAATTGTTTATGTACCACCAGAAACTTGAACTTAAATTTAACGGTTATATTTTGAACTGCTACATAAAGTTCTAAATATAAAAATTTTACGAGAAGACCTATGTAAAAACTATTTATATAGGAACGGGTATCTTTCCTTTTTTAAGGCTAGAGAGCACTGCCACATTTTCCGTAAATATTATAGCCATATGGAACATTATTATTGCTATCAATGCAGCAATATATTCAAAAATAAAAATAGTTTTACTGAGTATTTCATATTAAGGTACTAGGAAGACAAACGAAGCAAATCCGAGGCGTATGCGAATTTTTATTACCGATGCGATACAAAATACCGAGATAATATGTGTGCCTTTCTGCAGAAGCTTGGGAATTTTGAATAAGAATAAAGGGGAAATTGATTTTTTATTAAAGTACTCTGTCATATACTCAGTTTGAATAATAGAAAAGGCAAGTTTACAGATTAAATTATAATCTTTACAAGTCCCGCTTCACGTAACGAGTATTTTTGTTTTCGGTCGGGATGGTCCGCCAAATATATGGCTCCTATGATTTTTTTTTAAAAGAACGGGTAAATTTGTTTTTAAATATTAGTTATAACACCCAAATATTCTAACTCTCGAGTGGGTGTGATTACCTAATTTTTATATGTGATTGCTAAACTAGATTCCAATGGGATTATTACTCAATATTATCATCCATTTAAAAACACTTGGGAAATTTGCAAGGCCCCTCAATGGTTCGAATACCGAAGTTCTTGTGGGATTGAGCGTGCAAAGTAACGCTGTAAAATCCCAACGACATAACTTTTTAATACAATAATCATTACGTTTTGATTGACTTAACACTTTTTTTTAGATCGATGTTACCTGAAATTTAGAAGACTGGTATACCTTTATTGGTTTACCATATGGTAGGTGGCTCTTTGAGGGCAATCTGTTTTCACTCCACAGAATAACTTATGCGCAAATTTACACATTTACATTTCATTTCTCTAAAATATTCAACTTTTCCATTAAGCGGATAATTGGTATTCCTTTAAAGAGGTAATGTGATAATTATGATATGAATTAGGAGAGTACAATTTGATTCCCTTTTTCACTTGCAATCTGATTAGATTTGAACACTGGAACTTTTTTAAAATTTTCCACCTTTACTGGTCACAAGGTATGCTGACTATTATACATTTGTATCACTAAACTTTGGCTCTAATGGATACACAAAAGAGCAGAATTCACCTTCCATATTATATTTCTATTCAAGTCATCATTGCAATTTTTCTTTCTTGCCCCTGTTTGCGTCGCCTTGCTTTATTTGTTCTAAAAGAAATGTTGTCAGGGTTGAGACGTCCAGGCTGCATAATATGGGTTGGGGCAGAGTCGGAAAGAGTGGAAATGTCTGTGTTAAATGCTGGACGGATGACGGGTTGGTCGTGAAAGATATTTATAAAAGATTTGGCCCTGTCGTTAGAAAGCACTGGTGTTTGTGATCATTCTTTCACACACCTACTTACCAAGCTTCTGAACATCTGTTTTGAAAAGTACAAATCCTATCCTGCGGACCATTCGACTTCGTGCACACACTCAGGGTTTGAAATAGTACAGTTGTGACCCATCTGAGAAACCCAGGAATCCGGTATGGTGTTTGAGCGCCTGGTCGCTAGATTTAATGTAAGCAGACAATGTTTCCCGCTCAAAGCTGTCTACCAAAACCAGGCTCCATCCATAATTAGGCACTATATAATACAATCACTAACTCTATAATTGTATAACGGGATTTTTGAAGATGGGTGAAAAATTAGTAAGTTTTTTTTCCTTAGTGGACAAATGACTTTGTTTTTTTATCAAAGTTATTTCTAATAATTCTTTTATATATCAAAAAACAAAATGGTGAAGTTCAGAAATGAATATAGGTATCGAAATTATGTGAATTTTTTAAAACCCCAAGAATTACAAATGGTGAAGTTCATAAAATTTATTTTTATATATCTTCTATTCTATAACTCTATATTTTAGCAAAGTGATATTTTGAACGGGGGAAGATTTAGTTTAGAGTTCCTTTTTAAAATTATTATAATTCGCGGAGGTCAGGAAATTTTAAAAAATTTAACCGTAGCTGCTTTTTTTTAGATTTTAAATTTCAGTCTTAGTAGCGAAGCGCAAGCTCCCCCTGTAGGGAGGAGTGGCGAAGCCATTGCCTGGTATAATTATAAATTAACTGTAGAGGTACTCATTAACTATTTATTACCTGGGGTTTATATGATAATTACTGTCGCTTATAACTTTTAGGGGAATCTGATTGCGACAGTTTCTTTCCCTATAGGGAGACTGGAAGAATTGAACTATCCAGATCCCGCATTTGGCATGACGACAGTGTTATGACAGATATGCAGGTTCCTTGCGGTTCTCTCGATCCTACATTGGTGGGTACTGGAAACGGAGGTCTAGGGAATCAGTAGCTTTCCCGAGGGACCTAGATCCTGCAGATCATGACACACAGCCTCTGTTGCTTATGCTCAACCGTGGACAAGCTTGAATACGAGATCTTTGAGGCAGTTAAACTTAGCGGACTGACCCATGACAGGCTTTGCGCCTTTCGAGATAGAAATTGGGCACATAAATTATGTTGGAAATTTGGTCGGAAAGTGTTTAGTCACATCTTTTCTCGTTTTAAATGTCGGTTAATAATTCCATTGTTTCAGGCTAATTTTCCTTTCGTATAAATAATTATATTGAGATAAGAATTGCGGAATCCATCATCATCAACGAAGTTGATAATTTCAATCCATTTGAAGGGCAATACAAAGTTAAAAATATATAACGAATAGAGTCGCCAATCGTATCTATAAGCCCTCGGACGCAATGCGTTTGGGGGATTAGCAACTCTCCAGATTGTTTCCTGTTCCATTTTATTTTCTTAGCTTGTCATTTACGCCAGATTTACACGAGTATATATTTTTTCCAGATTATTTCCTGCTGTTTCACTTTGTTTAGGATGTGTCTTACCTTATATATCTGGGTTCCTTGCCTAACCTCTTCAATATTAGTTGAAAATGGCATGTTGCCAAAACTACTCCGATAGTTATAAATAAAATCTTGATCAAAAATTATGGTTTACCATTATCTTCCACTGATATACATCACTTTTAAAGAAACACTCAAAATATCAATTGCTTGTGATATTACCATATACAAATAGATTGTCTCTGCCAATATAGTTGCCAAAAGGCACTATCACCCGGTGCTCTTCGTTCCCCAAAAGATGTAATTAATAAGCGAAGAATCCATCCAGCCATATTATTATTATACATAGTTTCACTACGAATGGAATACGTTCATTTAGGGAGGGAGAATCCACCATTGTTAAAAAATAGTGAGATTGGAGAAAGGCCACATATTCTGACAGTTCCAATAATGAAAGGCGAGGTAATGGTGCTGGTCTAATCATTGTTTCCATGTCTCCTCTCTCATTCCGACAAACTTTCATAATATCTTTGAAGTTCGTGTTTTTCTTTAGTCTCTGAAGCATTCTCAGAGTTTAGACAAATTATGGTGATTTAACAACCACCTTGTTACCCCTTAGATAGCTTCTTTGACGACTTGGCTGAATTTTAAAACGTTCCTTCCTTATCCGTGGTCACTTTAACAATTTTCATCGTACTGCATCATATATCTAACTTATGTACATAATCAAACATTACTCACTATTTAAACTTTTCTACTCGTCCTCCTTCCATCCGGAAAACATGCAAATATACTAAATATTAGTCTCTTACTTTCCAAATTCATAGTTTCACGATAAAGAACCACTCTACCTCAATTCATTATGGGGTACTTATCCAGTTAGGTTTCTTTATTCTCATGCCACACTAATTTTGATTATCCTCTGAAGCTCCAGTTGGCTTTCGTTTATCGACCAGGGAAAAATGACCCTGGATCTTTTTTCCATCCTTATTCACTGAATCTTAACACACTAACAATTAACCTTTTTCCTTTGATGTACATATTCCTCTTCTTCTCTCTTGCTCTCCTTTTGGTCAAGGGCATAGCCCTTATGTTTTCAATATTAAACCGAGACGAAATAACCCTAGGCGATTCAGGTCAGTAGTCTTAGACGGGCGTCACCTTCCTCGCTGACCGCCTTTCCACTTGCACCAGGGAGTGTAGGGAGCATATTATGTAATAGGTAGGCTACTGGCACCAGGTTGCAGGATTCAATAGGCCAATAAAAATGGACGCGTGGTGATCTTGATAAACGGTCAAGATACCTAATTCAACAAGAGGAGACGAATAAGCAAGCAATTCACCTCTCGGGATAAAATTATCAGAAGACGGAAGTTTACGGAACACCTGAGTAAACACAAAGTCGAACAAAGCAAATTATAACATAGTACTGTAAAATTTGGTCATAGAATAGCTAGATTAGCTGGAGGATGTAAGCAAATTATGATACACAGCCGTGCAAAACATCACCATTAAGAGGTGAATAATTATAATTCATGAATGGAGATCATTCATTTAATTCAACTTCACCATATACTGGTCACCCTTATAAACTGGTGCTGCTATTAACTTTTACCTCTTCAAGAGTACCTTTGCAGCCTTTTGCTTGCTGTTGCTCTTTTTTTTCTTTGTTGTTTTGTTTTTTATCTAAAATAGCCTAAAATAGGCTAGACTTATTTCGGAACCTTTGCCTTTGCAGGCATTCGCTAGATGATTACTCTAAAAACCTTGACAAAACAGCCTGTATCTTCTCCAATTAAAAATACATTCCACATATACTTTCAAGCTTCTTACCCATCGACCTTCTTCCACCCCAACCCTGACAAGTTTTGTGCCTACTTCTTCAATAGAATAATTAATAGTGATAGAATAGTTTATAGAATAACCTTCGAAATATGTAATGTACATAACCATATCCATCTACCCTAAGTACTCTCTCTTGTCCAGGTATCCCCTGAAGAAGTAACTCTGTACCTATATCCTCATAAAACACCTGCTCTTCTTTTAACTCGTTTCTTTAAATTATTTAAGGTCAGTTCCTTTATCATCTTCTCCCCGATCTCATTGGTACCTTTATTTCATCCTTCTTATATTGTGTAATATACCATCCAATTTCAAACACACTGCTGCTCACCCAATTATTTATGATTTATGATCATAACAGAGAAAAAATAGGTGTGATAGTAAGAAAGGTAAAAAAAAGTTAGCAAAAGTGTTATTTTAGTAGGACAATGGTGTGCCAGTACGTGGCTTTCCATGCGCTTCTGTGTGGTCTCCATTCATGTTAATTAGATCATTCAAGCCTTTGTTTTTGAGTTTTGCTTTTTTCGTATAGATAGAGCTACTCGTAACTCGGTTTCTGGAGTATTCTTACATAAGTTTTCTCTTCTTTACGAATGTCTAAATCGTTTATATTTGTTCTATTGTCGCTTTGATTTAGGTTTAGTTTAACATTATATTTACTTGGATATTATGTTAATCGTTTTTCCGGTTAGTATTTATATATAAATTCATTCAATATCTTCTTGCAACTGCTCTTGGCTGCTGGCCTTGGTGGTAGCGTCTATTCGGGTAGTCAAATTCGGGTATTCTTATGGTCTGTATAATTCTTTCTGGTAAATATTCATGAATAGTTCTCCATATTGCTGTCGCTCTGTTGTGCAGTATTACGTTTAGGGGCTCGATCCCCACGAGATCGTGTAACCTAATTAATGGTATGCGGTCCAGTAAATTGACGTCCAGAATAAAGCGTAGTGCTTGATATTGTACTACTTGTGCCATTCGAGTTTGCGTCTTGCTTGCCAGATTTAATGGGACGGCAAGGTATAGCAAGATTGGTCTAACTAGGGCCAAATATAATTTCTTCTTTATTAATCTATAAATTGATTCAATATCTTCTTGCAACCGCTGTTGACTGCTGGCCAAGCCTTGGTGGTAGCGTCTATTCGGGCTGTCAAATTCGGGTATTCTTATGGTCTGTATAATTTTTTCTGGTAAATATTCAGGAATAGTTAGTTCTCCATATTGCTGTCTCTCTGTTGTGTAGCATTACATTTAGGGGCTCGATCCCCATGAGATTGTGTAGCCTAATTGATGGTATGCGGTCCAGTAAACTGACGTCCAGAATGAAGCGTAGTGCTTGATTTTGTACTACTTGTGCCATTCGAGTTTGCGTCTTGCTTGCCAGATGTAATGGGACGGTGGGGTATAGCAAGATTGGTCTGATTAGGGCCAAATATAATTTCTTCTTGTTACAGAAGGAGAGTCTTCTGAACCTGTATAGTTGCTTTAGTCTTAATTTGGCTTGCGAGACCTTCTCCTTGATATGGTCATTATAACCATTTGATGAGACTTTTAGTCAAGGACTTGGCCTTCTCGGGTTTATGGATAGTGTTCACCATTTGCCAGAATGTGGGCCGTTTTGGTACGTCTGATAGAGAGAATCTTAAATTTATCCATGTTCTTGCTGATCTTATTTCGTTTCTCATAGAGGGTGAGATTATTGATTTCACCAGCTGTCCTGTTTGCGACGTCTATAGGAGCTTGGTGGTCGCTTGTGATTATTTTGGATATATCATCGGCTAGCTGGACATAGATAGCGTAATCTTGAGTAGGAAAAGGGAGGTCACTTGTGTATATGGTAGACATCGTTGGACTTAGATATCCCACTTGAGACACCCCTGCGTTCATTGAAAAAGATTGTCCTTCGTGATCGTTTATCTTTATGGTTGCCTCTTTATCCTCTAAATAATTACAGAGGATTCTGATGATATTGGTTTCGATCTCAAGATTTCATATTTTATTTTTTAATCCAGGTACCCAGACCTTTTCGAATGCAGAAGCCACGTCCCTGAGCACGACGTCTACTCTCTTATCTTCAGCCTTTGCATTTGCTATAAATTCTGTCACTAGGGCAAGGGCAGTTTCCATACTGAGGTCTCTACGGAAACCATGCTGCTGCATATTGTATCGGTCCCTTGTTTCTAGGTGGTTCTTTAGCCTATCGTTCAGAAGTTTTCAACAGTAGTAGTTTTCCAATAAATTCAAGAAGAGATATGTGCCTATAACTTTTTACTTCACTTTTTGGCTTGCCTGGTTTTCAAGATGAAGATCATTCTGCCCCTTTTAAGTAGATCTGAGAAGTTGCCAACATTTAAACAGGTATTAAAGAGACTTAGTATGGCTTCATTGATGTTCCGTGTGGTATTCACTAAGTGTGCCTTGGTGATGCCTGATAGACCATGGGCCCTCTGCTTAAATATCTTTAAGGCTGTCCCATATACTCGTCATGTGTGAAGGGTTTTCCTTCAGGCTCTGCTCGTCGAGTGTCATCGACGTAGTGGTATGGTTTTATTGTTAGATCTCGCTCTTCCAGGTATGACAAGACTCTGTCCTGATATTCCCACTCAAAATCGTCATTTTTCTCCTCCGTGATGTCGAATTTCCTCTTTAGTGCTCTCTGAAGTGGCGTTCTATCTCTTGGTCCTCGGTGATTGTTCTCCCCTCAGCTGTGATGGTAATATTGATCTTATTTTGCTAAGTGCCACTCAATCTTCTAACCTGAGACCAAAATTTAAGGGGTCGGCTTTCAGGTCTATTCTATCAATGATGCCTTCCCAGATTGTCTTAGATTCCTCGCTAATAAAATATTTAATTTCCATGCGCAGGCTTATAAGTTTACGGTATCGCTCCGTGTTCCCGTTCTCGTTTATCTTAGTAATAAGTTCCTCCAGCCTATCTTTCCTTGACCTAATCTCCTCATTCCATCGTGGAGCCAAGAGAGTTTTGTATTCAACCATCGGGGTAGCTACTCGATCTGCTTCCTTAATCTTGGTGATAACATCTTCGAAGTATCGATCTATGTCTTCGAGGGTGGATCCGTTCAACGGTTCTACTTGATATTCTTGGAAGACTCTCTTGTATTCAGTCCAGTCTGCCTTGGGCAAGCATTTGTGGTTGGGATTTTGACCTGGATAGATGAGGCTGAGATTGTGGTAATCATACTAAGGTGGTCAGATAGAGAATTTCGGCCAGGGATATACTTTGTTTCAGAGCGAAATTGGGGTTTGTTACTATAATGTCAAGAGTGGTAGAGGATCTCCTCGTTAGGAATGTAGCAAAATATTAGCCTGGTCTATTTACAACGTCACGTTCCATAAGAAGCATCAGGGAGGTACCTGCCTCGTTAAACGGCGTGGTGTATCATGTTTTCCTGCAACTAGCGTTTAGTTCGCCGATAAAGATTACTGAACAGTTACGTCTAAACAGGCAGAGGAAATTATGTATGGGCAGATATGATCTTCTTGGTGGCTGGTACCCTACCTCTATAACTAGATCGTCGATAAGCGTGAGAATTTTTATCGCGAGGTACGATTCCTCCAAGTTACTAAGCTCCGTGAATTTGATGCCATTGCGCACTGCGAGAGCGACGCCGTCGTATCTTCCCTTCGAGTGGCTAGTCATGATGGTGATGTAGTTGTGTAATTTTATAGGGGCGATTTCTGCATTAAGTCCGTCTTTAGAGGTGAGTACGATATATGGATCTACCTTACGGATTATATTGTGGTAAATACTTTTTTTGCCTTTCCAGACATTTACGTTTAGAGAAAAGATCTTCAAATTATTGATGAATATGGTCGCATAGTTCATATTATTCTCCGTGAAGGTTTGATACTTTTTCTGGCACAACGCGTGCAAGCGACCTCACTCAGGCGGATCTATTCTTTTTAAATTGATCGTGGAAGAGGTTAAAACATGATTCGCCACGGATCTCGATCCTGCCTTCCTTGAGTGCTGAAAGCATTTCTTCCTCACATAGCAAAATCGTAATCCAACTTGTACTTTCCTTTGAACATTCCTTCAATGATGTCTCTAACTTTTGCCGTTCTTGGCAGTAGGGCCGATAGGGAGGCATATACTCGTAGGTTAAGGTCGGTAATCTTGTAAGTTGGCAAGGATTTTTGGTTTCCTTGTGGCTCCTGACTTTCCTGCTCGCCTTTTGAAAATCATTATCCTCCCATTCAGGTTGGTCGGTCTCCATTATTGTAGGAGTGTCAGACGTGTTTGGTATGTTCAGTCTTGGGTCTCGAGATGTTGAGTGTTTTCTTGCAGTAGCAGTAGGCCTTCTTCCTGTCTGGGTTTGGTACAGTTCGGTTGAGGGGGTATTATAAGGAAACCACATCGGTTTCATCCCATTCTGCGTCAACATAAGATTCAACTCGGTAGCGTAGCTTCCCGGCTCTACGATGTTAACAAAGTGAGCGTGTACAACACACATCACTGAGTCTAGATTCATTTAAGGATCTAATTGTCCTTTTCCTGGCTCTTGGTTGCCTGTACATAGGTGGTGTTTGCTTTGCAGTATTTCTCCTCTTGGATGTTTCGTTCCTTGTCATTGACTAGTTTCTTTATCATGGGACACAAAATCAAAAGGGTACCGTGGGGGCCACTACAATTAAGGCATTTCTTGGTAGCAGCGTTCGTACAATCTTACCAGGTGTGGTCATCTCCAATGCATTCACTGCATACCTTTCCTTGGAATGTGAAATCTCTAGTGGCGTTCTGTTCCAGAACATAGCACAAGAAGTACACCTGGACTGACACGAAGTTTTCCCTCTCGATGCATGAAGCGGATATTTTGGTATAAAATAGGACGAGGCCAGCTTCGGATGCCTTAGCGGCCATTTTTAGAGGTTTGGAACGTGTCTGTAAATAGATTGGAATATTCGCCTCCGACACGATTTTTGAATTTATATATTTCTTCGACTTTTGCCCAGCTTTGATTTGCCTCTATCTCATATTTTATCTCCTTGATGCTATGGGAATCAACCCATGGATCCAAGCGATGGCAAATGATAGATCTCTGAGCAGAGACATTTGGAGGGATCTTCGGAGTCAAGTTGAGCTACTGAAGCTTCGTTCGTGCTTTGACACTGAGAAGCCTGTCTACGTCGTAGGTAGTGTCGCAGATTGCGAGATAGCCGTAGGTTTAGGCGACTAAACGGCATATTGCAACATCTTTTAATTCGAAAATAGTCGCAAACACCTTTTCCCTCGAGGATGTTGGACAATTCGCTTTTACCCAGAGGGGATCCTCTTCTGTCCCCTGGGGTCGTCCATGACGGCCCTCTTGGGATGCTCTTCACCTCGAGCCAACCAGGCCCCTATCTTAGATGTGTCCCTATTTCTAAGCACGATCCACCTTCTATGCCCTAACTATATCAAGTGTCTAGCATGACCCAGCTGCCCGTACTGACCCCTACGCCCCCGAATGGGGTCTTCTTCTTCGTGCCCCCTGTAGGGCTTCCTTCCGGGGTTCGGACATGCCAGAAAACGCGGAATCGTCTCTCCTAAATATAACTAAACGGCTTCATCGAGTGGTTGATTCTAATTAACTTACTATCGCTCCTCTTCTTAACTTTCGTAGCTTAACTTCCGTAGAAGTTTCATAACCATCCTTCACTCACAAATCTTTTCGATAAATGTCTTTTTCATTATACTCTACTTTCGCGCCATAATCTTAGCCTCATCCACTCTCTCGTTGAACAAAATAGTTTTGAGACCGTCATCAAAGCTTCACTTACCTCCTTTATTGACTAACTTAACTCTCTTCTCACTTACACTCCTCGACTCTTTTAACTTGTTCAAAATTTTTAGCCCGTGTTCCTCTCTGCGGGGACGTTTTTCTAATGCAACCACCCTTTTCCTGCACTGCACTCACTACACTATATACCCATTCGTTCCTGAATATTCCTCAAGTTCCTTCTTCTTACATACAAAACCTTAAATACCGCAGGCACAATTATACCTATCTTCCTCACTGAACTTATCTACCCCGTCCTCTGATATCTCAACTTTTGGGTTCTGTCCCTTTATTGCTTGTACCACATAGACGTTTGTGCTGCTCAAGTGAATGTACTTTCTTTATTTTCTTACCCATTCTGTTAAACGATCTGCTTGATGCTATAAACTTACCTCTCCTGCCATTGATGTTTTACTTAATGCTTGTTTCGAGTCCCATCTCTTCTCTCAATGGTATTTAGGTAAGTAGATAGGCAGTCTGCGAAGGTCCGTTGACTTTAAGAGCTCCAAACAAAAGAAGTGTGTATTATAATTATAATTAGTAGAGAAATTTTAACAGTGCAAAATGAGAGGTAATAACATGGAATGGAAAATAACGCGTAGAAAGGAGAGAGCATCAGAAAATGACCCTTAGCCTTCATTTGCTATCGATCATTTCTTAGACCCCGAATCAATGATTACCTGTTCCAATCTAAAGCTTCCTTATTAACAGCGATTACAGCGGCCAAACAAAAACATTTTATCTTGCAAAATAGCAGTGAATATATTTTGGAAATGTGGTATAAATTGGGAATGTTCAGGTCACAATGATTGAAAACATTCTCTTAATACGTTTAGTGCCTAAGGAAAGAGATGGATCGCTTGCTATTCTTAATATTCGTATTTTATATTCTTCGTTTTACTAAACAATTAATAATTCCATTGTTCTAGGATGATTTTCCTCTCGTGTAAATAAATATATTAATGTTATTCTCATATATATATTTAAAACGCTCAAAATACGAAATGCTTATGATATAAAAATATTTCTCCAAGAGTTAAAATTAGATTCTTTTGTATAGATTAGGCTTAGGGCATTCATCTCCCAGTAGAGCCCGGCGAAAATGATACACGATAAGTCTTTATCTTTTACGTATGTTATTTTTCCATTCCTTTCATTTTTTCCCTAGGTGGATTATCAATGCCAGAAGTATTATAAAGAAAAAAAATACGTCTTCATTAATTGATGACCTACTATTTAGATATTCGAACCGTCTTCCTGAGAATGCTCCCACAATAGAATATTCGAGGAAAATATGAATAATATAATTGGTAGCCAATAGACAAAGGGCCACACCAACCTAGAAAGTACAATGTTAAAAACGTAATTGGAATTAATGTTATGTTAGTTTTACCTAGAGAATAGACAGGCAGATTAATCAAATGGATATTTAAATTTTATAGGACATGGAAGGATCTTTTGAGCTAACAAATTTGCAAAGATTCTTGGTACGAAACAAAATGAAACTCAGGAAAAGAGTTCATTGTGCTTTATCTGACATCATCAAAGTATTCGGCGTGGTCTGGAAAGGGATTAATACCGGCGGGATATTTATTGTAACCGAATGCTTGGTATCTTCCAGTGCGGTATTTTGAAACAAACTACAGTCATTTTGTAATGTCGCTTTCTGATAATGACACGTAAATAATATTCTTGTTTGGTAATATAATGTTTAACTTATTAGGGAGATATATTAAGATAGTATAAATTAGCCTTTTAGATAGGAAAAGAGTAGTTTCGCCAAAAGTGATACCGTCATTCTTTTAAAATATATTAAGTTATACGAATAAATTAGACAAATATGGAAATGGAGAAAAAGACTTCTATGCGAGATAGACTCAAATATCATTAATCTCGTCGTATAAAAGTAAAAAGAAGAAATAATCTGGATTGGCAGAATTGAGGTGAGCTTCTCATTAGACAACGTAATAGAACTTAACATCACATAACTGTTGGCCTTTAAATGAACGAGAGGGTTAGAATGTACCCATATTTTCCAGTTAAAACATAGGGAATTGAGTGCACGCGTACTCCTTAAGGACAAAGAGGATCTACGGCTGTCTTCCCACATATTTTCACATCCTCTAACCTTACCACTTTCTCTTCACATCTATTTACAAAGATTCTGCGGGAGATGCCATCGTGGGGTTTCGAGTTAAATTTAATTAACCAAAATCCTACAACAAATATCAGTTCAAAGAACAACATCACAACGTAGCGAAGAGTAGAGAAGCCTTTTTCTGTGGGCTTTCATACAATTGCCTCTTAATTTCCCGAGGGCTTTCATAGCAATGCTTCTTATTTTTTCGTAGGTCTTTCATACAGCTGCTTCTTAATTTCCCCGGGGTTTCCCACGGCATCTAATTATTTTCCTACAGGCTTTTATGCAATGGTTTCCTATTTTTCAGAGGGCTTTCATACAACTGCTTCTTATTTCTCCGGGTTTTTTTTATACAACTGCTTCTTATGTTCTCTCTGGCTTTCATGCAACTCTTCTTATTTTCCTGTGGGCTTTTATTAAATTGCTTCTTATTTCCACCTAGGGCTTTCATACCACTGCTTCTTATTTTCACTCTTGCATTCACACAACTACTTCTTATTTTATTGTGGGCTTTCGTTCCAATCTCAGTTTCCTGTGGGCTTTTATGCAACTACTACTTCTTTTCCATTAGGATTTTAAGCAAATGATTCTTATTTTCCCGTAGTTTATCATGAAATAACTTCTTATTTCCCCCCGGGGCTTCATGCAATTGCTTCCTATTTTTCCGAAGGCTTTCATAAAACTGTTTTTTTATATTCCTGTGGGCTTTGATTCGACTGCTTCTTATTTTCTGAAGGCGTTCATGTAACTGCTTTTTATTTCCCGCAGACTTTCATGCAACTACTTCTTATTTCCCGCAGGCTTTCATGCAACTGCTTCTTATTTCCCACAGGCTTTTATGCATCTGATTCTTATTTCCCGCAGGCTTTCACGAAACAGCTTTAAAATTTTTATTTGGGCTTTCATGCGACATGGGAGATTGGACGACATGTAAATGCCTGCGTAGAGCTGTAGAGGCACGAAAATTGAGCGTTGGGTGCTGCGTGCCACATAACTCTTCTCTTATGTTAATGGAGCGAGAATACCACGGTTGTGGTGTCATCTGCATGTCATCAAAAGTCATACCGGAACTAAATGAAATGATTGTCCAGATCTCGCCTCAATCCTACACAACGACCATTGAGAACACCATTCCTAATTAATGACCCCCAACAAATTTCAATCATAGAAATCACTCCCCGAAATACCAATCATAGTTGATGACCCCCAAGAAACATTGGTGTATTTAAAAAATAATCAATATAATAACTTTTATTAAAGAACAGAAAAATAAGCAAACAAATGAAACAAACACAATTAATCTAACCAAAAAATACAATATTAATCCAAGAGTTAAAAAAGAAGAAATATGATGGCATAAATTTCCTAATCCGATCAAACCTGATCGATCGTGCCACATATGCTGGCATGTGTGGTTAGGTTATTTCAATCTAGCCTAACCCAACCTTACTTGACCTAAGCACCAGAGTAAACATCTTATTTAGGTGGTTATTAAAGTTTATGGCCCCCTTCGTTCATTAGAACCAACTAAACGAAACGTTCAGGATGGACTCAGCTCTGTTTTTGTCCTAAAAAATTCTTTATTTTATAATATCAACCCACAAAACCTTAATGAGTGCGACAACTACAAGTAATTTATTAGTTCAGGGCTGTCCTCAGGTAGCTCTGCCCTCCTGTGCTCTCCCATGAGCTCCTTTAAATCTCTTCAAGCGAAATGGGTGTTTCCCCATCTCAAATAGAAACGGGTTCGAGGCTTCCACCTTACCCCTTTGAACAGAGTCTAGTGGTGGGTCCCATATACTTTCTTAGGGGCCCCCAAAGATTATCTTAGTGGAGAGGGCTTTTCCCCCTATCTAATCCTGACAGCTTCGGTGATTCCCCCTGAAAAACCTCGTGGAATTCTTCCACTTCGTGCTCAGTGAGCACGGTTTCGGACAAGGCAGTGAATGTGGTGTACTTAGACTTTCAGAAAGCCTTTGAAAAGGTACCACACCGCCGCCTTCTCCGGAAAGTGCAAGCGCTGGGCATAGACGGAAAAGTAGCAGGCTGGATCGGAAACTGGCTAAGTGGCAGACGGCAACAGGGGGTGGGAAATGGATAGGCTTCTGAGTGGGTGCCCGTTACTAGCGGGGTGCCTCAAGGTTCTGTCCTGGGACCACTACTATTCATCATCTACGTCAACGACATCGACGGTGACATGGTTGCCAAGATTTACAAATTTGCAGACGATACCTAGCTTGGTATGAACGTTGCAAAGGATCGAAATACTGCCCGTCTGCAGGAAGATCTTGGAAAGATTGGGGAGTGGGCGGACACGTGGCAAATGCCTTTTAACGTGGGGAAATGCAAAGTGATGCATATCGGCCACAGAAACCCCCAATCTCAGTATATCCTTAAGGGCACTGCTCTTGAATCGAGTGACACTGAGAAGGACTTGGGTGTAACTATCACTAGCGACCTCAAGTTCTCGAAACAGTGCATCGAGGAAGAGAAGGAATCCCAAAGGATGTTAGGCTACATAAAGCGCCAGTTTGGATACCGTAACAAGGAGATAGTACTTTGTCTGTACAACTCCCTGGTTCGGCCGCACCTGGAGTATGCCGTACAATTTTGGAGTCCTTCGTTTCGAAAAGACATCGCGAGATTGAAACGCGTGCAAGCCAGGGCAACCAAACTTATTCCCTCTATCCGACATGAAAGTTATGAGGGTAGACTAAGGGAATTATATCTGTTCTCGCTGGAAACCCTTAGACTGCGTGGTCAGCTCATCGAAGTTTTCAAAATACTTCGAGGGTTCGACAATGTTGACTACCGGGATATTTTCACACTAAGTGAGAACAGAACGCGCAATCACGGCTTCAAACTTAAACTGAAGCGTTACAACCGCAATCTATGTGGACATTTTTTCACTTACAGTATCTGCGGTAAGTGGAACGCAGTTCCAGTGGAAGTTGTCAAAAGTGAATCTGTTGACCAGTTCAAGTCAAGACTAGACAAAGTCTTGAAAAGTGGCCGTTGAGGGACACCAAACAATTGAGCAGCCATGTACCCGCTCGATTGCTAGTCTAAAGGTACCTTCTTTGAATGGACCATAAGGTCTCGTAGGGTACTTCCTTTACTTGCTACTCCTTGTTACTCCTTGTTACTTTCTTGTGGAGTGTTGCATCCAAGCGACTCTCGACTTGAGGCGTGTCCCCCTATGCTTTCTTAGGGGCCCGCCAAGAACATGGCGAGGCAAAGGATGCTCTTGGTTTCGCCCCCCCCCCCTTCCATAAAGTAAGGCAAGAGAACCATAAATGTGTAAGAGGCGGTGGCGTTCTACAGGTGTTTCCAAGACACCTCATCAATCCTAGGTTTATCCAGTTTGTAGCGTCTCGAGAAGTGCAAGCGAGTTTTTTAAAAACTTTATTTGAATGATTCTTTTTGAAACTTAGGATGGCGCAATGGGTTCACCGCTTGCTAACAGAATTCCAGCGACGTAGAAAACTGTTCGAAACTCACCTTCGCTTCTTTGAATCCTTATTTTTTCTTCGCTACTTTTCCTACACCCCTCTATCTACTAGTTAATGGGAGCCGGCATGCCCTCTTCCCTTTTCTTCCTAACGCACTTCATCAGGCCGATTCGAGTGACATTCAAGCCGGGCCATAAGGACTTTGAGTCCCCAGTCGTGATACCTGGCACCTTGTGGGGTGCGAAAGGGTGGCAAGTTGGAGAACCATTGACTCCACCTTAGAGGAGGGGCATTCTAAGAAAGCAAATCTTGGTTTGGTGCCAGACACAAAACTGAGTCCATCCCTCTGCACCACCTGCTGAGAAAGTATGGTCCTCCAAAGACTCACAATGAGAGGAATGACCCCCCCTCCCCTGCTCTGTGCACCCTGACGGCCAAGATTTTGTCCATCTCGGAGAAAGAGCAGGCCTAAGCTGGTCCGTCCGGCATTGGGGCCCCATACGGGGGGAGAGAAGAACTGGTTCACTTCTCTGTCTTATCTCCAAAAAATAAAAACAAGAGGAAAAATCAAGTAGAACAAGGGATTACTCTTACTCCGTGGATGCCTCTGGTGAAGGACGAGTACACTGCCGCTTCGCCAAGCCCCAAGGCCAAGATCTGCATGCCCAGCCCCGAGCTGCCCTCGGAAGTCGAGGCCCAGACAAAGACTAAGTTGCAAGTGCGAGCGCGGAGCCTCGATTCCGCCTTGTTCTATCGTTTGGAGACTACCAGTTTTTTATAGTGTGATCTTAAACCACTAACTAATTCATCGCTCTGGCGAATTCGTCGGACTCTTATGATACTCTCAAGATGAGTGTCATTTAGATATTCTACATATCACCTGTGAGAAAAAACGTCGCAATCTATCATAACTTACGGGTATAGAATGGTTTATGAGAGGGACCTCGTGGACTACTCCATGGAAACATCACCAATGAGCTGGCTTAACAGGGAGTGGTCAAAGTAGAAGGTATAATGAGAAAACAAGGAGGAGCCTCGCCCCCCAGTACTACACTCTTCGGCACGTTTGATCAGATTAGGCTCCCATCATCAAGGCGTGCTGGTCAGTATCACCACCGCTTGGAGTCATTCGTGCACTGACACGGACGTCATACTACTGCCACTGCTTTAGCCATAAGAATCGCTTGTGCAAAGTCTGGTTTATCTGAGGCCTGTGTAAGTTCATTCAAGGACGTAGACGATAAGTCTTTACCATGTCTGTCCAAGTGTATCAATTGCGGAGGGCCGTAGTCTGCTTCCTCGACGCGATGTGGTGCCTATGTCGGGGGAAGGAAATCCTGGCCTCTTCAGGCTGAGGATCGTTTTTCATTTCGCGAGGCTAAAGGCACCCTCTGCTACTGACCACTAGATGCCTACGAGCACAGTCTCTTCTGCGCTGATTTTATATCCTTCTGCGGGATATTCCCATCCCCATCCCGTGTGCTCCTCTGTGATTGCTTACTGTACAGAGCGTTCACACCCAGAGTCGGATAAACCTAGAGCTCCTACCCTACCTTCAGCCTGACCATTTCCTGTAAGGCGAAGCAACCGCGCGCCTCCACCGAGTAATTAGAATCACAGGAAGCAAAGCCCCTGAGTTGTTATTAAAGGGTGTTTAAATGTATCTCCCAAAAGAGGGAGAGTAAAAAAAGAGATATGGCTGCTACGACCCCACCCAAAATTGGGCTGGTTCAAAGATTTTAAGGTGAATAGAGGAAAAAACTCGCATAAGAATTCATCGAAGGCGACAGCACCTTCTTCCTCTTGATGTGCCAACAGCGCTCGGAGGTCTGCATCCTGAAGGCGTACGGAAATCCTCATGAGAGTCTTCTCTTTAAATAGGGACCCCACATCTCCTATCAGCTACGTCTTGAGGACACATTTCTTCAATCGTATTGCCGTGGAATCCGGGCCAACTAGGAACAGATGCGTAGACGCATCTCCGCCCGTTCATCCTAGCTAATATTTAGTCGCGTGCGGCTCTATATCTTGCTATGTTGGTCGGTTGGTCCGTCGATCCCGGTTTTGCCGTTTATGGGGGGGGAAGGTAATAACATTGTAACTATTGGGCTGATTCTAACGAAATCTTAAACCCTTATGTTGTTTGACATTCTCCTTCAAATGATCTAATTGCCATGGTCCCCCCAAGGAAAGCCTGAGAATTATTTTGTTTTGGCAATAACATCATAACTATTTGGCCGATTCTAACGAAATTTGAAACTCTTATGTTGTTTTACATTCTCTTTCGAATTATATAATTAACAAAGTCCTCCGAAGGTTTTTCCTAGAATTATTGGAAGTTTTGAAGGTCGTAAGCTCATAAATCAGAATAAGTGAGAGAACGCAACTTTGCTCAGCAGACCTTGTTTGAAGGATAACATAGTGTGAGCGTAGCTCTGCGCACCGGCCCAAGGTATCATGATTTTGCATCCAAACACCACTAGATGTTGGCCAATCAGGAGGATACACAATTTACCCTTTGCATGATGTTTTCGTTGTTCGATTTGCTATAAATAGCTCCTTGCAGGTAGTGACAGTGCATCTACATCTGGATAGGAGGTACATTGTGATTTCAGCAGACTTTGACGCACAGTAGATTCACCGCGACGCGGCACGGGCGTAGATGCCCTTTCTTGTACTTGAGGAATTAAATTGGAGACACAACCTATTGGGGGACTATAGGTGCAATCCTAGGGCTCAGGTCTTTCCGACCGATTCGACGAGTTGGAAATAGTTGTCCAAAATGTGGATTGGGTGAGCTAACACATTATTGCCGGACAACCGCTCTATTTTTCTGGAGCTATCTGTGTCTTTGCTCTCAGGAATCACACCCTGAATTTGAGTGAGAGGTGGTCGATAAACATTATAGTGACCAATTTCACATTCAAATATCATTTTCTTGACCACTGTCGCCTGAAAACCCGCTCCGGTTGCTTTTGGAACGGCGTCGGTGGTTCACATTTTAGGAAAGGAATGATATCTCTATCCCAATCAAGGAGTTCAAGTCGATGGATAAAGTCTTTGATTTCGTCTCCAGCAGCCTAATTCCCCTGTGACTACTACCTTTCCTAGAGATATTGGTCTTTTTTGCACCCCGTTTTCTTCCATAGTTGTCGCAGTCAGTGAATTTTGTGGTGATAGGTATAGGTTCCGGTATATTTTCAAGCACGCACGCTGCTCTTTGTGGTGGGCATACGTTTCTTAAGTTAACTCGATGAACCTTATTCGTGAGGTGTGGACCGATTCAAAACGATACGAGGCAATTTCTCGCAGAATCCCCTCTCGTTCTCTAAGAGAACAGAGCCGCAAAATCAGACCCCGCGTCCGCGGCTCTCTATTGAGATCGCTTTATCATCATTTTCTAACCGAGGTGCTCCCTAGCCATCATTTAATTATATTGTTGAAAGCCTCCGACTTGATTTTACCTCCAGAGACAGAGAACCCTTCAACGATAGATTTACGTTCGGTGAGTTGCGTTGCGCTCTTGCTTCACTTATGGAGAGCGATTCTCGTCCGGACATTGTCCCGCATGCCATCTTCGACATATAGGTTAGCGAAGCAGGGGATTTATGTTAGATATGTTTAACAGGATCTGAACAGAAGATATTCTCCAAGACTCTTGGCGATTGTCTACTCTTGTCTCTTTTTCAAACGAGGGAGAGATCGCTCTATCCAGGACTTTTTACCACCAATTTCTCTAACCTCTTGCATGAGTAAATTAGTGGAAAAATCGGTAAATGTTAAATTATCCATTATTCTTGACAGTGGAAGCAACCTGTATTCCGCACATTCCGGCTTCTGCAAGTTCCATCCCACTTCGGATGTTCTATGAGGCTTTCCTTCGTAGACAGCAATACGGAATGGTATTTTTCAATCTCGAGAAGACAAATGTTACCGTATGGAGATACGGTATCATGCAAACCCTCCACATGATGTGCGCAAGGAAACTCCTTCCAATCTTATTTCTTAATTTCTGAGAGATCCTCATTTCTGCATAAGCAAAGGAAAGCCCTCGCCGAACCAATTAGAACAGTAAGAGTGAGTCCCGCAGAGAAGTGCCTTTAGCGTCATACTCTTCCTCATGAACAGCAATGGTATCATTGCTGCGAAGATATTCTCGCTATATTATAAATCGACGACCTTTTAATCTCTTTCGGTTCACACCTGAGAGGTTATATTCAATGTTCAGGGTCTCTCATTCCCGCGCAATGGAAATTCTTCGTTTTGTGACATTCAGCGCTTGGGAGGTTGATAGTCTACTGCCTAAATTTTCTACCAATCTTCTGTTTATTTGAAGCTTGACTATGGATGTGAGTTTTAGACATTAGCAGCCGAGCGTGTATTTCGCAAAGTGGACTCCATCCACAACACTAGTCTCCATCTGGCAACCGGTGCTTTCGCCCCACCCGGATTGAGAGCCTACGTGTTTATATCAGTCAGATGGGCTCGCGTTGCGCCGTGCATAGTGCATTATGCGCTTGTACGGGAGGGCCCGACTTCTCCCTCAGTTTTAAACTACTCTCACGGCATACGCAGTTGACTTTTAAGATGTCTATACCGCCTAGAGACGCCAATCATACCATTAGTCCTTTGGATTTAAGGTTTGAAAACTCTTTCGAGAGCTCGGTATAAGGCACAGGATGGTGGTGTCTCTGGTTCTGCCCAGAAGCAAAATTTAGTGGGTACCACCGTTGACTATTTGTCGCCAAGCCTCTAATTCTACAGCTTCTACTACGAAGGGATTATTTCGTTTGCCCTGTTAGATCACACTTCGTGTCAGACTGGATCCATGCCATTGTGTACAGATTGCTCCAAGTCTCAGGAGGTCGTCGGTTTTCACGCCCAATCCCCTCTCGTTTAAGTAGCGTGGCTCTAGCGGGCACTGCGTCTGTCTTCAAGGTCAAGCCGTTTGTGATGCGGCACTCAAAAATTATAAATAACGGATTTTGCTTGTTTGGAACTATATTTTGATCTTAAGCGACTCACAGAGTGCCCCAGCTGCTTTCGGGTCAGTATAATCTCCACGCACGTTAGTTTGGGGTTTCCGTGACGCCACACTTTCTGAAAACTGGGCGGATGTCAAGATTATCTTCTGTTCGGTTCCTGGAAATGTTCTCATTGAAGAATAAGCGCGTCAATAAAGGCGCCAAAGAGTCCTCGAGGAATAAGTCGCCAGACTAGCGTTACTCTATTATTCATACCGAGTAAATGATTGGAAAAAGCTCAGTCATAATTTATTCGGTAATTTTATGTTTAAAGTTGGAAAAAAGCTAAGAGAGTAGATGAGCATCTTTAGTAAGCTTTGTTTCTTCAGTTCGCTTCTAATATCTAAAGGAAGTTTAGCTTTATAAAACAGATTTTATTTATTTATTTATCCTCCCCCCCCCTCCTTACTTTTTATTTGTTGGGGCTCCTTGATTGGATTAAAATTAGCATAAACATCAGCTTGACTAATTACTGTAAAAGCCTGAATTCACTAAGGACTTGTTTACGTTGGGGAAAAAAGGGCAGGATTTACGGTAGTACAGTAATGAGAAAGTGTGAAGATGACTAATGTTGGTAGATATCACAATTTCATAACAATGTTTAGCTTCTGGATGATAATATGGCACAAGAGTTTAGCCACTAACCTCATTTCCAACCCATACTCATTCCAAGATCCACCTCTTGCAACTATTTTAGTTCAATGAACTTCATCAACACCTATAGTCATGGCCAAGGTTTGTGAGACATATATATTTTTTATTGTCTTCATTCGTTTTTTTTTAATTTACGTGATAGGCATAGTTATGGTAATATTTAAATTAGTGCAAGTTTATTCAAAATTCCGCATTTAAATAATAAAAATAAACAGTGCATTCTTTCTCTGAATCCAAAATCACGCTCTGGTCGTGTAGGAGACGAGTTTCACTTCCTGGAACTTTGATGAATAATGTTTTTATTATAATCTATTTCATATTTGGGGACAAAAATGAATGTTTAAATCGTTTCAATTCCAGACTCAGTTCTTTACAAAGAACAGCGTGCCACAATTGTTGTTCTGCGTCAAATTGGTTGAAAATGCAAAGGAAAAGTTGCTACGGAGCACCATATTTAAGATCATTGATGATTTAAAAAAAAAATTGTTACACCCCTGTGAAGAATACTTTTGGACGGCCAAGGCCTTCAAATGAATACCAAGATCACCACCTAGTAAGCTTTAAGCTCAAGGGTCATATTGCCTGTAGTGGCAAGCTTGATCAGGATTGGGAAGAATCAGTTGAGCACGCTAAATCGGACCCAGTGAGGCGGATACTTCTCCACAAAGGCCTTAGATGCCCTTTCTTGTACTTGAGGAATTAAATTGGAGACACAACCTATTGGGGGACTATAGGTGCAATCCTAGGGCTCAGGTCTTTCCGACCGATTCGACGAGTTGGAAATAGTTGTCCAAAATGTGGATTGGGTGAGCTAACACATTATTGCCGGACAACCGCTCTATTTTTCTGGAGCTATCTGTGTCTTTGCTCTCAGGAATCACACCCTGAATTTGAGTGAGAGGTGGTCGATAAACATTATAGTGACCAATTTCACATTCAAATATCATTTTCTTGACCACTGTCGCCTGAAAACCCGCTCCGGTTGCTTTTGGAACGGCGTCGGTGGTTCACATTTTAGGAAAGGAATGATATCTCTATCCCAATCAAGGAGTTCAAGTCGATGGATAAAGTCTTTGATTTCGTCTCCAGCAGCCTAATTCCCCTGTGACTACTACCTTTCCTAGAGATATTGGTCTTTTTTGCACCCCGTTTTCTTCCATAGTTGTCGCAGTCAGTGAATTTTGTGGTGATAGGTATAGGTTCCGGTATATTTTCAAGCACGCACGCTGCTCTTTCTGGTGGGCATACGTTTCTTAAGTTAACTCGATGAACCTTATTCGTGAGGTGTGGACCGATTCAAAACGATACGAGGCAATTTCTCGCAGAATCCCCTCTCGTTCTCTAAGAGAACAGAGCCGCAAAATCAGACCCCGCGTCCGCGGCTCTCTATTGAGATCGCTTTATCATCATTTTCTAACCGAGGTGCTCCCTAGCCATCATTTAATTATATTGTTGAAAGCCTCCGACTTGATTTTACCTCCAGAGACAGAGAACCCTTCAACGATAGATTTACGTTCGGTGAGTTGCGTTGCGCTCTTGCTTCACTTATGGAGAGCGATTCTCGTCCGGACATTGTCCCGCATGCCATCTTCGACATATAGGTTAGCGAAGCAGGGGATTTATGTTAGATATGTTTAACAGGATCTGAACAGAAGATATTCTCCAAGACTCTTGGCGATTGTCTACTCTTGTCTCTTTTTCAAACGAGGGAGAGATCGCTCTATCCAGGACTTTTTACCACCAATTTCTCTAACCTCTTGCATGAGTAAATTAGTGGAAAAATCGGTAAATGTTAAATTATCCATTATTCTTGACAGTGGAAGCAACCTGTATTCCGCACATTCCGGCTTCTGCAAGTTCCATCCCACTTCGGATGTTCTATGAGGCTTTCCTTCGTAGACAGCAATACGGAATGGTATTTTTCAATCTCGAGAAGACAAATGTTACCGTATGGAGATACGGTATCATGCAAACCCTCCACATGATGTGCGCAAGGAAACTCCTTCCAATCTTATTTCTTAATTTCTGAGAGATCCTCATTTCTGCATAAGCAAAGGAAAGCCCTCGCCGAACCAATTAGAACAGTAAGAGTGAGTCCCGCAGAGAAGTGCCTTTAGCGTCATACTCTTCCTCATGAACAGCAATGGTATCATTGCTGCGAAGATATTCTCGCTATATTATAAATCGACGACCTTTTAATCTCTTTCGGTTCACACCTGAGAGGTTATATTCAATGTTCAGGGTCTCTCATTCCCGCGCAATGGAAATTCTTCGTTTTGTGACATTCAGCGCTTGGGAGGTTGATAGTCTACTGCCTAAATTTTCTACCAATCTTCTGTTTATTTGAAGCTTGACTATGGATGTGAGTTTTAGACATTAGCAGCCGAGCGTGTATTTCGCAAAGTGGACTCCATCCACAACACTAGTCTCCATCTGGCAACCGGTGCTTTCGCCCCACCCGGATTGAGAGCCTACGTGTTTATATCAGTCAGATGGGCTCGCGTTTGTACGGGAGGGCCCGACTTCTCCCTCAGTTTTAAACTACTCTCACGGCATACGCAGTTGACTTTTAAGATGTCTATACCGCCTAGAGACGCCAATCATACCATTAGTCCTTTGGATTTAAGGTTTGAAAACTCTTTCGAGAGCTCGGTATAAGGCACAGGATGGTGGTGTCTCTGGTTCTGCCCAGAAGCAAAATTTAGTGGGTACCACCGTTGACTATTTGTCGCCAAGCCTCTAATTCTACAGCTTCTACTACGAAGGGATTATTTCGTTTGCCCTGTTAGATCACACTTCGTGTCAGACTGGATCCATGCCATTGTGTACAGATTGCTCCAAGTCTCAGGAGGTCGTCGGTTTTCACGCCCAATCCCCTCTCGTTTAAGTAGCGTGGCTCTAGCGGGCACTGCGTCTGTCTTCAAGGTCAAGCCGTTTGTGATGCGGCACTCAAAAATTATAAATAACGGATTTTGCTTGTTTGGAACTATATTTTGATCTTAAGCGACTCACAGAGTGCCCCAGCTGCTTTCGGGTCAGTATAATCTCCACGCACGTTAGTTTGGGGTTTCCGTGACGCCACACTTTCTGAAAACTGGGCGGATGTCAAGATTATCTTCTGTTCGGTTCCTGGAAATGTTCTCATTGAAGAATAAGCGCGTCAATAAAGGCGCCAAAGAGTCCTCGAGGAATAAGTCGCCAGACTAGCGTTACTCTATTATTCATACCGAGTAAATGATTGGAAAAAGCTCAGTCATAATTTATTCGGTAATTTTATGTTTAAAGTTGGAAAAAAGCTAAGAGAGTAGATGAGCATCTTTAGTAAGCTTTGTTTCTTCAGTTCGCTTCTAATATCTAAAGGAAGTTTAGCTTTATAAAACAGATTTTATTTATTTATTTATCCTCCCCCCCCCTCCTTACTTTTTATTTGTTGGGGCTCCTTGATTGGATTAAAATTAGCATAAACATCAGCTTGACTAATTACTGTAAAAGCCTGAATTCACTAAGGACTTGTTTACGTTGGGGAAAAAAGGGCAGGATTTACGGTAGTACAGTAATGAGAAAGTGTGAAGATGACTAATGTTGGTAGATATCACAATTTCATAACAATGTTTAGCTTCTGGATGATAATATGGCACAAGAGTTTAGCCACTAACCTCATTTCCAACCCATACTCATTCCAAGATCCACCTCTTGCAACTATTTTAGTTCAATGAACTTCATCAACACCTATAGTCATGGCCAAGGTTTGTGAGACATATATATTTTTTATTGTCTTCATTCGTTTTTTTTTAATTTACGTGATAGGCATAGTTATGGTAATATTTAAATTAGTGCAAGTTTATTCAAAATTCCGCATTTAAATAATAAAAATAAACAGTGCATTCTTTCTCTGAATCCAAAATCACGCTCTGGTCGTGTAGGAGACGAGTTTCACTTCCTGGAACTTTGATGAATAATGTTTTTATTATAATCTATTTCATATTTGGGGACAAAAATGAATGTTTAAATCGTTTCAATTCCAGACTCAGTTCTTTACAAAGAACAGCGTGCCACAATTGTTGTTCTGCGTCAAATTGGTTGAAAATGCAAAGGAAAAGTTGCTACGGAGCACCATATTTAAGATCATTGATGATTTAAAAAAAAAATTGTTACACCCCTGTGAAGAATACTTTTGGACGGCCAAGGCCTTCAAATGAATACCAAGATCACCACCTAGTAAGCTTTAAGCTCAAGGGTCATATTGCCTGTAGTGGCAAGCTTGATCAGGATTGGGAAGAATCAGTTGAGTACGCTAAATCGGACCCAGTGAGGCGGATACTTCTCCACAAAGGCCTTAGATGCCCTTTCTTGTACTTGAGGAATTAAATTGGAGACACAACCTATTGGGGGACTATAGGTGCAATCCTAGGGCTCAGGTCTTTCCGACCGATTCGACGAGTTGGAAATAGTTGTCCAAAATGTGGATTGGGTGAGCTAACACATTATTGCCGGACAACCGCTCTATTTTTCTGGAGCTATCTGTGTCTTTGCTCTCAGGAATCACACCCTGAATTTGAGTGAGAGGTGGTCGATAAACATTATAGTGACCAATTTCACATTCAAATATCATTTTCTTGACCACTGTCGCCTGAAAACCCGCTCCGGTTGCTTTTGGAACGGCGTCGGTGGTTCACATTTTAGGAAAGGAATGATATCTCTATCCCAATCAAGGAGTTCAAGTCGATGGATAAAGTCTTTGATTTCGTCTCCAGCAGCCTAATTCCCCTGTGACTACTACCTTTCCTAGAGATATTGGTCTTTTTTGCACCCCGTTTTCTTCCATAGTTGTCGCAGTCAGTGAATTTTGTGGTGATAGGTATAGGTTCCGGTATATTTTCAAGCACGCACGCTGCTCTTTCTGGTGGGCATACGTTTCTTAAGTTAACTCGATGAACCTTATTCGTGAGGTGTGGACCGATTCAAAACGATACGAGGCAATTTCTCGCAGAATCCCCTCTCGTTCTCTAAGAGAACAGAGCCGCAAAATCAGACCCCGCGTCCGCGGCTCTCTATTGAGATCGCTTTATCATCATTTTCTAACCGAGGTGCTCCCTAGCCATCATTTAATTATATTGTTGAAAGCCTCCGACTTGATTTTACCTCCAGAGACAGAGAACCCTTCAACGATAGATTTACGTTCGGTGAGTTGCGTTGCGCTCTTGCTTCACTTATGGAGAGCGATTCTCGTCCGGACATTGTCCCGCATGCCATCTTCGACATATAGGTTAGCGAAGCAGGGGATTTATGTTAGATATGTTTAACAGGATCTGAACAGAAGATATTCTCCAAGACTCTTGGCGATTGTCTACTCTTGTCTCTTTTTCAAACGAGGGAGAGATCGCTCTATCCAGGACTTTTTACCACCAATTTCTCTAACCTCTTGCATGAGTAAATTAGTGGAAAAATCGGTAAATGTTAAATTATCCATTATTCTTGACAGTGGAAGCAACCTGTATTCCGCACATTCCGGCTTCTGCAAGTTCCATCCCACTTCGGATGTTCTATGAGGCTTTCCTTCGTAGACAGCAATACGGAATGGTATTTTTCAATCTCGAGAAGACAAATGTTACCGTATGGAGATACGGTATCATGCAAACCCTCCACATGATGTGCGCAAGGAAACTCCTTCCAATCTTATTTCTTAATTTCTGAGAGATCCTCATTTCTGCATAAGCAAAGGAAAGCCCTCGCCGAACCAATTAGAACAGTAAGAGTGAGTCCCGCAGAGAAGTGCCTTTAGCGTCATACTCTTCCTCATGAACAGCAATGGTATCATTGCTGCGAAGATATTCTCGCTATATTATAAATCGACGACCTTTTAATCTCTTTCGGTTCACACCTGAGAGGTTATATTCAATGTTCAGGGTCTCTCATTCCCGCGCAATGGAAATTCTTCGTTTTGTGACATTCAGCGCTTGGGAGGTTGATAGTCTACTGCCTAAATTTTCTACCAATCTTCTGTTTATTTGAAGCTTGACTATGGATGTGAGTTTTAGACATTAGCAGCCGAGCGTGTATTTCGCAAAGTGGACTCCATCCACAACACTAGTCTCCATCTGGCAACCGGTGCTTTCGCCCCACCCGGATTGAGAGCCTACGTGTTTATATCAGTCAGATGGGCTCGCGTTTGTACGGGAGGGCCCGACTTCTCCCTCAGTTTTAAACTACTCTCACGGCATACGCAGTTGACTTTTAAGATGTCTATACCGCCTAGAGACGCCAATCATACCATTAGTCCTTTGGATTTAAGGTTTGAAAACTCTTTCGAGAGCTCGGTATAAGGCACAGGATGGTGGTGTCTCTGGTTCTGCCCAGAAGCAAAATTTAGTGGGTACCACCGTTGACTATTTGTCGCCAAGCCTCTAATTCTACAGCTTCTACTACGAAGGGATTATTTCGTTTGCCCTGTTAGATCACACTTCGTGTCAGACTGGATCCATGCCATTGTGTACAGATTGCTCCAAGTCTCAGGAGGTCGTCGGTTTTCACGCCCAATCCCCTCTCGTTTAAGTAGCGTGGCTCTAGCGGGCACTGCGTCTGTCTTCAAGGTCAAGCCGTTTGTGATGCGGCACTCAAAAATTATAAATAACGGATTTTGCTTGTTTGGAACTATATTTTGATCTTAAGCGACTCACAGAGTGCCCCAGCTGCTTTCGGGTCAGTATAATCTCCACGCACGTTAGTTTGGGGTTTCCGTGACGCCACACTTTCTGAAAACTGGGCGGATGTCAAGATTATCTTCTGTTCGGTTCCTGGAAATGTTCTCATTGAAGAATAAGCGCGTCAATAAAGGCGCCAAAGAGTCCTCGAGGAATAAGTCGCCAGACTAGCGTTACTCTATTATTCATACCGAGTAAATGATTGGAAAAAGCTCAGTCATAATTTATTCGGTAATTTTATGTTTAAAGTTGGAAAAAAGCTAAGAGAGTAGATGAGCATCTTTAGTAAGCTTTGTTTCTTCAGTTCGCTTCTAATATCTAAAGGAAGTTTAGCTTTATAAAACAGATTTTATTTATTTATTTATCCTCCCCCCCCCTCCTTACTTTTTATTTGTTGGGGCTCCTTGATTGGATTAAAATTAGCATAAACATCAGCTTGACTAATTACTGTAAAAGCCTGAATTCACTAAGGACTTGTTTACGTTGGGGAAAAAAGGGCAGGATTTACGGTAGTACAGTAATGAGAAAGTGTGAAGATGACTAATGTTGGTAGATATCACAATTTCATAACAATGTTTAGCTTCTGGATGATAATATGGCACAAGAGTTTAGCCACTAACCTCATTTCCAACCCATACTCATTCCAAGATCCACCTCTTGCAACTATTTTAGTTCAATGAACTTCATCAACACCTATAGTCATGGCCAAGGTTTGTGAGACATATATATTTTTTATTGTCTTCATTCGTTTTTTTTTAATTTACGTGATAGGCATAGTTATGGTAATATTTAAATTAGTGCAAGTTTATTCAAAATTCCGCATTTAAATAATAAAAATAAACAGTGCATTCTTTCTCTGAATCCAAAATCACGCTCTGGTCGTGTAGGAGACGAGTTTCACTTCCTGGAACTTTGATGAATAATGTTTTTATTATAATCTATTTCATATTTGGGGACAAAAATGAATGTTTAAATCGTTTCAATTCCAGACTCAGTTCTTTACAAAGAACAGCGTGCCACAATTGTTGTTCTGCGTCAAATTGGTTGAAAATGCAAAGGAAAAGTTGCTACGGAGCACCATATTTAAGATCATTGATGATTTAAAAAAAAAATTGTTACACCCCTGTGAAGAATACTTTTGGACGGCCAAGGCCTTCAAATGAATACCAAGATCACCACCTAGTAAGCTTTAAGCTCAAGGGTCATATTGCCTGTAGTGGCAAGCTTGATCAGGATTGGGAAGAATCAGTTGAGCACGCTAAATCGGACCCAGTGAGGCGGATACTTCTCCACAAAGGCCTCAACTCGAGAAGGGATGCGAAGAAGCCTCATCTCACAAGAAGACATTTAAACATACGCTCCCATTTCTTTGAAAATATAAAAAATGTACTGTAGAAGAGTGGGGTGGAGTGATATTCTCCAGAAGCTTGTTTGGTGTTTCTGGAAGATCCATCGTTAAGAGGGCGAAAAGGGGATTTCTTTCATGAATCCTGTGTCGTGCACCTTGTGAAGCATCGAGATACTATCCATTTCTGATGAGGTTTTTCATTTAGGGAACTGAAGCACTAACACGTTTTCCCAAAGTCACTGCTATGAACTCAAACTGTTCCCAAAACGTGTTTTATTAGCACTTTCTCCGAACACTTCAAGACAAATTTGAGGATGAGAATTGTATTTTTTAGTATGGTGACACCTTTTTACAAATCAAAAGCAGTAAATAAGTTCTTTGCTCAAAAATAAAGTAAATAAGCAATAAATAAGCAGAAGCAGTAAATAAGTTTTTTTCTGAAAATAAAGTATTTATAGGACCTTAGCTTGGGAATTCGATATAATCAAAGTGGTGGTTGAAAAACAGTAGCCATCAAGTTATATGTCATCAGACGCAAGGTCAATCACAACACAGCGTCTCTTCTCCTCCATACTCCTCAATACTGATACCTTAATAAGCAAGAAATTCATACTTCCGTTTCTCAAAAATGGCGACACATTCTTGCATATTCCACCTTAGCGTAACTTATTTGTTCGTTTTTACGTTAAGCAACTTCTGTATCTCACTTGTTCACTATCAAGTGACAGTGACGGATGTCTCCGTCGAAACCTGGTTTCGCATATAAAATTAGTCCTATTACTGTGGTTTTATCCCTATAGTTACACGTACGCTACTGTACTTTTAAGGATCTATATATATATATATATATATATATATATTAGTCAAGCATGCTTTGATTTAATAGGAGCAATTCGCGTCCACTTTCCGGAGGTAACTTTTTGGCCTATTAAATCCTGCAATTTTGGTGCCAGAAGCCTACCTATTGCCTTATCCGATTTACTGCAAGCCTAACCTACTGTTTAGTTTGACCTCTACAAGGCAGAGAGGACGGATCTTTTGAAATGGCTTCCCCAGAGGAGATGGAGCTTTTTGAAAAATTCACAAAATCATTAATTTTAGCAAAATATAATTAGGGACATCAATGTGTTCGTATTGATATAGAATTCGACAAAAAAATTTATGTCGTTTCTAAGCATTTTTTTTTCTTTTTAGGTGAAATTATGGAGCTTTGGACGAAAAAGCACCGCGTATTCGCCTACAACAGTTTCGTAATAAATATAATTACCCGAAATCAGGTTGTTCCCACTCGTAACACAATCTTACGTTGGGTCCATACACTTCTTACACTAGGTATGAACACTAATGAATACCAGACCGGTGTGGGCCACACTAACGGTACGTACTCCAAACAAGGGGGAACAGGTCAGAGAAACTTTGCTGGGCAGTCCGAATCGCTCTGCTCTGAGGCATGCTACTGAACTTAGCATCGAGAATCGTTCGGTAGGTAAGGTACATTTAGCATGAAGACCTGCATTTCCACCCCTACAAATTGGCTATTGAGGAACATTTGGACAAGGGGGACTATGCACAACGGTTTAACTTCCGCGTCAGATGGAATCAATTTTCCATGCAAATGATAGCCACATTTTGTTAATGAGTGATGAAGCTCATTTACATCTCAATAGCATGGTGAATCAACAGAATTATCGTTATTTGGCTCTTGAAAATACGATAGAACTGTACGAAAGACCACTATACAGTCCAAAAGTGACGGTTTAGTGTGCTGTTGCAAATGCTGGCATCAGTGGCCCTTACTTTTTTGAATACCATAATTGGAAGGCTGTTACTGTGAACCCCGAGCGTAAATCAAGGTAATAAAACGTATTCTTATTCTATGTGTGGTTTTCGGAGGATTGGGTGACGGCCCACACAGCCAGAGCATCAATGGACAATCTTCACCCTCTATTCGGTAACCGCCTCATTTTCAGCTTTGCTGCCACTCCTCGTCCCCTTTTTTCCTTTATTTGTTTATGTATGATTAATTATTGTTGGCAAGCCTCAAGACATGTATGTACTTTCGACGATTTTAATGAAGCCATTCGCGTGAAAGTCGACCAAATCGATGGAGCAATGCTGAAAAGAGAGGAAGCAAATTTCCAAGAACGCCTTCAGAAATGCATCATTGCAAACGGACACCACATGAGAGATGTTGATTTCCAGAATATAGTTTGTTAAAAGCTAATTCAATACGAATACATTAATTTTAATAAAATCTTTGGGAAGATGAAATTAATGATTTGGGGAATTTTTCAAAAACGTCCGTCCTCTCTGCCTCAATCTCTATATGTCAAGGTTAAATTGTTACATTTTGGAACTCCTATTGAGAAGCTATATAGAAAGCAGCTTGGCGTGATAATAAAGTTGTTTACAACCTTCTCTGAATAGGAAAATAGCAGCTATCATCCTCAAAATGAGGAAAGATATGACTTGAATGTTCTTAAACTTTAGGCTCATTAACTATGCCTAATCTCTGAATAAGAACTCAATTTAGTGTCGATGGCTTCTCTTTCTGGTAGTGCACATTGGTTCACACCAGACCATCTTTTTAAAATGAGTTATAGGTTAACGTTACGACAAACATTTAGGATTAATCATGAAGTAAAACCTTATTATGCTCACCTTACCCCGACCAATCCATCACTCTTGACTTCCCTCTTTCTTATTTGTCACACAAATTGACATTTCCGCCATTCTTATTTCCCCTTTTCCAAGTTTCTATGTCTAATATTGCTTCATGCAAAGCAATAGAAGAGGGTAATTTATATGATTCTTATATCCTAGATTTGCTTCAACTGACAGAGCAGCGTAGATGTACCATTAATCATAAGATGTATCAAACGCTTCTCGTCAGATGATTTTGTCCACGAGTCGTTTGTTTTGATTTCTATTTGTCTCATAACCATTGTTAACTAAAAGTTTGATTATCGTCGTTAGCAAACTACTAAATATGCAGCATTTGCTTGATCAAATAAATGTTAAATAAACATTTACATCTTTAAAGATGATAAACATATATTTATTTATTAGTGAAAAACTACTGTTATGATAGCTAGTTTGACTTCTTTTAGCCGAAAAAAGGGCTAGAACACATCGTCGTATGCCATGAATTAGGGTTCCAAAATACCTAGACTTTGTTAGAATGTAGTCAAACTGTGGGGCTCGAGCCAAGTATAAGATTCGAGTGAAAACTTTGAACGGTTCACAGATTGAACCTTATAAATAGGAAGATAGACTTCCCCGTATTATTCTCTTTTGTAAATGGGAAGATAGACTTCCTGGTATGTATTATTCTCTTTCGTAAATGGGAAGATAGACTCCCGAGTTTGTAGTATTTTCTCTCTTTGATAAATGGGAAGTTAAACTTCTCAGTGAGCAGTACTTTATTTTCTTGTAAATGGAGGAACAAAATTTCTCAGTATACGTGGTCGGTGAAGGACGTTTCCGAAACCGTTTCTTCCTGTGCCGGGTAGTGAGATAAAGGGTCAATGTGATAGAAGTTTTCTTGGAGCAACAATCGTGTAGCTCACAGAGAGTGTCATTGTAGAGTCGATGCTACTTAGAGCTCATTCTATCATTCTTCTTGTAGGACCTCTTAGGGAAGAGTTAACGCCATCGAGCTTGCCTACCAAAACTTATACCTCTTTTACCGAGAATGCACATTCGTTAGCGTAACTTGATCCGAACTCTGATTGAACGTTTAAAAGCTCTACATTGAACTTTAACTTGATGTAATAAGTAGGGAAATGTGTTGTAGGTATAGATAGTGGTGAAAAATATTTTTAGCTTGCCCTGGTATAGAGGGCATCTCAAGCTTCTTTCTCTTTCGATGGTGCCAGTGTTTTAGCTGACCTTTCTAGGTTGTCACCCTTGGGATCTTGTGTTTCGTTCCTTCCTATTTTCTCATTTATTTTTTCTTGTTTATATATATATATATATATATATATATATATATATATATATATATATATATATATACATATATATATATTTCAAAAATAAAGAAAAAAATAGATAACAATAAATAAGTAAATAAATAAAAACAAGAAAAGAATAATGAAAAAATAGGAACGAAACACAAGGTCACCAGAGTGACCACGCATAAAGGTCAGCTAAAACACTGACACCATCATATATATATATCATGAGCGCGAGAGAATGATGAAATAAATCCAACTTCACCGCAGGAAAGAGAAAACAGATTCATTTTTCTTCGCAAATATATTATTTATTACTTCGAAAATTCCGAACTGGGGTGAGATTCGAACCATGCACATTAAGACAGCGAGTAACCTCTTTGATTTCAATTAAACCGCCCTTTAGACCATTCAGTTACGTGGAAGACAAAAATCTTCCGAATCAGCAAGCTTTTTAAAGCACGCTTCACATGGTCGAACGATAAGGAGAAAGAAAACTAATTCGGGATTCAAAGGACAAAAGAGAAATTGAGTTAAGCACGCGACAAATACACAAATACGAAGCGTGCTTTAAAAAGCTTGTCTATTCGGAAGATTTTTGTCTTCCGCGTAGCCGAGTGGGCTAGAGGGCGGTTTAATTGACATCAAAGCGGTTGCTCGCTTCCTCAATGTGCACGGTTCGAAGCCCACACCAGCTCGAACTTTTTCGAAGGCAGAAATAAAATATTTCCGAGGAAAAATTATTCCGTTTTCTCTTTCCTGCAGTGAAGTTGAATATATCTATAAAAAATATATATATATAAATATATATATATATATATTAAAGGTCTTTCAATAAGGCCGCTCGAAATTTAAATGTAAATAAAACAAGTGTGTGATATATGCACTCAATTCATTTTAAATTTGAAAGTACATTTTATGGCATTAAGTGTGGAATATGATGTCGTTCAAATGTTTGCCGCGGCTTCGCTTGGTGGAACGTATTCGGGGGCCCAATTTTCGATGACTTTGTCGCATAAATCTGGCTGAATTTGCTGGATGGTGTTCGAAATATTGACTTTGAGGACATCAACTGTTCCCTGATTATTCTCATAGACCTGCGATTTAAGGTAGCCCCAAAGAAAGTAGTCTAATGGATTTAACTCGCATGATCTTGGTGGCCAGTTGACGTCGCCGCCGCGCGAGATGACCCTGCCCTGAAATCGCTGGTGCAAAATGTCTCTTTTTGGCGTGCGCAGTGTGGCACGTAGCGCCGTCCTTTTGGAACCACATGTCGTCAGAATCCATATCAGGTATATAATCCAGTTGAAGCCACAATAAGTTGCTTATCATCGATCTGTAGGTCTCGCCGTTGACGGTTATGGCAATTCCATCTTCGTTCTCAAAAAAATACGGACCGATGATGCCGTTAGACGAAAATGCGCACAAAACAGTGACTTTGTTGGGATGGAATTGGCGATGGTGTATCTCATGTGGATTGTTTTTGTCTCAAATCAGACAATTTTGCTTGTTCACAAATCCATTTATCTAAAACTGGGCCTCGCCACTGAAGAGGATAGAAATTATGTAATGCGCGGAAGGTTTATCGAACGGAGCACTGGTTTTGATATGAACATTTGATGATTTGCACACGCTGTTCAACGCTATAACCTTCCATGGTGACTTGCCAAAGTACTACTGAACAGTTCACAGTGAGGTTGCCAGATGTCGCTTTAACAACATGGCCAATATCGTCTAACAAAGCTCGAGCGTCCTTGTTGAAAGACCCTTTATATATATATATATATATATATATATATATATATATATATATATATATATATATATATATATATAAGGGAAAAAGACGCTAAGAAGAATGCCCCCTCCATTTGTTTCATGAATTCCTTCCCTCTATATGTCTTCTAAGTATAACTCCACTTGGAGTAATATCTGAAACCAAAGAGAAAAATAAAAGAAGAAAGAATTTGAATATCCGTGGACACTTCACAGGTGCCGTTAATTAAGCTGGACGCTAAAAGCTTTTGCCTCGCTGAGGAGGTGCTAATATCCGTAGTCGGGAAACTGCTAACCAAATGTTTCCCTTCCAGACGCTAATCCATCCTGCTGCCAGAAGTAGTCTGACAACAAGGAGAAACCCCCAAAATGGCCGTCATATAAATACCCTGGGCTTTCGAATATCGGCAGATTGAGTTGGAGAACTCGTCGCCTTCGGTTCAGATCGTGTATCTCTTCCCCCAAATCCCTGGTATTCGCTTATACAATCGGGGTGGATCTCACCAGGCAGATCCATCTCCTTTGTGAAGGCTTATTCTGTTCAGAGCAAACCTCAAATCGTTTCATCTCCGAACGATTGACTGGGATTTCTCTCCTCTCATTTTGAACCCATCCCCCCTCAAGGATTTCCCGTTTCCCAGGTGAAACTTTGCGCCTAGCCTCGATTTTTAGAGTTTATACTTCTCTGGAGTACATGTGCCATCATCCTTCTTCAAGGAGGATCGTAAACTCGTCTTCTGGTCTCCCACTTCATTCTCGTCACCATCAAGATATTCGGCCGAGAATCACGTCTATTTTCTGTCTAAATTTTCCCGCGCCGACTCGCTAAAGGTGTCCCCTTCCTCGAAGTGACCCCATTAAGGGAAAACAACACTTGCTTGTATCTCCCATTATTCGACCCACTTTCCGACATATAAATATTTCCTCCGTATAACTGATTTATAGTATCCCATAAAAAAGCTGATTAACAAGTAATTAAGGTTACCAGATTGCCAATTATTCTATATCTTGTCAGAATTGTCCTTATTTACATTACCTATATTTCCCGTATTTATATATATATATATATATATATATATATATATATATATGTTAACTAGTGACTTATTAAAGTTATATTTTTGGTTTTCACTCTTTAAATATATCCTTGAACTGCAATTTGGTAAACTCATTAAACACTATCGGCCCCTATATTAAATCGCACTCTTATACCTCGTAATTAATGGATTCCTCTTACGAAGTGAACTTACTTGTATGTAGCGAAGGACGCGTACATACATTAGAGGATATATGAATATATAACTATATATATGCATATTATCGTGGCTTTTATCTTTTTCTTCCCAACCAATAGATACATATATGTATATATAGACGTATTATCTGGGGAGGTGACCTATTCCTAGACAATATATATAAAATCTATATCCTTCGTCTTTAGGCATTCAAGCCTTTCAATTATGTATCTGCTAACTCTTTAGCTTTCATTTTTATTTTTAATTAGCTTTATTTTCCTTTCTTGTTTCGCCTGTCGTCAATTTTGTTTTTTAATATTTGAATTAATTATTTGTTTATTTATTTACTTATTTTGTCTAGATAATGTTAGGCACTTCGCCTCTTTTTAATTATTTATTCTTGTTTTTATTCAGTGTTAATTTGTTAATTCGGAGTCCTTTCGCCTCTTTTAATGTATTTATTTGCTTTGTATTTTTCATTTGGGCAGTTCGCCTCTTTTGTTTTTTTCATTTCTCTCTTTGTGATTGGTTTTCTCGTATCCTGGAGTCCTTTCGGTAAGTCTCTTTTGGTATGTAGGATTGTTTTGTCTTGTTTATGTGTATATAACGACTTGGTCTTCCCAGGAGCACAGTCTTCCGCTTGGGAATAGGGCTCTCCTGGTGACACATCCAATTAGGGGTTGTAGTATATTCAGATTTGAGTCTATATGTACGAGTATTTCATTTTCAACCTTTACCTAGGTCTCTCTCCCTAGCATTTTGAGGACCATATTCAGTTGTTTAAGTTCTGCTCTTGCGTGCATGCAGCTATCAACAGGGTAGCACTGTTCTGGACTCTCTGCATTTGTCTGTGAGAGGTTGAAGGATTCGAGGATAATAAAAAATGGAAGAAAATGGGGGTAGGATAGTAGGAGAGGTTAAAGTGAGAAAAAGTGTTATAGTAGAAGAGAATGTGTGTCAGCTTGTCTAGCATAGTCTTGTCGTCGTCTTTTTTATTTCTTAGCGATTTTATGTAAAAATTAAGCATTCAAGCCTTTGTATTTGTTTGATTTGGTGTTTCGGATTTAGAGCTTACTCATAATTTGAGTACGTTCTACATGTTATTTTATTTTTCCGTTTGTCCACTTCGGATCTTTTTATTAATTTTATTTAGAATTTGTTGATTTAATGTTATTTTATTTCGGTTATTTGTCCACTAGGGATTTTATTTTTATAGAACATGTATGAACAATAGTTTTAATTGTTCAATTTGTAAATTTTTTTTAGTTTTTCAGGTATTCTTTATCTAAATAACGGTATCACATCCTTCGGCGTACGCAAGCGGCTGCTGTTGAATTCGCGTTTGTAGTGTCGTAGTCGGTTGTCTATATTGGGTTGTCGTATTTCTTGGTTTATTCTCTCTGGTAGATGTTCTTGGATTTTCGTCCAAATCGATTTCTCCCTACTTTGTAAGACTACGTTTAGAGGTTACAATTCTGCGAAGGCATGAAGTCTAGTCGAAGGGATGCGGTCAAATTTAGATGCATTTAATATGAAACGGAGAGCCTGGATTTGTACCGCTTGCACTTTCTTCAACTGGGTAATGCTCTCTAGGTGCATCAGAATAGCGGAATATAGCAGTATTGGCCTCACCAGGGCCTGGTACAATTTCCTTTTGTTCCGGGGGGAGAGCCCCTTAAATCTGTAGAGTTGGCGTAATCGTTGCTTGGCTTGTGCGACTTTTACATTGATATGTGCGCCGTATCCTGATGATGTAATATTTAATCATAGATTTTGGGCTTCGAGAGTGTATGGATAAAATTCGTCTCGCACTAGAACATCGGCCGTTTTTTACGTCCGATAGGGAGGACTTTAAATTTGACCACATTTGTGCGAATCTTATTACGAGCCTCGTAGGCATTGAGGTTGTTTATTTCCCCTGCTGTTCTATTCGCGATGTCAATAGGATTGAGATAATGGCTGGTGATCAATTGCGAAATATCGTCGGACAGCTGGATGTAGTTTTCGTAATCATGGGTGAGAAAGGGAAGGTCGCATGTGTAGATCGTATACAGGGTCGGACTTAGAGAGCATCCTTGGGGTACCCCGGTCCCATGAGGAATGGCGGTCTTTCGATGCTGTTTATTTTTATGGTCACCTCGTGGTCCTCAAGGTAGTCACAAAGAAGTCTGGTGATGAGCGTGACCATGTTTAGGTCGCAGAGTTTCTTCTTTAGACCGGGTAACCATACCTTATCAAAGGCAGATGAAACATCCCTGAGTACTAAATCTACCCTTTTCTTCTTAGCCTTTGCAACGGCATTGTTCTCAGTCAATAGGGCAAGGACTGTCTCAGTGCCCAGGTGTCTCCGAAATCCATGTTGTTACTCATTGTAAAAACCATTTTCTTCAAGTCCCTCAGCCTATCATTAACCAATTTCTCAAGGAGCTTCCCTATGAATTCCAGGGGTGATATTGGTCTGTAGCTTTTCAATTCCCCTTTGGGTTTTCCCAGCTTTAAAAGAAAAATAATTCTAGCCCTCTTTAGTTGATCGGAAAAATAACCAGCGTTAAGAAAGGCCTTGAACTGTCTTAAAATCGCCATGTTGATGTTTTCGGGAGCATTAGTCAAGTGAGCCTTAGTAATGCCTGAAATGCCTGTGGCTTTTTGCTTGAAACTTTTGAAAGCAGCCTCAAACTCATTTTGGGTGAATGGTCTATCCTCCTCCTTTATTTTCCTGGTAGCATCGACGAAATGGAAGGGAGTCAAGACTGGCCCTTGAGACTCTAGGTCCGCCAAGACCTCCTCCTCGTACTCCATATCGAAGTCCTGGTTCTCCTCATCTGTGATGGCGAACTTTTTTCCCCAATGTTTTCTGAATTAGTACTCTATTCCTTGGTCTTCTGAGATTTTTCTCCCGTCCACTATGATGTTGATGTTAGTTTTGGCGAGGAGTGTGCCACTTAGCCTCTTAATTTGGCTCCAAAACTTGCTGGGATCACCTTCTGTGTCTATCCCTTCTATCATTCCATCTCAGATCATTTTCGACTTATCCGCTATCAGGAGATTCAATTCCAAACGGAGGTCCCGGAGCTCCTGGTAGCGGTCTGCCGTATACCCAAGCCGACTTATCTCCAAGACTAGTTCGTCTAGCCTGATCTTCTTTTCTATTATATTCTTGTCTCATAGTGGTGCTAGGAGAGTCTTGTAATCGACCCTAGGAATAGCTACCCTGTCTGCCTCTTTTAGTCTCGTTAGAAAGTCCTCTAGGTGACTGTCGATTTGTTCTAGTGTCGACCCGTCCAGTTGGTTCAGTCGGTAGTCCTGTAGTAGTATTCTATACTCTTCTCAGTTCGCTTTGGGCATGCACCTTCGGGATGGGATCTTCACCTGAATAGGGGAGGTTAAAACAGTATTGACCATACTTACATGGTCCGATGGAGTGCATGGGCCAGGAACTGTCGCTTGTTTCAGGGCAAAGTTGGAGTTTACGAGGATGATATCAGGGGTCGTTGAGGATCTTCCTATCAAGTACGTTGAAAATTCCGGGCCGACTCTTCGCACCAGATCTCGATCAATAAGCAGGCTCAGGGAGGTTCTCGATCCGTTGAACCCAGTTGTTTAACCCGCTTTTCTGCATCGGGCATTGAAGTCTCCGATCAGGATGGTTGAGGTGTTTCTTCTGAATAGTCAGATGAAGTTGGGGATGGGGAGATATGGTCGTCTTGGGGGTTGGTAGCCCACAGCTATGACAAGGTGGTCGATGGTTGTTTTGATTTTAATAGCCAGATGCGATTCTTCCAGATCTGCTATTTCCCTGTACTTGATGCCCTTTCGTACAGATATTGTGACACCATCATATCTTTCTTTTAAATGGTTGGCCGCAATAACATTATAGTTGTATATTCTCAGGGGGTTCGCATCTGTACTGAAGGCCATGTTCCTAGATTAGAACTATGTCCAGGTCTACTTCGCGGATGATGTTGTTGTATGCGAATTTTTTATTTTCCCAACCATTGACATTTAACGAAAATATCTTAAATTTGCTAATAAACATAGTATGTATTGTAAGCCATGTTATTCGTCCTGGGTGTTCTGGACCTTATGCTTGCTCTTTGCGTGCTGGTGGCCTCCTTTGAGAGGAGCCAAAAGCATTTCCTCCTCGGTGTCGTTATCGTCATAATCGTAGCTGAACCTTCCTTTTAATACTCCCTCGATTATGTCTTTGACTTTTGCTACTCTCGGGAGTGGTGACGATGGCAAGGCATATATTTCCATGTTCACTTCCGTAGTCTTTTGCATAGGTGCCGTCTTCCTGTCCTCTTTTGCGGGCCTTCTATGATGACTCGCTCCTTGCTAGGCGTTCGCCTTTTGGGCCGGCAGATCGGTCTCCATTGTCTCAGGAGTTGCGGGATCTTCTCGCTTATTCATTCGTGGGTGCCTGGATTTTGATCGGCTCCTTGAAGTAGCGCTCTAGGCTTACTTCCCGTCTGGTTTTGATAACGTTCAGTCGAGGGAGGATTGTCGGGGAACCCCATTGGTTTTATGTGTTTTAGGTGAGCATCCTGTTAATTTCTGTGGCGTAGCTTGCAGGTTTTGCTATGTTGATAAAATGGGCGTGAATCACGCACATAACCAGATCCAGGTTCATTGATGGGTCTAGCTGTAGTAAAGTTTTGCCCTTGTCCTGGTTTGGGGTCACCTGGGCGTAAGTGGTGTGTGCCTTACGGGTCTTTTCTTCCTGCAGGTTCTTCTTTTTCTCGTTCACCAGGGTCTTCTTCATTGGGCATGATAGGGATAGTGTGCGGTGAGGACCTCCGCAATTTAAGCACTTCTTTATTCCCCCATTGGTACATTCTTTCCAGGTGTGCCCAGTTCCGGCGTACTCTAAACACACTTTTCCCTAGAATGTACATTCTTTAGTCGTGTGTTGCTCTAAAGCGTAGCACGAGAAGCAAACCTGCACCGAAACAAAAGTCTCTCTCAATGCACGAGGCTGAGATCTTGGTACAGAACATAATTAATCCTGCCTCTGATGCTTTGGCGGTCATCTCCCTTGTTTGAAAGGTCGCTTTGAAGAGGTGGGTGTACTCCCCACCCACGCGATTTTTAAATTTATAAATCTCATCAACCTTAGCCCAGCTTTGTTTTTCCTCGATTTCTGCCTTGATCTTTTCTGTACTATGTGTCCCGACCCAAGGATCAAGGCTACGGAGGATGATTGACCTCTGGGCAGACACATGTTGTGGGACCTTAGGTGACAGGCCAATTTATTTAAGTTTAGAGCGGCAGCTTACACATAGTAGCTTGTCGACGTCAAGATTGATGTTGCATATAGCCAGGTATCCATAGGACTGGTCCACCAATCGGCATAGTGCAACTCCAATGTTGGCAAAGATAGTCTGGAAGACTTTCTCCCTCGACGGCTTGGGGTAGTGCTCTATGACCCAGAGCAGGATACTTTTCTCACCCCTGGGGTCGTCCATGACTGCTCGCTGGGGGGTGCCTTTTCCATGGGGCCTATCAAATTCCTGTTTAAGCAAGCTCGAAATAGATTTCAGCCGTGTTTATATGCGAAGCGGTTTGAGCGTTATTTATTCTCTAAAATCTATTTGATACTGTTTGGTTAATTTTTGCAGCGCTTTTGTGGAAAGTATGAAGATTTGTTTTAAAGCTGAATGAATAAATTAAACATAAGATTGTCATTAAAAATCTGCTTAATCCTGATTGGTTGAATTTTGTATAATTATGACAAGATGGAATGACTATATATCTCTGTATTTTGTGGTTTAAGATAGTAGCAGTCATTATTCTAGAAGCAGTCATTAGCAGTCATTATTCTTGAAGCAAGAAGAAGTTATCCTTACCGTTCGCCTTTTCGAGACCTATTCCCGCAATTTACGATGGAATAAAAAATCCACCTGAATATTTTCTCTTATCCTGAGGAAGCCACGTTTGATCACTTAACCCAGCCTGCTACACGAGAAGAGTCTCCCTTTTCGCATTTTGCATAAAAGGGGCATATATCGTCTGAATAGCCATACATATAAAACTAAAATAAGGCGGCAAATAAAAGCTGTTGCGTTCTCTTAATAGGCATTTTAAGTGGCTGTTACTTCAATACGCACCATAAATTCTCTATGAAATTCATCTCTGGTAATTTCTGGCCATGATAGCAGTTTAGCAGCATTTTCTATACACCATTTCTGCATAGATTATTCAGTGGGACATGGGCCGATTCCTTTTGGAAAACCATGATCTGTCGCTATACAATTCCTTTTTATGAGCTATTAGACAGATTCCTAGTACCTATACGTACTTTAGCTGGTTCATTGTTCCATTTACAGTATGTAGGTGACTTAATAAGTGTGAAAATATTGCTGCCCAAACCATAATCTTTTAAGGAAATTTTACCGTCTTCTGAAGACATTCTGGATTCAATTCTTTACCACGCCATTTTCTCACGCTTTGTCCACGATCCTTAAGCATTGCAATTATTGATTAGTAAGAAAACATTACCTACAAAAATAGAAAACATTATTTGAATCGTTGGACATCAAGAACAAATTTCGCATTTATAATATTACAATCAGAAATCAAGAGTCAGTGTAGAAAATCCCTTATTTTTTTAGTGTAATAAGATAGCTTATTTTATTGTTATTTTATATTATTTATTATATTTTAGCAATCATAAATTATAGAAATACTCTAATCCACCATTTAAATACAATGCCAGGAAATAGCATCAAGTCTTTATCGTCAGAGTTATCCCGGGTTTTTTCCTTAGACCATATGTCTGTAGTCCACTTCCAAAGGTCTGTCGTTAACTGTTCTTGGATGTCGTGTAATGTTGTTTTCCTTTGATAGGACGTGAAATCTTAATACAAGATGCCCTACTATGATCGAGAGCTATTTTTTTCCTATCAAACCTAATGGGTGTTATTTGCTTCAGCACAGATTTAACGACCCTCTCTGCCAACACATGCTCGATTTTTTTTATAAAAAAAATCGTTTGAGTTGAAACCTATAGTTTCCTTGCGATTTCTTTCTGGTTAAATGTAGTTTCACTTAAATATATTTCTAATTTTCAAATTTTATGGGGACTAAAATCAATACCTTTTCCCATCTCAGCCTTGAATTTAAATGTCACGTTATTTAAAATTTAAATGGAATTCATATTTAAATTTTTAACTAATACATTACAGTGTGACTGCAAAAGTCATCTAAAATATATTTTCGAAAGTCTGTTTTTATGTATGTGTAATAGATGACCGCTATAGAAGGCCACTTAGAGCGATCTTGAAGGACAATAAGGGGTCACCATTGGGATACCTTGACCTGGAAAAATAACATAGGCTACTTTGATCTAGCAAACATGGCGCCAACATTTTGTTAGGTTAGGTTAGGTTCGAATTTTTCCCCTTTTTCAGTTTTGGGAGACAAGTAATCGGTGCCATGAGTTGCAATTAAAACCACCAATGCCCGTGGCAAAATTAAGGTTTCTCAGACTAATTATGCGAATGCAATGTTTATAAAACGCCATACTACCTATTATCAGCATGCCCGAGACTTAAATAATTTAGATATTTAGTTAAAACTCTTGCTCATCTGTTTGAGGTGTCTGCTCCCCTGCTTGCTCGCCCTACCATACTACTGTAATGTGAAAATCGTTCTCTGTTAGTCTTTCATGATACACTACTCATTTTCTCAAAATTAAACTAAATCTGATATTTGAATCCAACTTTTATTGCATAACTTAACTTAATCAGAAAATTTAATTTGTTCAAGATAGGTTTTTAGGCACGGATAACGCCGGGTATGTTTGCTTGTTAGAATGTAAACAAACACTCCACCTCGAATACGACTGGACGCAACATTGTTGTATCAATATAACTCCTATTTTTAAGAAGGAAAAAAGAAAAGTTCCACCCACTTATCGACCTATAAGTTTAACATCCATCGTAGGCAAATTAATGGAATCCGTCATTTGAGGTAGGGTGATCAATCATTTGGAAGTGTATGTTCTCATAAATGATAGTTAACACGGCTTTAGATAGAAATGTTCATGTTTAACTAATTTTTTAGAATTATATAAAGTATGATTAAAAGCTATGACGAAAGTAGATCTTTGGACATAGTTTACTTAGACATAGTTTACTAAGACATTCGACCCCGTTATTCAGAGGCGATTACAACTAAACGTTTTGCTCATGGAATTAAGGGAAACCTCCTGCAATAGATAGAGGCGCGGCTAAGTAATCGTAACCAGAGAGTAATTTTAAAGGCTAAATTTTCGTGGAAAAATGTAACTAGTAGCGTGCCCCATGGGTCGGTGTTGGGACCATTGTTGTTCCTTATATATGTAAACTATATGATCACTGACCTACTTGGTAGATTATCAAAATTTGCGGACAACACAAAAAGTGGGGTAAAATTTAAAATGAGAAAAATAGCAAATTAATTCAGCGGGATCTAGATTAAATCGTGGAATGGTCTAATAAATGGAACATGAAATTTCAATTTAGACGATTGTAGGCTTTTGCACGTGAGGCGAAATATCCAAAGTTTTAACTATGAAATGGGCAGTAAAAAGCTTATGTCTATGGACGAAGAAAAAGAATTATGGGTGCGGGTTTCAAAGGCTCTTAAGTTTAACAAACAGTGTGACGAAGCGTCTAAGAAGGCGAACCGAATGCTTGGATTTATTTCGAGAAGTCTTCAATACAAACACCAAGATATAATCATACCTCTATATAAAAGTTTAGTAAAGCCACGCCTGGAATACGCGATACCTTATACCTTATAAACATGTAAACATCAATAAAATGGAAAGAATTGAACGACAGGCAACTAAACTAATTCCCTCTATTAGAAATAAGTCGTATATCAAAAGATTAAATATATTAAAACTACCGTCTCTCGAAACTAGGCGATTGCGAGGTGAGTTTATCGAAGTATTCAAAGTTTTAAATAAATTTGAAATCGTAAATTATGAAATATTTTTTAAGTACAACCATTGATGGTATCACACGTAACAACGGTTTTAAACTGAAAGGGCGGAGGAGGTTTCAAACGAACATAGCTAAAAAATATCTCACCTTTAAAATCATTGATAAATGGAACCCATTTTTAGCGGAGGTAATAAATGCTAGTAGTGTGAATAGTTTTAAAAACAAAATTGACAGTTATTTTAGGAATAATGATATTGTTTAAATACAGAGCCCTGTTGTGGATTGAATGTCGCGTGAGAGAGGATCATGGCGACAAAGTCCAAAGGGGGACTACTAGCGAATTATTATAGAATGGGACTGGAGCTTGAGTGGACTCCTTGCTGGCTCCCTGTAATTATGTAACTATCATGTAGTGCAAATGAGTGCTGCCACAAAATAATGACTTATTGTTGTCATGAAAAACATGAAACCTGGAATAGAAATAGCTAATATCAATTTGGAGACAAAAAATAAAAATCTGTGAAATTTATTATTATGAATTAAACCCCTTTGCTCCTATTTAAATGACATTTTATACAAAATGAAGTTTTCCCAATGGCGATGATAATTTTTCCAGTAATATATATAAATACGAGAGGCGGTCAAAACGATTTGCGAATCGGTAGGGCAAAACAGAGGAAGGGGGATGGCTCTTTGTGGGGGTGTTAGGACAAGTTATGACAAGTTCGGACCTGCAGCGCACGCTCCTGCCTTATCTATTTGAGAAGCAGTAGCTGATCGCAGATCGTCAGTCACAAATTTTTCAACAATGGAGAAGGTTGAGCACCGCGCAGTGATTAAATTTTTGACTAAGGAAGGCAAGAATGCAAAAGAGATCCATGAATGCATGGTTGCACCGACCCTGCCCCTTCCTATGCAACCATTGCTCGCTGAAATAGGAAGTTCCGCCATGGTCGTGAGTCCCTTGAAGATGACCGCCGTCTAGGACGCCCGTCAGACGTGACCAACGAGGACAATGTGTCCCAGGTGGAGAGAATGCTCCTCGAAAATCGACGGGTGAAGGTCGAAGAAATCGAGCGACAACATGGAATATCACATGGAAGTGTTATCAACATGATCCACGACAATTTGGCCATGACGAAGGTCTCTGCCCGTTGGGTCCCTAGAAACCAAACGAAACCTCACACCCCATGATCGGCTTCAACGTCGTCAAAGTCCACAAGGCCAGAGTTGCACAAGCTGCCCTGCGTGAGTGCAGATTCATGGAGCTTAACCATCCCCCCTACAGTCCAGATCTGCCCCCCAACGACTACTTTTTATTCTGCTAGCTAAAGGCTGCACTGCGTGGAAGCCGGTTTGGGGACGATGAAGATGTCCAGCTCGCGGTCCAGGAGTGGATTGAACAGCAGTCGGAAGATTTCTGGTTGTCGGGAATTCGAAGCCTCAAGGACAAGTGGCGCAAGTGCATTGAAGTCTAGGGTAGTTTCATTGAAAAATAATAAAACACTTTTCCACATATCTCGTTTCCTTATATCCGAATTGCAAAGCTTATTCAACGCCCCTCGTATATATATATATATATATATATATATATATATATATATATATATATATATATATATATATATATATATATATGTAGCGAGAGAAGTTTTTGTTGTGAGAAGGAGAGATGATGCTTGATTCTGGCGTGGATCACTAGTTCTTTATGAGAACAAATATTTCTTTTCTGCTTATGAGTCCAAATTTGGGATTCGAGTTCGTTTGAGGGTGTTCCCCATTATTTTTCGTATTTGTCTTTATAAACAATAACTTTAGTTTGAACTTGACGTTTATCAGAATGAATGACTAGGGTTAGTGAGTTTTTATCCGTTTTTCGGTGGAAGGAGTAAAGGGGAATGCGGATAGAAAGACTTGTGAATCATCGGTGGATGAAGTACAACTTGAAGACGAATGGAAGAGACTTGTGCTTCTTGAAATGATGTGACTGACTGTGTGACTATGTTCTAATGTATGTCCGATTCTTTATGTGAAAATAAAGTGGAAGTTTCTTGGGAAGGTGCTTTGTCTGTAAAGAAAGTTCGTTGATGTGTGTTCGAAAGAGAGAGAGAAACAGAGAGCAGAACCGAAATTCTTGATCAAAAGAATTTATTGGAGTAGAGATAAATTTTGAAAAAGATTGATATTAAATTCGAGAGAAAGTTTGGGAAAATGTTATATAGGATTTCAGAGTGACAGATTGGTGTTAATGAACAAATAAAATGAAATGGTTAAATGACAGTTTTGTGTGAACAGAGGTTCATGTGATTTAAAAGGAAGTTATGTGACCAAAGGCAAATTAAATGGTCGTTCTGAATATTTGAGCTTGGGAAAAGACCGTGTACGAGATTGTGTGTATTTTTGTGTAAATGGATTACCATATATATATATATATATATATATATATATATATATATATATATATATATATATATATATATATATTATTAGGAGAGGTCGATTTTCCAAATTTTTTTAAAATGGCAAAATTTTACATGGTTGTAAGATTTTGGTGAGGAAGTAGAAAATGAAAAAAATCATGGTATTAGATTATAACCTGCTTGCGGATTTCCAATTTAAGGCTATTATGATTTTATACACTTTACATCATTGGCTCTAGGTAAAATATTATTTTTTGTAGACGCATTAAACATCTAAAATTCTTATACATGTATCGACTGACAAGAGTAAAGTGTTTCAATTGCATAATAATAAATAGAATTGTGTAAAGTTTTAATATTTTTATATATTTTAACTCCAAGATTTTATACTTTCTAAAGACTATTTATCCCAAAAAGGAAAATATATCTTTCTCCACACCCAAAAATATATATAAAATATCGTAGGACAGAATAATGTCCCTTTGACATATCGGCCGGAGGCATCTTCCCGCTTAGTACTTTACTGAGGATATATCTGTGACAAGTGTCAATCTCATACATGGTATAGTAAACCTCTGTCACTAATTTTACACCTTTCAATACTTTAAGAATGAGACGGCACTTGTGGAATATCTGGTTCAGTTTTCGTGTCCTTGAATGTTTGGATTTCCTCATCACAAAGGTGTTGTGTAGTTGGTTCCATAACAGCAGGGCCATTTAAATCTATGAGTTTGTGCCAATGTTCTGCATCCTAATTCTTCAGAGGAATTTTCTTTTCCACTTAATGGTTGCTTTCCATTCAGAGAATAAAAACTGTAGTCAAATGCTGTCGTTTTAGTAATCAACATGCAGTGTTACACTGTAAGTAACATTTTAATATTCTTCATTTTACATCATCTGCCTGAGTGTGAATATAATTTTCGTCTGAAGCCGGAGGCTCCTTCAGGTCTGGCTATCCTTTGTTACTCAATTTTTTCATCTACATTTCCAACCACATCAACAAAAACTAGCTGTCATTTTGCCTCTTTCAACACACAATCTCTAAATACTCTTATGTTCATTTTAGCCACGTTTAATTTACGCTTATCAATTAACATCTGATTGATTTCAACTTCTGCCTCAGTATGTAAGCGTTTGATGTCATGGAACAAAGCGTGTGCGGGAGCTGCACTCAGATTTGATGAGTATTCAGTTCTGACGATCTCCAAAGCCTATCTGAGAAACTTCAGTAGGTTGTAATGTCCTGAAGGCCTCTTGCTAAGCTGCTATTCCTCTTCTCATTCCTCAACATAGGAATAATATAAAATAATAAGCAGGGTTTGTTATATTTTCAATTTTTATGTAGGTGTTTAAAATATATTTATTTATATAGTTTAATAAACATAAAGAAAAGATCACTAACATTAGAACTAGATGTATTACTTATAAGTCCAGGAATCTCTGTTGGTTCTATGGAAGATCCAACGATATCTATTCCACTGAGGTGAAACATGTCGCTGTCTCGTTTTGTCGTTCGTCTCTTTTTTGGTAGCAGCTGTGGCCAATGGAGAAATCTGAAATGTACCCATAGGGTCTGGTTTTACCTGCGGCGAAGCGCCACCTCTAGGCGTCGCTTTTATTTTCAAGAAGAGTAAAGGTCAACTTTCAAATGGCGAAAAGTTCAATTGTACCCATTTAGAACCATGAAATGACCCATATGACCATGGGACATAGGATTATTAACCCTGGAGATTTCAAATCTGCTTTTTCAAAAGGAGTAAATTCTATTTGTTAAAAGGAGTAAAGTTCAATTGTACCGATTCAGAGCCATGAAGTGACCCATATGACCATCGGACATATGGTTATTCACCCTGAAGTTTTCAAATCTGCCATCGAATTTGGCGCTGAGTGGCGCCATCTAGTGGCAAAGGTCTCCTTTAGCCATTCAAAGGCACTTGTAAGTGATTTGAACCATGGGAAACCATCGATGCAATAACCATTTATCATCTTATCACAAAAGGCCTCAGTTCATTGGAGGGACTTTCCCTCTTCTTGATCGCTGATGACGAAGTATGCTCTTTCTTCAAGCGGCACATTTGCAGTTGCAGGGTTAACACAGATAATATGCTAATTTCGCTTAAACTTGCTTGAAATTAATGTCTTACATACTCATGAGTAGCTATTTAAATTTTATGTCAATAGATTTGTTATTAATTAAAGGCAACCTCGGATTTACTGAAGACCAAATGGATTTTTAGTTTTTGCTACCTCGCTGCACTATGACTCAAAAATCTGCAAAAAGGTTTAACATAATAAAGGTAATAATAATAGTAAATGAGTTGCCTGTACGTGCTCAGATTAGAAAATAATAAATCAAAAGGACATATCAGATTTCTTCTTTTGTATTTCTGTATTTTCCAAAACAGAAAATCTAAAGGTAAATGAAATGTCCTCTTATACGATGGGCGGTCAATAAGTTTTGCAATTCGAAAAATAAGGAAACGAGATATGAGAAAAAGTGTTTTATTATTTTTCAATATAACTACCCTCGACTTCAATGCACTTGCGCCACTTGTCCCTGAGGCTTCGAGTTCCCGACAACCAGAAATCTCACGAAAGCTGTTCAATCCACTCCTGGATTGCGAGCCGGACATCTTCATCGTCCCCAAACCTGCATCCACGCAGTGCAGCTTTGAGCTGGCGGAATAAAGAGTAGTCACGAGGGGCCAGATCTGGCCTTTAGTGGGGATGGTTGAGCTCATCGAATCCGCACTCACGCAGGGCAGCTTGTGCAACTCTGGCCTTGTGGACAGGGGCATTGTCGTGGAGAAGCAAGACAGCTCGTGTCAACTTGCCGCGCCGCTTTTGAGGGATGCACTTCTTCAACCCAGCCAGTTCCTTGGGGTAATATTGGCCTGTGATGGTCCTTCCACGAGGCGCATATTCCACCATCAACACTCCCTCAGAATCCCAGAAGATGGTGGCCATGATCTTCCCGGCTGAGGGTTGGGTCCGGAACTTGATGGACGTCGGAGAGCCCCTGTGTTTTCAGGCTATGCTTTCGAGCTTGGTCTCGGGATCCCAGTGCTGGACCCACGTTCCATCACCTGTCACTATGCGTGACTTGAATCCGGCCGGGACTTGGTTGTACTTTGACGAAGTTGAAGTCGATCATGGAGCGTGAGGTTTGGTGAGGCTTCTAGGAACCCAACGGGCATAGACCTTCGTCATGGCCAAATTGTCGTAGATGATCTTGATAAACTTCCATGTGATATTCCAAGTTCTCGCTCGATTTCTTCGACCTTCACATGTCGATTTTCAAGGATCATCCTCTCCACACGGGCCACATTGTCCTCGTTGCGCACGTCTGACGGGCGTCCTGGACGGGGGTCATCTTCAAGGGACTCACGACCATGGCGGAACTCCCTATTCCAGCGAATAATGGCTGCATAGGAAGGGGCGGTGTCGGTGTACATTGCAACTATGCGTTCATGGATCTCTTTTGCATTCTTGCCTTTCTTGGTCAAAAATTTGATCACTGCCTGGTGCTCAACCTTCTCCATTGTTAAAAAAATTGCGACTGACGATCTGCGATCAGCTACTGCTTCTTAAATAAATGAGGCAAGAGCGTGTGGCTGCAGGTCCTGTTTTGTCATAACTTGTCCTAACACTCCCACAAAGAGCCATCCCCCTTCCTCTATTTTGCCCTACTGATCCGCAAAACTTATTGACCACCCCTCGTAGCATGAGGTATAGAAAACTTTACAATTACCTTAACAAGTACAGCATGAACACTCACCTTTACCGGAACAGTTTCATCATGAACACAAATAACAATTACAACACTTTGACCACCTTAAGAATTAAATACAAAATAGCAGGCCAATATTTAAATCAAGTACTCGTAATAGGACAAAAGCTGACCCCAAAGCCGAAAAAAGAACACAGGGGAAGAACGCACTGAAGCTGACAGGTGTGGACGGTACGGAACGGCAGCCGCGAATGACGCTGATCGCTGAGCTCTATGCTGTTTGTCATTGGGTACTATGCTGACGTAGGACATGATCAGGCAACAGACAACTGACAATCCCTGGAAAAATCCAAATGAATAAAAAAGAATACATTGATAAAAATGCCTAATAGAAAATTGACAAATTAATAAAATTATATTTACGGCCAAAAAATTCAAATATTTAAATCTAAATCAGAATGGAGTTATTTCATAAAAATGCATATTTTTGTGAATTTCATATACCATACATGAAATAAAAAAACTATTGCATATTTAATCATTTTGGGGTTTGGGGGGAAAACTTGGACCAACCCTAATATATATATATATATATATATATATATATATATATATATATATATATGTATATATAGTTTTCAAGATGAAGGAAATGACGTAAAACAGGAAGTTCAGTTAGTTTACGTGATATATACAACGTTTCGAGTAAATGTTTCACCCATCTTCTGGTACTAGAAAGTTAAAAAAATTCGGAAAAAGACTAATATTATTCGTTTAAAATTTAAACATTAAAAATTATGGATTTAGTAGATTAATCAGACATTTATGTAATGTTTAAATTTTCAACGAATAATATTAGACTTTTTATGAATTTTTGTAACTTTCTAGTACCAGAAGATGGGTGAAACATTTACTCGAAACGTTGTACATATCACGTAAACTAAATGAACTTCCTGTGACGTCATTTCCTTCAATCTGCACACTAAATTAAAGCTCAACAGGAGAAACCTAAATAAATATATATATATATATATATATATATATATATATATATATATATATATATATATATATATATATATATATATTTGTGTAAATGGGTAGCAAACCTTCTTGTATTCAGATTTTGTTAAAGAACATAGTATATTTCGTCTTTATTAATGTTCTCTGAAAACTCTTCATTTTTCCTCTTACCTTTTTAGTTCATCTTGTAGATGGTAAACATCTTCTACGTTCATCTTTTTTTTTAATTGAAATGTGTTTGGTAAACCCTAACTTGACTTTAGTTGCTGAACTTCGATCTATGTAATCATCTTCCGAGTGTCTTTCCTCATCGTTGAAGAATGGTGGAGACATAATAAAAAGAATTGTATTGTATTGTGGGGAAATGGTGAGTATGTGAGTGTGAGAGATAGTGGTGTACAAGTATAGTGGGGTTTGAAAATAGTGATGAAAATAAGGATGACTTAGGGTTGCAAGATTTGCAAAGGTGCCTTGAAATCAGGCTAATCTCTTTCTTTGTTTATTTTATTAATGTTGTTGCTATATATATATATATATATATATATATATATATATATATACATATTTATATATACATATATATATATACATATATATATATATATACATATATATATATATATATATATATATATATATATATATATATATATATATATATATATATATATATATATATATATTAATAAGAGACGTTCAAACCTTGGGATCCTGTACTAATTTAGCTTTAAATTTAAACTTGACGTGTAGTTTGGTTGTTTAGGTTCCTTTTGTGTTCTTTGTTTCTGCATTGATTCTTAAGTGTGTCTTATTTGATTTTTAAAAATGTTTTTGTTATTTTCATCGTTGTTTGTTTATATTCGTGTTTGTGTTTTGTATGTTTCTATTTCATACTTACTTATTTTCTTTATTTTGATTCTTCCTTGTCATCATTAGGTAGTTGTGGTCTTCTTCTTTTTTGAGGTGAAATCGATTTGGTTCGTCGTTATCGGTTGCTTTTTATCGTAGGTTCGTGTCAGTAGTTTTTTCCTTTGCCAAAAATGGGACAATTACATTTTCAAGCATGCTGACACTGCTTGGGAATCTTGCATGACTTGGACCTCGTTGGTTTTTGCGATGAGTGCTCTAATTTCCTCGGTGCTATTCGTTGTAATTTTGTTTTCATATCTGAGACTCTTTCCTTTAGGATCGTATTTAGCGGGTGGATGTTCACTACTCTGTGCAGATCCACTTGCTTCCTCAAATCCCTCCTGAATGTATTGGGGATGAAATACATACACTTGCTTGGTATCCTCTGCATCTCTTCTTTTGCTGCTTTTGAGACGCTAAACAGCGATGCCAAAGACATAGATGAGGGTAGATCTAACTAGCGACAGATACAGTTTCCTTTTGTTCCTTTGGCAGAGGTTGGCAGGGTTCTGCCTGCCAATTTTGATTTCTGAACCCGTTCTGTGAGGTGCTTCCTGTACTTGGTTGAAGTGACCTTCTACCCGAGTACATTGCGCTCGTTTGTGTAGGAATAACGCGTATCACCCACACTCACATCTGCTGTTTTTCTCCTCCCCAATTGGACGATCTTGAATTTGTAGCCATTAGTTCTGATTTTCCATTTTGATTCATATTGGTTGATTTTATTATTTCCTTGGCAGTCATTTGAGCTTGCAAAGGCGCGTTTCTATATCCACTATCTATGAGTTGACTTATGTCATCGGCGAACTGGATGTTTAGGCTAGTGGGATAGCTTGGATCTAAGATGTCTGCTGCATATATTGAGTATAAGGTTGGACTGAGGCATATACCTTGAGGCAATCCTGCTTGTAGATTAAAAGTGGGACCGTCTGTACGCCCTATACTAATGTGGAACGACCTCTCCATGACATAATCACAGAAGACTATTTCAAGCTTTTCGCTCAAACCCAGCTGGAGGATTACTTTATTGAATGCCTTTGACACGTCCCTGATTACTATGTCGATATAGTTTCTGTTTTTCTTCACTTGAGCAATCTTTTTCGTGATTACATTTATTGTCATCTCGGTGCTTCTCTTCTTTCTGAAGCCGTATTGCTGTACGTTATAGAGCAACTTTCCCTCAAGTGTTGGACGAGTTTTCTGTTCAGGATTTTCTCGAAGAGTTTCACCTCAATTTCCAAAAGGGATCTTGGGCGATAACTCTCCTTCCTTGTCGGGGGCTTTCCAGGTTTGGCAATAAAGATCATTTTTGCCTAGAAAGTAGCCTACATTTAGACAGGCATTAAGATGTTTAGTAAACCTGCCCTAATGCATCTCTGTGTTTTTCGTGGTCCATCCTCTTTGATAATTGTTTTCTGTGGTGGGAGAGGGCTGGGAGTCTTCGATTTACTCCTCAAGGCCGTCTGGAATCTTGTTCTTGGTTCTGTCTCTTTTTCTTCTTCGTCATATTGCGAGTTGCTTGAGGACTCTTCTTGAGTGTCGAAAAATAAGGAGAGAGAGAAGGAATCCCATCCTCACCCCATTGACTTCCCTAAGTTTGCCGTTGACCGCTCTAAATCGTCTGCCCTATATACTGCGAAATTTAGGACAATAGAAAGAACATTAAGGGGGCATCGCCACTTCTCGCTATGGACACTTATTGCGACCCAAGGCAACTATGGAAGTCTGTTGGCGATGAATCTCTCTCCACGTCTAGATAATTTCGGAGTATATATTCGAGACTTCGAAGTTCACATGCAGATTGTGTCTGAAGCCGCCGTCCAGTAGGTTAACCGTAACGTCTTTGTTAGTCGAGAGGGAATCGAATACATTCTCGTCCAGAGAAGAATTGAAGGATTGTCGAAGAGCCAAGGAAGAGCTAGTTGCCACTCAATGTTCTTCGTGGAGATAGTTAGGCGCGCTTTAACCATTCTCACCACGTGTTCGGATTTTAAAGATCGGAAAAGCCATCCCCGAAGCTCCCTCCGTTTGCCTCTTAAGGATAAGAGGCCTCCAACTTCAGTTTCCCGAAGTTGTATTGAGTGTCCCGTGAAACGCCCACAAGTTCAAGGTCGAACTTACCTACCTGGTCCTTCTCACCGCACATCAAGGTAAAAGAGATTTAAACCCCGCCTCGTCACGCTCCTCCCACCTTTACCGCGTTGAACCTCAAGGATCCCCTATGTTCTAGAACTTGCATAATTGTAAAATCATTACTTAATTAATTATCCCTCGGTTCAAACTTAATTGATAGTCTTAATCATCTTAGCAGTGAACCTTCAATATTTAATTGCATTGCCATTTAACTTGCCCTATATCAATATATATATATATATATATATATATATATATATATATATATATATGTAGACTTTAGTCCTATTAAAGTATATTTTTATAGCCGTGTTTGAATATTCCTTGGCCTAGCAACTATGTATTTAAATCACTCTTAGAACCATTCCCAGATGGAGCCGTAATTTATGTCGGCCAGTAGGCCAGTGTGCGTCTAACCACATAAACCTGGTCATACCACGACAGGTATCACCTGAATCTTTCTTAGATGTTACCTGCTTTACCTATTATTGTTGTGGTTTGGATGAGGCTGTACTCATCTTGAGTATTTTTAATGACTCCGGAGATTTGGGTACTTTAATTGTAGGTAGATTGTTTACTTGTAGTAGTGAATTGAGTTCACTCTCATAACTTCCTGAGTTTCCCATATTAGCGATGTGGGCATGAATGATGCATGTGAGGAGCTTTAAGCTCACTTCTAGTTAAGTTGCATCGTAGGTTGGTTTTATTTTTGAGGTTTGGTTGGGTCTTGATGCTGCAGCCACGTAGCTCTGGGCACTATGGTCTCGAGCTGTTTCTTATTTCCTCTTTATTACCTCTTTTCTTCTAGGGCAATTTAGTGTCAAAGTTCGGTGGTCACCGTTGCAATTTAAACACTTTTTGCTCATTAAGGCACAGTCTTTGCCCTTCCTGTGCCATTTCTGTGGTTTTCTGTGCCATTCCGGTGGTCTGTTACGTGATTTTAAACACGGGTTTGGTTATTGAATTTGATTAATTCCTTGATCTTCGCCCATGGGATTTGATCTTCAATCTCTTGCATGCTTTCATTTGTTGTTCTTTAGCCAATCCAGTTTCAATTTTACGGCAGATGACACTCCTATTGGTGGTGATTCTTGCCTCATGCCCGATTTTCTTTAGTGCTTCCGTTCCTCGGGTAGACAGTATTTCGTCCATGTCTTTGGTTTCTGGGCAGAGGGCTATGTTGCTGTTGCCCAAGTCATTCAGTCGGATTAGTGCAACCTTAAGTTCTTTATTGTCCATGCTCAATTCATAAATGAATTTTAAGAAAGAGTTCTCCTCAAATTGTTGTTTGATGTTCTTTAGATGTTCTTCATTTTGGACGTTGATGTAGATGTAGTCTACGTATCGGTAGTATGTGTCTAGCTTATTTTCGATGTTGTCTAATAAGCTCTCTTCAAGTTGACCCATATAGTAGTAGTTGGCAAATGTAGGCCCCAAAGGCGATCTCATAGCTACTCTGTCGAATTGTGTGTAGCTTGATCGAAAAACAACTTCAATAATTTTTAAGAGGGCAGTTCAAAGACACGCATGAAACGGAAAGTAACCAGGAATCAGAAAAATAACATAAAACTGTACTATATAAATCAGATGTCATCGGCCTACAAAATAGATGAAAAATAAATCAAAGAGATTGTTAACTGTAACATCAAAATTAAGAAGCAAACCGACAATAGGTAACAATCTTATTATGAAAAACATCTGCACAAAGTCCTCAATCCTGAAGTCTAGGAACATAGTTTGCGAGTGTACCTGCCCGTATGAAGACTGTAAGCTTCAAAACAACTCAAAATATGTTAGTATGACTAGCACTACACTTTCGAGGCGTTTGACAATACACCAACTACATGGAGGCCTCCAAAATCATATGGAGACTGTGCATAACATCAGCTTAACCAGGGAGATATTGGTTAATAACACAACGATCAAAAGAAAGAGGGAAATAAAGCTAGACTGAACACCTTAGAAGAAATCATAATTATAATAACGATATATTTAGATAGAAAGAATATAATAAGTTTTTCACAAATATTTATTGTATAAATAGAAATATGTAAAAGATTAAATTTATAGTGATGAAAGTTTTGAAGAAAAATATATATAAGAGTAAGAATTAAAGAAATTCATTCTCCCGGGGTTGTCAGAGGATCATATTTTTAATACTTATACATTATTAGTTTTTTATACTGAATACATAACTTTGGTTTTCACATTTTAGCTATATAAACTTATTATAATTTTTACGAGTGCTTTTTCACTATATTGAATTTTAATGTGTCCCCATTTCTTATTCGTTTATTCTTGTTATAGTATTTACATATTATTTACAATTTATTTTGTTGTGTATTTGTTTATTTTAATCTTAACTGGTAGTTGTTAATCGCGCTAATAGCGTCTACTATGTTTGTTAATTGTCTTAGTATCGTTATCCTCATAATTTAGTTTAAATAGTATACTTTATTTCCTATTATCAGTTTCTTGTTTCACTTTAGAGCATTTGGTAATAACCTGCTCTGAGCACTTATCGTTTCAGCTATAGATACTTATTTTAATCACTTTGATATCTATATTTATTCACTTTTCATCACTTTGATGTCGATATTTATTCACTTTCATTATATATATTCTACCCTTATTCGATATAAATTCACCTTTATTTGCCATTCGTTCGCTTTTCGTTATCATTTTTATTTTTCACTATTCGTTATTATTTTCACATTTGGCTGCACTTAATTTATCCATTTCTCATTATTTATGTTTTACCCTTATTCGATATTTATTCAGCTTTATTAACTATTTGTTCACTTTTCATTATCACTTTGATTTTTCACTATTCGTTATTATTTAAACATTTGGTCGCACTTTGGCTTATTTATCACTAACTGTGTGTCTTATGACAGCTTTTTATTTTCTTGAAGATAGACGTGATTATTGTTGGTGTGAATTCAGTAGTCCGGAATCAATACCTCGCGGTCTATCAGTAGTTTTCTTAATTCCTTCGTCGACCACGATCCACCAAAGGTCCATTTGCAGTCGCCTCGTTGAATTCCTACCAGTATTTGTTCTAGGTTTCATTTTGGTGCCCTACAGTCGGGAGTGCCGTAGACATTGATGTCCAGTTCCTCGCCGTCGAAAAAGAATCCTTTAAGTATTAGGTCCTTTTTCTCCGCCATTGATACTCTAGGATAATTTAGGTAATCCTCTCCTTCTTCTTGCTAATTTGGGGTTCTCTCTTCATTTTTCTGTGTAAATTCATAATCTTTTTCGATTTCACCCGTGTTGCCAGCTTAGCTTGGAATTTATCTTCTCTTGTTTCTTCTTCTTTTTCTTTGGAGTAACCCAGCCTGCCTCGACGTGTTCTGACAACTGTTCTTCCTCCATACTTACTCCGTGTTGGACTGAAAGTGGTTCTTTATTTTTCCTTCTACTTTTTTGTTCCCTTCCTTTTGTTCTCTCTCGTCGAGAAATGGATCTTTAAAATCTCCTGCGATGCGGGGTTGGGCGGAAATCATAGTTTTATCCCGTTCTTTTGCAGAGACGATTTAACTCGTTGACAAAATGCCGAAGGTTTCTAGGTTCGCAAGGTGGGTAAAGACAACCATCGTCATTATCTCCTTGCACTCACTTGGCAACACGAATTTCGGGGCTGTGGTTCCAAAGGCGTTCGGTGTGGCCGTCGCCACCGCCTCTACGTAGGTTCTTGTTTTTGCCTCCTTTAGCTGCTTAATTGCTTCTCGTTTTGTTCTAAGGGCTTCCTTACGGAGAGGAAATCTCATAGCCAAGGCCCTGTGATTCCCTCTGCAGTTTACGCATCTTGGTTTCTCCGACAAACAATCTTTCCATGCGTGGCCAGTTTTTGAGCAAACGGAGCAAGTGATGTCGGTCGCTGTACATTCCTTCGTGGTGTGTTTTTCCATGGCAAGACATCGGAAGCAGCTCTCAAGATTAATAAATTCTTCGGCTTTGACCCGCTCAGGAACTATTCGAAGGTAGAATTCAAGGAGTCCCTCCTTCATGGCCCTCTGGGATATTTCAACTTTCTCGAAGATGATCCTTACTATTTTTTTCCTATTTTTTCCACTTTTGAGATTTTCGCCCATTTTGGTTGTTTTGTTAGCTCAGCCTTGATATCTTCGCAACTGCTGTCACTGAAGAACGGGTCAAGCCTCCGTAGGATTATTGTGCGTCGTACGATGATTTCTTGGGGTACGGTCACCTCAAGCCCAATTTTTCGAAAAGGGTCTTTGGCTTCTTCTGAGACTATTTTTTCAATGTCATCGTCCGTCCAGCATACCGTCGCGTAACCGTACAGAGTTTCAATAAGCCTAATGAGAGCTATATTCACAGCTCCGAAGATGGTTTGTACAAACAATATTTCTTCTTGATTTTGTTGCCCCTCAGTAGGTACGGAGGGAGGCCTGCTTAAGATCGCGGTTGGGCGCCCCCTTGGGGCGAGGTTGCTCCTTTTCCTTCTTGTTTATATTCTCTCCCTTGTTGGTTAATAATTTTTTTCCGAAAGGCGGTATCCGGGTAGGTGGCTGTCTCGGGCGAGTGTTTTAGAATCTTCTCTTATCTTTTCCTCCTTTGCCACGACCAGACATGATGAATGCTCACTCTCAAAAGGTGCATCTTAATTAACGAAGAAAGATCAAAGTTCAAAGTTTATTATAAGAACAGAGTTTAAAGAATTGAGTATTTTACATATAGATAAAAGATTTACATATAAGGAAAACAAATTAGATTAATAGTGGTGAATATACACACAAAAAAGGAGAGTAGAGAAGGGAAAGTTGTCATCGAGAAGTAAGAAGAACAAAACTCCCGGAACTGTGGAGGTCATCGATCCCTTTGATTCTATGTACATAGTTATTATATATATTACAGAGTATATAATTATCATATCGAATTGTTACATATTAGTTATTTTTTTATATCTCATTTCTTATTTATACATTTAACATTCTAATTTTGAGTGATTTTAATTATTATTACTTTATTTTACATTGCATTATCTCTTATTACTAATTTACTTTCGCTTTCGATTAATACCGTTATTTTATTCTTTTTGTTACATTTCTTTATCTTTATATTTATATTATTTATTGCTATTTTATATTATATCCTTTTGCTTATTGGCTTTAATTTAATACCTATATTTTTAACACTATTATTTTTACATAATTTGCGTCCATTTATCAGTCTATTCATGTTTTCTATTATTTTATTTATTTCTACCTTTTCCAATATTTCACAATTTTAATTTTGCATTATTCTATTTATATTATTTCACATTAGTACCGATATTTTATCCACTTTAATTCTGTGCGTTGTTATTAGTCTATTATTGTTTTTCGATTATTTTATTTATTTCTACCTTATCCTATATTACCAAATTTTATCTATTGCCTTATTCTATTTATATTATTTCACATTAGTAATTCACTTTCACTTTAATTTATTCTCATCGTTTTATTCACTTATCATATTTTCTCTTTTCGTTTATTATTCACCTTCACTTTCATTTATTCTCATCGTTTTACTCACTTATCATATTTTCACTTTCAGTTTATTATTTTATCGGTCTCTTATTTTGCTTTCTGAGAGGTCCTTTGTCCATTCTTAGTTATCTTAACACATTCAGGTTCACTGTATGGATACACGAGTCGGGTATGTAAAATGTGCCTTCCTCCAGCAGTCCTGTTATTTCCTTTGGTGAGTAGAGTCCCTCGTAGGTCCATTTGAATTTGCCCATTCTTATTCCTTCCGTAAGTTGTTCGATGTTTCCTTTCGGTGGTCTGCTTACTGGTGATCCAAAGACCTTGAGGGGCACTTCCTTTGCGTTAAAGAACTATCCCATCTCCAGTACTTCCTTCTTTTCTGTGAGGGGAACTCCTGAGTACTTCAGGATATCTTCGTCCTCTTTTTCTGTTGTAGGGGCTTCTTTTTCTTCGTCTTCTTCGGTTTTCTTTTTCTTCTTCTTTCTCTGTTTTTTTCTTCTTCAGGGAATTCTTTGGGTTATCATTTTTTTCACTTTCCTCTTCTTCTGTAGATTCCTCTTTTTCTGTCGTTTCCTTTTTATTTTCTTTTGCTGCTCGTAGGCGAATTGTATTTTGAGTATTTCGTTGGATGCAGGGTTTGGCGGGAACCATAGTTTCTTTTTGACACCATTCATTTGCAGAAGCTGATTTAATTCTTGCGCAAACGTGCTGGGACGAGCCAGGTTTGCTAGGTGGGCAAACATTATCATGGTGATTATTTCGGTTCATTCCTTTAGCATGACCAGTTTTGACGCGGTTTCGGTGTTCTTTGGCATGGCTGCATCGAGGTAGGACTTTGCCCTTGCCTCCTTTTCCTTTTGCCACGACCAGACATGATGAAACCTTAGTCTCAAACGGTCAATGAGCTATATGTACAGTCATCAATATTTTCTACTCAAGTTCAAGTTCAAGATAATAAAAGTGATGAAATATGTGGTAGGTTTTAATAGATGTGAAATTGTTTACTAGTTTGCTCTGCTGTTTGTTGGTGTTTTATTGTTCTTTCTGCTTTTTTTGTTTTAATTAAAGTTTGGTTTTGGCACTTAGCCTCTTTTTATTAAAGTTTATTGCCTTTTGTTTATTGTTTATCTTTGTCTGGTTTCGATTTTTGTATCATTGTTAGGTGTAGATTTGTCTTAGAGTTTCTCTTGCACAGTTTCATCTGCTGGAGAATAGAGCTGTTCTCTCTACTGTGCCTTGTCTAAATTAGGGTATGTCTAGGTTATTGTTGACTTTTGGTAGTGTTTTTTCTTCTACTTTGTTCCATTTGTTTCTCCCTATCTTCTGGATCTCCGTATTGATCGGTTTAATTCCAGTTCTATCGTGGAGAACCGATTGTCGAATACGGTCGATCCTTTTCGTGCTAGTTAAAGCCTTGTGGCTAGATTCTGTACCCTCTGCATCACCTTGTGAGAGGTAAAACTTGCCATCTACGTGAGCACGGCTGAGTACACAGGACAGAGCATAGCAAGGCTGTGTAGAGTTTCCTCTTATTTGACACGTTGAGGCTTCGCAAACGTTACAGTTCCTTCAGCTCTATTTTGGCTAGGGAGACCCTGTTGTTTGTTTGAGCTTATTATGCATTTTGGAAAGACGTAAGCCCAGGACTTTTCACTCGTTTGAGTACGGATAAATTTCATCTTCAACAAGAAAGTCGTCTATTTTCCGGCGGTTCATCGAAATCTTTTGGAATTCTGGCGGATAGTCTTGATTTTCCCCTTTTTTTCATAACGGTTAATGGTGTTATCAATCTAGGGAACTGTTTCCCTTGCTTGAACTCCAGCGTTCTTGATGGGACTTGGAAGGATTTGTGTGATACCATCTGAAAATTGCAGAAACATAAAATCTTCCCTTACTGGAGCAGGGAGGTCAATTGTGTACACAAGGTACAACAACGGAGTCAGACAGCTGCCTTATGCAAGTCCTACCTCGAGTTCGAATTCGGGTCCTATATAGCCCTCGAACGCGATTTGGGCTCTTCTTTCCATGACATAGTCACAAAGGACCCTTTTCAGGATTGGGTTTTGCTGGAGGTTGAGGATCTTGAATTGTAGCAATCTCCGCATCACGTCTACGTATTTTTGCTCAGCTTTGCTGCATGCAAGTTTTTCCGTGAGGAGGTTGAGAGCGTTCTCCATTCCTCGTCTCCTAGGAAACCCATGCCTCCGAGCATTGTGAGCTCCTCGCTCAGGTAGTTATTCATGCAGCTTGTCAGCCAGGATCTTTTCGTAGACTTTAGCAACGAATTCGAGCAGGGAGAATGGCCTGTAATTTTCTACTCAAGAAAGGCTAGCTATCAACATCCAGACTACGGGCTGGAATCGAACATTAAAATTGTTTTAAAATTCCGCTTACACGGCAGTGGCCCGTTCTTTTGACATACTGTTTAAGCGAGAATGAATAAATATATCCTAAAATCCGTTTTGCCTCAGTCTTAGAAAAATCACGCTACTCTGAAGAAGCTCATCACCGGTAAAGCAAGAAAATTTTACTTACTTTTCCCTATGGGGATTTAAGAGAGGGATTAATACACATAGTCTCTAATAGTCGACTTATGTCGACCCAAACCTTTCCTGCGGTTGTCTCATCGGGATAAGTGTGCTAAAGTGAACTGAACTACCATTCATCTAGTCTTGATCCTAAAATGTCGTTCTGCAAGATAGATATAATTGGCCTTCGATATGGTATGGCTGAGATGCTTACAATATATCATCTTGGGCCTCAAGCTAAACCCGATCCTGGAAAGGGTCCTCTGTGATTATATCATGGAGAGAAAAGCCCAAATCTCGATCGAGAGCTACATAATGTCCGAATTCGAACTTCAGGCGGGTGTTCCACAAGGTAGCTGTCTTAGTCCACTGTTGTACCTACCTGCTCCCGTTGAGGAGTATGTGATGTATCTGCAGTTTGCAGATGACATCAGTCAAATCATCCCCAGTAATTTTAAGAACTCTGAAGTTCAAGCAAAGGAGACAGCTACCGAAATCAAAAACATCAATCGATACGAAAGAAAGTGGAAGATTAAAACCAATTGCCGAAAATTCTGAATCTTCCAGTAAACTCCTGGAAAATTGACGACGTCAGAGTAAATGATTAAGTATACCCTGGCACCAACAAAGGTAAAGTCCTATGTCTGAGCATAACTTCAACCGGGTATAAGGCACACATTAAAAACAGAATCTCCCTAGCCAAGAGAGAGCTTGTAAAATTATATATGGCTAAAAGCCTCAGCTTAAATAACATAAAAAACTGTACACTGCTCTGGTACGCTTAACATTGGTATACCCGGCAGTGGTCATGCAGGTCACGAGTTCTACCTCTCTTAGGCAAATGCAGGGAGTTCAGAACGAAGAAGCCCTGCTGATAGCTGGAGCGTACAGGATGGACCATATTCGCCAGGCAGAACTGCACGCAGGAGCAGGAGTGAAGCCATTGAATATGGTACTCCAGAGGCTACGGAGAAAGACCTGAGACAAAATCGAAGAAGAAATACTCCCAAACATGGTCACCAGCATAGACATTCCAAGAAGTAAAATTGGACACGCCACCAGGAGAGCTCTACTCCCGAGTGGAATAACGTGCTCCCGAGAGAACTCAAATGGAATATTCACTTGATCCCGACCAAAAAAAGAACAAATACAAGATAAGAACAAAATAGGCGAAATGCCCAACTACAATTAAAATACCAGACACCAAAAATGAAAAATAATATTAAAAAGAGGCGAAGCGCCCACGACAATTACAATTAAACAAGAACAAAAGGAGGCTAAGTGCCCACAATGAAAAACGAATAATAAAAGAACACAAGAGGCATGATAAATAAAAATAAGTCAGAGGAAACACAAAATACAAACCTAAGGAGATAACATATACTATAATTGAAATGTTTGAATTCCATGACGGTGGAAATAAAAAATGTTTGTTTATATATTTCAAAAAATAAAGAAAATAAAATAAAATACAAAAAATAAAGAAAATAAGAACAACGCGAGAGAAATAAAAATAAACCAAAAAAATGCAACAATAGTCGCAAAGCGGCTCCATCCTACTACCAGTAAAACACTAAGGGCACATAAATGGAAACAAAATAGAGTAAGAAAAAGAAAAGAAACGAACTCAATTGAAACGGAATTAACGCCAATAATAGTAGCCACGGGATACCAAACACCAAGAAAAAATTACTTTTCTTGCAAAACCTATTTAAAATCTTTGGCACAGGTTTCCAAACCATCTTTATGGCATACCTCACTGCCAGGTGCAGTGCAAATGGATACAGCTCCAGAAACAACAGAGGAGCCAACTTAGAAATAATGTTAGGAAGAAACATTTTCAAGAGAATAGGGCCAGACTTTCCAATATATGTAACAGGCAATGGAGCTGCAAAGCCAGACGTCGTGCTAAGTAGTTTCAATACGCCATACAACATTCACATGCAAACAGTTACCTTTCCATGTAGCGACCATGTTGGAACACATTTGCTCATCAATCAATATCTGATACAGGTAACAGGACCGGCGAGGAAGGATTACAAGAGAGAAAACTGGGAAGGTTACACAAAAGATCGATCTTAGTAACTAAAGATTAACAAGAACGATCATTGAGGCGATGCCAATGTTCAACCTACTCTACAATCTAAGAGGGTTAGGCAGGAAAAATAAAAGAAAAAACTATCCGCCAACCCCTATCAACGCTGAAACAAGGACAAAAAATTGGAACTCCAGAGAATACAAAATAAAGCTCTCTACCTAATCACAAACACCCGTAGGAGAGAGAGCAGAAGACTACAGGATCTGCACCAAAATGCAGGATTAGAAACGCTCAACATCTACATCCGGAACAGAGCGGAGAAAATATGGAGGAAGATAGACGATCTACCTCCTATATTTGCAGAGCACACGAACACCAGAGCTGGAGTCCCATTTAACACTCGATATCCCGGCGGTAGACAACAGCTAAGAATCGATGAGGTAACCATAATTACTTAAGTAGAAATTCAAAAAGAGAGAAGAAACAAGCATAACGATAAAGATATTTACCCGACTATATACAAACCTAACCAATGAAATAACCAACCAAGACACCAGATTGATAACCTACTAAGACAACCGAATTTAAAAAACTAAATTAGGAAAAAAAAAACATCTAAGAAGACAACACAGATCAAAAGTGTAAACAGAAATAATACGAACAAAATGAACTAAAAGTGTAATAAGTGAACTATATCAAAAAATTAACAAAAATGATAGTGAAGTGAAAGTTAACAGTAAACAGAAATAAAACGAACATAGTAAACTAAAAGTGTAATAAGTGAACTATAGTATTCAAAAGTTCAGCAAAATGATAGTAAAGTGAAAGTTAATAGTAAAACAAGCCAACAAAGTCAAACTAAATTGAAATAGCGAAAAAAGTAATAATAACAAGAAAAAGTGAAACAAGGTAATGAAAGTAAAAACAAGTAACATAACAATACAAAAAAAAACAAAGATCCGAGTTCTGAGCTAAGATAACTAACAACGGCATGAATGCTACAATAAACACATGAATGAAAGATGAAGAGAATAAGAGAACTAAGATTAAGTGGTCCTCTCGCTTCTGTATGAGGAACATAGGTGCTAAAAGTGTGAGAAAGGAAGTAAGAATAATGAGTAAATGCATGACGGAGGTTCGGAATCCACGTTAATCAGCAAGTCTCCCTTGTCCTTCGGGCAAGGGTGTTCCACTCTTTCCACCTTTGACTACTGAGGTTGCTCAATTAGCCTCCTCACCAAGTTGTCCTCTTTTAACTCAAAACCTTTCATCTCCCACTATAAACCCTCTTCTAAAGATTGTTCCGGACTTCCCATTAAGCACTTCACTATCGGTTCACTTAAAGGGAGAGTCAGAAGTGTGGGGAGTTTCTCCAGGAGCAAGTCGGCCACGGGCCTCTTCCTCTTCTGTGCCCCCCGATCGTGGGAGGGGTACAGATGGGAAGAGTAACCGCGAGCCGTACCTTTTCTCCCCCTAAAAAAAAAAATTATTTATCTCCTCTCATCATTGACTCAGTCTGGTCAGGTCTGGTCTTGGCAATGGAGGAAAAGTTAAGGGGAGGACTGCTAAGACGCCCTCACCTGAAAATTTCATACTCAAGCAACGTGATTCGGAAGAAGAATATCCTCTAGAAGAAAACAATTAACACTTGCAATTATTTGTTAACGTACTTATGTCAATTATGTATTTACGTTCGCGTTTTAGATTAATTATAATGGTCTGTTTTAATTTAGCCACTCTTAGCTTATTTACTAAGTTATTATTTTCTATAGTTTTTAACTCTCAGCACTTTTTAATTATTATTTTCTCGATTCATTGACTCTTCGCACTTTTGATTACTTGTTTAGTCACTTTAATTTTTTCACTTATTTATTTAATCGCACTTTAGATTACTATTTGTTCTGGTCACTTTAATTTGTTCACTTATTTATTTATTCACTTCTCGCTATCACTTTTTATATTTATTCAAGTTCTGAAGTCTTTTGGCCAGTTTCTATCCTCTTATAGGTAGAGATATTGACGGTGTGTACGCAAGAGTACGAGATGTATATCGCACGCTCCATCAGTAGTCCACATATTTCCTTCGGGGACCATGGGCCTTCGTATCTCCATTTATATTCGCCACCGTTTATTCCCTCAAGCAGTTTCTCATTGCCCACGTCCTTGGCGTCTGAGAAACAACCCCGCAGAAGGATATCCCTTTTCTCCGTGAGGGGAACTCCCGGAGACTTTAGGATTTCGCCTTCGTCTGAGCTTCCTTGTAGTTGATTTGTTTCCTCTTCTTTCTTTGCGTCTTGTTCCACTTCCGTCTTCTTTTTCCTTTTTAGTTTTTTTTTCTTTTTCGTGAAATTAAAGAAGAAATCTAGCTTAGACAAAAAATGGGCTACACCCATGTATTTAAAGTTGTCTTCGCAGAAACCTTGATAATCCCAAAGGGGAAAGAACACGGCTTGCTTATGCTCAACGCCATGGTGAATGGAGACCAGATAGAGCGAGAAGATTTCTTTCCAGTCCAGTTTTGCTTTTCTTGCTACAAAATGGAGCAGCACGCCACCAAAGACTAAAAAGCCTGATGAAACGTGCTCCAAGTGCAGCGAGAAGGAACAACACAAGAAAGACTGCTGCAGCAATTACAAGAGATGCACCAACTGCGGGTAAAGCCAAAGATGGTATGCCCGGTCAATAAACAAAAAAAACAAACGAGAAGAGACAGGAAGAGGTACGTAAATCAAACACTACTTACGCACAGGTAGTTAATGCCACGTACAACGAAACCGAAACGAAGAAAATATTTGAAGGTAGAGAACGAAGATTCTACAAAAATCCTAACGTGCATCTTCTATGCTTACGTTAGGATTCTAACCTAACCTGGTTGCTTCGCAAAAGAAATCAACCAAATGCTGGCCAAAAGCGTAATGAGCCAAATGTGATTTCTGGACGACCCTCCTTCAGGAGACGTCCTCCAGCTGCAAATGCTTTATTAGAGTGTAAATTAGATGGGCACCAACAAAGAATAAATAGAGAACGAAACCCAGGAACCTAATCCGCTGCGGTAAAATTTACACAGGTTCAACCAAATCGAAAATTCACAAAAAGAAGTTAAGCGGTGGAACCGGCATCAAAGGAATCCACTGACTCCTTGGACTCCTCCGACTTAGAAACCTCTAAAAACAAGAAAAGCAAAAAAGGAAAGAAAACGATAAACCGCTTGACGCGGATATGATTAATCTTACCATTTATGTCTCAGAGAAATTCCCCTTCCCTGAAAATATGAAAGAAACAAAATTCTAAACGGAGTAAATAGGAATATATACAAATGGGAGTAGGATGCAACAAACGAAGTTGAAGTGGTTGAGGAGGCCCTACTACGTCATAACATTACTTTGTACGAGGACTCACATTAGCAGGTCTCCAACACAGAATTTAAAAGGAAGAGGAACACGATAAACAGAAACGTTACCAAGAAACACCAGTAGGGAAAGACCAGCATGGATAACTTGAACAATAGATTAAGGATTCTGACACTAAACGTTAATGGATTGGATGGAAAAACAACGGCATATGGAAACATATTCCGTGTGCTTGACCCCATCATAATACTGATAAAGGAGCACGATATTAACACCACAAGGGGTCAACTCAAAATAAAGGGATACAGAATACTCATGAAGAATCACTCAGAAGAAATGTTCGATGGCCCTGCAATAGCTGTTGGAGGGAACCTCACGTTCCAACGACTCGCAGAATTGGAAGAATTCTTTGTAGCGATACAACCTCCCACTTTGGTGGGGAATCTCACGATAGCTGCAGACTATCAACCTTCTCGCCAAGCCTATTTATCAGTCACAAACTTCTGCACACTTTTCGGGCACCGGAGAATGACATTCTTAGTGGGTGACCTCAATGCCAGATGCCAAAAGGCGGACTATGATAGAACCAAGAAGAGAGGCCGAAACTTGGACATGATAATGGTCAGGAGAAACATCCAGAGGATAAGGCCAGATTTTCCGACCTACATCACTAGCAGATCAACCACCAAACCTTACATTATCATGACAAGCGGAGGCTTCTCCTTCAACTACCATAGCAAGCCGGGCCCAACAACTCCCAAGGATCACATTACTATATTAACCACAATTTCCCTCGCTTTGATCCAGCTGCCAGTCACACCACGTAAGAACTACGCCGCTACCAAATGGAAACGTTACAAGACTCTTCTCCAACAATACGCTCCGGCTAACCTGAGCGAGGCTACATTGGAGGAGATCGACGAAGAACTAGAAGGAGTAACGACTTCCATTATCGAAGCTGACCGCAAGTGCGTTCCCAAAAAAGGTACAAAACGCTAACTCTGCCCAGATGGACAAAGAATATGAAGAGTATCGCACATGTGCATAAAGAAGTGTACGAGGAGATCAGACGGGAAGGTCTAATTAATAAGAAGCGCGCTACTACGCCGGCTAAGCTCTGAACTAAAGGCTGAGATCTTGGACAGACTTATAGCCGAAGTAGACAGTGAGCTGAACCCGGCCAAATTCTGTCACCAAATCAGGAAACCAAAAGGTTTGGAAAGAAAGGAAAAGGCTCGGATCAAAGAGGACGGGAAATATATAGAGGATCCGCCGTTTCTTAGGGAAAGATTCAGAGCATACTGGGAGAAAGTCTTGTCTATCACCGAAGAAGACTACGAAAATTTCGACCAGGAATTCGAGGGCCGTCTGATTGACGATCTGAATCAGATAATACACCGCACGCATCTACACCACCACGCGGACATGGGAAGATAGATGGTTTACCATGGTTGTCCAATAACAACAGAGGACGTCATGGCCACTGTGAAATCCTTCAGACAAAAGGCACTAGGCTGGACGGGCATCACCAAAAACAATCTGGTAAATGTCAAGCAGCAGATCATTCAGGGAATCATCAACATCTTTAACGCTTCCCTGAACACGGGCTACTTCCCCGACACTCTAAAGTGGCCAAGATCATCTTTATATCCAAGGCTGGTAAGCCTTCAATCTCTCTTCTTGAGTTTGTGGGTAAAATCTACGAAAAAAATCCTAGCAAACTGGCTTCAAAACCAACTCGCCGAACTTGGAGCTCACAACCTCCGGCAACACGGGTTCAGAAAGGGGTGAGAAACGGAAACTGCCCTCGCCCTCCTAACGGAGAAAATAAACCACTGCAAATCCGAGGAGAAATACGTACACGTGGTGCTGCGCAATGTACAGAAGGCCTTCGATAAGGATTAGCTGAGGGGTCTCCAATTCAAGATCCTGAATCTTCAGCTGAACCCACTCCATGAAAGGGTCCTCTGTGACTATATTATGGAAAGAAAATCCCAAATCTCCATCGAGGGCTTTTCAGGACCCAAATTCGAACTCAAGGACGGAAGTTCAACAAGGCAGCTGTCTGAGTCTGTTGCTGTACCTCGTGTACACAATAGAAGTACCTGCTCCGGTGCGGTACGACACGATGTATATGCAATTTGCAGATGGCATCACACAAATCGTCCCTAGCTCCTATAGGAACGCCAGAGTTTAAGCAAGGGATACAACTGCCGAAATAAATAACATTAATATATAATAAAGGATGAACCACCGGAAAATAGATGACATCATCGTGAACGACGACCTATACCCTTACTCGGAAGAGGGTAACATCCTGGCTTTACAGGTCACCAATTCTGGGTACAAAACCTACATCAAATGCCAACTTCGGAAACTATACAGATTCCGAAACCATAACGCTCCAAACAAAAATATGCTATACACTACCTTAGTACGCTCCCTCCTGGTATACCTGGCATTGATAACGCAGATGGCAAGTTGTACTTTTCTCAGGACGATGCAGAGAGTACAAAATAAGGCCACCCTGCTAATAGCTGTAGCTAGAAGAAATGACCGTATTAGACAAACAGACCTGGACAAAAGACAAACAGAAGGGCCCTCAAACGCAACCAGCAGAGGGGGAATCCAAGAGAAACGAAAGAAGATCTAAAAAAAGAAGAAGAAACACAAATAACTTAACAGATATGACACACAAAACGGAAAACGAATAAACGAACGGAAATGGACAATTGGATTATGGATATTAAGAAATTGAAAATACTACAAATTAACTCATGTGGATGGAAAGACAAAGAAATTATATAGGGAAATTTATTCAGAAAGATTGACTCAGATGTTATACTAATATCAGAATATGGAAGAAACACAGAAAGCGAGAAATTAAAGATATGGAACTACAATGTTATTAACACAAATCATTTAGGAGAAACACGACACAGTGGTAATAGCTGTCAAGCAATGATTTCAGTACAAAACAATACAAGGATTGGAGGACGCATATTTAGCTATAGAAATTAAAAAGGAATTAAGCAAAATCATTGTCGCAACTAGATACCAGCTACCCAGGCACCCCTAATCACCGTTACAAAACTTTACTAAACTATTTATTTATAGGATACTTGGTCATTTTGATGGGCGATTTAAACGCTTATTGCAGAGCTTATGGGTATATAAATACAAACAGAGCCGGAAGACAACTTAAGACGCTTATTACTAGACGTATACTGCAAAGAATGGGATCCAATTTCCTTACATACTTACAAAGAGAACATGTAACAAAACCGGACCTCTTCCTGGCTAACTTCATTCTGCCCTTTAACTATTTTATGGAACCAGTAGATGCTCCTTGCAGTAGCTATACTGCGACTCTAATGCACGAAAGCAAGCAGCCTATACAAATCCCGTCGAAGAAATGGAAGGCGATACCATAGAGCGGATTGGGATAAGTACAAAGAATTACTTCAGACGTACGTGCCCAGCCCGCTCGGGAAAGCCATACTAGATGAAATCGACGGGGAGTTGTAAAATATCAGAAAAAAAATTAAAAGGGCAGAGAAGGGCGCCGTACGCACTAACTCGTTCCAAACATTTAAACAATTAGCTGGAAACCAGAAATGGTAGCTTTGAGCGAGGAGATCGGCCAGGCGGCAGAAAACACGAGAAGATTCGGAACATCAAGGGAAGCATAGAACGCACTCAAGAGACAGAAACAGAACTAAGAGATCTAATTTAGGAAAAACAGAAACAGAAAGAGATAAGCCTGATCTCCAGGCAACTAGCATCTCTTTGCAAACCTCGTACTCCCTCCAGCTTTCAGGATCTATCCTTTTTTACTATCACAATCGCACACAGGACTCACAGTAGATACGTTGGACAGGGGTCACGATAAACGGCAAAGTTGTAGTTAGAGACAAGCGACACATTGTCGTCCGGATTCCACGTTTAGCTGTAGGTCCCATGACTAACTAAGTCCATTTATGTCTCATACTATTTTCTCTGCTGTCTTATCCTAAAACTTTCTTCTTGCTCTCCCTCTCACTCCTATCCGCCGTACTTACAGTGCTTGGAGCCTACTTTAGCTCGAGACACTTTGCCTACGGAGCTCTACAAAGGAGAACCGGGCCTCACCCCTTCCTTAGCCACTCCATGAGATCCAAAAGGGGTGGGAAGAGGGTTGGAAGAGCCTTTCTTTGTCTCACACTTCTCTTTTCATTTCCTTTCATGTCAATTCTTTTTATTCTGACTCCACCATTCTTCAACGATAAAGGAGAAAGGACACTCTGAAGATGATCGCATAGATCGAAAGCTCCGCAATTAAAGTCAAGTTTGCTTTTACCAAACACATTTCAATTAAAAAAGATGAATGTAGAAGTTGTTTACCAGCTACAAGATCGACTAAAAAAGTTAATAAGAAAATGGAAAGTTTCCAAAGAAAATTAATAAAGAGGAAATATACTATGGTCTTTAATAAAATCTGCAAATATGTATATATTGTATATATATATATATATATGTGTGTGTGTGTGTGTGTGTGTGTGTGTGTTTTAGCTATACAGTTAAGATAAAAGGGAGTTAGAGTGTAGTATTCCATCTCATAAGCTTTGGTAAAAGATGATACATTCTATTATCACCCAATGATACTCCTGAATTCCAGCTCTTTCTCAGGTGCTCCATTAATTATGTTTCCAGAGAAAATGAGAGAAAAGACCTTTCGATCAACCAACGTAAAGACTCTACCTATCGGCAACCGTGACAGCGGGGCCTTCTACTGTCTGTCTTTGGTTCTTTGAAAAGATCTATTACGCCAGTTTGTTTTTGCATTCTATTTATTTAATTAATTAGCTATTTCCTTATTTAATCCGGGCATTATTGATGCAAATTGAGTCCCTGAGTGAGGCGGGCTTCCGCCGAGACATCAAAATATAGATAACTCTTGTTTGTTTTGCCATTGTATTCTTGTTGTTGTCATTGTTTTGTTGCCTTTAGTCACTGTTTTAAATTAGGCTATTGATGAATTTGATTTTTTCAGCGGTCCTTCCTTTGCGGTGTTGGCCACAAATGGTCTCTAAAATTATCCACCGAAAAAATCAGATTTATTCACGAAAAGCAGCTACCTTTCCTCCAGGTCCCCATTTTAACGAATGAATTCCGTGTACCAGCATGATACTGTAACTACTGCAATTGGACGTACATCGGATTGAGTACCACTTCGTTTTTCAGGATCCTTACAGCCGTTCTCGAGATACCTCAATAAAACGCCACACAGAAAGTCAATCCACCTCATCTCCGCAGACATTCTCCGTCGAGAACAAGGTAGCAGACCCATAGACTACGACCAACCCGAAAGAAAATAGGGAAGTCGACTTTGCTGCCGGTGCCATACTCAGTCTTCTTTACTCACTCTGTCTTGCTCACTCCTTACTCACTCTGAGATAGATATAACAAAGTACAAATGCGTGCAAAAACTAAACACAAATAATCCCAAAGATAGAGAAAGTAAACAAAGAGGAAGGCGAGAACGATTGCTTCATTTTATTCAAAATTAAGCGTTAAAACGGTAAACAAAATTAGTTCTAAATTAAGCCAAGAATTTTCAACCTTCACACATAATTCATTAGTTCAGCTTTAACTATTCAATCTTCCTTCCACGAGTATGGAATAGAATGTCTAAATGGGGCTAGTTGGGCAGAAGAGGGGCTGAATCGAAAGATCAATGATACAAAATAAAACTGATGGACGTTTCAACAAAACAGCAGATATACGAGTAGTAGGCACAAAATGACATATTTTGCCAATCAGTCGTGTCTATTTGAATGACGGAATAATCGCTAGAGCACCCCTCCACCCCCACAAAAACTAGCTTACACGAGATCACCCAATCGGCAATTTATTTGCGAGAAGTAAAAAGGTAAAAAACGTTGTCTTTTAGGCCGCTAGATGAGCAGCTTTAAATTAAAAATAATTAATAAATTAATTAATAAAGATTAAAACGAAGTTCATAGGGAAATCTTGATTGTGGATAGAAGTTGCTCAAGTGGCTTCCGCAACTAGCTTCCGCAATAAAAATGACTAAGGAACAGTGTTCATTCCCTCAACTCTAAGCTCGATACTGAGTGATGCTTATGTCTGATTTGAACTCTATTGACCACTCTTTGTACTAGTTAGATATAGATACAATTCTTTCACTAGTCTACTTTGGATAATGTGCCATAGTACCACGTAATGTAACAAAGTACATTGCATACTTTCCAGTATTAGAATGGCATGTCCGAATGTGATTTAATGAACTTTTCCACTCGAGACAACTTTACGGAAAGTATTTGCCCCACGAGTTCGTGTCTGTGCCCAGTAATGCCAGTCCAAATTTATTATCATTCACACCTCTTTTATCAAGCTAAATTAACCCTGCTCATCAAGTTTAGAAAGCCCCTAACACTCCTCTTTACAAACTTCTCCCATTTTCTTTGAAATATTATCCACTTTCACAACAGTCAGACCTCTTTTCTCTCCTTAATATCACTCACATAATCAAGCCACTTTTTAAGAATGCTTCCAACCCTTTGCACTCACTGACTCTCATTACTTTATATGCTATTTACAACCATATTTTGATCCATTCTTCTTACATCCCCGTAGCACCTAAAAACTTCTCAGTCGCGACTTCATTCTTACCCTTCTACAAACCATATATAGCTCTTACCCATTCTGTTTTATTCCCTCTCCCCTTCTCACATTCAATCTCTCTCTCTCAAATTGTCAAATCGTCCTTCTATCACTCGCCATCTCTGGAACGAGCAGTACTATTTGTGAATAACCTGTATAAAATTTCGACTTTAATGGTTCAACTTGCTCATCTTCATCAGATATAGCAAGTGGGCTTTAAGGAATAGATAATCTACATAGAGTTTTATTTCCACTTAAAAATAATAATTGCAAAAATAAAATCCATTTCTTTGAAAAGCTTTGCGAGATAACCCTAAGTATTTGCAAATCCAAGCCACCAAAATAAGAAACTAAATTTCGCAGTGAGTTGAAATCAATAGTTTTGATTTTTGCGCATCAAAAATAGTATTTCGAACCATTACTATCACCATATCAAACACCGAATGACCAGTTTATTTACTGCTATATTTCGAATTAACCTGAAGGAGCATTGGTTGTAAGAGCTCAGGGAAGTGAAAAGCAATGAATGGGACCCCCATCATCATATTGCCTTTGATATCAAACGATATATTATTATTTGGATATGGCGTTAGCATCCTAACGTCGCGGTACTGGGTTCGATTCCGAATCCAGGCATGAACGGACACAAACGTCAGCGCACGTAGAGATCTGGCTACCGATTGGTGGACGCGCTGTGCTCACCCTGTTTTCGGGTGGGTAGATCTTACACCTCACACATAGCCAATCACAACACTGCTTTCTTTCCTTTCCCACCTTCACAGCACAACACACACACACTCTCTGTTCCAAGAAATCCTGCCAATGGGTATCTATATCCACGTAATTTACACCAGTGCATTGAATTTTATAAACCATTGGAGGAGAAAAATAGGGCCGTTTGAAAGAACACAATTTTAAACAATTTTTCACAAATATTTGGCGATGATTAGCGCATTTAGCCTAAAACAAACCTAAGGAAAAAATATTCTACTCCATTAAGTTTAAAATCTCTTCGTCATTTCCTACTTTCGTTGAAGGAATTCAGAAATTTGGAGGACTTAACTGACACCCACCTTTAGCCAAAAGAGTATCTCTTATCACTTATATAAATTCAGTCCTCGGAACTTTTTTGTTTTCTTTAATGATCTTTGGATTCTCCTCTACAATCATACCTTCATGTGATGATGACGATTTTTTAGGTTTTCTCATTTTACTTAATAATATAGATGATCATCTCTAGCTACTTTGTCACGAAGCTGTTTGGTGTGCATCATCGCCACTAAACCTACATCCCACTCAACCCTCTACGGCCTGTGTATTGATGAGTATAAACTGGCATGACCGGAAAGGAACCCACAACAGACTCACTCAGTGTTATCATGTTGTACAATGCCTGAAAGGAAAATTGTGGGACGCGTTTCCTAGGTCAGCAACCCATATCCTGATTTAGTTGACTTTATGAGGGTTTTCGCTCTCTCACTTAGCTTTCAATTTCGGAAAGTAAACTCTAATCCCCCATTTTTATTATGAGATTATAACGAAGCTGTTGCTTGCACGATTTTCTAGATACATTTTTGATTAGTGGAAAAAGTAAGGGAGCTATTGTAATTCAACGAGTTCTTGATGAGGGAAAGAAGCTTGAGTAGAAAGACAGATAAGTTTAAAAGAGAGAAAGGAGAATATGAATCAATGTTGTTATGGCAAATCTCATAGAGCCTGCAGTGAATGTTGATTGGCTGAAGGCTCATATGAAAGGGGCAATTAGTATGAAGAGCACACTAACTCCTAAATTACGAATTAAGAGGGAAAAATCAGAACCTATTGCACAAAAATTTAAAATATTGTAAGCAAAATCAATAAAAATATAAAAACATATAAAAAAAAATATATACGGAATGCAGAAGCAAATAAACCCTTCCGATGCCCATCGAAGTACACTTTGCATCAAGACAAATGGGTATTGTGAGATGCGGGAAACAGTTAATCACGTTCGAATCAGCAAAATGAATAGGGTAAAGAAAAAGAGGATGCCTAGCTCATAAATCTTGGCTGGATCATTAAAATACCAATAAACAAATAAGAGGTAGTTTCACTAAAATTATCAGAAGCTCTGAGGTAGTCAAAAATATTTTGATATATATCTCCACAAATAAATAATATATATATATATATATATATATATATATATATATATATATATATATATATATATTTATATGAAGAGGAAAGAAACAAATATTCGTACACCCATAAAATGTCTATTAAGTACCCTACAAGTATCTAACTAACTTAGACTTATAATAAGATGGGGATTAGAATAAAGTGCATTATTTTGAAATGAACAAACACAAATTTCAAGTGAAATAAATTATAAGTAAGATTTTTCAAATTGGGTAGCAAAATGGAGGAAGAAGTAATATATATTAAAGTACTACTTACGAACTTTTTGAGGAAAGCTGTGGTTAAAAGAAACAAGGTTTGCTGACTAATGTCGCGTGCTCTCAATTATTATGATTTATGACCTTAAGATCTTCAAAAGGTTCAATAATTCCTGGCCAATCCTTGGGGGGGTTTGGCACTTATATCATTCGAATGAGAATGTAAAAGAACATAAGGGTTTAAAATTTCCTTAGAATTGGCAGAATAGTTAAGATGTTATTGCCAAAATATTCCCTGCCTAAACTTGAGAGGACTTTGGTAATTTCATCATTCAAAAGAGGATGTATAAAATAACATAGGCTTTCAAATTGCGTCAAAATCCGAAAAATAGTTATGATATCATTGCTAAAACAAAATAATTCTTAGGCTAAACTTGGGAGGACCATGGCAATTATATCATTCGAAAGAAAATTTAAATCAATATAAGGGTTTCAAATTTCGACCGACATAGTGAGATATAGATTCGCACGCTTGTTTGGCAAGGTTTGTGATTTTGTATAATAGGTTTTGCCAATTTTTTTCCTTCAATTATTCGTTTAAAATTCATTTTAAAACAGTTTTATAAAATCATTAGATTAATAAATCAAATCTCCCTTACCTTAATAGATTTTAGCAATTATACACTCGATAACTAATTTAAATATTGAAAATCCTTCCCTAGTCTCTCTATTGTAAATTTGAGCCCCATTTCGAAATATTCCCTTTAACTCTAAATTTGCAATTCAAAGCTAATAGTAGCTATTAAAGTTCTTGATGTAAATTTAGCAGTGTGCTCTCTTAACAGTGTAAAATATTTTGTTTCGTTTATTTATATTTTAGGCCTAAGAAGATGACCGTATTGTGGTCGGAACGTCGCCAGTAAAAAAAAGGATGATACCAGCTATTTTCCTCCTTGGGATTTCTGTTAAACATTATATATATATATATATATATATATATATATATATATATATATATATATATATATATATATATATATATATATATATATATATATATATATATATATATATATATATATATATATATATATATATATATATATATAAGCGAGTAATTCTTTCCTTTCAGTGATGGGAAGTAATCACTAGCTTCAGGAAAACGGTCGATACTCAATCAAACTTAGAAACTAGACCTGAATGTATTTTCCTTGAAACCAGCTGCAACCTGAAGAATGAAGATGAGAAAATAAGGTTCGAAACATTGCACCTCAGTAAAGGGCTTGCCAACCATGCTCTCTAAACATTTCTAGCGATCTACTTTATGTATATATATATATATATATATATATATATATATATATATATATATATATATATATATATATAATTTCATGAAGAATAAAACTACTGCAGTTACAATTCACTTGAAAGAATCTTCTCAATAACGGTGGACATTTCGCGTTGGAAAACCATCTTAATGGAACTGCACAAAATAATATCAGTAAACATAGGGGACAAAGAAAAAAATTTAAGTAGTTATATCACCTATGAGGGAATTGGATTGACAACTACGATGCGAATGTAAGAAGCAATCTATGTACTTGGGTTTATAATGTTTGTAGAATTTGAAAAATCTATACTTGTTCCTTAGATATTACAGAATTGCAGAATAAAGGACTAGCAAACACTTAGTGGCTTACTCCATGGCTATTCCAAGAATATATATATCAGATGAAACAGCTAAGCTATATCTATATATTCAAATACTAATTGTGAAGTCAATTCTTAAACATATTAAAGGAGGAACTATGTGCCACTTCAGTCAGTAAATGGTTCCATATCTCTTACTTTTTTATGTAATTTTTTTTTCTAAATTACTCTGTCGAGGCGCGTATTTATTAATTCAAATCCATTATTTCAAATGTGACCTGATTATTATAGGGAAATAAGGGATTCAAACTCAACATCTGTGTTACTAATACTCTCGAGGGACGAAGGTGTGTGACCAAAGAGTCTCTAAAGGTACACACTACTGTACGCAAGACAGCCACTATCGGTGCTGCGCTTGGTACAATTTAATTGGAAAAAGGTAAGGACCTTCTACTTAGAGTGCAATTTATAGGTTGGCTCTTTAAAAGGAAATACGTTTGCTAGGTCTATCTCGAGGGTTATTCGAAAGATAAACACCTCTACAAAAATAAACCTTAATACAATTAATAAGAACGAGTGGCGCAGATAAATATGGAATCTAAATAATAATCTGTATGACAAAAGAATATTATGACAGGCAAAAAATTAAGGAAACTAGGTCTGGAAAATATATAAGTGATCCAAAATTTGGAATGAATGAAAGATTCAGCAAGTCTATAGGCGCTACATCAAATGGGGAATTCTTCTTAGGACTGGGAACGAAGAGGTTAGACTTATGAGGAAACGACTCCTGGTTACTTCTGGAGGACGAACTTCGGATGGAGAAGACCAATAGCTAGGTCTTCGTCGATGGGGTATCGATGCGAAGGCGTCCGTAGAGACTCCGAAAGGGGTTGAGATACTTCGGCTCCAGGGAGAAGTAATCACGAAATCGAGATTCGTCTGCGGACGGCAGGAAGTCTCAATCAATGTAGTGAAACGATAGAAACCCAGGACAATCTTCGAGGTATAAACGAGTTTCCGTAATCTTCCTCTGATCAGGGCGGATTACGCGAAGACGATCTGCTGACGATATCACAAGGGCGAGGGGTTGGTTCACTTCATGGAAACAGATACTAAGGTCTGGACGGCAAGAATCTCGGATTTTCTCTATCTGCTGAGTATTTGCACACATCACCTTAAATAGGAGCCACAGCAATAGGCGAGAAAGGGCTTCGCGCACGATGGCCTCCAAAGGGCATATCGGAGGCGGCTTATGCAAACATGAACCTTGATAATCTTGGGCATCGCCGAGACGAAGGGAATTAGCGAGATTCCCAAGGCATATCAGACGCAGATTAAGCAAACATGAACCTTAATAATCTTGGGCATCGACGAGGCGAACGGGAGTTGAGAGCGATTCCTTCTACCCCAAGAGGGAAAAGATGGACACGGCTGCCCTCTGGAAGCGGGACAGCGTTATCAAACTGTGGGAAAGACAGTTATAAAGCACCACAAGTTGAACACAACTGCGTTGATATGTCTTGACCAGTGAAATACTGTTGAATAACGGCGTATTGAGTTTCATGCTTCCACAAATACTAATCTAGTAAACCTTAATTAGTTCTGCACGGAGTCGTATACTTCCCAAGCTTAACAGTTCTAAGGTTTTTAATCTTTCTTGATAAGTTTTATTTCTAAGCTCAGGAACCAGGTCCTGCGCTGAATTTTCTCCAAAAGCTTAGATATGCTTACGCAAGTAAGCAGCCGTAATTGAACCGTGTTGTCTAAGTATTGCTTGACTAATGTTTTATATAGGTGAATGATTATTTCTTTACATTTGAACGTAAGGTTTCTACATATATCCAAGAACTATATTTGCATTTTTTTTCTTATTTCAGTTCAATGTTTGGAGGGTCACCCCCCAAAAAAAACGAGCTCCAACGTTCGATAGGCTCATTTTCTAATTTTCTTCAAGGATATAATGAAACTTTGGTGGTAACTAGTTTATTGTGCTAAATAACATCATCTCAAAACATAAGAGTCTTTGGACTTTTCTTTTTTATTCCAGATCATGTGTTCGAGATGACCTCCATTTAGTTTTGTGCATTTCTTGAGGCGCAGCAAAAAGTTGTCCATGACGTCCTTACAAACCGACAGACTGATGGCTCTGATCTCCTCCCTGATGGCTTCTTTGAGGTCCGTGATGGCCCTGGGTCTTCCTGTGTACACTCTGTCTTTAAGGTAGTCCCAGAGAACGAAATCTGGGGGGTTAAGATCTGGTCTGTGAGGTGCCAACTCGAAATCGGTCTTGAGACTGATCACATGGCCACCAAAATTCTCTTTCAGCCAAATTCAGGACAGGTATGAGGAGTGAGAGCTTGCTCCATCTTACTGGAACCAGAACTTCCCCATAAGCGACGGAAGCAGGGTGTGCAGCTCCCTCTTGAAGGTGTTTAGGACCTCAACATACCACTCCTTGGTGACTGTCACTGTCGCGCCAGATTCCTCGAAGAAGAATGGTCCAATGATGCCCCTGGCTGAGATTGCAGTCCATAGCGTGCACTTAGGGGCTGGGTGGCTACCTCATTTGGCCTGAAGGTCCCCAAGAAGATATTTTTATTTGAGTTTACCTCTCCTTCAAGATCGAAGTAAGCTTCATCTGAGGTCCAAAGGAGGTTATGGAAAGTTGGGGTCTCCTGAATCTTCTCCAGTATTTTGACTGCCATAGCCTTTCTCTGCTCCTTATTTGAGATGGTAAGGGTCTGCTTCGTCTGTATTTTGTATGGGTTGGCCTTTACATCCATTACTAGTACTCTCATGTAAGTCTCACGGGATATACCGAGGGACTAACTTCGCTTCCGCACAGAGTGTTTTGGACTCTGCTGAACTGACTCTCTCACGCTCTCGACCAGCTCAGCTGTACGCTTCCTGGGGCGTCCTGAATGGCTTGAACGGTTTTCAGTGGCTGCATTGAGGTTTTCTACTGTCCCATTGTTCTTGAAGTGGTCTACTCAGTCCTGAATTCTGCTCTTGGAGGGGACTTTTTCACATTTGAATTGATGCACGAAAGTGTGCAGCACTTTCTTGAACGAACCAGTCTTGTAGTAATGTTTGACGCAGTATATTCTTTGCTGGAGCTCCCATTGCGATCTAGTTGTGTTCACAGACGTTTCTTATGTCATGTTTAGCAAAGTAACGGTGATTAGTGAATGAATAAGTAAAAGATATATCACAAAAGGTGTGTGCAGGCCCGTTTTGGGGGGGTGACCCTCATGTTTTGATATGATGTTTTTAAACATAATATACTAGTTATCACCAAAGTTTCTTTTAAACCTTTGCAGAAAATTAAGAAATGAGGCCTTTTGAAATTTGGGGCCCGTTTTTAAGTTCTTTTATATTTATAACTCCCAGCTCACGCTCTTCAACATGTGAATCCAAATTGTTACCATTTTTTTGTAATCACAAAACAAGTTCCGTTTGCTTGAATGCATACATACATTTACACTTGCTAACATTAAAATTCTTTTGCCAGCTCTCTGAACACTAGAATAATTTGTCTAGTTCCAGTTGTAAGTTTTCGCAATCAGATCGAAAACTTTCATTACTTCCTAACTTACTGTCATCTGCGAATAAGATATTTTACATATACGATCATCATCCAGATCTTTTGCTAACTTTTAAACAGTAGCGGACCCAAGACGGAGCTGTGAAGAACACCACGATTCACTAGGGTCCAACCTAAAGTGACGCCATCGATTACACCTCTTTACGGTCTGCAGTTAGTAAGCAAGTCGTCTATCCAATGTAACACTTTTCTTCTTATACTATGAGCCTTAGGTTGTATGCAGTTGTTTGTAAAGGACGATATCAAACGATTTTTGAAGGCCCATATAAATTAAATCAATTGCTTTGGGCCCATCATCTAAAGTTATCATATTGTTAAAGGAATCTAAAATATTACTAAGGCGGGAAAACTTGCGTTGGAAATACATACATGCTGACTAGGTTTCTTTTCTATTTCATACGTAGTTTTTTCAAACGCGAGATTTTTCATTATGCTTCTAATTTGGAGAACATCAAAAATACCTATATTAAATTTTGCACCACATGCATATATGTGTAGACTTCTTATGGATGCACAGAAAAGCTGGTATCTCTGTATTCATTGCCTTCACGAGATTTTTCCTCAAGCCTAGATTTAGTTACAGCGGTGATTGCAGAATTTTCTTAAGATCAATCATTGAATTGCCACCGATATTTTGGAATCCAGATGTAAAGGATTGTCGAAATGACCATTCATTATGTTCAAAATGTTTACCATCTGCACACCATCCGTCAAGCAAAGAAAGAAGAAATGCTTGGAGTAACTTCCTTGCATTCCCAATATCAGAGAAATAATCTTGAGATACACAAGAGATTCTCCACTGATGATCGTTGTATTTGATGGCATCCGGTAGAATTTTCATGTTATAACTTTCAATCAATTTGATATAATGCCCAACGGGTACAGAGGCAGGATTGTTATCATTATTTAAGAGCAGAGGTTTTATACTTTTACTTTATGAGACTATAAGACTCCATTCGGATGCTTAAATTCCAACTACTAAATCTTCAATAAAATTCTTAATCACCGAGCAGTACACTAAAGATGAGTTCTCATAAAGAGAAAAGAACTTCTTTAAATCTTGCTCCCTACTTTTGTATTAGACGAGGGACAAATAGCTGGGTTCACTCTTTTGATGTTCCTAAATCTTTAGTGAAATCATTGAGCTGTGCTTGAATGGTTTTGGTTCATCGAAACGAGATGGAGGGAGAATGAATGTTTCAGAGTTTCCCCCATTGTTTCTTTCATGATCGTTGCCTTTCTCCAGATCCAAGCTTTCAGGTAATTGTGGAACTGGAATACCTGGTCCATTAGAGATTGGCTTTCTGTCAAAAGGCATATCTAGGTATTTAAATGCATGGCTGCTTTTCTTGTTTACTCCAAAGTCAAAGGATAGACATTTAAGGTCATTATTACCATGTTTAAATAAAAATAGGAACAGAACACTAGTTTCCTAACTTTGAATACAAGATGCATTAGACTCTAGCGAAATTAGCTGTTCTGTAAGATATCAAATATTAGAAGCTTCGACATTAAAAGTTCCTTAATTTTCTTAAGGTAAGACTCCATTAAGTTATTATAGCATTGACTTGGAAATTAGTTTTACTTATATGTATATGCTAAGTAGCTTTTAAATTTGGAGAAGCCTCGAATGTTCACGAATTGTGAATCTTTGTGTTTGAAAATGAATAAAAAGTTGCACGAAGTTCCCTAACTTGTAAGTTTGTCATGCAGAAGTAGAATTCCGTCACATGGTACTTTCCTTCTCTCTACACCTTCAGGCTTTCGCTTGCTCCATCGGCTGAATTATTAGATACATGTTCAACCGCAAGTTGCAAAATCATTATTCTGATCTTCTATCTCCATCTCAAAATGGGCTTGATGTCAGGTCTTTACAAATGCTGTGATGTTCGATTGTTGCCCAGGAAGCTCAACTTTAGCACTTAGGTAGCTAAACCTATTGGGGATCATTTTTGCATTTTTTATTCATACTGAGTGAAATTTTAGAGTAATCAATAGCTCTAATCTTGTGATATACAGCTGTATTAAATTTTCAATGAAAAATCTAAAGTTATGAAAAAAACCTTTCTGAAAAACCAAGAGTAATTACAGCATTTAGATAAAAATCTATAGATAACAAACTTATTGGTTTAAAAATAGATTCAGGTTAACATCTTTAAAGTTAGTTGGCACGATGCCCTCAGTTAAATATTGGTTTAAAATGTGCGAAATAGCTTAACCAATTCGTTTTTAATTCCTTTAAGTGGAATGCGTACATCTTGTCCGGGCCCGGAGACTTTGAAATATTTAATTTATATAGTTTATATCTCCGATTCATTAATTATAACATCAGAAAGTACTGATTTTTTATCAAAACTAATTACATCTAATACGGTTAGCTAAATAGTAGTATCCTCTTTTGTTATTTAACAGTGAAGAATCTTTGAAGTTATCGGGCCTCTGTTCTCATTATTAGCCTCATGTTGTTTATGTACCCCTAAAATCTCTGTATTAGTCTTTAGAACTCTCACTATTCCCATTATATGTTTTCATTTCTCTTTTTTAAATAGTTTCTTAACTTTGCCTACGATGGAAAATTTATTGAACCTGTAAATTACGATCGACAGAGTTATTTCAAGTAAGCTTGTTTTTTATGTACTATTTGAAAGTTGTCTTGATAAAAAACTTTACACTAGAAAATTGGAACGCAAACTTGGTACCGAAATATTACCAGCTGAGACATTTCCGTGAGAATTATGTGGAATAAACTTTTTCTTTCTTCAAGAATAAAAAAAGTACAGTTACTTTTTCTTCAGTGTATCAGAAATTGAGAAACGCTGTTTGAATACATATATTAACTGTATGATTGGAAGAGAGGGGAAAATGGGAGGAAAATTGTTAGTTGGTAAAAATTTTAAATTTATAATTAAATGGTATTGTTTTCATCTTTCTGGATAAATGTTATATTTCCAGCAAATTAACCCCTATGTAAGGTAGGCTGTTACAGTTGGTACCTGAAGGATCTTTATGTCCTCCCGGCCTGAATGCAATATAGGGCAGCTCCGTCACAGGGTTGAAGTGAACTCTTTTGATGGGGGCTAGGGAAGTTGTTACTGCTCTTTCCGCTCGTTCCCTTTTAGCGTTTTGTTTTAGTTATTATTAATCTACTTCAATCCCCTTAAACCTTTGTCTACCTACACTTTATACCGAAAGGAGCTGTCTTCACCTGGAGTGAATATTATGGAAGCCCATTGGGTTGAAATGAACTTTCCTACTGGCCAGCGGTTATAGTTTCTACGACTTTATCCTCAAACTTTTTTCATTCTCCAAGAAGTACTATGGTATATCTTGGGACGATGCCCCATGCTACAACTAAAACCTGGAAAAGCATTAACCTCCGCTCCCAGTGCGCCGCAGGCAGACACCCGATTTTGTACCTAGAGGAGTACCCCATCCTCCCGGCTTCAAGACCAGCAAGGATAGAAACGTCACAAAGGGACCCTCCACTCTGGTTGCAGCTCTATGGAAAGCTGCTGCGTGCCCCAAGTCCTTTTATTTGCCCATTCCACATCTTCATGCTCTTCCATTGGTCAATTGTTTTTATTATTTAAATTAAGATATATTTGCCTCTTTGGAACTAATAGATTTTTAGAAAATTATACAAAATAGCTTTAACAGTTCGTTTGCCTCTTCTTTGAGGAGTATTGGATCGATTTTATCGGGACCGGGCACTTTATAAATTTTTATTACTTAATGTAATTATTTACTTTAATTTTATTTGAGGGGTTTTCAATATTTGATGGGGTAGTGTTTTCTTCAAAGTTTATTATTTTTGAAGGTTGGTAATTATTAATATCTTCTACTCTAAAAACATTTGAAAAATATTTTTTTAATCTGTTCACGACGTTATTCTGATCCTGACTTCGGACACTCACGGCATTGGATAGAGGGTCGATGCACTCCCTAATTAGTGTACGGTTATTGACATATCTATAAAATTGCATTGGTTGGTGATTTGACACTGATGCTAGTTATATTGCGTTTGACGAAGCAACGCTAATAAAGTTATCGCTTTTTATTCTCAACAGTGCCACTGATTTTAAAAGTTTTATACAATAGACTTCATACTCTCAAGCAAATTTTAATGTTACTCTCTATCCACGGCATCTGATTTGATATATTAGACGAAACCTGATTGAAAAACTACCTTCCAGCAATGCACCTAAAAAGAAATAATATGTTCGGAATGAGGAGAAGAACATGAATGGAAAGATTGCAAAGAAACAACAAATAAATACATACATGAATTGCAAATAGTCTATAGAGCCATGATAGTGCCATGTCCCTAAATGAGAGAAATCAGGGATAGGATAGAAAAGGGAAAAAACTCTAAGGACGAGGAAGAAAGGGGAATTTCCCCTACGCGAGAGTGGTAGGAGCTTCGTTTAAACAGATGGAAGAATCGCACACATGCCTAAGAATAGTCCAGAGACTTCGACCGAATTAGTGACGTGCATCTTATAATCGTATGTCTTGATTATATGGAAACCAGAAACTTTCACGAAGACCGCTAACGTAATGCTAAAGAAGAAGGTTATGAAAAAATGTGGTTGCCCGAAATCTCCCACCGCCTTCTAAAAATATGAAACTCAGTGTGGTAAAGACCATTGCCAATCGGAAAGACAAACGAAGAAACCATAAAGATTAGAGAACACCGAACCCACTCATAAGAATAGAAGGATGAAGGAAGGAAGAATGAGAACGTAAAAATAAAACTAAAAGAAAGAGAGTGTAAATGAGTATACAAGAGAAACAAAAGATAATAGGGCAAGAAACAGATAGAAGGGACATTACCTGCCTCTAACATGTAGACTGCGTCATTCTCAGCTAAGGACTTTCAAATAATTACAGAGCGGGAAATGCAGAAATTGAAAGGATGAGAAAAAAACCTCACTTTCCTGCAAATAAAACCCAATGTTTGATCAGTGAAACGCCGACATTAGTTAATATATTTCGAGAAGCCGATGCATACATAATCTTAATCTCAGAGCAATATTTATGAGTTATCTAAATTCCAGGTTGAGGCCAAACGGCTGCCGTACCAGAAACAGTAGAGATATTATAAAAAAAATTACCTCAAAGGAATAATTTCAAGAAAATTGGGCTAGGTCTTCCCTACATATGTCATTGGGATAAATACTGCGACGAAGTCAGATGTCGCTCTAAACAGTCACAAACTGCCATTTAACATCCAAATGTTGGAACCTTCTCTTCATGAATCACTATCCAATAGAAAGGACAGTAACGGAGAGGAAAGAGTAAAGATGTTGAAAGAAGACCCTCTCAAAAAATGGGGACTAATAGAGCTAATCAAGGGTAGACCCCCGAGAATAAAAATAATTAACAACTAATGATGCGGAAAATCAGAAAGATGGAACTACTTAATAAAACTTTAGCGGCCACTGGAAAACTGTGTTCTTTATAACATTAGATTAAATGTCTTACAGCTATTTAATAACAATATAAAAAAATATCCTCAACATCATCAGTAACGCTAGAAATGTAAGAAATTCTGGGACCAAGTGCCACTACAGCAGAAGAAGAATTATAAAGCAAAATCCATTGATTCAAACATAAAGTGCCCGCTTCTACGCAAATGGACAAAATGAACCTCACAAAGGCAGCATAAAACATCGTTGAAACAAAGAAGAACATCTACATCACACGATTAAACATCAAATACTTTCCTGAGGATTTAAAATTGACGAGGAGGCTATTGTTTCCTAAAGTAGGTAAGCCACTACACATCTCAACAGTTACAGACCTATATCGTTATTGAAGTTATGGGCAAAGTTTTCGAAAATATACACAACTGAATATGTAAAGAACATTTCAACGAAAATAACCTTTATAATGATTGCTGATTTCGGATTTCAAAAGGTCAGACACCAAGAGGGTGCTTGGCATAAAAAGGTAAATGATGACCAAGGCAAAAACGAGAAATATTATATCGATCTGGTACTTAGAGATTTCGAAGAAGCCTTTGACCTAGTTTAAGAGAAAGGCATGCGATACAAGATCTTAAACATACAGATGAAAAATAATATTCAGAAAATTTTCTGCAATTACATCACAGACAGAAGAGTATTCGTGGTATTAAATGACTTTAACTGACTAGAATTTAAATTGTTAGCCTGACTCCCATATTGGATGGGACTATTATCAGCCCCATGCTGTACTCGTTATATGTACAGTGGACCTAATAAGATCTAGAATTCCTGATTACTTAAAGGTTCAATTCGCGGACGGCATAAGCCAACTAGGTGTCTGCCTTTATAGAAACAAACGCTTTCAGGCAAGGATGACAGCAATGGAAACCAACAACATATACAACTACGAAATGGACACGAAGATAAGAAGCAACCAAAAAATGTTTACTCTAGTCCCAATATCTTGAAATAAAGTGGTTGTTATTGAAGTAGACAACTAGAACTACAGATATCATACATACGCAAAAGTATTGGGATTTAAAATAACCCTTAAAATTTATGAAAAGCACATAACAGAATAAAAATACAAGGAAACACTAATACTGAACCTACTATACAACCAAGGAGTGTTAAGTATTAAATCTAAAAGGAAAATCTAAAGTGCACTAGGGAGAGAGGTACTTTTTAACCTCAATCCCCCTCAATTCATGAGACAAATAATAAAAACTAGAACGTCAAAAAATACAGAACATAGCTCTTTCCCGAATTTCCAACGAGTGGAGAAGAGAGGAAAAACTCTGAAAATTTACATCAAGAAGCGCGAATAAAGCTACTCAAAGTTAACATAAAAAAAGAGCCGAGAAAATATAGAGGAAAATAGAAACTCTTCCCCCAATATTTGCATACCAAACTAACATCAGAGCAGAAAAGACTTTCAATGGTTACTCAGCGGAAAACATCAGCTGAAATTTGAGGAAGCATCATTGATTATTTAATTGGCATGATAAAAAATGCCATAAATAAGCCAGCTCCAAAGGGAACCTTACCTTTAACTGAAAAAGGTACTGATTGATAAAAAAAACTACTAATAGCTTACTCATTGATATGAAAAACCGTACATGACAACCAAAATGATAGCAAAAAATTCTTAAATGAGAACTCATAAATATGCGTGAAATTAATATGTGATAAATGTAAAATAATTAGCCAAAGTCTTAAATTTAAAAGAGAAATTTGAAATTGAAATTTGGTGAGGTTAAATGTGTTAAATAGTAAACTGAATTATAAATTTAACCAATTACTGTTAGATACTGAACTTCAAATAAAAAAGTGAAATATTATGAATATATAAGTAATAAAGTCTATTTAAAATAGAATTTTGAATTATCATAACGGCATGAAAGCCACAATAAATAGATGAATAAAAGTGATAGAAAAGCAAGCAAAAATTCCGCAGCTCTCTTTCTATGCATCTGTATGAAGTTGAGAAAATGATCGAGGAAAGAAAGAGCAAAAACTCATAGAAGGAACTGAGAAAATAAAGGATGCGTGGTTCAGATGCCACGATAATCAGCAGGTACACAAAAACGAGTTGTTCCATTCTATCAAGCTATCAATTACAATAAGGTCAACTGAGCTCAATTTCTTTAATCTTAGTCTCTTAGCGCATTTCAAAACCTTTACTCATCATCTTCCTCCTCTCGAACTTCATCGATTCCGGCCGAACCTTCCACAGCTGAGTCCACTTGAATCTTTGAAGTAGGGTATGTAAAAGGATTAAGAGTCGACCGGGGGCACCTCTACCACAACCCCGGTATTAGAGGGTGGGGCGATGCTTATGACGGTGTTGAACCCATCTATTCTACAATAAACAAAAATTATGGTATGTAATCATCGCATACACACGTTCGCCGTCGCATACTTGACGAAGGAGGCAAACATACCAAAAAGATGAACACAAAAGTTGCTTTGACCAACTATTAGAATTCCGTCTGAAGATTCACTTGGAAAGGCGAAAGTTCACGGTGACTATGAAGTATTTACTAAAGAAAAACGAGATTTAGAACATTAATTTTCCATCTCTCGCAAGCAATTAGGAATTGCTTCCGCAAAATTGCCAAAAAAAACAATTAGGCTAAGCAAAGATAAATACAATTTGTTTTTGAATCAATACTACATACTAGAAAGGCTGTTCGATTCCTATACGGATATATATATATATATATATATATATATATATATATATATATATATATATATATATATATATATGTATATATATATATATATATATATATATATATATATATATATATATATATATATATATATATATATATATATATATATATATATATATATATAAATATATGTATATATATATATATATATATATATATATATATATATATATATATATATATATATATATATATATATATATATCATTCTTTTGATTCATTTTCGTGCAAAACTATCTTGAAAATTTTCAGATGAAAAAAGCAATATCTAGAGGTATCGCCCAGTACTTGAGTATTGATGATTTCCATGGCAGCCAGGAGGTACAGCAAGCACCAAATTACTTTTTTTATACTGCAAGTTCACCCTTAAGCCTACCATATCCCTTTCTTTTTCACTTCTATTGGAAGTTGTAACTAATTTGAAGCAACAGCAATAATGGTCTTCTTTAATTTGTCAGTGAACATTTTTTCTGAAGTTCGATACAACTTGTAACAGATACCTTTTTTGTTCCTCGTAACTAGGTAGCAATTTGTTGTAGTCCTGAATCAGCATAACTCCTCTTTCAGCAATGCCATTAAAAAATGTTGTATCATGATCGACATTTTTAGCAATCCCAAGTTTTCTGCTTGAGGCCAATCCTCGAAAGATTTTTTCCAAACATTTGTTTTGGAGAAAGAGAGTGTTATTGTTGTCCCAAAGTCCCAAAAGTGCTTATGGGCATAATTTTCGTCTATTTTGGTACTTGGGTGGAGCTAAATCTGCTGTATTCTTCAAGGCATCTTTCATTTTTGCTTGGGCCTCGAAAGAGAAACCATCATCAAAAAAGGCCAGTGCAATTAAGCCTTCCGAAAGATACCAGAAATGGTTTTTAAATTTATTCACGGCGGATTTGGCAATGGTCTCATTTGTTCTTTTGTAGCAATGAAACTCTTCAAGAAATAAAAAATCATTCTGTGGGACACTGGCTGCCTTTGGTGCAGAAAACCAGTGCTTTACATAGATTGAAGTGACAAACTTGCGTATTTCTTCCACATTTGTTTGCTTCTTTGGGTGAAATTTGGAATTGACTTTTGAACATGAAAATTTTCCTGGAGTATATAAGTTTTGTCATCCATCTAGCTCTGTGTTATGCTCCAAGTTTTTTTTATTTTACATCACTAGTAGGAGTTTCTCCTATTAGTAATATTATTAACTCCAAGAGTTCCAAGTAATTGTCTAGAATTTGTCTTTCTTAGATAAGTTCTGTAGAAAATTTGATCATTACATCTAAATTTTTTTAGGATAATTTTCTAAGGTATCAAATATTTCGAAGAGCAGGCGCTACCACTTCCTCCAAAACAATTTCAAATATGTGATGTTGGCAGGGGGGCCACATTCATTCTATCTCTAATATTTGTTCAATTATTGCCCAAGCTCCTTATTTACGACCTGTATTTGAAGCGGTTGGGTCAAAACAAATACCTTTCACTTTATGTGTGATTTACCAGTCAAGAATCATTTGTTTTTCTGTCTCAGGCATACATTTGTCAGTGCCTTGATGATTTTTTATCACTCCAAGAAGCTGTTCTGTACCACTACCTTTATATTAAAATTAGCAGGCAAACCATGAATTGTTCTCCTGACATGTCTTCAACAGGTTTTTCATAGCAATGAACTATTTAGGGCTTCTCAGTTTGATAATGTTTTTTTAAGTTCTCACTCAATGTTTTTCTTGATTTTTCTCGAGCTCGATGCAAAGTAGAGTAAGGGACATTACAGTCTGAAGGGTTCTTTTCTACACTCGAAATGGTAGAAATAATAACGATGGTGGCTGAGCAGTCACTTATCTTGGCAAGATCTTAGGACGAAAGAATATCTTTATTCAATATTTTAGCCTTATTCTTAGGACATTTTGATATTGAGGTTTTTGGTTCATGGTATTAATCTTATACTTTTATTCAGTTGAAGGATTGCAAGAACTAGTGCTACTTACAAGAACAACTGTTTTATTTAAGGAAGATGCTTGCCATCCCTTTTTAAGCTCCATTTTCTCTTGCTGCAGTTGTACTTCAGGTTTCTGCTTTTGTTCCTTCTTATAGATTCCAATCATTATCACTTTGCTTCTTGCTCTCAGTAGAGAAAGGAACTCTTTATCTTCTGCATTGGTCATTATTTCATTAGCATTTAAATGAGAAATATCAAATAACTCATCTAGAATTTCCTTCAATTTCTTTTCTTTTACTCTTACATGCAAGGAATTTTTATCTTTCTTCTTCCTCAGTTGTTTCCAGTCATCTTAAAATCTATTAAGTTTCTTTACTGCATTACATTTTTGCATGATTAGTGTTCCAGCTTTTTGTCAAACATCTAATAAATCACTGATACCTACCTTTAAAGTTTCTGTCTTTTGTTTAACACCATTATGATTTATCAGTAAACAGATAACTTCTTTCTTTGATGGTAACTTGCTATGTCTTAGGTGTGTTATTGATTAACCAATAAATCAAACTTAAGTTAATCATCTGGATGTCATAGTGAATCCAGTTGAAATTCTTGTACTTGTGTAAATCAGGAGCAGCATCGCACAATCTCTTTTTCCGACTGCAAGCAGCGTAATAAGACATGTGAGACTTTTGCCTTGCATCAACCGAATGTACAATTGTTCAGCTTCTATTTCTTTAGTCAAAAAGAACTTAAATTTATATTATATAATCTATGCGGATTGAAAGCTCTTTATAACACTTAAAATATTACTCACAAATCTAACTGCAAAGTAAGATCAATATAATCAATGAATAATTAAGAATTTAAGATTGTATGTCGAGATAAATAAATCTAAAATATTCAAGTGCCGTTCGTGAGCTTTGAATATTATTTATTTGACTCAAAACTTTTTCGATGATGTTTTTACATGAAAATGCATCAATTCTGATAGTATCCTGATAAATCTTTTAAGGTCAGGTTTTTTGCATCACCCTAATATATGTATATATTTTTTTTTAGATTTATTAATCTGTAGAAAATGTATGCATATTGGAATTCAAATGTTTTATAAAAAACAAGTTACAAATAAAAAAGAAAAGAAATTTACTCTGTAAACGAAGCTATAAAATGAGAAACGGTGATATGATCGCGCATTTCACTCAATTCGTCACATGAACTCCAAATTACATGAATAAGAGAAACTTGAAGATAATGACCAATGAGGCGAGAAAGAGGAGTTTTTAGTGGCAAGTGAAAGAAACATTGGAAGAACACAAGTATATATATATATATATATATATATATATATACATATATACATATATATATATATATATATATATATATATATATATATATATATATATATATATATATATATATATATCGAGGAATAGGTCACCTTTCCAGAAAATACGTCTATATATACATTTATGTATCTATTGGTTGGGAGGAGAGAGATAAATGCCACGAGAATATGTATATATACAGTTATATACACATATATCCACTAATGTACATACGCGTCTTTCGCTACGTACAAATACGTTTGCTTCGTAAAAGTAATCCGTTGATTACGAGGTCTAAGAGTGTGATTTTAATACAGGGGCAGATAGCGTCTAATGAATTTACCAAGTTGCAGTTCAAGGATATATTTAAAGAGTGAAAACCAAAAATATAATTTTAATAAGTCACTAGTTAACATATATATACATACGGGAAATAGAGGAAATGTAAATAAAGATAATATTGACAGACTATAAAAAATTGGCAATCGGATAACGTTAATTAATGTTAATTAGCTTTTAAATGGGATATTATAAATCAATTATACAAAAGGAATATTTAAAAGTCGGAAAGCGGGTCGATTAACGGAAGATGCAATCGTTTTACCTTAAACAGAGTCCTCGAGGAAGGGGACTCATTTATCGAATCGGCGCGGGGGAATGGAGACGGGAAATGGTCGTTATTCTCGGCCAAATATCCTGATGGTCCTGAAGATGAAGGGGGAGGAGGGAACCAGAAGACGAGTTCATGATCCTCTTTGAAGACAGACGAAGGCACCTCTGCTCCTGAGAAGTGCAACCTCCAAAAATCGAGACTCTGACGCGGCTCGCGCGAAATCTCACACGGGTAACTGGAGATCCTTGAGATGGAGAGGGTTTGATGAGACGAGAAGAATCTCGGCCATTCCTTCGGGGATTAAGCGATGATTTGAGGCTTGCTTTGAACAGAGTAAGCCTCCACAAACGAGATGGATCTGCCTGGTGATATCCAACCTGGATGGCATAGGCGAATACCAGTGACTTGGGGAAACAGACACACGATCTGAACCTAAGGCGACAATATCTCAAACTCAATCTGCAGATCTTTGAAAGAGCCAGGTATTTATATGACGGCCATTTTCTGGATGCTTAATCGTTGGAAGGCACAGACCATCTGAGAGAAAGCTTCCGGCGCCTAGAAGGATTAGTTTTATCACCCGACACTCGTCTTAATCGTCTCCAACGATGTGGGTGGGAAAGTTCGGCTATCCTTTTCCTGCATACGGAGATTAGCATTTCCTCGTCGAGGTGTAAAATAACAGAACCCTTCCCTTTCTCGATCTTCTTATTCATAGAACTCATACAGGTTTTAAATACTCTATATTTCGTAAGCCTACTAATTCAAATTCTTATATTTATTTTTACTCTTCTCACAGCCCGAAAGTTAAAATTTCTGGGGGGTTTTCTATGTTTCTACGGGCATTACGAGTTGTGAGCCCGGAATATATGGATTGGAATTTTCCAATATCTTTGAAATTGGCCATAAACTTTGTTCCCCTTACCCAATTCTTCAAAACTGTCTTTTTTCTGCTAAAAAGACATTTTATCAAACTGTTTCTACTCTCCCTTTTAATAGTAATAACTTTTTAGTTTTACCTTTTTCTCTTTGTTTTAGTGATCTTCCCCGTCTTTTGAATAACTTTAACATTTCTGTTGATTTTAAATATTAGACGACCATTAACAATTTATTAGTACGTAATAATTGTAATAGTTTGAGGGGGAGGGGGGAGTTTATTCAGTTGAGGGTTCTCGTTGCCTAAGTAAATATTATGGACAAACAGGTAAACAACTTTCTCTTCGCATAAATCAACATAAATATAATGTCCGAAGAGGGGGGATAACAGTGCTTTCTTTGTCCACATGTCAGATAAGGACCATCTAATTAACTAGAACTCGGCAAAATATATTTATCGTTCCAATGACCCTATAAAAAGGAATATCATTGAATGTGCTTTTATAAGCCAATGTGATAATTTTAACCTTTCCCCTGGCTTATATAAAATAGATGCTATAATTAAAAAACTAGCACTCAAAGAAATTAGTTCTGACTTTTGTTTTTAGTTTTATATACAATCTTTAGTTATGTGGCCCCATTTTGTTTTTTTGTTTTTTTAATTGTCACTGATCTGTTATGTACATTGTATTTTCCCCACTCTTTCGCTCCTTGTATCTTATAATCTCCCTCTTTAGGCTATCTCCATTTCTTTTAATCTCTTACCCTTTCGTCTTCTCAGTTTGACTTTACTACCTGCTTCTTGTAATTCTTAATGTGAATCTTTACCTTTCCCTTTCCGTCTTCCTCATTGGTGATTTATTGTTTTTGAGGCGGTCTCTTATACTTTTCTTTCGTATATATACCTCTAATACAATATTATTTCTTGTAGCTGGGCAAATATTAGACTGCGTAGCATTGCCTTACTACCTTTTGAAGAGCAATTTTTCACGCGTGCTTAAATACGGACTTTTGAGCCTCGCCATCTAAGAACGTGACTGTCCTGGGGGTCATTAGGATCTCAGGTGATTCTGCAAAGATGTAAGATATCTTTTCGCTGCGAGTGAAGGAATAAAATGATAGCTTAAACACTTCATTGCTCCCGTCCACCACCATGCGTGGGAACCTGCTCGGATGACTGCCCTTCATTAATTTCGTCTTAACTATGTCGGCCACTTGGACTGGCATAATTAAGGGCTTGCGTAGAAAATGGTTTGAGGACTAGCCCACAGCCGAAGCAAAAGTCAGAAATTTTCTCGAATCTGGGACAAAACTGCGAGTCCCGGGCGGAGGAGAAATCCTTATCGCCCGGGGGACCCAGCCAGAATCATAGAGGGAAATACTCCCGTCTCTATGTAATTGGATGTAGTTTTGGCGTACGTACACGTGAGGGGGTGGCAAAAACTTAGCGGTAGTTTATTCGGCCGTTATCCATCAAGTCAACCAAGCTCAACCCTCTGAGTTCCCCACTCGAGAATCGCCCCCCATCCATCACCACACATCATCCCGGCACCATCCGAGCGGGAAAACAACAGGAAATTGGACGGGAGCGTTTTTCTCATATCGAAGTTCAAAACTAACCCTTAACTCTACCTCATTTACCACTTCTGAAATCACTTTTTCTCACCCATAACATATTAATTACACATTTCTTACAGAGAGGAAGAAAATAAACAAGAAAAAAGACGCCTTCGACGATGGAGACCCTCCCTAAGAGGGTCCGTCTACGGACTATAGCAGGAAAGAAGACCCCCGAGAAAAAGACAGTGTTCTAATCCCTATTCACCAATCTAAGGATCGCACTGATTAAACTAATCGACATCCCAAATGGATTCATCGCGATGTGCGGTGAAAATAAAGACGTAGACCGGCTCCTATCCGAAGAAGGGGCCGAAGTGCTAAAGGCCATGGACATGGAAGCAAAGACCCCACCAGCAATCTCTGCCAATAGAACCGTCATCTGCCGAAAGGTAGAGAGCTGGCTGCGGGAGGACTCCCCTGCTGACATAAAAAGCGGGGTTGAGAAAAGCCACACATGGGCAAAGATCAGGGAAGTGATCAAATTCCGTGACCACACCCATGTCTTTAAGGTGACATTTCAAACCACCGAAATGGCCCACAAGGCGGCAACGGAGGGACTCCTCGTTGTTAACATGAGGATCCCAGGCTGCAACATTGAGCAAGAAAAGTACAATAGTATCCAGATGTGCTTCGTCTGCTATGCGCTCGAAAGACACACTACCACCAATCGCTCCCCAAAAGGAACAACATGGTGCAGCGAATGCGCCACAGAGGGTCACAGATACGACTCCTGCAAAAGCACAGAGAAGAAGTGTATGAACTGTAAGGGACCCAATCGAACGATGGCCTTTAACTGCCCCCAAAAGAAAGGACATAATAAAGAAAATGGAAGAAGAATAAAACGACCACCTACGAGAGCACTGTGAAGAAAAGTGAAGAAAGGGCCTCAGCAATGGCAACCCCCTCACCGATGGTCTTCACAAATGACCTAAGTGCAAAAAAACTTATTTGCATTTCCCATGCAAACGTGCCAAATGCGGTAAAACCTGGATGCTACAACCAGGTTTTAAACGCACTACTTATAGCGAATAACGTGCCATCCGTCATCGTGTCCGATGACCCCGAATGCTCAAAGGCTTTCAAGGATAGCGTTATCAGGAACAACCCAAAAAAAGCCACCGGAGTGAAAGAGGTAATCGAATCTACTTCATCGGAGGAATTCGAAGAGGAAGACGATGAAGCAAATGAAAATAAGGAAGAAGAAGAAACCACATCTTCGGATAGTGACGAGGGCCCATGAACTCGCACTATAGCAACGAAGAGTCAGTCAAAGACTGCTAGTCCTCCCGCGAAGAGCGAAAAGCCTAGGCAGGCAAGACCCACCCCACAGGCCAAAAAGAGCAAAAAGACGAAGAAGAAACACAGGTAAATACATCTAACAATGGAACGGAACGCACTAAGAATTATGGAAATTAACACCAACGGCTGGACAGCGAAACGAACTCTCTACGGAAATTTGTTCAGGGAGATTGATGCAGATAGCATCTTGATTTCTGAACATGGGATTGACACTCGTAGCTCCGAAATGAAGATCTGGAACTACGACGTGTTAATCACAAATTACTCTCAAGTGCGGTACGAGGGTGCCACCATCGCTATCAAAAGAGGGATCAAGTACAAGCCAGTAAGAAACCTCGAAGAATCCTATCTTGCAATAGAGGTCGAACTCGATATAGGTAAGCTGGTCATCGCCACCTGGTACCAACCACCAAAACGAGGATATTTGCCTATTTATTCTCTCTCTCTGGCCTATTTTGCAGAATTACCCCCACCATATTATTGGGGGATCTTAATGCCAGATGTCGGGAATCCGGTTAGAGGTCCTTCAACGGAACTGGAAGGTGCCTGGAAACTATGATGGACCGAAATATGGTCAAGAGAATAGGCCCGGACTTCCCAACCTATATTCGAGGAAGAAGTGCCACGAAACCAAACATTTGTCTGGCTAATCGGGAGCTGCCGTTCAATTACTACATGAGACCAGTCCAGCTCCCATGTAGTAATCATATAGGGATGCTACTTACCATCAACAGGAACCCTATACAAGTCCCAGCTCCAGTCAGAAAATACTACAGGAGAGCAGACTGGGCACGGTACGCGGGTCTTCTCAGGGCCTACCGTCCACCAAATTTGGACGAGGCAATTCTCGAGGAGATAGGCGAGGCACTCGACGACCTCAACGAACAACTTATAAATGCAGATAGGGCTTGCATCCCCAAAACCCAGTATAAAACCATCTCATCATACAGATGGACTCGGCACGTGAAAGAACTCTATAGAGAATTGAGATTAATGTACGAATTAAATATCAGAAACGCATCAGTTGACTCGCTACAACGAAGTAGAGAGCTCAAGGAAGTGCTCAACAAGTTGATCCTTGAACAAAAACAGAGATAATTGGACGATGCGATCGAGAGCCTCGGTCGAGATACATCCCTCAAAGACTTTTGGAAGAAAGTCAGAGGTCTCAGAGGATCATCTGGAAAAAAGAAGAAAATGGAAATCCAAAAAGAAGATGGATCCATTAAGACAGATGACAGAAACATCGAGTTAATATCCCGGCGTTATTGGGAAAGAATCTTCAGTATACCCGAAGAAGAAAACGGAGGTTTTGACATAGAGTTCAAAAATAGCATCATAGACGAGCTTAACACGGAAATAAATAGAACGCATCCTCATCACCAGGTGGACAGACTGCGTGACGGAGACGCCGAGATCACCGAAGAAGATATCCTTGGCGCACTTCGCTCATTCCGCCAAAAAGCCCCTGGCTAATCGGGGCTTGCGAAGCGAAACTTCGAAAAGGCACCAACCAACATCATCGAAGAAATAAGACGTAGTTTCAACGCATGTCTAAATACGGAGTACTTTCCAGATGCTTACAAGACGGCAAAGATGATCTTCTTGCCCAAGCATGGAAAGGACCAAACGTTGAGTGAGAGAGCTACCCACCAATTTCACTTTTGGAATTTGGCGGGAAACTCTTTGAGAAGATCCTCAACGGGAGGCTGGTGTCTCACCTGGAAGAAAACTCCCTCTACAACCCTTGTCAATACGGGTTTAGAAAGAAGCGAAGTACGAAAATGGCACTCAATAAAATTACGGAAAAGCTTGCCCAAGCCAAACGAGACAGGAGTTATGTGGATATTGTTTGTTGGCATGTATCCAAGGCGTTTAATAAGGTGTGGTAGCAGGGCATGCAGTATGAGATCTTACGGCTGGGTCTGAGTGAAAACTTGGAAAGAACTTTCTGTGACTACGTCATGGAGAGAGCGGCCTATGTCAGTCTAGGGTGCACGGATGGATCAAAGTTTCCGCTCACTGCGGGACTTCCTCAGGGGGGTGTCTGTCCCCCACCCTTTACTTGATATACACCGCGGATGTCCCAGCCCCTGTGTACCCCTCTTCCCTCAATATTCAATACGCCGATGATTTCATCCAGATAATCATATCTCCATGGAGGAATGCACCGTGGCAAGCTCGCATAACAGCGATAGAAATCGCAAACTTGAACAACTACTAGGCTCAATGGAAAATCACAACAAACCAAGAGAAGTTCAAGGTGGTCCCCATTGGACGCACCCTAAGAGCAGACGTGCGTGTGGGGGATACTCGATATCCCAACACCAACGAATGCAATGTACTCGGTATGAAAATCACCTCTTCTGGGTACGCGATGCACGTCGAAGAAAGAATTTCTCGAGCCTCGGCCGCTGTCAGAACTCTATATTCGTGTATAAATCTACGTGAAAGCAACTAGAAGAACATCTAAAATGCCCTTGTAAGATCTATGTTGCTTTACCCCGCCTTAACCCTATCTTGTGTCTCGAAAACACAAAAGAGGCGACTTCAAGTAGTGCAAAATAAATGCATGTACCTAATCACAGGTACACGCAGGCAAGAAAGAAGACGGCAAGAAGACCTGCACAGAGAGAAGGGGATAATTCCTATTAACAAAGTCATCGAAGAACGGACCTGGAAAATGCAGGATCTGGTTAATCGAGAACTGAGTGAAGAAATTACTCAGATGATTAACCATAACAGAAGAGCAGAATGTCGCGCCAGACTTCCGAGCTCCGCCAACCGAGTGGCTGGCGGCCACGAAGTGCCGTTCTACGCATGATGAGATGTACTATCTAACTGAACCAAATAACTCAACCAAACCAAGACAAAAAACTCACAATTACGACAAACAATCACGGAAGAAGACAACTATAAACAAAGAAAGAGGAAAACCCCGAATACGACAAGAACCCTACCGACTATGAAAAAACAAAAAAACTGAAAGCACACACACACATACAAAGAATACCAAAACATTAAGCACGCTTTTAAAAGTATAAAAACACAAACAAATAAGCAATGCATAACACACACACAGCTAAACTAAAGTAATTAAGACAAATGGCTTGAACCACCATAAAAAAATTGAAAAATCAACAGAAACAACTCAGAATACACGCTACAAAAAAATAATGAAAGTGATAGGTCTGATCACCAGGCTCCAGCATCTCTTTGCACCCTACCACACTTCTTTCTCTTTTCACCGCTTGTCTATTTTCTCTATCTATCCACACACCCTATCGTTCTTCCCTACATGCACCCACTTTAACGTAATCATAATCATAATCATATTTTTTGTAGTTAGACGGCGTAGAATTCCTGATTTTAAGCATCCGTCAACTACCTCGAAAGTTTAAGGGAAAAATTTCTCAAACGCCTCGACAAAATTCGAAGGAGAGATATTACTTATTTTTTTCGTCACCAGTCACCATTTTACTAATTTTCATCATTCTCTTTTAGCGCATCCACTTAAGCAGATGACTGCTTAAGTCCCCGGCCACGCCCACCTGCGTGAACTGCTGACGGATGTAAGTGGGGTTTTCCATTCATGTTTCGTCCCAACTATGTCGGGCAGTAGCTCGGTTATAATTGGGGGAATTAGATGAAGCTGGTTTGAGGAGTAGCCCACAGCCGATAACAATGTCAGAAACAACTCCAGATAAAGCACGGACTGCCACGTCCGCTGGTCATCACAGCGGGGGCCCCTCCCAGGACCATAGAGGAACACACAATCGTCTCTATGGTATGTTGGGTTGTGGTCGCGATTAAAACACCCTCGTGGGGGGCGGCGTTGTCAATAAGTCCGCCATACAATCACACCCCTCAGAGGAACCCACGCGGATTCATCTCATCCATTTTTCATCATCCACCCAAAGGCAAATCCCTTTTTCATCCAGGCGGCAGTTTATCGAGGGGGAGGCACCCTCTTCTCCCAAAAGGTAACAAAAATAGTATCTTCCAAGCAAGCAAAATAACAAATACCCATAAATACTAGTGAGTTCCGAAAAAAGATAAAAGGCCAAGAGCAAAAGGATAAAGTGTGCCCCCTCTTCAAGGGGAGCTCAACACAAAAATAACGGCCCAAGATGCCCCGAGGGTTCCGCTAAAGTGTATTAGCGGCCTAGAAAAACCGGACAAGGGCACAGTCTACAAGACTCTGTTTGGAAAGCTCTGTGTGGCAGTCTTAATGCTGATCGACACACCTGCTGGATATGTCGCAGTGTGCGAGCACGAAAAAGAGATAGAAGCATTAACCAAGGAGGAAGGCATAAAACACCTCCAACCTACCACGCCTCCTCAAATTTAGGCTCACAGGAGCGTTGTGTGCAGAAGGCTGGACCCATGGGTCGGACAGCAGACAAAAGAAGAGATCAAGGAGGAAATTAAAAACAACCAAAATGGGCGAAAGTGGCCAAGATTATTAAATTCAGGAATAAAAGAGACAACTCAGACTACACACATGTTTTCAAGGTGATTTTTACTGACACTGAAATGGCTTCCAAGGCGAAAGAGAGAGTCTCTTTAACGCCAAGATTAGTGGTGAGCAGATCAAGCGCGAAGAATATACCCCTGTGCAGATCTGCTTCAAATGTTATTGCCTGGAGCATCACACCATGAAGAACTGCAAGGAGCAGGAACTAACTTGTTTCAGATGCAGTTAAAAAGGACACGGCTGGCGCGAATGCCCGGCCAAAGAAGAAAAGTGCCTTAACTTCACCTAAGGACATGGGGCAATGGCGATGTTCTGCACCCCTTAAAAGGAAATACTAAAAAAAAGGCAGAAGCGAAGAGGGCGGAAGGAATTAGGAGGGCAAATACCACCTACATCCAAGCGGCTAAAGCCCCCCCCCCCTCAGTTAGTGTCCCTAACAGCTCAGCTCCAAGAACCTTCATCAAGGTAGGCAAGGAAGACAAGAACTCCACGAAAATCTTTACGTGCATTCTCTATACACATGTACGGAACCTGACGAACCCAGGCTGCTTTGCCAGTAAAATGAACAACATGCTCAAACTCAATGGCTTGGCAGAGATGTGGTTCCCGGAGAATCCGCTTTCATGGGAAGTCCTGCAAATGCAATTTGGAGCAGAGGAAGTGGCACTTGTGACTCATTTCCCAAGAGATATGGAAGAAAAGGAAAGTAGGAGCAATAACCCAGAACAGAAACCAGTCCCATATAGGTCCCCAAACAAAGACCCAAGAATAGAGGCGAGAAAGAAAAGGGAAGAGAGTGCGAAGAGAGTAGCTAGACGAATTAAGCAGGCTGAAGGTAATCACTTAAGCTCAGTTTCTTCATCAGAAGATGAGCGGCAGATCTATCAGCCTCCTAAGGTGCACGATAAAAGGAGCAAGAACTTGAAGAAAAGCAAGGAATATGATGGGGAGTAACTAAATATCAAATTCTTCAGAGAGTCTGAAACCTCCTTCCCAGAAGACCCCAAGGTGGAGGAGATCATAGAAGGAGTTAGAATGGGAGCACTAAAATGGTCTGACGACTCGCCAGACTAAGAAGCGCTGGTAGATACAGTGCTCATGGAGGCCAGAATTAAACTTTATAGGGACTCCTACCTCGCCGTAAGCGAGGCAGAATTCAAGAAAATTCGGAACGGAAAACATACACACAACAAATACCACTAAAAGAGTAAACTAACACATACAAACACAAAAGAAACAGAACACAAGCATGGAAAACAATAACAATAAACTAAGAATTCTGACAGTTAACGTTGATGGATGTGTAAGGAAACACATTCCTTACGGATACATATTTCGTAAAGTGGATCCCGACCTAATCCTCATCACCGAACACGGCGTTAACTCAAACACGAACAGCATCAAAATACCCAACTATACAGTCATAAACAAAAACCACACACAGGAACGATACGATAGCGCTGCCATCGCCATCCGAAACAACATAACATACAAAACACTTCCAAGCCTAGACGAATCATTCGTGTCATTAGCAATACCTACCCTGGTTGGAAACCTGACCGTGGTGGCTGCCTATCAACCTACACGAAGAGATTACCCTCCGATCCCTAAATTTTACAGCCTCTTCGGGCGCGGGAAATCAACATTGCTTGGTGCCAGATGCCATGCATCAGGCTACGGAAGATTTCCCAACCTTCCTAACGCAACGTGCGGCAACAAAACTGAACATCGTGTTGACATAAAAAACTTCCCCTCCAACATCGTCAAGGAGCCCGGACCAGTGGTACCGAGTGATCATATCCCGATTCTCACCACTATCTTGCTTGCCCCAATACTCAAGCCCATTCCACTTAGGAAAAGTTACGTGAAAGCTGACGGGAAGCTATATAGAGAGACACTCAGTACATACTAACCAACTGACCTGGGAGACGCTAATCTCGAAGAGATTGATGAGGAGATTAACAAGATTACAGATCTCTTTGTTCAAGCCGACGAGAGATGTGTTTCTAGAATCTCCTATAAAATGCTCCCACAACCTGAGTGGACGGACGAGATGAGAGAAATCGCCCGAGGACATAGAAAAATCTATGATGAGATCAGCAAAAGAGGAACCAATAGGAAGAGGACAGCCAAAATGAGGCATCTAGGCGTGGAACTGAAAGACATTATAATTAAAAAACAAAGAACAATCTGGAATGACATCATTGGTAGGCTGGACAGGGAAAGCAATCCTGTAAAAATTTTTAATAACATCCAAAGAATTAGGGGATTGCCTCCCAGACCCAGAACCCAAATCAAAGAAGGAGACGACATCATAGACGACCCAGAGTCTCTCGAAAGAAGATTTAGAACACACTGGCAAGAGATTTTCGCTATATCACCTGAGGAGAACGACGACTTCGACCAGGACTTCGAAGACCAACTGCTCGACGACCTCATCACAGTGATACATAAAACCCACCTCCATCCGCAAGTATCTCGAGAAAGAGTGATGGCTGAAAACGGATTTCCAATAAGTGTCGAAGAGACCTTGAACACCATAAGGTCCTTCATACAGAGGGCTCCAGGCTGGTCTGGGATTACGAAGAACAACCTCGTAAATGCCCCAAGGCAAATTATTCACGGCTTGGCGAACACAATGAACGCTGCCCTGAATACAGACTACTTCCCTCACGGATACAAGATGGCCAAAATCATCTTTATTCCGAAGGGAAACAAGCCCCCGGACCAGGTGGCAAACTATCGCCCGATCTCTCTCCTTGAGATAAAGTGTAAAATCTTCGAAAAGATTTAGGGCAAACAAGATACAAGCTCAACTGAGCGAGTCAGGAGCGCATAACCCCCAACAGCATGAGTTCCGAAAAAAGGGGCACACACACCGCCCTGGCACTCCTAACTGAAAAAGTAGCATACTCCCAAGCGTACAGGTTCTATGTAGACATTATGTTGAGGAACATGCAAAAGGCCTTCGATAAAGTCTGGCTGGAAGGACTTCAATACAAGATCCTGAACCTCCAGCTAGACCCAATCCTGAGAAGGATCCTCTATGACTTTGTCATGGACAGAAGGGCATGTCTCATGATAGAATTAAAGGCGGGAGTTCCTCAGTGAAGCTGACTGAGTCCTCTGCTCTACTTGGTATTCACCATCGACCTCCCAACTCCGGTGCACAGGGACACGATGTATCTGGAATTCGTAGATGACGTCACTCAAATTGGCCCATGCCTGCAGAGGAAAGCAAGGGCACAGGTGGCTTGCACGATAGCGAAAATCAATAACATCAGCCAATAGGAGAGACGATGGAAAATCAGGACCAACAGGAACAAGTTCAAAATCGTCCCGTTAAACCGCGAGTTGACATGGCCCATCTTCATAGATGGGAGGAGATACAGCTACTCCACCGAAGGCACCGTCCTGGGCCTTAAAATCACCGACCATGGATACTCGAGACCCCACACGGAGAGGCAGAACATGGCAAGGAGAGAAATCTCCAAGCTTTACAGGTTTAAGGATCTTAGCTCGGCCAACACCAGGAAAATATATCTGATGTATGTCCGGGCTAAGCTGATCTACCCTGCAGTGGTCTCCCAAGCGGCAAACCACACCTCGATGAAAAGGCCATAAGGTGTCCAGAACACTGCCTCTCTGCTAATCAATTAAGTAAGAAGGCGTGATCATCTTAGGCAAAGTGATTTGCACAGGAGGAAACGTTTTGAGCCCATCAATTTCGTCACGTGAGCACAAAACTATGTACTCAAGAAGCAATTACACCACTATACACATATAAATAACATAACACAACTTATTAAAAACACTGCAGAAAAACACACAAAAATGAGAATAACAAACAATACAACTATCACTAAACAAGCATTACAAGGGAAATTGTCGTCAAACAAAGCTATAAAAGGTTTGAATGCTATAAATCTTTTCCACCAAAAATTAGAACAACAAAGTGCAACTAAGAAACAATAAGAAGAACATTAAAAAACACACGAAGGAACATAAACAGAAGATAAAAAGTATAAATCAAAAACACTAATGAAGGGAAAATGAACGGAAATAAAAATAAAGCGATGCCCTCCTTACTAGGGCAAAATAACCCCTCCCCATCTTTAATTTTCACCTACTATATTTTCCTTTATCCCATCTTCTACAAAAAATCTGAGTATATCATCATCATTCTTGTAGTTATCCTTGATAAGGAACCTAATAAAGTTCGAAAGTACTCCGAAACACCATTTCATTTTTTCCTGCGGGACATTGCATTCATATATATTGTTAACGACCATGGTATATATCGCTTTGGTCAATTTCCTTTTGCAACTTTCTATTCATTTTACTGTCTTTTTTAGACCATCTTGTAGATTTTAGATCACTTTTCCTATATTTATCTCTCTTTTTAATGAATGCATTTGGTAAAAACCAAACTTAAATTGCCAAGCTTTCGATCGTATTCGACCATCTTCGGAGCGTCTTTAGGTATTCTTTCCTCCTTTACCGATAAAGTGTAGTGGAGTCAGACTCTGGTATAGCGAAAGAATTGAATTGAATATTAGTTATGAAAAAAATTGGTGTGGAAGATAAGATGATAGATTGTGGGTGAAGAGAGTGTGTAGGGTTTGCCCTGGCAGGCAGGGTTATGCTTTTCCTTTTTCTTAGATTTCTTTCTCTTTGTCCATTACTTTAAATCTTGTAATTTGTATTCTTGTGTGAACCTGATTTTGTGTTTTAACGCATTTAAGCTTTTCTTTTATACTTATTTTGCAACCTTATTTTTATTTTCCTTAATTTTGAACTATTTCAAAAATTATTACATATATTTATTTTATTTATTTATTTTTTATTATTATTTTTGTGTTTGTGTAGAATATCTTTCTTCTCTGCTTTTTTTATTTTATTTATTTGTTTTTTTTATAATTTTATATATTTTACTCCTTAGTACTATACTTATTTTAAGAGAGATAAGATTTGAGAAAGGTAAAAATATAGTTAATCACCTATTCTAATTCTTCTATACTAATGTAAGAACTTGTTTTTGTTTCTTTTTCCTAATTACTAGTTATATTAACATATATACATTTATTTTGTTTTCATTCAAACACATTCATTTATGTTTGTGAGTGTATTTGTTAATATATAAGATCAGTAGTTGTTTGTTCAGTGTGATCTCTATGTGAACAAGGTGCCAACTGTTCCTCAGAGAATTGTCTCGATTTGGGATATTTCCTTGTTTTGGCCACTTTCTCCCTTTTATTCGCTAAAATTTTGAGATCACAAGCTAGTTCGGGTGACGTTTCATTCAGGATCCTCGCCCATATTCTTTTGGCCAGACTTTGGGTAGCCAGATTGATTGGTGTCAAGGCGACTCTCCGGTGGAGTTCTCTTTGGCGTATTCGACCTCTCCTTCTGTGTTTGTTTATATATAAAGTCGCCTTGTTCTGGGCTCTTTGCAAGCGCTTCAAGCGAGATGTACTTTGGGTTTGGGTCACTACCGCGGGGTATATGAGCGTTGCTCGAATATGCATGAGATATATTTTTATGATTTTGTTAGAGCTCAGATATTTATATCTGTGAAGTTTGTTGAGTTCAAACATTGCCAGATTTTCCCGAATTATGAAGTGGTGGCTATATCCGTAGGAGGTGATGTGGAGCCCCAGAACACTCCTTTCTTGCTAATAGGTGAATATCATCTGCCCTCTTGTTATATCCGCTGTTTTTCTGCGGCCGAAGAGAGGATCTTGAATTTTCGCCTATTTGTGCGGATCTTCCACTTTCTTTCGTATTCATTTTCGAGAGACTGAACCCTGGGATTCCTGAATGTACCAGGGAACACCTCCGTTATATCTCCGCAAACTGGAGATATAATGAGTCCTCCTTTACTGGAGTTGGTAAATCTATTGTGTAGATTAGATAAAAGGTGGGGCTCAAACAAATTCCTTGTGGGACTCCGGCATCGAGTTGGAACTCTGGTCCTTGGTGACCCTCTATCATGATCCGGGCGCGCTGTTCCAAGACGAAGTCGCAAGGTCGAAATCCTCATTCTCTTCTAGCGAGATGGAGATTATTTGTCGAGAGTACCTCCTGAACTTCCTTTCAAGTCTCTCTGGATCTTTTATTGTTTCCACATGTTCTTCCAGCTTCATCTTCTCCTTCCCAGGTAAACTTGTCAGTTTTTTATATTATTGCAAAACTTCTGGGTGTTCTGCTCTGTGTCGAGCCTCTCGATAATTCGGTGCCTCATGGCACGTTTATGTTCGTTAATCCGCGCTTTGAGTTCCTTTCTGAGTTGGAGTTTTCTGGTGCGATCTTTGTTTAGGCCAAATTGCCTGTCTTCCTTATAGATCTCTCTGTGTTCTGAGGCAATATCTCGCATACCTCGGTCCACCTGCGTTGCGGAGGGCTTTTATGCGTGATATATCGAATATATTTCTCGTACGCTTCCATGAACAGGTGTTATCCGGTTTATTTCTTCGTCAATATCTTCCAGGATAGCTTCGCTTAGGTTGGCTTGTTCAAAGCTGTTAAGCATTCGCATGTACAGCTCCCAGTTTGCTTTTGCAAAGCTTTTTCTGGGTGGGATAGGAAATGAAATAGGTGCGAGGAAGATGATGGTCATGATGGAGAAATGGTCACTTGGAACTGTGGGGGCAGGCACGGTTTTTATGGGAGATTTATTCCTCCTGGCCTAAACGTAACGTCAAAAAGTTTGAAATTCCTGGCCAGGACTCGAACCCGGGTCTGCTGATTGCCGGTCAGATGCTCTACCGCTAAGCTACCAGGCACAGCTACTCTTCTTCGCCCAAAGCGTTCCCCCATCAAACCCAGTATCTCTCTAAGCTAGGAACCTCCAGGGAATTTTTTTACCACATCTTCTTACCCGCTCACAATTTAAAGGCTCATCTCCCATGTCACATACAAAGAAGGAGCAAATGCAAGTTCTGCGGGTAAAAACAACCACGACCGGTCTTTCCCCATATTTATTTTCTGCCTATCAAAACAATTTTGACAAGGGAGATGAGCCTTTAATTTGTGAACGGGTAAGAATATGTGGTATGAAAATTTCTTGGAGATTCCTAGCTTAGAGAGATACTGGGTTTGATAGGGTAACGCTTTGGGCGAAGTAGAGTCACTGTGCCTGGTAGCTTAGCAGTAGAGCATCTGTCTGGCAATCAACAGACCTTCGTTCGAGTCCTGGCCAGGAATTTCCAACTTTTTTCCCCTGGCGTTATATCTGTCTTGTCAGTAACGTATTGCCTTCATTGTGCCGCCCTCTGCTCTCTTTGATTCAAGTCTTCTTCTAATGTCCCTTTCTCTTACCTCTAAAAAACTCCAGGTTCTTGTCTCATTGCTCATTGGCGTCCAATTTATATTTTTGTACTGTATTGTTATATAGTCTGCAATACAAGGTTTCTGCACCTTTCTTTCTGTCTTCAAATTTTTTTGGAAAGGCAGAAAATAAATATGGTGAAAGCCCTGTGGTGGTTGTTATCGCCCGCAGAACCTTGCATTTGCTCCTTCTCTCTCTCTCTCTCTCTCTCTCTCTCTCTCTCTCTCTCTCTCTCTCTCCCTCTCTCTCTCTCTCTCTCTCTCTCTCTCTCTCTCTCTCTCTATATATATATATATATATATATATATATATATATATATATATATATATATATATATATATATATATATATATATATATACACTACAAAGCAAATTAATAGAAATATTTAAAATATTTTTACAAATATGATGATCAGGTAAATAAATTTACATAGTACATAAAGGCATGCATTTAATATATTTTATGAAGATTTCATCTGATAAACTCGTATATTCAAGAAATTATACTAAATAAACTAACAAAGATGAAACTTAAAACACTTAATATGACGTGTTGGAGCTTTTGTTTTCTATTACTTAGGCACAACCACGCCCAGATGACCTCACTATTTTCTTGCAAAACTCTTGCAAACATCTTATAATCTTAGATACATCAATGGTTGGTATTTTGGAAATAAAGATTTATAAACAGTTTAGCATGGATATCTTTGGTTTACAAAATATTGAGTAAAGAATTCAAACTCTATGTGCATCAAGAGAATATGATGATAATCGACAAGCAAGATTTAATTAGGTAGTAATAAAAGTTAATTTGTAAGAGAGATCTAAACTATTAAAAAAATTAACCAAGGCATATAAAAGTATTTCTCATGAAACAGAAGCTTGAAAAAAAATCCCAAACGAGAAATGAAATATCCAAAAAGTGGGAGTCAATCGCTTTGTTATTTTCCTGTTCAAACTGAATATTTGATTGTAGGCGGTTTAAGTACTAAATAACGTTTATTGAGTCAAGTTAAAAATTTAAAATAAATATATCTGCTAAAGTTGAAGCAATGAAGGAATCCCTGCCAACCTCGTATATCTGGAAGAATATTTTCCCATAAATTGTAAAATATTGTTGTAATTAAAAATCAATTCTAATAAAACACAATGAAGGAAATCCATTCTGAGAAAGACCTGCCGTCCTTTGCTCTCCTTGAACTTTATGGCTTCCAATGTCTATTTCTCTTGCCTATATAAAAAATATTGTTTCTTGTCTTATTGCGCATTTGTCAAATTGATCTTTTTATGGTATTATAATGTTATATAGTTGTCAGAGAGAGAGAGAAAAAAACAAAGAGGCCTGAGCGGGTATCTCACAGACGAATGGACCTTCAACCGCCGTTTTTCAGTAAACCTCCGGGCAGATAACGAAGTTAGATGATTCAAACTGCAGCCCAGAACCCAAATCAGCGAGAGGACGCTAACCCTTTACCTGCCCCGCCTTGAATCGGAGTGGGACCCACTTCCGACGGCAAACAACATCGCTTCCGGCGAAGTCGTATATATTTCCCAGCGCGAAAACGAGCAAATTATTATTCAACCAGGCGTCAGGCACTGCTCACGCAGTATCCGAACAGTAATCAAGAAATTTATTGTAACCAGCCAAAGGACACAACGCGCCACTTCACAAGTGACTCTCTAATACCCTAAGGGTTGTCAAGTAAGAAACCAGTTGTTCAGAACTACGGTAGTCAAAGGCGTAAGGACTCATTCTGGAATAAAGCGCTTCGCTCCATTCTCTGCAAGGATACTCCTTCGAAAGACCACTCGAGGCCTCCTGTCCCTCTTGGAAAATCTTAAGCCTATTACAATTTTCTATACCACCGTTGAAGAGGGGTGACGCTTTCCGACTACGAAGCTTCACCTCATCCTCTCCTCCCGTTTTCTTTCGGGTAAATATTGTGATACTTATAGCTCCTGTCGAAGCATTAATTGTAAATTAATTTCCTTTTGCTGAACGATTATTTTTCCAATAGTGTATTAATTATTGTTAAATTCTGTTATTTGTTTGTATAATAGTAAAGATTATGTTTGTTTCTGTTGTTTACATCTAAAAATCACATAAAAGGCCATTAATCTATTTTCTAAGTCGGCCGAAGGTAGAAAACGAACTCAAATATCCTTTGTACCGAAAGGGGGCTTCCTCCGCGTCTAGGAAGGGCAATTGAAGGTTAGTGAGCCTACCTGACCTACAGCAATAGTTTACAATTCAAGGTCTCTTTATTTTTCTTTCCGTCTTCCGCAAAAAGTTATTTCGAAAGGCAGAATTTAAATATCGACAATATTTGCTTTTATTGTTTCGAAAATATCTCGCAGTTGGTTTGAATGTCAATTTACGTTAGCCTTAAATGGTCTATCCATTGATTCGTTTCGAGTTTCTGCACGCTGCATTGCATTAAGAACTTCCAGTTATCAGCTCCATTTTGGAACAAACGCTTTGCTGCCTTATGGAATTTATCATGATTTATCTGAACATAACCCAAATGACATACCAAATAGCGTATTCTTCCCGTTCTCAAATTAGATATATGAATGTTTAAGTTTATTAGCTTTCTATGTCGGATGATGAAAAATAACTCTCTGGTTCAGTTCACTTGGTAAATTTTCTATAATTTAATACAAAGCCGTTCAGTGGGTAATAACCGACGAATTATGCGGGAATCGACTCCAATTATTTTGAAAATTGCTTCCTTTTTTAGCCATTCCCTTCACGCTGACTTAGTAAATTAGAGCTAACTTGCTCCGTGGAATAAATTTTCATTCTAGCTACAAACGAAAACACACCATGATGAAAATCGGCAAGGAAGTCTTAATGGGCCATTATATTGATAGTTTATGAGCAGAGAGTGAATTATAAGCCGTTGGATACCTTAGATCAGACATGACAACATTTTATGTTCCGGGTCCGGGGACCCACATATGAGATTTTCCATTTTAATTTAGGTCATACGTTTACTTCGAGGATATAAAATTTAGGTACATGACGTTCTTAATTTCGATTTTATACAAAAAATGAATCTCATTTATTATTACATTGATTTTGGTAAAATAATTTATGAGATTTTAATTTGAATGATATTTTAGCCATGGGTTTACGGTTACCCATATATCCCCAAGATAAGAATAAAGAGTCCTTAGAACAGATTATAAACCACGTAAATCATGTCAAAATTCTAATTCAGATGATAAAAACTAGCTTCAATCGTTAGCTTCAGTAGAAAGGGTTTTTTTTCCTTTATGTCCATATTGTCTCCTATAACTGAAAAATCATGAAATCCAATTCCAATTTATACATCAAATATCAACGAAAACTCTTAAATCTTAATCTCTTCAATATGCAATTTCATCAATTAAAATAAACTAAAGGGAGAAACTCACCAATTCAAGTTAGCCGAAACACTATTTTGCCAACCAATCACCGGCCTGAAGTCTCAACAGGGAGGCGGAGCCTTTTCAATAACTGTAAATTGGATCAAAAAATATAGAAAAAGTATAAAATCGAGAAGGAAAATTAGGGCTGTAATTATTCGCTGTCATTTATCTTTGGCAAAATGCGACAGATATACAGATGAAGCCTTTTTTGTATGTTTTGGCAATATTTTATTACATCGCTACTTTATGTGTCAACCACGATGTTTGTTATTTTTGTTGCTTTTTTTACAGAATTACGAACCAGCAACGATCTTATGATATACTCGAGGGTAGTTCAAGAAAGAAGAGAAATGGTGGTAGTCAGACCTAAATAACAGGTAGAAAGAAGAGAGAATATGAATAAAGAATTAGTTTATCGGCTCTCACTTCTGTAAGGTTATATTTTAAATTTATATTTGTTGGTTTTATTCGTAAACGCATTTATTGCAGTATTTTCAAATACCTATCTAAACAAGTTATTCCAAGTTAGTGTTATTTTTGAAGAAAAGAAATGTGAAAAGTTTTAGTTTTAAATCTTGTGTTTTCTAGGTCATCACCGTTATTTATAGAAGCCGCTTAGTTATCTAGAATATTGATTCACAATTTATACACATTAGTAAATCCTTTTAGTACTTTAAAGACTTTAATACGTTAGCCGATCAATTGCCGATCTTCCATTCAAAGCAAATGGATGTTCCTATATTATGACTTCATAGGGAGCGATCGGACCACCTGCCGGCTTTCATGGTGACGGCTGGAACCATGCCCTTTTGGATGTAGACTTAAATTTCTTTCATTTTCTTGCTGAGGTCAGGTCACTAAGGGTTGTGGTATTCTTTATCCCAAAAGGAGTCAGGATTGATGTGCCTGATGCCCTTGGAAAATTATTGAACAATGTTTTACAAGAAAAGACCAATTTGGCTTGGTCCTGGTTGTTGCTTTTTCCTTATGTGGCTCTCTACCAGCCATACTAGCACAATCTTTCAATGGAGGGCACATCTCTAACTTTTAGAATAAAATTTCAAATTGCTGCCTATAGGGAGGAAGAACTATAAAAAACCCAGAGGATGCCCTGAAGAGAAGAATATCTCCAAAGTTTGCAGACTTTGACATTCGGAGAGCCATTGGGGACCATTCTCCAGATGAGGGCTTGGCGTCCTTTTCTGAGGAGACTTCAACCAAGCTGAGAGATAAACATCCACCAGCTCCAGATATAGGGAATTTTTTTTAGGATGAGGTAAATTAATCCTAATTTTTTCTTTTCCTTCGAGCTCATCTGGAGGACCTGATGGGTTAACTCCGGGGCATCTTAAATCTTTGTTGGATCGTGAAAGCGCCGAGGCTGAAGTACAGCTCTTGTCTAATTTGACCAATTTTGTGAGTTTGGCCTTGCAGGGTAGGGTGTCTGATGGCCTGGCGCATGTTTTTTTTTATGTAGCATTACCTTGTGCACTGTTTCAAAGGGATGAGAGTGCATCCCATTGGCCTAGAGTGTACCATCTGTGGCCTTGCGGCCAAAGTAGGTGTGCGACATGTGTCTTGGGCTTTGGGTGCTAACCTCAGATCAGTCCTGCTGGGATCTGCTACTAAGAGAGGTTGTGAGGCTGCTGCCCATTCAGCACGGAAATATTTGACTAGAGATACCCCAGGGCAGGTCGTTTTGAAGGTCGACTTGAAGAATACTTTAAAATTGTATTTATAGGGATGTTTTCCTCTGGGTTGCCTATGAGCATATGCCTTCTTTAAGTAAAATGTTGAATCAAGAATTCTCCTGGCCAACCTGACTCTTCTATGGCGATCGGATTTCGAATTCTGTTACTGGCATACAACAGGGAGACCCACTGGAATCTTCACTGTTTTCACTTAGTATAGATAATATCATTAAAAGCTTAAAATCACAGCTTAATGTCTAGTATTTGGAAGATCGTTCAATTGCTGATACTCCCAAAAATGTTTTTGATGACCTTAAGTCTATCATTTCTGGATTTAACAAAATATGGGTAGAGATTAATAACTCTAAATGTGAGTTGACAATCATAATTGATGATGATACTCAAGCCACTATTCAAAAAATTCAAACAGTTCTCCCTAATGTTAAGATTATGGCTTTGGATGATTTGTCTGTAATGGGCTCTCCCATCACTGGGGAAGCGATCAAACAGGTTATAGACACAAACCATAAAACCATAAAAAGAATGATATCCCTCCTCCAATTAATTGATCCTCACCAAGCTTTGGTCCTATTAAAAAATTCATTTTATTTACCTAAGCTGCAGGACATCTTGAGATCCTCTCCCGCCTACAAAGAGATGGCATCTTTGGAGTTTTTTGATGACTCTGTAAAAACTGCTGTTTTCAAACTAATCAGAATTGACTTTTCAAGGGATTCATGGACTTAGGCAACTCTCCAAATTGGGATGGGTTGCTTAGGAATACGATTGACACAAGACATTGCTCTCCATGGGAAATATCCTCTTTGCTTTCACTACACGCTTTAATGCAAGCTGTTCTTTCAACGGTTACAGGTTTGGCTCAAGTTGACAGGGTGGCTCAACCTATTAGATTCTGGAAGGAGGATTCTTGGGAACAATGTCTTTGAGCCTGAAAATGAGAACCGCTTGAAGTAGAAATGTTGGGATCTATCTCTTGCTCTCTTCAAACTGAATGGCCTCAAAGAGAGGGCAGATCAAGTTGCAAGAGCCCGTATTCTATCCGCGAGGAATCCTTATAGTGGCTGTTGGTTGTCAATCATCCCAGTCCCATCTTTTGTAACTCAATTAGATCCGGAAACCTTTAGAGTTGCCATAGCTTTAAGGGTTGGTGCGCCAATTCATGAGTAACATAGGTGTAAATTTTGATCTAGTGTTGATACTCTTGTCCTGCCAGCTGGTTGCTGGAAAGATACATAGACACTCTGTCCTCAATTACATAGTATGCCAAACCATGAAAAGAGCTCGATTGCCAGCTGTTTGGGAGGCAGTTAGACTTGATCGAGCAGATGGTAGGCGTCCAGATAGGCTAAAATTGTTTCCCTTTAGGAATGGAATAAGTCTGTGTTGGGATGTGACAAGTGTCAATACTTATTCTGAGCATATTATTAACAGGACAGCTGTATCCGTAGCTTCCTCTGCAATAGCTGCATAAAAATCAAAACAATAAAGTATTTTAAGCTGACTCGACGTCTCTGTTTAAGCAAATAGCTATTTAAACTAGTGAGGTCTTTGGTCCTTCAAGTGCACGAGTTTTTAAAAAAGTAGGTTCTCTTCTCGGGGACACTGCTGGTGACTCTAGAGAGGTTGGATGGTTCAAGCAGAGACTTAGTATTGCTATTCAGCGGGGCAATGCAATTTGTATACTGAATGGAGTGCAAGTCGCTTATAGTGTTGGCCTGGACTTTGGCTCCTGAGTTTTATTCTATACCTTTCTACCTTTTCTTATATTTAAAGGTCATTTGACCCAATTTCTTTTAGCCAAACCCAATCAGAGGATATGACGCTGAGCCAATTCTGTCTTTGGTTGTGAGTCAACCTCATATTCTCATCATGCTATTTCTGGTAAAGTATTATCTATTATTTTTTTTAAACGTCGTTATTCATTTCGACGTTCGGAGATATAGTAATGGATTTAAATTGTAACACGTTTTCTGGCTGATATAGGTACGTAAGTTTCTGTTTCAAAATTATTAGTGCTAAAATATATTCATTAGAATCCAAACATTTTCAGTATCTTCCTTTCTATGAGAAGAAACCGGGTCATTGTTAAATATAAAAAATAAATACATCTTTTTCAGATCATATTAATAAAACCCACCCTCATCTTTCTTTGGGAGACTTATTTTCAGGTGATAAAGATTACAGTGGCTTATCTTCAGGTTTAGATTTCGAGCGCTAAGCGAGTGGAATTCAGGTTAGGTTAAGTTAACCGAAGCTAAGCAGAACCCATGCTAGTAGTTTGGAGAGATTTAGATTATGTACAAAAAATTATCGTAATCTAAAATCCTTAAACTATAACAAGATCACACCCACTCAAAACACAGCATACACATCTTGATGATTCACTAAAATGCATAAACTCAAACAACCTTACCAATTCTATAAAAAAACTCGTTTGCGTCTAATAAAACCAATAAACAAACACACCTGACCCTAATCTTCAAAACGCAAAAAATCACTCTTTATCTTCAGGTAAAAAAAGTTCACCTAACCTTTGTAACAAATAAAATTCCCAAACCGAAGCCACCTGACCTTACGCGTAGAACTGCAAATAACTCATAACCATTAAATTTAGCCAATAAAGCAAATAAAATCTCCTAACCTTGTTAACATAATTGAACCCCAAACCAATCGGATTAAACCCCTAAAATCTTGCATTTTGGTCAAACCTGCATGAGACAGAAAATCAATAAACCGAAACAAGCTGTCTTACCCATCATCACACAAAAACAGTTCAACATCATCAAATAAAACTCGCACACCCATCCAATCAAACCTTGGAAACAGCAAATTTCATTACAACCCTTTTTCTTAATTTCTAGAAAACCGCAATTAAGCCCGAAGATCGCCAGGTAATCTGCTACCACCTCGAAATACTTTTATCTCACCTATTGTCTTGTCAAATGGTTAAAGTTTCAGCAAATATCCCTTATTTGATATCCACAAGCAAAATACTATTTAATTTAATTTCGTATTTACATGAATGAGGTTATGCTATTTGCAAGATGATATACTTGACTAATAGACATGCACTCAACCTTCGTGTATGTGTTGGAAAATTGCTACAAATTCCTCAATGTTCTACACTGAAGTGCCAAAAGTCAAAGAATAGCAGCAAGTAGAGTTAGACTGGGCAGAGCCACTGTATCCTGAGTTCATGGAAATTTCTAAACGTCTATCTGTTGCGATCTTATATTTCATAGTTTAGTGTGAACGCCTGATAGACTGTTCATGGCAAGACGAAGTGAATTTGCTGAGTTGAAAGAGGTATGAATAGTTTATGCAAGACGGATGAGACTTTCCATTTCTAAAATTGTGCAAACATTCAACATTCTTGTGTATACCGAAAATATTTATTACAATGCTAATTCATGCGTGAACCGCAATGTATTATTTCACATATTACGAACAACCGAAAACCCTAATATCCACTCGAAGCTAATTCAAGTAAAAAAGGAAAGGTTGGAAGCTAGATAAAGGAGAGGTAAAATAAAGAAAAGTATGTGAAATAAGAATTAGTTCAACGACTCTTACGTCTTTAAAGCTATATTTTTAAACAATATCTATCTACTCTTTTCCTAGGCATAATTATTGTAGTGTCTTCAAAAACCTTTCTATAAGAGGAATTCCAAGTTTGCGATACTAAGAAAATATTTTGGGGGCCATCACATTGGTAAATCTTCTACTTAATAGCTTTTCCCTGCTATTACTAGAATCCGTTTAGTATTCTAGTTTAATTCATATTTTATATTGATGAATCCTTTTTGTTTTTTCGGGAATTTAATAAGTTGGCCTCTACTTTTTAGATCTTCCAGTGAAAGTAAATTGAAGTTCCTCATTATGACTTGCTAAAATCGATTTTTTAGTCATATAATAAAGTCCGTCACTCAAAACTGAACGCTTTGTGGTATAGCAATATCCAGGTACATGTATGAGGACAAAAATTCCATCGAATATTCCAAATGAGGTCTTGTAATTGATTTGTAGACGGAAATAATAATATCCTTTGATTTAAATTCGAATTCCCTCTAGTAACTATGTAGCCTAGAAACTTATTAAAAAAATTTATTATTAGTTAGCTGCTAATTTTACGTTACTTTTTTGGTTATATTTGCAATTATTTCTTACTTAATTTAATTGTCTTTCAATTAGGGATACTTAAGTTTTAATTAATTTTTATTTTAATATTTTACTCGCGGATTTTACTAGTATTTCCTGGTTAGTAATTAAAATAAAATTTTTGCATATTTTAATTTCCTTTTAATTGTTCTTTTCATAATCAATAAATCATAATTAAAATTTGTGCTTTCTATCGATATTCTAGTCGCTGATGATTGTCTCTAGAGGAGGACTGGAACGTCCGACCAATTAAATGTGCATAACTATCAAAAGGTTCTTGCCCTTCCTTCTTCATATCCAGTTCCAGAGGGATACCCCCATAAAACACACACACACAAACAGAAACACATAAGAATACACACCCACACACACACTCTCTGGGTAAGCTCCTGAGGAGCGAAACGTCACTCGTAAAGAACCTTGTACCACTCTTGGTTTCTCTTATCCTCAATCTCCATTTGTCTTCATTGACTATCATCAATTAATATATATATATATAAAGAAGGAGCCCAAGCAAGTTCGGCGGGTGATAACAACCACCACAGGGCTTTTCCCTGGCGTTATCTCTGTCTTCTCGGTAAAGGATTGCCTTCATTGTGACGCCCTCTGCTCTCTTTGATTCTAGTCTCCTTCTAATGTCCCTTTCTCTTACCTCTAAAAAACTCCCGTTTCTTGTCTCATTGTGCTTATTCGCGTCCAATTCCTCTTTCTTTTACTATATATATATATATATATATATATATATATATATATATATATATATATATATATATATATATATATATATATATATATATTATATATATATATATACTTGATTGTCTTTTATTTTTATGAAACATCCATTGTTTCTTTCAAACTCATGAATTTCTCTGTTGTTCGTCCCTTAAAGATGCAGAAAATGAAAGAAAGCGTTCGGGATCTCGCTTGTTTTCTTTAAGTTCTCGTTGTTTAACCTTTGCATTGACGCTTTTATGTATTTAAAAAAGTTTAATATATATTTATATATTAAATATTGTAAACGTACAAAGTATCGCGTGAAGGAAGCAATAAATCCCAAAAGCTCTTACAAGAAAAGTGAAAAGCAGACTCCGATTACTTTTGAAACTATGTACACATATTTCCAATTTTTTCTCAAATAATACATAGGAAAACAGATCCGATCATTATCTTTAGCCTTAAAGATATGGTAGGTAACGCCTTCGCAAAAAATGAGCAAATAGCAGAATTGAAACATTAAAATATTACTGAGAATTAACTGGTCCATAAATATAAATGACAAAAGGATAATTGAATGGTCGCAAAGATACATAAACGACCATCTTTATATTATTTGGGTCCAGGATTAATAAGAGCTTTGCACGGAGAGGGTGAAGGCAGGTAAGTAGGAGAGAGTACGAGACCAGACTAAAGTAAAAGAAAGAAAGCAGAATGAAAGAGAAATGAGTGGATAAAAAAAATGAAACGAACACATAATTAACTAAGGTTACATTAGTCTATATAAATATTTCGAGACAATTTTTACTATAAGTTTCTTGATTAAAGGTGCAAGTTTAAACAAACCTGAAGAAATATTTTTATTAGGGACAACTAATTAATGAAGATTCTACGATATTTCTTTTATTATTTAATGATTTATTTTATTATTTAATTGTTTCCGTAATATGAACACTTCTGAATAAATATTCCTGAAAAAGTTCAATACTTGACATTTAGATACTTCGTCTCCTTCCAGGTATTTTTGAGAGACTTCCTTCATCTTTGCTAAGCAATTTACGTGTAATGAAGAATGTCTTATCCTCTTAAATACTACTCCCGCTGTCCTTCTTTTTCATCACCCGTCCTCCTCCCTACTGCTCCAAAAATGTCTTGTTATTCATTAGCCAAAATCGTTTATGCAATATTAAAAAAAAGACCTTTCGCCCCACATGAAAAGGAGCATGAGTTAATAAAATTAACGGCAGAAGTTTGAAAGGAGTCAAGGGTTAAATGGTATAGAATTGTTTTGCCTAGTCAACACTCGATCCTCCGCCATCACGTCTAAAACAAATTTTAACACAGACTAAACCAATTAGTTTCATGGCCGTCCGCTACACCCAATAAACACACTTTATCATACATTTTGTCGATTGAATTCGTTGATCTTATTACGTGGATCGTGTGGATCATTCTGAAGCAAACGTAATTAGTTTTCAATTTAGAAACATCATTTCTCGATGAAAAATAGCTGTTGAGTGCATAGTAGATGATGCTTTCTCGTTTGCACTGAACCTTGCTTCAGCAGCCAAAACACTAATTGGAAAGTGAACCTTCGCTATCCAAGATGGAATTACGTTTTGTGGCAAAGTGGCTAAGAAAAATGCATCGAATATATTTTCACAAGAATAGGAAAAAAAAGGTCTTTTTTCAGATAAAAGGCACGAAAGGCATTCTCTTTAACCTCTCGGTGGCTGATGAAGCACAAAATACTCTCTTTTAATATCAAGCGGGAAAACGCCTATTTAGAGTTTACCAGCATAATTGGAATTGATTCGAGATTTAGGTTCATGACTTTAAATAAGATTACGTGGTCTGGTGAAAGGCCATCATAAATTAAACTTCTTAATACCTACCATTTCTTGTGATTTTATTCCTGGAAAAATAAAGAAAACGCTGCCTGCTCATGAACTCAACCCTATTTAATAGTGGCTGACCATATTTAGACTATGTACGAAATTCAATTTCTTGCGTTAAGAGAAATAAAACTCATTGAAGAACCGCATCTATGAGAGGCAGTGGGGAGGATTATTTGAGAAATTGGTTTTAAATTAGATTTTTGTGCGGTCACAAAATTAGTTTTTTTTTAATATTGAGGGAATTGGATGCATATACAACAGATGTACATCATTGTAGTAAAAATGGCGAAAAATCAATTAATAGGCGATGGAGAAGAGAAAAGGAAAAAAATAAGCGGAATACAAGGAATAAGAGTAATAATATAAAAAATTAAAACAGCAATAACTACAAAAGCAGTTATACAACTTTTAAAACTAGGCCGTATGCTAAGAAAAATGTGAAATGCACTTTTAGCAGATTTAGTGTAGCTTCACAAATTTTATAAATTTATTATATTCAAAAGGCTAAAATGTAAAATTGGTTTTTTGCTCACATGTGCATTTCGCATTTGTTTTAGCATACGGCCGTTAAAGACACAAATTCAGATAATAAACCTCGAGAGTGAATTAGTTACGAAACAGCTACTCAAAATTAGTAAACACTTCTGGGTCCTTGAATGATTAATTGAGTAAGTATATTTTTATTTAAAACATAGAATATTTGTTTTTTCTGAATTTACAATCATTTCAAATACTTTTTGTGCATACAAATTCGCAGAAGGAAATTTTAATGAAATTTAAGAATTCCTTAAGATGAACGTAAGTGGAGGATGACGTTAATTAGTTTCGTTTATATTTGTACTGATCATAGGAGTCAGTCACTTCCGAAACCTGCCTCCTAACTAAATATGTATCCATTGCACGATAATTTAACTCGGGAATTTTTCGGGAGATATTTTCGTTTTAAAAAGGTTTGTATGTAGAAATTGACCAAGAACCAATTGGAGTCAATGAATATAGTAGTGGCCAAAAGTTTTGACATTAGTTTATAGTAAGAATATATTTTAACTTTAGAATTTTGGAAAATAAAATGGTGAAGTTCGTTAAAAATGGATCTGATTATCGAATGTTGTGGATTTAAAAAAAAGAGAATTACAAATGGTGAAACTAAAAAAAATTATTAAAATTTAAGCATGGCTGTTTTGGGTTTGGGTGTTGTTTTTTTCGTACATTCGAACTTTTTATCGAAGTTATTTCTAAAATGGATTTCAATTTTAAATTTTAGCAAGATGCAATAGCTACTGACACCTTGAAACGAGTAAAGCATGGTTTGAACCGAGGGGGAGAGCCATAGGGAATTTTGCTCCTATGGCATGGAGTCTTACCGACTCTAATAGATGACGTCTCAAGCCGCAAGCTGAGCCTATGAGCATAAAATTTAGGCTTTTGGTGATTTTGGTGTGAGAGCAGGATGGGTGCCACACCTAAGGCGAGCCTGGTACATAGAAGGTAATCAAGCAGCCACCGTAGAAAAGGATTGGAGCCAATACTATGTACTATAAAAGTATAACCATGGAAGAAAGCCAAAGGGGGCACTCCATGGTTGCCGAAGTCCAGGTGGATATAACACATCGATAGATAGGTAGCTAGCTAGGTAGCTATTTCGTCCTGATAAAGATTAAAATTAAAAATCTATTTCAGAAATAACTTCGATAAAACTTTCGAAATTACGAAATTCTAATAAAATCTAATCAATTTTCCTAACTTGACCATTTATAATTCTTTTTTCTTTTTAATTCCAAAACATTAGATAATCATATTTAATTTTTCTTAACTTCACCATTTTGTTTTTTCAAACTCTTAAGGAATTCTTAAGAATAAAGTTGATAAAATTTAAAATATACCAAAAGGTCATAACCGAACTAAAAGGGGAAAAAAATACCTATTGTCATTTTAACCCTCCAAAAAATCCCGTTCTTAAAATATACTTTTATGGATATCTACTGGAAATATTTAAAGGGGTATTTACACCAAAACCCCATTGCTAGAGCCGGAGAGGCAGTAGGGCACAAAATAAAGGTCTGCCTGCGAAGCACAACCTGCTCCTGTAAAATGGAGTGGTGAAGCAGCTGCTCTTGTATAATTATATATTGTTTTATACATAAAAAACACCATAAACTGCGCCTATTTTTCTAGCATAGATTCTAGACAATACCCTCTTTGATAATAGGAAAATAAAAGGATTATTTAAGGCAAGAAATAATGTATTGAAATGAGGGTTAGTTTAAAAATCTCGTATCTTTATGTGGTATAAAACCATGACAACTACCATCATTGTTTTTACGTTGTAAATCTTGCATATCCCTGGAGAAAGATAGAATGATTAGCCTGGATGCAACCGGCAGTGAATGAAAGGATTTTTTCGATGTGATTCTTTTTTCTATGGATAAAATGAAGAGTCTACTTGAAATGTAGACCCCTTTAGCTTTTAAATTTTGTAGTGAAAGTTGTTAAGAATTCATATCTGCTTCTTTTCTCGATTCTTTTAGAAATGAAAAACTGACGCAGCGCGAGTTTTTTGCATTGCATTTCATCTAAGGGCATTTCTCAATGGGACCGCTATATTTCAGTTTCACAAGGATTTTAAATCGTGGTTAACTAGAAAATTTGTTATTCGCTGCAAATAACTCATATTAGTCTCCCATCCGATATATAACCTTATTCAATGTAGCAATGGAAGAATAACCTTAATATTTCTAATTCATATTTTACTCCCATTTGTCCCCACGACAAAATCCTGAATATTTTCTGCATTATCGCTATAAACGGTTTGGGGGATATAAAATTCCATGGTCTCGAATCTGTTTTGATTCGTATTATATTTTCTACATTTTCACTGTTCCTAATTTCACCATTTTTTTCCAAGCCAGTTCAGATTCCAATGATTTTCATTTCATTGTAATAATTATCTGTCTGCTCCTATACACTCCTCTCCCTCTAAAATAACACTTGTAGTATTGAAGTTGATAATCTTCATCCAGGTTCTACTTTTATTAAATGTTAACTTTTTTCCCTGTGAATATATACCTCTAAATATATTTCTATTCCCCTTTTATTATTATATTTTAATTTAATTTGTTTTGTTTTGTTGTTTTTGTTTTTTCTCCTAGGTCATGGTTGGACCTTCAATTAGAATAATTTGGAGATAATTGATTTCATGTCTGTTGGTGGTGTTAGAAACGATTTTCGGACGTTGGAATTTCCTCTTTCGGCTATCTGACTCTTTTCCGTCTTGGATAGCGGTAAGTGTTTGGAAATTCTTTTGTCGAAAATTGAGACGAGTGGTCAGTGGAAATTAGTCAACGCCCCTGCTGTTTCTCGTTTTCGCTTACCCAGGGAGATTATTGGACGGGGTTACGCTTCCTGGCCCTACTTGGGGTTAAGGTTTGAGTGGAATCGTATCTTAGAAGGGTGAGATCAGGAATAGTGTTCCCTTGATCTTGTCCCAACTTTCTGCTCTGGTTTTGTGTGGTCCTCTTTGGTAGTTACACATTTTCAAAATAGAGAGGCGAGCGGCACCAGAAGAAATGCATTCGCGTGTTTAGGTGGGCACCTTCTTTAATCCAGAGCAAAAGAACTGCGGTATCCGATTACTTTAGCAATCTGCTCTTACCTTTTTCAATCAACTTCTCTCCTTCTAGGCATAATATTTGTAGTGAGGTGAATTAAATCTTTCAGGGAAAAAGTTTAGTGCTTAGCTTCATTAGTTTGTTCTGGTGTAATATCACACTGTCAAATAACTTGCCTTGCAAAAGTCTTTGGTTTCTTGCATGTGCATAATTTAAATTTATTCTAATCTCTTTCAGAATAAAACCTGAAATATTTTTCTTAATTAATTCTTAGCAAACTTTACAGCTTGTTCTCAAATATTCAAGACATCTTTCCTCCCTTTCTACAGCTATCTAGCATTTAATGATATAATCTGGAACTTACTTTTTCGAAACTCTCAATCCGAGATTGTTGCTTACCCAAAGGCCCTTTATTAATCAGTAAAGTCTACCTTATCCCTTTTTACATAAGTGGAGATCGATACTGAAAACTTAGAAAAGACAAGCGCAGGCTAACTGATTTACTAGAAACTTTCCAGAAATTCACTAGTTGGTTCTTTCTTTTACGCTCAGACTACTTTTTCATCCTAAAAACTGTTCCTGCTTTCAAATGTTTATCGGCTAAAAGTCATAGTGAATAAATTGACTCTTTTTTACGCTCGGAAAATTGTCGTTATTGCGAGAACGTGAATATTTTTTAGGAAAATTCTTTCGTTTGTTTTCCACACTTTCTTTTCAACCTTACGAGTTTTCTTAAAATACTTGTCACACAAAACTTTTTTATTTATATCTAATTTAAATTTTATAAAAAAAAGGTCTATGACAATTTAGCATCTATTCCATCCAAATTCGAACATTGATTTTCAAATCTATTTAAAACTAGGTCCTTAAATCAAAGAAAATTCAACTAATAAGAAATAAAGCCAATGCAGAGGTTAACTTAGATTACAGTTCGGAACTTTGATTGCATAATATAGTGGAGTGGCTAATTTGTTTTTGTTACTGTAGAAAATTAAAACGAAAAAATAAATCAGATTTACATTTAATTCAACATGGACGAAGAGAACGACGCTTTGCTCGTAGAAGAATTATAGTCTCGAATTAGACTTCGACATCGAGGACAATTTTAAATTCAGTGATCTTTCGAGAAATCATGAATACGCTTCACCTATCTCTACCAAGCCATTCGGCGATTCAAAATAGGATATGACTAAAATTTGTTTAACAAGGTTAATACATTGTCTGTTAACTCCACTCCCAAGCACTTTTCAGATTCTCATTCGCTTTCTGCCGTTTCAGCAACACCTTCTAATTCAACCTTTTCAGAAGAACCTCTTTTCTTTCGATTTTTTAATGCAGCTCTTTTAATTTCCTGGGAATGAACTATTAAATTTCAAATTCCATATCCCAATTGCCCTTCCAATGAGTATTCTATACCCCTTCACTCAATCACGCAGGCAGCTTTCCCTTATCTCACCATTACATATATATATATATATATATATATATATATATATATATATATATATATATATATATGTCGTAGAATGGACTCTCGACGATATACCATATATAACTATTCGTTGAGGAACTTCTTTAATTAACTTAAGAGTGCGTGGATGTCTGGCTGTCCGATATTATGTATCTTCGATATGCTTAAGAAGTGGAACTGAGCTCAAGGATAATAATATTGCTATCATTAATAAAATAGAGTTTTATTAATAATAACTATCAACAACACACAAAACGGAAAATATTGACATCAACAGAGAATGGAAAGGGTAGTGTGGAATCGAGCTAATCCAAAGATTAAAAGATTTAAAAAGGTAAAACAAATATAAAGTTTAAGAGATGGGATGGTTCGCTAAACCATTTAAAGCACAGGATAACATTGACAAAAGGGTTAAATACTCAAAGGTAACGTTCGGCTTAAGTAATTTATACTTGTTGTGCAGAGGAAGGCGGCGTGAAGGAATTTTCGCTCCGCTGGCGAGTTCCAGCCAAAGGGAGGGGGGGGGGATAAAATGATCCTGACGTGGCGTCTTGGGAATGAGAACCGTTTCTCGACGAACGGCTGTTCTACGTTGTTCTCTTCTGAACAACAGGGGGGGTGAGAACCGTCTCTTGTCTACGGGCTCAAGAACAATGGCTGTTCTAATGTTGTTCTCTTTTGAACAAGAAGGAGGAAGGGTGAGAACCGTTTCTTGGCGAACGGGCTCAAACGAACAATGGCTGTTCTACGTTGTTCTCTTTTGAACAACAGGAGGGTGGGGGTGAGAACCGTTTCTTGTCAACGGGCTCGAACGAACAATGGCTGTTCTAACGTTGTTCTCTTTCTGAACAACAAGGGAAGGGTAAGAACCGTTTCTTGGCGAACGGGCTCAAACGAACAATAACTGTTCTACGTTGTTCTCTTCTGAACAACAGGAGGGGGGGGGTGAGAACCGTTTCTTGTCAACGGGCTCAAGAACAATGGCTATCCTAATGTTGTTCTCTTCTGAACAACAAGGGGAAACACCTTGTGGACTCGGCGTCACGAAGGCTCGAACCTTGGCACTCAAGGGATAGTGTCCTTCTTCTGGACAAGTGATGGTAAATCTCGAGGTCGAGGTCCCTTGGCGCACAAGGTGAGAGAGGGTCGTAGTGATGTTTCGTGACGAAAATCTGGATCTCCAATCTGATCTTAGTGGTAAAGTTTCCATCTAAATAGTCGAGACACTCCCTTGGCGTGGGGGAGAATGGAGTGGGAGCTTCGAGGGAATGAACAGCCCAGCCTGGGAACAAGCCTTATCTGGCGTGATCGGCGTGTGGGGTCGAACGGGGGAAGATAAACCTCCTTGTTTAAACATTGACTCAGGTGGCTGCGATAAGGTGCCCAGCTTTAAAGCGAAGATGCACGTGGGGAGCATCATGGTTTTAAATAACATGTGATAGTGGTTGAAATTAACGCGGCCTCAACCCGTTCTATCACACCCCTCCATTCCGGGGGAAGTTGTCACTTCGAAAAAAAGAGAGAAGGGACAACGATAGAGCTCCGTTGTGGGGAACTCGTTTTCTTGTACCAACCGTACCTTCCTGCACCTAACTAGTATTACCTCAATACATATGATTATTTTGATCTTTTGATTATAAGGAAAAATAACCTTTAATACAAACTTAATAAAAAAAAGGCATTGAACGATGAAATGATATAAATTAGTACATACGGGACAAAATAATTTATACGTAATTTAATGGGTACAAATATATATACATACAAAAAAAATAGACATTGAGCGTTACAAAATTCAGGCATATACATTAACTAATTATAATACAAGAGAATCTAATTTAAGTCGTACAAGACGGTATATACCTACATGGAGATACTAATTCTATGAATAAAATTACTCTACGCTATTCGGTAACGCATTCCTACTGAGTGCGTCAGCGACCTGGTTATCGGAATCTTTTATATAATTTATTTTAAATTGATACTCTTGCAAGAGTAAACTCCAGCGCATGATTCGGCCGTTAGAGTGTCGCACATTCCTAATATAGGCTAACGGACGGTGGTCGGTTCCTATCTGAAATTCTTTTCCTATCAAGTACCTTTTGAATTTGTCTATAACCCAGATAATTGACAGAGCTTCCTTCTTTATAGTGGCATATCTCTTTTCGCGTGGTAATAATTGACGACTAGCATATGCAACTGGATGACTCGTTCCGTCATCCTCGTATTGAAGGAGTACACCTCCAATGTCCTCGTTGGACGCGTCGGTCTTAATCCCAAAGGATTTTTTTGGGTTCGGCAACTTTAAAATGGGGGCAGAAATGAGCTTACTCTTGAGCTGGTTAAAATGGGAAATAGTGACATCATTCCAACGTAAACGATCGGGGGAATTCTTTTTTTGAAGGGGGCTGAGGGGGGCGGAAATTGCAGCGAAATTCGGAACAAATCGCTGATAGTGAGAAGCTGATCCTAGGAACGATCTTAATTGCTTCTTTGTAATATGGAGAGGCATGTTGGCGATTGCCTTAATCTTGTTCTTTTGGGGACCTAACTTGCTTTGTCCTATTTTGAAACCCAAATATTTTATGGTTTTGTGAGCAAAATGGCATTTGCTGGGGCCAATGGTGAGGCCATTTTCGCGCAGTCGCTCGAAAAGAGCTAATAGGGTGGTTAAATAGTGACTCCATTCAATTGGTTCTTGTAGCTGACTCTTTTGATGTGGTGTCAGCTGCGCGTCCCTATCCAGGTCAGAGGGTTCAAAAGACTCGCCCGGTAGGGAAGGAGAAGGGTAATGGGCATCAGGTTGGATGCACACTGTCTGTATTACATTCAGGGACTCCGCGGGGTAATCTTCTTCAACCGCCGATGTTTCGTACAGTGCTACGAAGGTATCTCCATGGGCGCGTTGGGGGTACTTTTTTTCTTGGGGTCCACGGACAGTCTCCGTGTCCTTGTCTTGGGCCTCATCACCTAAGGGTGATAGTAATTCACACTCCTTTCTGTCCGTCCTAGAGTCCTGGTTAAGGGTCTCCGAGAAATCGGACGGTATCGGGGTTCTGATGGGGACGGGCTCCTGGGCTTCTTGCTTAGCTCGGCCTCGAGGAAGGGCGGCCTGAGAAACAGGATCGGGACTTACTTAGGGGGCGCTGTCCTATAAGAACGGAATTATATGCGTGCTGAAATGACTTCAGCCCAGCCATCATAATATTGACACTGCAGGTAACATCTAACGACGGAGAATTGGTTCGCCCGCCCAAGGTAGTCATGTACCACCGCAAATATTTCTTGGTTAGGGTCCACTGGGGGAAGGAGTTCGTCGAACACGATGAAACACGTACATCCTGTGTCCCTGACGAGAGTCGATACTCGGCAGCCGTTCACGCTGTCCTCCTCAAATTTCAAAGTTCCCGATGAACTTTTATCAAAAATAAAATTTACCTGGTGGCCTGACGGAGGGGAAGAAGTTGCTGCTCGGGTCTGCACCACCGAGGGAGCCGGGGTGGCAATAATCTGGTGAACTTGGTGGGCTGATCCGCTTTTAAGCCTAGAATTTGGGGGGCAATTCCAGCTCATGTGGTTTTCTACACCACAGGTAAAGCATATGATGGGTCGCTTCGGGAAGAGAGATGGAGGAGAAATCTTAACGGGAGGTTTGGAGTCCCGTTGTTGGTTTTGGGGAAAGAAGTTTTGGGGTTTTACGGGGATCGGAAACTTTGTCGGCTTTTCAGTGAAGGGGCACGAATCCTTCCTTCTTTCCTTGTAGGGGGATTGGTGAGAAGTTCGATTCTCTTTTGGGTATAAATTATGGCTTGCGGCATAGACATCCTCTTTTTCGGTACATTCTTTAAAGGTCTGGCACCGACGATCCTTGATAAACGCGCGGATCTCCCTCGGGAGAGACGCCAAAAATTAATCTCGCAACACGATATCTGTTAAGGACTCGTAGTTTGGATCAACCTTTGAGGATTCTAACCAAAATTTAAAATTCCTCTGAAGAATGTATCCGAATTGACGAAACGTCTGTCCGGGTTTAATACGACCTCCTCGAAATTCTTGGCGGTAGAAATCGGGAGTCATATTATGAGCGGCCAATAACTCAGCTTTTAAGGTGCTGTAGTTAATTGTACAATCAAATGGTAAAGATATAAAAATTTCGCGCAATTTACAATTTAACAAGGGAAGTAATCTGGCTACACCTTCAGCCTCCAGATCCATGTTATTGATTTCGAGGATCTTTTCGAAGTGAGCTGAAAATGCTCCGAAATCCTCTCCATCCTTGAAATTGGGGAGCTTTAGTAAGAGATTGGAGGGGGATTCTGAACGTGAACTGGCGGACTGTATCTCTGCTTCAACACGAGCTAATTCAATCTGATGGTGAAGCTCAGCTTGTCTTTTCCGTTGCTCTCTTTCTTCTCGTTGGGTTTCCCTTTCTCTTTCTTTTTCTTTTTCTTTTTGCTCTTTTCTTTGATCCTCTTGAACGTACTCAATTAGTTCTTTTCCGGAAAGTCCCAAGGACTCTCCTTGCGCTTTAAAGATTTCGAACTGAGTCATCTTTGCACTTGCGGGCGCACTAGTCAACCAACTAAAATTCCTTGCAACAAGAATTATGCCTTCTAGAGAATTTAACCTACCTAACTATGGGCACCCACCTATTCGTACTTGGTTTCTCGATCTAAATAACCACTGACTAAAATCACACAAAAAAAAACACAAACAAATTATTATAACAGTTCCTTGAGCTACCTAAGCTTCTTAGGCATATCGAAGATACATACTATCGGCCAGCCAGACATCCACGAACTCTAAAGATGATTAAAGAAGTTCCTCAACGAATAGTTATATATGGTATATCGTCGAGAGTCCATTCTACGACAATAGGAGATGACTAAAATTTGTTTAACAAGGTTGATACATTGTCTGTTAACTCCATTCCCAAGCACTTTTCAGATTCTCATTCGCTCCCTGCCGTTTCAGCAACACCTTCTATTTTAACCTTTTTAGAAGAACCTCTTTTCTTCCGATTTGTTAATGCAGCTATTTTAATTTTCTGTGAATGAACTATTAAATTTCAAATTCCATATCCCAATTGGCCTTCCAACGAGTATTCTATACCCCTTCACTCAATCACGCAGGCAGCTTTCCCTTATCTCACCATTACAGCTTTTGCCAAACGAAGACACTTAATTCGGTCCAGTGCCTAGGAACAATCAAACTTTAAACCTCGTGATCAAATGAGGGAAAAGTGGTGTCATTGCTGGAGGTGGGTGAATCTGTTGAGAGTTATAAAGCCGCAGATACGATCAATCTAGATTCTTCGTTTCCTAATCATGTTTAAGACGTTGAATTGGTGAGCGAGTTCGGATCTGTTTGGGTTGATATCAAATATGTCCCATTTCCAAACCATGGGCTATCTCAGTCGTTACCCACATGGGAAAGCTTACGCTAATACCATTGCGCAAGAAAAACACATTGGGGAAAGGGAGTTTATTCTCTTCTCTGAATATGCGAAAAATGGCTGCTAAATTTTTAATTGCATTAAACCCCAGTTCAAAACATTTTCCGAGGGCTGATGAGCTTCCTCTCGCAGATAGAGGACGCTGTCTTCAATTCGATTTGAAATATCGAATTGGGAGATAAAATGGTTTCTTGTTATTTATGTCAGCACCTGTTTGTAGTTACTAAGAGAAGTGAGACTGGTTCCTTTTGGGTGGCCAATTTTGGTTTGGTTTCTCTAGGAAACCTTAGCCAATTTATTTATACCAAGAAAAATGGGGTGAGGAGAGCTTCTTCTCCCAGCTTGGCGATTCAATTCATAAAACAGCTATGATACCCTACGGGGAAAAAATGTCTGGCTTTTTCTTAAATTAAAGGTTTTCTCACCGCTTTCTCAACTCCAGAAAAAATGATTTTTGGACTTTGCACCCTCACTTCTCAAAACCAACAAACTCGATACTATTTTCTTACAAAAGTTTCGTCTCAAAAAGCGAATCTAATAGATTCACACTCTAACATTAAAAAGGTCAATGTTAATAACGTAGAAGTCTGTAAAATCAACGCACCTGAATGAAACACAAATACGGACCCTAAGTTAGAAGAAACCTTCGAATTGAACGAGAGTCTTGCCTATAATTGTTACCAGAGCAATTCGTTCCATTTAAATTTTCCAAACTCCTTCACCCCTGGGATGTGTACCTCGAACCTGATTTCTATTAAGAGTCACCTGGAAACCGCTAAGGAAGAGGCCTGTGTTAGCGTATCGAAATTTAAACCAGATCAATCGCTCGCTCCGTCCCGAAGAATTGGGCTGAACTGGATATTCCTTGCTACTCCTCAGAAAGAATGCGGCAGGCTTTTTTATAACGCTGAAGAGGATCATATATAGATTAATAAAGAAGGAGAGCTCGAAAACTAAATAAAATAATATAAAATATTGTACCTATTAAAGAACATAAAATAATATGTTCGATTCGAACCTATGCTATCGAGCGCTGTTCGCTTCTCAGGTCACCACGTTAGCCGCTCGGCTACCCACTACATCATTTAGGAATGTGGATGGTAGGCTAGGAACTAGCATGGTGGCCTTAAAAGCGAAGAGCGCTCGATATTATATGTTCAACCCGCATCTATTATTTCTATTTTTTATAAGTGTACCCAACTGAACACGTTTAGAGACACTTTGTTCATATGCTAAAAATTATATTATAATATGAACCTTATTTCCCCCATGGAAATTGTTTAATTTTGTTTCTACTAATTCATATATATATATATATATATATATATATATATATATATATATATATATATATATATATATCGATGTTTATAGCAATTCCTATTATCGTTTAATTGTGAAATTTAGAAACTTCTTTAAAAATATTTACTTATGTCGTATATGAAGTCGAACACAAATCGAGATGTCAAGTTACTTGATTACACTGATCAATCAGAGCGCAACATTCACATACTCTTAATTTTCGCGCTAACCTCATATTGTGTTCAAACAAGGTCTCTTTGATTCGCGACTCCGCTTTAAAAGATTTATTTTAAAATCTATAAATTCTCTACTGGTAAATTTGGGTATATTCTAGTTTCAAAAAATGTAAGTGTTAATTTCATTTTTTTCCTATTTGCAGTTCCCTAAATATGATATACGATCCTATTACTACAATTCCTAAAGTCCTACACTCACACAATCTCCAATTAAAATTGCCCATCACTAACACATGTTGTTGTTTTTTATTTTTAACCTATTATTTTAGCAATTTAATATTTACATTATTTATTAATTGTTTTACTTTTCTCACAGTTTTAATTCTCGTGGAGAAAATAGTTATTTTATACTCTACCACGCATTAAAATAAATATTATTTCTTTATCAAATTTCTAAGGTATAATATTCTCAACCAAATTATTAGATTATATTCTTGCCATTGTTTTTAATAAATATATTTTTATTGTTATTTTTTCGTCAATTAAATTTTACCTTATATTTCCATCATTCTAATCTTAATAAAATTAGCAGGAAAGTTATTGTGATAAATAATTTAGTTTATTTTAAAACACCAGTCTAAAATCGATCGTCCAGGTATTCAACGCATCATTGTAAGGAGGATTGAGGCTAGGTAAAGATGATCCTAGATTTCCTCAAAAGGAAAGAAATCTTGGAGCTAGATTCAGTATTCTTTATTAGGTTGGAACATAAAAAGTCTTCAGATGCATTTCTTCATAGATTTGAATCATCTTCATGGGGCAATTTCCAATTTCTATTTTACATGAACGGCCCGCATACACGGCGATATTTACCAAGAATCACGGATTTATTTTATTATTATACATAAGCAATTTAATAAGATATAATAAATTTCCATCAACATATTTCTTCAATAGTATTGATCGCAATTTAGTGTGTTTTAAAACATTAAAATGGAAGTTCGGGGGAATTTAATTTATAGTAAATGGAGTTGTTTTTAATTATAGATATTTTAATCTTAACATAAACAAAACAAAGCCATTATATTAATTGTTTTTCTATGAGATTAAAAGTCTAGAGACATGCCTTCAATGGTTGCCAAATGCCACCATTTCTCTCATTTGTATGCATCTAGTGTAATTTATATAATAGTAAATAGTAAGGGAACGAAAAAATGATTTAGTTTTTCGTAAAAATAAAAAAAGGTTGATAGGGAAAATGACCTAAATTTTAAAAATCTAACTAAGCTGTTTACTTTTTAACGTTAAGAGATATATAAATTATAATTTTAAGGGTTTTTACTATTATAAAGTTACCTAATAATGTTTTGGGACAAGAGAAACGATGGTTCTTGGTTTCAGGGCTTTTGCTCCCAAGCAACTTTGCATGAGTTTCTCTTCATTTCTTTAAGGAATTTGGCAGGATTTTTTGGCACTCGTTATAATTTGTAGGTTTTTGTTTATTTATTTACTGTAGTTTGCCCGTTTGCATAGATTCCACCAGCTTAGGGAAGATAAAGAAACGATCATTTGACCACTCTTCATTCAGACTTTTCTAAAAAGAGAGATGACACTATTCGGGAACAGTGTTCTTTATAGAACATTTATATATTCGGAAACAGTGTTCTTTATAGAACATTTATCTATTCGGGAACAGTGTTCTTTATAGAACATTTATCTATTCGGAAACAGTGTTATTTATAGAACATTTATCTATTCGGAAACAGTGTTCTTTATAGTACATTTGTCTATTCGGAAACAGTGTTCTTTATAGAACATTTATCTATTCGGATTCCTTTCTATCAAATATTATATTTTTGATTTAACTTGTAAACCCATTGTAAGATTTTATACACCTTCAAACTGGTAATTTTAAAGTTGTAGTTGTGTGTCGTATTCCATTCTACCGTGTGGTTCCTACACCAATACATCCTTCCACCGTTGTTAGTAGCGTGGATGTGACTCTATAATTTACAATATCGGTCCGTAGGACGGTCGGTTAGATGGTAAATATTTTAATTTTCAAGCAGTTTTTGAAAGTTTTGAAGTTCGTAAGGTCATATGTTCATAAGGTCATAAGTCAGAAAAATTGAGATTATGCGACCTAAGTCTGTTGACTTTGTTCACCTAAAAACAAAGTAGAAAACCAAAATTTAACTAAAATAGGAATTAATCTTGAATACATCTGGTTATATTTCATCTTAATTAAAATTTAAATATTTTTAAGTAATTATAATCCATTAGTCTGGTTTACTCTAATTACTTGAAATGTACGTTAATTACTTTATAATATATAGAGTAAATGGTAAATATGTAGACGAGCGGCCCGGCCGATAAAACGTACTATTTTCGTCTGTGTTCCAAAATGTTTCACGTTTTTGGAGTACATTTAAGGGGACGGCTCTTGTGGGGGTAAACACAAGGGGGGGACCACACTATGAATATCCTGAGTATATAATCCTAATTGTTATAATGTTCTGACGTTTACAGAGGTGAATGCTTTAACTACATCATGTCAGCGTCTTTAATCGTTTTACGAATTATAATAGGGGCTGGGTGGTATGACGTCAGAAATGCTTGATTTCAATTTTTTTCCAACTTAATAGCTTTTTATCATCCTCATTCGGAGTCATTTTTATTTGTTAATATATTTTTTCCCATTTTACTAATTTTATTACCTTCTTTTATACATTTAAATGTAATTAGCTAGATCATTTCAAGAAACTACTTGTTTTTTAGCAGTTTGGGGGTCAAACATTCCCCTTTTACGCAGTTTGGAAATAATCATCGAATTGTGAACTTTGGTCGTCGTCTATTGGGGAATTATTAACCCTAGTTTCTGATAAAGATAAATTAAACACCTTTTTGGATGTTCATAATTTAGTGCAAATTAAAAGCGAATGCGACATTTGTGGCCGAGCATTAGATGTGAACCCTAACTTTGAATTTAGATGCTCGAAAATAAAACTTGATTGAAGTCAGCTAGATTTCGAATAGGACGCAGACGCCCAAAATAAATAGGCTTTCCTATTCGCTATTTTGGAAGTATAACCACTGCAATTAGTACGGAAACAGCGTGTTTCGTTTGTTTTTTTTCGGGCAATTTTGTAAAAAGAATGGCCTACGTAAACAACGTTTTCGGTTTGTTTACTTTCAGGAATTTTTTTAATAGAAAAAATGGCGGCAGCTATCATTCGAAGAAAACTCTAACGCGCATGAATATTCAAACAAGGGTGAACGATAATATTTACACAAAAATAATTTTTTCTGGCCGGGCCGCTCGTCTACATGTTTACCGAATAAATTTAAGTAAAATGCCGCTTAAGCATTAAAAAGGGCACCAATTTCATTTAGCTATTAATTTATTAATCTTTTGTAGCTTAGTGTAATTTATATAATAGTAAACTTAAAAATAGGGAAATAATTTAAAACTATTGTAAAAATTCCAATTCAATACAAAAGCCAATCATAAGTAGAGCAGTTTTACCTTGGATAATACGAGAAAATAGGACGAACTTAAAAGTAATATCTAAACAAATTTCTGATTAAACAGTAACATCGATATGTAATGACAAAATTGAGTTGTGACAAAAATATATAAATATAACTGTAATTATCTAATTGGAAGATGTATTATGGACAAAATATTGGCCAGATGACCGGTTGCCTAGCTATCTTTTATAACAAATATTTAGCCAATCTCATTCTTAATTATCCCAACATCATTTTATACTCTTCTGCTCCTAATCCTTTTTTTTACTTCAGAATTGATCAAAACATAAATATTCTTCATTCCCTTAAAAAGCTGTTAGCACTCTTCTCTCTCCATCCTCTCGCACAAGTCACTTCGTTGCTTAGGTAAGTGAAAATGAAATAAAATGAAATAAAAAGTGGGAGCAAAAGTCAGATCGACTGGCCCCGCCACTCCACCCTAGCCCACCTTGGAGTGGCTAAAGCAGGAGAGGAGGGAAGCGAGAGCCCGCTACGCTCTGGAAGTAGTCCTCCGAACTTCTTCCATCAGAGTCCCACCAGACTCAGAGTGGGAAACTCTAGGGAGTGGAAGGAAAAGAGAGGGAAATATGATAGGGTAAAGATAGAACAGCAAAAAGTATAGTTAGAGGCAATATAGGTGACATAGGTAGTCAGTGGACCTACAGCTTAACGTGGAATCCGAACTACGGTGTGGATTTTCCTAGTTGTAGGCCCAGTGAGTGAGTCACGAGAGATTTGCATAGAGTTACTAGATTGCCTGAAGGTCAGGCAAACCGTTTTTACCCTTTATAAATCGGTACTGTTTCGCGTGCTCTCTTGTGTACTCTCTTGTCCTTCGTATCTTTTGTATTTTATTATTTTATTTTAATTTAGGTATATCTGTCAAGATCTATTTTACCTGTTTTAGTCTTTATTTGTTATTTGAATTTTCCTTCTTCTAAGTTGAGTTTAAAATTATTTTCTAATTACGTATTATTCTATTTAAGTGTATATTTCTTCCTTTCCTCTTTTCAATTATTTATTAATTACTCGGCCATAGTCGATTGGCTCTCCAGCCTTCTAGGTGATCTAACTGGTTAGGAAGTCTTCTCCAAACCCTTCTTGAGTCTTTTCTATTCCTTTCTTTGATATTTTTTTCTATTAATTTGTTAACAGATATCAATTTTGCCTCTTTGCAAGTCCCATTGGAGTCTGAGGTCTAGCCTTCTGGTACTTGTTCTTGTATACATTGTCTTATTATGTATCTTCTGCATCTTTGAGATTGTGGATATCGTCAGCGTCAGTCCCATAATTCCGGTTGGATTATTCCTTGATATATTTTACTTTTGTTCTTTGAGCCTAAAATTCCCAATCTGAAGAGTAGTTTAAGTCTCATCGTTCCTTTGTTGATTCTTTCTCTTACCTGCATCTTGTGACCTGTTTTTTTATGTCTATTTCTACTAACTTACATTTGTTGTTATATCTGTATTTTTCTCCTTCTACGTAGATGTCCGATTTTTTATTCCTGTATAATGGTATAATTCTCAGTTTACTTTAGTTGGTAATTATTAATTGATTCTATTTCCCTTGCTCTTGCTGCTTATGGCAACCTCTGCCAGGACAAATTCATCTTGAAATTTCTCCGCAATAATGGATTTTCGGATTGGTTCTACAATTGCTTTGCTTTTAAAATGATTTTAGTTTGGTCGGTATCTTCTGTTTTCCTTTTATCAATATTTGCATTAATGGGGTCGATTTACAAATTTTATAATCTAATTGGTTTAGAAAATTAGTGCAATACAATTATAATAAGTAAATCAGTATTAAATACAGGGAGAAAAAAAAAAGATGAATCAATTAGGACGATGAAGAAGTTGAACAGCTAAAATAACAGGGCACAACATCAGAAGACCTGGACGCTACCCTCAAAACATTAATAAACAAGTTAATAAAAATGGAGTAAAATTATTTACAAGTACAAATGTGAATCTCTATAAAGGTATAATTGTCATACTCATAAAAATCTCGTGTAAGTTGTCCATTATTAATGTTTCTCGATTTCAAAATAAAATCCGATACGATAAATCTAACGTTTTCTTTATTATGTGTCTATCCCTAATGACGAATGTGTGAACGTCTTCAAGAACTACATACAGCTCTGCCCCTCAAAATTAAAAATATCTTCCTTCCCCCTTTAAACTTCATTTTAAAACGCCAAATGTAAATTTCTGACTTATCTCCCAGCATAGTTTTCGTGACTCATCCACTAACCGTTCAGTATAATCACTTCTTTCACCAGCCTCTTCCTAATGCTTAAATTTATGTACATGAACAACGCTAACTATGCATTTATGTACGTTTGAGTGTTTACGTGCAAATGGATGTTCTCTTACGAAGTGATTTCTTATTTACAAAGCATGTTTCGAGGCAGGGTATATGAAAGAAATATTGAAAAATGATGCACACATTGTAAATTAAAAGATTCACCGCTGGTCATTGAAGGGACGTAACGCAATTCACACATGCGAGCGAAGAATTAAAGTCTCGAGAGAGCTGCTCATTTTCGCCTTTGATTTTTATTGGTTTGCCGCAAACCGCTCATTGTTCGGGCTCGCCTCGAAGCAATATCTAAGCCAAATGCGACATTCTCTTCTACAAAGAGTATGGGTTTAGCAGAATTTTACTGGGTGTACATCTGCTCCTTTTCTTCTTTTATGTAGCTTATATGTTCTGTATCTGTTTAAGTTGTGTTTACGTGTCGGTTTAGCTAGCAGTGGTTGAGTGTATAAGAAGGAATCGCCTGTATGTTAGCAATTTTGGAAGTTTGAGAACTTGATTTTATAATCAAGTTCTGTCTTTCGGGATTTTCTCCGTCTCTTCGATTCCTTTCTCGTCGCTATCAATCTAGTTGGTACCAGAAGCCTTTATTTTGGGGTGGGTGGGGATTAGTAGTGTTTTACACCAAATAGCGAGCAATGGAAAACTTTTGTAAAATAAGTGAAAGTGAGATCAAGTTGTGATTGGTTACGTATGAAAGGACGCGTATTTCTTTTGGAAAGGACCTCGGACGAATAATGAAACTAAAATAAAGATTAGTATGGTAATGGCAAGCCAGTTTGGCTCAAACTCGTAGTTACAAACCCCATGTACGAACAACTTTCGGAATGTGGTGAAGGCCTCTTTCCCATCCTTTATTTTGTGGTAACGAGGTTTGCCATCTCACATTTTTTCCTCCTTGGTGACTTTCATTAGTTCTGTCTTTCGGGATTTGCTCCGTCTCTTCGATTCCTTTCTCGTCGCTAAGTTCGACCTTGTTAACTTACATACGTCTCCTTTCCATTCTCAATACTCATCAAGCAGTAATCCTTTCGAGGTCCCTGGCTCCGACTCGAACCTGGCTAGGACCAAAAGTAAGTATTATAGTATTTTATTTATTTATTATTTGTGAAAACTACAAAAAATGATAATAAATAAATATCAAATAAATGTTTAGGATTATTCCTATTTACTTAAGTTGCCCGGGGTTAAGATCCCACCCTTAATTAGGCAGCCTTAAAGAACGACGCGCAATGAAAGTCCCCACACACCCAATCTGTGTTTGTATATTTCGTCTGAGGTGTACATGTGTAAAGTTTGTTGTGAAGGTGTGTTGAACTGACCGAATATCACACAGCACACGTGATACTTTAAATTTTCTCTAACCAAGACGATAAGGAAAGAATGATTCCAAGCTCTAATAAATCAAGAATTTTCGAATATTTCATGTTTCCACGAAATATAGATTGGGTGTATTTCTAAAGCTTCAATCATCCTCATAATCATGTTAAACCATTGTTAAGAGGAGCTTAAAAATACATGAAAAGCAAAAGGGCAAATCAGTCTTTCTTTATCCTATGGGTTGAAGAGACTGTTCAACTGTGTGTGGTTCCTGGTAGCAACTGGAATAGATATCGATATCAGGTCAGGCTGGTATGATAGAAGCCTATGGGTGGTGGCTGTGTCATTACACCGGCGCCTTGCCAGGGCGATCAGTGTGTGAAGAATGTTTCTTTAGTTCAAAATCTGTTGGAAGGGAGTGAGTGTTGTGATCGTGAAAACGAGGTTATTTAAAGTTTAATAAATACACACAACCTATATTTCGTGGAAACTTGCATTAATGGAGTTATACCTTGGTTTATTAAAAAAAGAGAAAACCAACGAATCCCTTAGCAAAAACTTATTAAACAAGTTCGTTAAGCAAGTGGTAAAGAAATGATAAATAAAAATATTAGAAAGGCAATAGAGTAATCAGAAGAAAAAACTAGCCATAGTGATAGTAACCAGAAGAGGGCAGAGGTATCCTCAACTTTTCTTGTACCACTAGATGAAAAGAACAGGTTTGTTGTGAGGTAGTGGTCAGATAACCTTTCATTAAAAAAATTCTGAGATTAACTTGAAATATGCAGTATATAATAATGTATATTTCGTGGCATCTTAAACGATAAATGTTGATAATGAAGCCAATTTGATTCCACCTTGAAGGATAAAGAAGAAGAATGAAGCATATTTTGAGTCATATTGTACAATAAAGTGATATAATGAAACTATTTGTCAGATCTAACGATAAGGCCTCTTGTGTCCTATGTTGAACGATCGATAAAGAGAAAGAATGAAACCTATTTGTACCATTTTAGGCGATAAAGGGAGAGAACGAAGCATATCTTGTACTATCTTGAAGGATAAATGGAGAGGAAAAAAGCTTATTTTGTTCCACCTTGGACGATAAAGGGAGAGGGAAACGTTTATTTTGTTCCACTTTGAACGATAAATAGAGAGGAAAAAACTTATTTTGTTCAACCTTGAACGATAAAGGGGAGAAAAGCCTTTTTTGTTCAACCTTGAACGATAAAGGGGGAGGAAAAAATTATTTTGTTCAACCTTGAAAGATAAAGGGGCAGGGAGAGATTATTTTATTCAACCTTGAACAATAAAGGGGAAAAAAAAGATTATTTTGTTCCAGCTTGAGAGATAAAGGGAGAGGAAAAAAGGTTATTTTGTTTTAGCTTGAACGATAAAGGGAAATAAAAAACCTTATTTTGTTCACCCTTGAACGATAAAGGGAGATAAAAAAGCTTAATTTGTTCCACTTGAACGATAAGGAGAGAGGAAAAAGGCTTACTTTCTACCGACTTGAAGGACAAAAGGAGAAGAAAAAGCTCATTTTCTTACACCTTGAATGATAAAGGAAGAGAAAAAAGCATATTTTGTTCCACCTTGAACGATAGAGGGAGAGGATAAAAGATTATTTTGTTTCAGCTTGAACGTTAAAGAAAGAGGAAAAAAACTTATTTTGTTCCATCTTAACGAGAAAGGAAGAAGAAAAGAGCTCATTTTGTTTCATCTTGAACGAAAAAGAAAGAGGAAAAAGCTTTTTTTGTTCCACCTTGAACGACAAAGGGAGAAACAAAAGTTGATTTTGTTCCACCTTGAACGATAAGCGGAGCAAAAAAAAGCTTATTTTGTTCCACCTTGAATGATAAAGGGAGAGTTAAAATGCTTATTTTGTTCCACAGTGAATAATAAAGGGAAAAGGGAAAAGCTTATTTTGTTTAACATTGAACGATAAATGGGTAGGAAAAAAACATATTTTGTTCCACCTTGAACGATAAAGGGAGAGGAAAAAAAGCTTAGTTTGTTCGACCTTGCACGATAAAGGGAGATGAACATAGCTTATTTTATTCCACCTTGAACGATGAAGGGGGAGGAAAAAGTTTATTTTATTCCAGCTTGAACGAGAAAGGGAGAAGAAAAGAGCTTATTTTGTTCTATCTTGAACGTTACAGAGAGAGAGGAAAAAACTTGTTTTGTTCCACCTTGAAAGATAAAGGGAGAGTAAAAAGCTTATTTTGTTCCCCCTTGAACGATAAAGAGAGATGAACATAGCTTATTTCGTTGCACCCTGAAAGATGAAGGGAGAGAGTAAAGCTTATTTTGTTTCACCTTGAACGATAAAGGGAGAGGAAAAAGCTTATTTTGTTCAACCTTGAACGATAAAGGGAGAGGAAAAAGCTTATTTTGTTCCACCTTGAACGATAAATGGAGAGGAACATAGCTTATTTTGTTTACTATGAAAGATAGAGGGAGAAGAAAAAACTTATTTGGTTCCACTTTGAACTACAAAGGGAGAAACAAAAGCTTATTTTGTTCCAGCTTGAACGATAAAGAGAGACGAAAAAACTTATTTTGTTCCACCTTGAACGACAAAGGGAGAAACAAAAGCTTATTTTGTTTCAGCTTGAACGATCAAGAGAGAAGAAAAAAAACTTTTTTTTCTCACCTTGAACGATAACGGGAGAGGAAATATCTTATTTTGTTCCATCTTGAACGATTAATTGACAGGGTAAAAGCTTATTTTGTTCCACCTTGAATGATAAAGGGAGAGTTAAAAAGCTTATTTTTTCCCAGCTTGAACAATAAAGGGAGAGGGAAAAAGTTGATTTCGTTGCACCTTGAACGATAAAGGGAAAGGAACAAGCTTATTTTTTTCCATCTTAAACGAGAAAGGAAGAGAGAATGAATGTATATTACGAAGGTGGTTCCTGTAAGAAGCTATGTTGTGTATCTTAATTCATGACTGATGCGTAAACTTTGTTTGGGCAACCGAGGTGTGATTGAATGATGTTTGCGATACGGCTTAGCGGAGTGGAAACACCGCTGCCGACTGCAGCAAAGTTAAGCCACATATATTCGGTAAGTCTCCTGATAGAGTCCCGATTCATGTAGACTACATGTTTGCTGTCATACTCTCTAGATACCCGTAGTTGGGATCCCTCGCTCAACTGTGGGTCGACCCTCTGAGAAATATAACTCCTCAAAATGACTCCAAATCGATCGTAAATATTTCACTAGTGGGGGCACTCAGCCGCTGAGTAAAAATGCAGATAGTTGTGTGAGTTTATGTGTGCATGTAAATATGTAGAGTTGGCGCCAATTCTCCGTTTAACATTAAAAACTACATGTAATGTCTTTTCTGGCAACAATGTAAATAAAAGGCGTTGTTGTTCTCATATTTAAGTCATTTTCAGCATTTTTTAGAGAGATTTTGAGGAATATTTTGGTTTTGTGTTTTTTTAAGGCATTTTAAGGGATCCAATTTCATTATATTCTAAGAAGCAAAACATAAAAGGAAATTGTATTGATCAGAAGGGGGTGTAGGGTGTACCAAGTGGTAAAGTTAGTGAAAGAGAAAATGACGCTCTGGTAAGGGCAATTCAGTGGTCAAGAGTATATCAGTTTACCATATGGTATGGTTAGGGGAAGTCAAATTAGTGGAGGATGACCCAAGAGGAAACTACTTGGAGTAGACCGCACTGGATAGTCTCCTCTTTAAACTACTCGAACACTACAATTTTCTTTAATACTTTTCAAATCTCCTAACTTTATCCTTTGTGATCCTCTCACCACCCCCTGGCAAAGATGCTGTTGTTGATTATCGCTTCTTAGTTATAAATAAATGACCACTTTATTATAAACATAAATACAATGGAAAGAGCTGTAGCAGTTACCAAAATATAGCATTGTGATAAACTAATCCATTTTTGATTAATTCGGTGGCGGCTTTATCCAAAGATTGTCATATGGCGGGTTTTGGCTGGCAATTCTGTGTGTTTTCAAGCTTTATCGGGAGTCTGGATTGACGATGTAAGTATACTTTTCGATATGATCTTCCCCACATAAAAGAAGGGCGAGTAATTTATCAGCTAAAATTAGATGGCTTTAAGATTAGGATGACAAACAGCATTCTTCCTTCACCTTTAATCATGAATATGATGGGACTATAAGGAAGAATGGTGAGAGGAAGAAGAAGACAAGAAAGATTTAGAAGAGAGTAAAACTGATAAAGGAAATCAAGAAAAATGGAAAGAAAAGAGCAAAAAGGACGGGAACAAAGAAGCAAAGAGAAATGGAAACAAAAACAGGTGTAGCAGCTAACATCCTTGCTAGCTCCTAAAAAAGTATAATACCCCGTCTGAGAGATTACTCATCTCGCTTCTACTTATTTCATATTCATATACGACAATTCTAATCATATATAAATCGTACGATTTCCAACAAAATTTACCCTACGTATCGTCCGATAATAATTATTCTATACGTTGTACGATATATATCTCAACCAATCCAAATCCTTGTCTGACGTATTTTAAAACAACCAATCAGCATCAACCTTCCTCACCCCCAATGTTCGCTGACAATTTTAGTTTACTCGTGTTCTAGTTATCGTCGGACAAAGGTCAGTAAATTAACCTTACCATTATTTGACCTAATCGAATATCTTAACTATTCTAAGTGTAATTCCCTCTTTTCTCTCCATTTCCAGTCCCCTTGAGATTATAATTTGAGCAATTATTCTGTGCCCAAAACTATTCCCAAGTCCATCCATCCATACATTGAGTATATCATATCCTATAAATGATATCAACCAAATCTTACATTAAAGATATCCAATATATGATTCCATAATTTCTAACTCAAATTTATATAAATATTTATCCGAACATATAATCCCTCTCAACTTGCATTTATTATCGATCAAATTCATTATTCTCATTCTGTGTATTTCACATTTTCTCCTTGCTCTTTGTTTAACTTCTATATCTTTCTTGTTAATTTATAAATAAATATATAAATATACCACTTAGTTTCCCCTGAAATTGCCGGTTACCTATTCTCATTTTTACTCTATTAGACTCTAACACGTGACTCCTCTTTTCTCATTCCTCATTCTTATATATAAATATATATATATATATATATATATATATATATATATATATATATATATATATATATATATATATATATATCATCTACTCAGCTCTCGATATACTCATATATATATCCGCTTTATTTGTGCCCTCAGACCCGTTTCAAGATATATTTTGCCGTCCAATTACGTAAAATATATTCTTTTCACGTGTTGGATACCCTCCCAAAATTAAACCCAACCGGCTCCGCCCCTCATTTCAGTCACTTCGAGGAAGGTTTGAGTTTGTCCTTTTGATTTCACTCAAACCTTGAATTAACTTTTCTTTTCATTCTCCTTAGTACTCCATCTCTTATTAAATCTCCTCAAAATTTATTTCCACAACCGGTATAATTTCAGACCACACACCTCTTAAAAAAACACATAAAATAGATAGTTTCCCTCGGACCAGTATGAATTTTGCTGTATCAACTACTACAGCTAAACCTCATTCGTATGGCAAGAATGCATCTCTTTTTCGACTTCATCAACGAGTAGCTCGCGGTCGGTAATTAGCAATCCAGGGTTTAGCAACTAGAATGTCAGCGCACGAGGCACCAACCACCCTTCCATCATGCTTGCTGCTTTGGATGCGTCCAGCCTTATCACTTGGTTTGAAAATTACGAAGTTCCTATGGCTCATCAACCAATATCCGATCAAGAGCGGATATACATCACGCAAAGAGTCTCCATGAGTATTTTTACTTTGTTTCGGGGGATATTGCTACAAAGTGAGAGTAGGGGTGTATGGGAAAATTTGAAGCATGCATTTAAGGTGGAGTTCCGAAGATCCCAGGGTGAGGAAGATGATGATGATGTATAGAGAAAGAACAAAAGGGATCATTGCGTAACACAGGCGATCGGGTAGTCGTAGAGGAAAAGGGTACGGAAATAACTTGAAAGGGGATAGGAAGAGTTGATAAGTCGGTGGCTAGACACCAATGGGTCGTGTAGTTGGGTGTGATTTGGTGTGTTCGTGATAGACGACGGTTGGAGGGTGGTCAGGAAGGAGATCGTGTCTGCATAGTCGGAAACGCGTTATTCATGATGCTCTTAACCTATGCGCAGAACGGTATGGGTTGTGGGTAGTCATGGGCTGCGGGGTATCGCAGTGCCATCGCAACATACAGTCTTCCGTGTAGTGCGGCGTATATGGGGTCTCTGGCGTGTTTCCCGAGTTGTTTTGTGAGTCTAGTGTGAGCGTATGTATTGATGGGTGCTAATTTGTTGTTTTCGTGTAGTGTGGACATTCTCGCATACATGGGGGAGAGGCAAGCGCGCTTCAAAGAAGAGTTCTGAATGCACTGAGCCTTCTTCTGCCAAGTGACACTCGCAGCTACCAGTGACAGTGGGGCGTACGTGAGAAGAGCTCTCACGAGTGTTTTATATAGCTGTAACTGCAGTTTCTTGCCCACAGGGTTAGAACCTGCGCATTATTTTGTTTGTGTGTGCGGTTCGTGCTTGTGTTATGTGCTGGTGTATATTGAACCTAAGGGACTTGTCTAAAGTTACCCCTAGGATTTTTGTTTGTTGCGTGTAGTCGAGCCTTGTAGGGTTTAGGTGGTTCTTGTCTGGTATGCGTGAGAAAATTTCTAGGTTTTAAATGTAGTGATCTCTTGCGCCGAAGAGTGTCATCTGTCTTTTGAGCATTCGTGGCAATCAGCTATTGATCCTCCTATTATGTCTTTTCGTCTAGTATTATTTGCGCGTGGTGCGCGATCTCGTCTGGTCCGCGGCCGCCGACGAGAATGGTCTCGTCATCGACGTAGGACACTGTGTAGGTGTGACGGCAGTTTTTGGGTGGGCGTGGGCTGTCATTTGTGTACATGATGTAAAGTGTGGGCGCCAGTACGCTTCCTTGGGGAACGCCTGAGCGTGGTGTAAAAGGTTGTGAGAGGGTATTATTGTATTTTATGTGGCATCTCCGTTCAGTGAGGTAGTGCGAGAGGAGCCTACCTGGTGAAGAGAGGCAACTCCGTATTGTTGGCGAGTTTCAAACGAAGTCCCTTGTGCCCCACCTTATCAAAGGCCTTCCCTACTTCGGTACTGGTGGAGAGTGACTTTTATCGTACCTGGCGTTTTTTTTTTATTTTGTCGGGAACTACGGTCACAGCTACATGAATGTACCGGCCCCTCTTGAACCCATATGGGTGGGGAAGAACCAGTCCTCGCTTCCAGGTAGTCCCGTAGGCGGCAATTGATCATACGTTCGAGTATTTTGCCTAGGTACTCTAATAGAGCAATATACCTGTAATTGTTTGGGTGTTTAAGGTCTTTGTTCATTTTGTATAGAAGTATGTTGTGGGAGACTGAATATTTGGGGGAAGTGGCCTGAGGCTAATGAGGCGTTGAATATGTATGTGAGTGTAGAGTATATGTTTGCGGAGAGGTTGTGTATTAATGCGGCTGGTAGCTCGAAGGGGCCGGGTGTGGATTTTGGTGTTGTTTTAATGGAGTGCTTTGTTTCCTTGACGGTTATGGGAATGATCATTATAGATTTGTTGTCTATCAGCTCCAAGGAGGGCGCACCTTAGCTCGTGAGTGTGAACCCGACAGCACTCCTGGACTTCCTGGAAGTGCTCTTGTGCGTGTGGTTTGGGTGGTTTGTGTGTGTATACTGTGTCCCAGTATGACCTAAATGCGTCGTGAATGACGTTGGTGTCTGTGAGTGTTTGGTTATTTACTTTGAGAGTGATTGGTTTGGGTGGATCGGTGCCTAGCATCCTTTTTAGGCACTGCCAGAAGAAGGAGGGGTCAGTGCAACGAGTCTCGTTGGCGATGCGGACGACCTCTCGCGACTGTCCGTCCCTATCTATCTGTACGCACTGTAGAATGCGGGCAGGTAGGTGATTGATGTTGTGTTGTCGTGGGCCTCTGGTGTAGTGAATGTTGTAATGTGTGTTGAGTCTCTGAGTGTGTATGGAATATGTGAAGTGTTTTATACATGTTTAGGTTTTGTGTGGTGTGTGTAGGTCACGTGCTGCTGTTATAGTGTTTAGAATTGAGCACCAGTGGTCGTATAACCTATCTGGATTGGTGTGGTCCAGGTCGAGGTTTCGTGGCGTGTTTTCTGCTATGTGTCTCTTAAACTCTTCCTATTTCGTGTTTTTGAAGTCGAAGAGAGGTGCAGTGGGTATCAGTATGGGAGATGTGGATATGATAAAGCATATCGGTATGTGGTTAGAGAGTACGTGAGGACCTGATGAGATGTGAGTGTAGAAGCGTGGAGCGTGGTCGTTGCGGAAGACCACGTCTAGAGACGTGGTTCATCCGCGAGCACCAATGAATGTAGGGAAGGCTGAACCGATGTTCTCGCAGTCATAACGCGTCAGGGCACCGGTCAGGTACCTTCTTGCATCCTTCATGGTATTAGAAAGGAGTGTTGGGTGGAAAGCAATGAGGTTCTCCGCAAAGAACATAGGTAGGTTGTGGTTTGATAGTGCCTGGAGTGGGACTTCTATGTTTAATTGTGGGCGTGGTGGTCTGTAGTGCGTGGCCACTAGGATGGAGCCGGATCTTGTCAGTACCTTGCAGGGTAGAAAAGATCCATTGCTGTTACTAGATGCAGCGGTTGTGGAGTTAGATATGTGTGGTAGCCTGCAATGTGGAGTCTGTTGTTGGGAGGATGTAGACTGGTCGAGTTCAAGAGTATTATGTCAGGTTTTTCGTGTTTAGGACCCAGTTGTCAAAAGTATGGCGAATAACGTGCCAACTGCGTACGTTTAATTGTCTTATGTTGAGGCGACCGATTGACATGGGGGTAGAGCGCGTGAGGCTGGTTGGGCCGAGACCGTTTTCCTATCCTTGGTTATTTTCCAGGAGGCATGGGGAGCGAGTACCTTCACGCATGTCGGCTGTGGTTTCATGGCAGTGGAGATGTTGTCAGTGGTGTTATTAAGTGCGCAGGCCGTGGTAGAGGGAAGAGTGTGTTCTGTGGAAGGAGGGTTAGATTTAGTGGGAGAATGGGTGGTGTTCGTGGAAGGAGGGTTGGAGAGAGTAGAGTCTAGGATGATGGAGTTAGTAGCAGAGGAGGAGGGAGTAGAGCTAGTAGATGTGGTGCTAGAGATAGTAAAGGAGGTGCAGATTATGAGAAGATGGGGTGTCGGGAGAGAAAGGAGGTTGGGATGGCGAATGAGGGCGGGTGGAAGGAGGAGAGGAAGGAACTGCAGGGAGGGGTTTGGTCTGCTTTACGCGCGGTTGTGTGTAACGGGGGGTTTTCGTGGTGGAGTTTTTTTGTTTAATACAGTGGTGTGTGGGGTATGGTGGCTTGGGGAAGGTGGAGGAGGTGGCGGTTGTGGTATCAGTGGAAGTGGGGTTGGAGGCTGTGAGAGGGGAAGGGACTGTAGAAGGGTGGTTGGTGGCAATAGGGGGGGGTTGAGGCCGCCAAAGGAGTGCTAGTGGTAGGAGGGAGTTTAGGTATAGAGGAGGAAGGAGTGAAAGCTGTGGAAGGAGGAAAGGAGGCGGTAGGAAGAGAGGGGGGAGCAGTGGGCAAAGGGGCAGATAAGGAGGGTACAGTGGCGAGAGGGACAGAGACAGAAGGGCGGGATGAGGCAGGAGGGTGGTGAAAGTGAGGGGTGGTGTTCGTGCCCACCGGGGTGGGGAGGAGTCCGGGTCTCCAGTGTGTATGCTCGTCGATTAGAGTGAACACCTTCTCGGGGAATGTGCGAGGCAAACAATGTGTTTAGTATTTTTGGTATAGTCGAGCGTCACCCCTCGACACGTCATTTGCCACCGTTGAAAGCAAGGCAGCCAGGTGTGGTTTTGAGTGTGTGGTCTCATTGGGTGTGTAGTGTGGAGTAGAGTTGGGTGTCAGGAGTAGTAGAGGTTTCTGGGTGTAGGGTGTTTGGGTGGGGGCAGGTGTCGGAACATGTGGGTGAGTCTGGGTTGCTGCTGGGGTAGGGTGTGTCCAGGGTAAGGAAGGGGGTGGTGTGGACAGCGTTGCGCCAGCAGCAGCAGCGAATGTTCTTGTTACGGGAAGAGGGGCGGGGCGGAATGTGTGGTTGTGTTGGTGGGCTGTGGACGCCGTATTGCCACTACGGCGTCAGATCGGGCCTTACTTAGATAATGGCCTTTAGGGTTGATGGCGACATGGTCGCCGCCGCAGTTTGTGCAGAGGGGTGAGGTGGCTGGGCCGGTGGTGTAGTGGTTGCCCACTACAATACACCTTGAGCAGACCAGGTCTGCTTGGTAGTTTCGTGTATCGTGTCCAGTTTTGTAACATCGGTGGCAGTGTGTGGGCTTTATGTTTAGCTGTGGCTCGATGTTATGTGGATGTTATGTGGAGAGTGTAATTACTGCCCATTGTTTCGTGTGGTTTTAATAGACGTCTCTGATGACCTCCTCCCCATACTTCTTTCTAAAGTGTGTGCGGAGGTCATCGGTGGAGAAAGCCAACCATAGGAGGTTGGCCTTGAGGACTCGTATTTGGTGTTTCTTGTGTACAATGTCGGCTAGTTTTGTGTGAAGGTCTTTTGCGGCGAGTGTGTCCGCCGCAAGTGTGCGGAATTTACTGCATCCTCCTGTGAACGGAAAACGAGTTTGTGGCCTGTGTGAGTCTTTATTATGTTTGTGATGGGGGTGTCATGTGTAGTAGCTAGGTTTTGAAGTGTGTGTTCATTATTGGTAGTTGGTGTTTTTTCTGTTATGTCTAGGAATGTAAGTGTGGATATGTTGTTGTGTACCATTGTGGATCGGTTTTTGAAACTTACTTTCCTCTCTTTTTTTTAGAGGGGTCCCCTGCCCCACCTATAACGTCCCGTGAAAATGACTCGGATGTGTTGATGATTAGTGAGTGAGTATGGACAAGGTTGGGCTCCTCAGAGGGTGTAAATACATAGCGGACTTAATGATGACTGAAGCCCGAATCAACTGACTCAAGTCGGGGTGCCGCCCCCACTATTGGGTTTTAGATATTTCTCAGTTACGTCTGACTTCTCACAGAGACGGTGGTATCTCTCTGTGTGTTCTTGGACGGTGCCGCAGGGTAGGATATTAATCCTCCCCGCGTCGGTAACTGACTCCCTATCCAGATTTGCTCCTTCCTTTGGGTTCCGCAGCGGGCTAAGCCTCAGACTTCCTTTCCTCTGAGTTTGCAATTATTCCCTTTCTAAGTAGAACGGCATAGTTGCAACCGAGCTCTATGTGTCGAGTCCTATTCACGGAGCCAAGTCACGGCGGGTCAGGGATGGGGAGGGTTTAGCACGTCATATCACTATGACGAGCCATGGAAATAAAAGAAATTTTATTGAAGGGATGGGGGAGCAGGGGGGCTTTTCTGACTCTCGTGTATTCTTGTCGAGATGATACCGTTCACGGTATGAAATGCCGAGATCACACTGTTCTTATTGAGAAGCATCGAGGCAAATTTCGCCGGGCCTTGCATCCTGTATCTGAACGATAGCAGGGAAACGCAGAGATGGTGGTCGTGTCTCGTGTCTCCTGCAAATGAGGCTGAAGATTTAGGCAAGCTCTTAAATACGCAAGAGCTTGGTGACCGCCGCCCAACGCGTTTCCTCGAACACCTAAAAGAATTAATCAGAGCTAAAGGTGCGAAATGTGAGCATTTTTATTTTCTCATTACAGAGATCTTTATTTGTGGGATTCCCGACCACATTAAGCCCCTTATTATGATCGGGAAGCACAGCAATGTGGACCATCTGCCGAAATTATATATCTAAATCCCTACGTTAATTGGGGGACTGTCTCACAAAACCCAATCCCCCCCTCCCTAATCTAAACATTTCACAGGTTAGGTTATCTAAGGAGTCTGCAGACAACCGGCCGGACTCGTGAAACGCATCTTTCCCTCCGGCGCAGGACTTAGCTGCCACGTTGGAGAGAATCGAAGGTGAGAGAAAACATCTAATACTCCAATGTGGGACCTCGCGAGAGCACAGTTACAAGGGTGAACGGAACGACAGGCGCCGTTCGTCCTCTCGAAGACGAAACCAACGAGGACATTCAGCACAAGAGGTGAGGTGCGACATTCATTTACTCATCCTCTTTCCGCCTATCCCTCTCCACCTAATCTTCCCCACTCTCAACCAAAGAGTCTATGCTGGTACCATGGGAGGTTTGGTGGTAACGCCGCTGACTATATTCAGCCTTGCCAGTATTATCCCTCATCTTATTCTCAATCACATGCTCGTGCTTCACAGTTTTGTCCTTTTCACTGTCGCACTACTCCTAGTGTTACTTTCATCCAGCCAACTAATTGGTGCTGGTCCTAAAACAAATATGGTGCACAAGCCGTAAAGTGCTTACAGCTCTGCACATATTTACTACCAGTACCTCCTTCTTCTAACGCTCATCCACCACTTTCATCTCCTCAATAACCAATTCTCTCTTTTCAATCTGATGCTCCATTCCAACCTCAATCTTCTCATCCTAATAATTCCAATTCTACTTTAAACTAAAAACACAAGTGATCAATGGGTCTATCACCTCTGCCCTTCTTTCACTTACTTAGGTTGATCCACCGTTCCTCATTTACGACCCACTTTCTGGCTTTTCATATTTAGTAGACACTGGTGCTCAATGTAGTGTTATTCTAGCATCTCTGGACGATAAAGATTGTTCCTCCACTGATGTTGTCCTTAAAGCCGCTAATTCCTCAGATATAAGACTTATGGAAGGCGTATCCTTCAATTGTCTCTTAGCCTCCGTATAGTTTTTCGATGGACGTTTATTTTTGCTGATGTTGACTTTCCTATTTTGGAACTCGATTTTCTCTCTGCCAACAACCTTTTGGTCGATTCTCGTAACGGCAAGCTTATCGATCGCACTACCTCACACAGCTTTGGGTTCATTTTTCCCATCGTACAGTTCTCTCCTCTATGTCCGTTTTCCATCAACTGATCCCCAAATTCAGCAGCTTCTACAGGAATCTCCTGGCCTTAGTGTTCCTTCCTCAAAAGACAGGCCTATTAGACACATCGTTGGTCACCGGATAGAGACAACTGGCGGGCCTGTGTTCTCCCGCCCCCATTGACTAGCCCCAAATAAACTACTTTTAATGAAGCAAGAGTTCCCCTTAATTGTCAAGGCTGGCATAGTTAACCCCTCTACTTCTCCTTGGGCTTGTCCGCTTCATATACTACTCAAATCCACTCCGAGTGAGTCCAGAGCTGTAGGAGATTACAGGCGACTAAATGCCTGTACTATCCCCGATAGATATCCTCTCAACTACCTGTTTGATTTCAACTTTGCTCTCTTCGGTTGTTTAATCTTTTCTCGACTCGAACTCATCCGTGCTCTCAACTAGGTTCCTATTCACCCAGATGACACCCCAAAGACAGCTATCACCCCACCATTTAGTTCCTTCGTCATGCACCGAATGCCTTATGGTCTTGGCAACATTGGTCAGACGTTCCAACGTTTTATTGATCAGGTTCTGAGAGGTCTTCCTTTCGTATTTTGCAACATAGACGACCTCCTGATAGCATTTGCGTCTTTAGAGGAGCATCTATCTCACCTTCGTCAGGTTTTCGCTCGATTTAGAGAGTATCGTATCGTACTCAACACTTTTAAATGCATATTTGGTGTCGGACAACTCTTCTTTCTAGGACATCATGTTTCCCCTGACGGAATGTGTCCTCTCGAGGATAAAGTTGCTCTTATTCGGGATTTCACTCGACCTTCTTCACTAAAGCAACTTCGTCGGTTCTGTGGGATGGTTAACTTACACTATAGTTTTATTCCTGACGTTTCAAAAATAATGCAACCACTCTACACTCTCCTCTTAATCACCAAGAGGAATTCTCCACTGTCATGATTTTCCGAGGCGTGCGAATCTTTTTCTCGCCTCAAAGAGGCTATAGCCTCTGCTGTTTCACTGGCTCATCCTTGCCTAGGGGCCAATATGAGCGTTTCCTCGGATGCGTCAGCAACTCATGTAGGTGCAACCTTGCAACAAAAGGTTGGTGACTCATGGCAACCTCTCTCGTTCTTCCTAAAATCTTTAACTCCTTCTCAGGAGAGATCGAGCACTTTTTCACGAGAGCTGCTCGGGATGTCTCTTTCCCTCCGTCACTTCCGACAATACTTGAAAGGACTTGAATTTACTGTTTTCACGGATCGCAAACTTTGGTTGGTTCACTTTCCTTTCATAGCCTTTCTTCCGTGCACTTTACAGTCGGTGCTCGTCTTTCAGACTTCATATTGCAGCCTACAAGTGACATTCAATACGTTCCTGGCTCTTAAAACGTCGTACCAGACACGCTTTCTCGCATTTCTTCAATTTCAGGCACGCAATTCTCTCCTACGCCCATTGATTATGCGACAATAGCGTAGGCTCAGGAACAGGATGAAAACACGCAAACACTGCGCACTCTTCTCAACTCGTCGTTCGCGAGTCCGACTTACCAGGCAGTCCTTTCAGGCGTATTCTGATCAATTATTCATTGCCTGACTGTCCTTGTTCTCTTATTCCTCTTGCTTACCGTCGGTACATATTTGACTAAACTCGCGATCTTTCTCATCCTGGCATGCGAGCTGCTCACAAGTTCATTGCACAACGTTTTGTGCGGCCAGGTATGAACGCTGACGTGGCCAAATGCACACGTTATTGTGTGCTTTGTCAGCGTGCTAAGGTTCAGCGTCACACAAAGACTCCTCTAGTTCCTTTTGCACTGCCTTCGTCCCGCTTTAGCGCCATTCACGTCGATCTTGTAGGCCCTCTGCCTTACTCACCAGGATCGACTGTTTCACTCGTTGGTCAGAGGTTGTCGCTATTTCAGACATCCGAGCATGCACCGTCGCTCAAGGCTTGGTTGCTCGTTTTGGTGTCCCTTCCATAGTCATGACTGACCGTGGTAGTCAATTTGAGTCCCACCAATGGGAGGTACTCATGGCTTTTATTTGTTCCTTTCGCCTTCGTACCACAAGCTACCACCCCCAGAGCAACAACTCGGCCTCGAACGTTTACATCGGACGCTTGAAGCAAGTTTACGCTCCACCGATCCAAATATCACTTGGGTGGACAAGCTACCTTTGATTCTTTTGGGCATTCGTTCGTCTTTGTTAGAGGATTTGGCCTCCCTTTCAACGGAACTAGTTTACAGTACCCAACTCCATCTTCCCGGTCAATTCATTTCTTCTACTGACCACACTCTACCTTCCTATCTCGATCCTGCTTCATACGTACACAATTTGGTACGCGTGATGGCCGAAGTTAGGCCTACTGCCCCAAGAGTGCCTGCCTCCCATAAACCTTTCGTGCCAAAAGAAATGTCAACTTGTTTCCACTTCTTTGTCCGTCGCGATTCAACTCGGTCCTCCTTTTAATCTATTTACGATGGAACCTTTCTCGTCGTCTTTAGAAAGCCGAAATTCTTTGTCCTAAATTTGGGCACCAAGCAAGATACTGTTTCTCTGGATTGCTTGAAGCCCGCCTTTATTGATGTTATTCACTCCGAACAGCCATCGTTTTCTTCTACAACTATCTCTCAAAATGATTCAGTGATTTCCCTAACTCGCCATTATTTAACCTTACCCACAATCACCTCTACCCCGCCCATATCTCCTTCCCGATTGCTGCCTCCTCCTTTTTTGTCGCAGGAAGCCTCGTCGGCAGAGCTTCAAAGTCAGGAGTCCGTCTCTCTACCTCTGGTCACCCTGCAAGCAGCAGGCCAGACTCAAAACGTCTTAAGATCACCGAACACCAGGTCAGAGAGGACAACCAAGCGAATTACATCAATCCGTCCACTTCGCTTGTGACATTGCCTCGACCGCATTTGGTGACATTTTTCCTAATCGTAGCCAGCCCAGCGGCGTCATAACACGATCCAGCCGCGTTGCAAGAAGACCTAGGAGATATCCAAATAAACTTTTTTTTGTAACGGGTGGGGTAACTCTCTTAGAGGAGGGGGTAGCTAACATCCATACTAGCTCCATTCGCCGTCTGAGAGAATACTCATCTCGCTTCCATTAATTCATATTCATGTGCGATAATTCCAATCATATATAACTCGTACGATTTCCAACAAAATTTACCCTACGTATCATGCGATAATAATTATCCTATACGTTGTACGATATATGTTTCAACCAATCCAAATCCTTGTCTGGCCTATTTTAAACCGACCAATCAGCAGCAACCTACCTCGCCCCGAAGCTCGCTGACAAATATAGTCCACTCGTGTTCTCGTTATCGTTAGACAAAGTCCCCTTGAGATTATAATTCGAACAATTATTCTATGCCCAAAACTATTCCTAAGTCCATCCATCCATACATTAAATATATCATATCCTGTAAATTATATCGACCAAATCTTATATTAAAGATATCCAATATATCATTCCATAATTTCTAACTCAAATTTATATAAATATATATTCGAATATATAATTACTCTAAACCTACATTTATATTCGATCAAATTCATTATTCTCATTATGTGTATTTCATATTTTCTCCTTGCTCTTTGTTTGACTTCTATATCTTTCTCGTTAACTTATAAATAAATATAGAAATATACCACTTTTAGTTTCCCTTGAAATTGCCAGTTACCTATTTTCATATTTACTCTATTAGAATCTAAGACGTGACTCCTCTATTCTCCTTCCTTATTTTTATAAAGCATAAGTTGGTGAAGATCTAGGCTTAATATTCCCATCAACCAGAGCATATATATATATATATATATATATATATATGAGAAAATAGGAATTGGACGCGAATGAGCAAATGAGACAAGAAAGGGGAGTTTTTTTTTAAAAGCAAGAGAGAGGGACATTAGAAGAATCCAGAATCAAAGGGAGCAGAGGGCGGCACAGTGAAGGCGATCCTTTACCGAGAAGAAATAAATAACGCCAGATCCTGTAGTTGCTTTCTTTGTATATATATATATATATATATATATATATATATATATATATATATATATATATATATATATATATATATATATATATATATATATATATATATATATTATCCACCCATTTCTCCATATATACATATACCTGCTTTACAGGAAGTTAAAAATCACTCAGAATTAAGATAATCTAGGATTGTAAAGAAGAAGAGTTGAAAATCTCCATTGCACATGTACATACACGCTCAGGTACTTTCACGAAACAAAACTCATACCATCCTAACCAATGGTAAGTCATAACGGAAAGAGGAAGAGGGGGTCAAAAAGAACAAGTGGACCTTAAAAGACATTCTTATTCATTCTGAGGAAGTACTTTTTAGGAGAGACCTACCATACAACAAAATAGAGAGCATAGTAAAGATCAAAGTTCTCTCCACTCCCATTTCCTACGCCCATCTGCATTTACGTTGTGCTAAGGAAAATAACAGAACCAGGAATTTTATATTAACTCTGGTTACCTATTTTATTAAGAAAGTTCTTAGGCCAACTTCTATTGGATGCTACTTTCCTGTTTCATAGAGTACGACTTTCGCCTTCGCTATTAAATCTTTACCTACTAAAAGACACTTCTGTCACTCGTATCTTTAAAGTGTTCAACATTGGGAACTATTAAGTACCTATGTACGTAACTCACACCCTGTTAGTAAATTCTATGTTTAGTAGTTTCCTATCAGAGTAACCTGAAGCAAGGAAGTTCAAATTTCCAAACGAAGTTCCGAAGTTCTTTAATAACTAAGGGTAAACGACTACTGGTGTTCAATATTCTTGAAACCTGGAAGAATTTTTAACATTTCTCTCTCTTGCCTGCGTAGTCTCTTTGTGTCTACCAAGAATAGGCAGCTTTCACAGGTGGGTCTAGTACTGTCTATGCCGAATCGACGGGATCATTTTTGTGGCCGTGGCCGTCACCCGATCGCACGCTTCGATATCTTTTCGAAGACAGAGGAACAAAACTGAACCGTGCACTCTAAGCGATGTGAGATAAATAAGGGTATCAGTATTTCTTTATTCAGATAACTGAACTGGCTCTTTAATTTTTCTCTGCGTCAACATAATAGATGCTAATCAGCAACACTATTAGTTTTCATAAAAATCGGTGTCACTTGACTCTAACATTATAAATTACAGAATTATATTCGGTTTGCAGACACGATATTCATCATCTTACACTTGTCTAAGTTGAATGGCATCTGCCGACTAATATCGTAATCGGCGCAGGTCGGCCTCAAACTCTTTGTGCTTTAGAATGATGCTACACTCCCATCTAATTTTGTGTCATGTGCAAACTTGGCTCTTTGGCTAAATAAGTCATATTCTATATTATTTATATAGATTATGAATTTCATGGGGCCTAATACTGAGCCATAAGGGACGTTGGTCGTCACCGACAGCCACCAAAAGTCCTGACCGTTGATTACAACCTTCACTTGCTCTCCTCACGACCAATTTTCCGCTAATTCTCAACAATCGCGCCTTATTCTTCGACCTACCAGCGAATACCTTGCTAAATAACTTGCTAAACCATGTATGGCATGTTTACATCCCAGCTTATATCATACTCACTTATTATATTATGAAAGAGTTAGATCAAATTTGTCAAGCACGAGCTTTTTCTAAGGAGCCTGTGTTATATTCTTTTTAACAATTCATTGCTTTGTAATCTTGTATGACATAATACTTTCTACCATCTTTGATTAAAAAGAGGTCAAGATTATAAGCTAGTAATTACCTGCATCCAGAGAAGCATTGTAGATATGGAGAGATGATTAGCTACTTCGCCTTGACGTAACGAAGATTGCGCGCTGTAAAACTGTCTAGAGCTGCCTATGTACATATAGGGAGGGGGTTTGAATCCTGAATTCTCGCTGCTAACTCTGCGGAACTTCTCTTTATTTTTATGTGTCTGCTGGTACTAGTCTCAATCGCAGAGTAAGCTATCTTACGGTCACTATGCCTCATAAGCAGAGAAAGAGTAATTGTTAAGAACGTTTACTATATAAAGACCACAGGTTTACAGTTTAGATATCATATGGTAGAAGAATTCTTTAGGGCTCACTCTAAAGCAGGGATTCTTAGCCTAGGGTCCATGGATGGGTTTCAAGGGGTTCGTGAGGGTCAGATTAAAAAAAATAAATAGATGGGTTTCACTAAAATAAACTAGCTAACAACAGAGAAAGTAGTATTTGTGGTATATTTGAGTAGAATAAAAATAATTTTGTTTAATTTGCACAAGATGACTGTATTTCTTTTAATTGATTAAGTAGAATTTACTTTTAACTTGAAAAAGAGTGAGTTATTTGTTAAGTTTCTTTACTTTATCTATACTTATGTATGCTATAGGCCTATATGCATGAGGTAATCATAATTATATTATGTCAATAAAATAAAGTACATATATTAATTGCATGCAAAAGTTGTTTTTATGACTTTTATGTGAAAATTTCCTTGGAGGGGGTCCATACCATTCATCACCTTCTTAAAGAGGTCCATGACTGAATAGAGGTTAAGAACCTTTGCTCTAAAGAAAGAGGTCACATGAATTTGTTCATCACGTTTAACCTGCTGAGCAAGCTTAAGGACTCTTCTTCACTGAAAAACCAACATGACTAGGTCATTAGGGGTGCAAGTTAGTTTTCGAGCCCTTTGCTTGTGTTTCCTACATTTGATTACATTACCAATCTCACATTACCAAACTCGGACTGTCGCAACATGAATTACTGTTTAGAGGTAATCTATTTGGATTCTGCCTCGTTGCCACTGAATGTGTTTAGGTTAAAGAACGGAATTCTCTACCAAATATAGTTTGCGTCTCTAAACTCTGCCTTTCATCGCTTTTCTCTCTACTTTTTGTTGATCCTGTTAAACACTCATATCACAGAGAGAAAGGATATGAAGATGTCTTGGGTGGTGAGCACTAATTCATATATGTATTATTGCTTTATCTAATCGTGGACCCATTGGAAAGAAGTTCTCGTTAATGAAGTCTACAAGACGCGACTACTCCTGATCAGCTCTCTGATAGTTTCAGTTCACATGTTCACATGGCCTAAGATAATTGCAGGATGCCATATAGGAGGACGGACAATTTGGTATATAAGTCGTCATCGAGCTCAGCGTCCGTGGCAGAGGGCAGCATATCATCACAAGACTAGATATTTGAGTTAACCTCGAGGCCAATAGTCAGAACCTCCTGTTTAGCTACTATTCTGAATTAGATGGGTGGTAATTAGTTTCGCATGTATGCCCCACCCCTACCTTACTTAGTCTTGAATAAAGACTCCGTAATCGCTACAATATTCAATCTTTCGAACGCCCTGAGCGAGAGTAGTTCGCAGAACTTGTTCCTAATGAAGTGAACGTTCAATTATACTACCATAGTTTTATAATGTTAAACCTTGCTCCATTACGCTTCTTCCCTACATGTTTCCGACGGTACATCTTTAGAAATTAACTCTTGCCTTCACTCTTCACCTAAGCCGAGGCTGAGTAAAAGGTGCATGGTCTATGGTACACGGAAGCTTGTGGCTACTCCAACGCTATATTTATATGTTCCCGTTTAGTTCTATTCCTATTTATCAAGATAAGCATTCTATTGATTGCTTTTCTGAGGACTGACAAACACCTCTCCCAACATTTGCATATAGGCCTTAATCGAAATGAAATTCGACGAGCAGTTGATGCCTCATAACTTTGCTATTGCAAAATTAGTGGCAAAGAACCTTAGCAAGTTAAATATGATTAAGTCCATGTTGATCTCAGGCCACAGTCATAAACTTAGCGATTATGTATTCTTTATTTTACTCATATCGTCTGTAATAAATAGGTTGGTGGCGTTTAATACGACTAAGGGCGTTTTACTACTTACCATTTTCCATCACTTTACTGCATATGTTTGCTCTGGAGAAATTCCGACCGCCACTGCAATTGCTAACCCGTTTCCAAGACTTGTCAAAGCCTTTCACTAGGGAGTCTCAGAAAAGTAGTGCCTTCTTACCCCTTTTGTTCAGTGGAGCATACCTGTTTGATGTCTTACTGATTTGCGGGGCCTTCCATTGTTTTGCGCCCTTTCTCTCTTTATCTCTATCTCCATCTTGGGAAAGTGCTTTCAAGGGATGGTTTTCCTTTGTTTTTCTTACTTTCTCTTTTTCTTATTCGAAAAGCACACAGTACTGGTAAGTTTTCACGAGCAGAGGTTGCCTCACATAAACACCCCTTTACTTTCTCCCATCCGAGTTTGCTGCCATCTAGTGTCAAAATGTCCTAAACAGCACTTCAACTCCGTTCACTTCCAATTTGAATCAAATTGCCCTCCTACGGCTCACACCAAATCCTCCCATACTCTCATTATGGGTAGCCCCTCATATTTAGTCTAGGAATACATTTCTATTTCCTCCCTTACATTACTTCTACATACAACTAAACATCGTTTGAGGTGTATATGTCAATTTATCATATTTTCCCTATAATTTTACATTCGACCTTACCGACGGGAGTCTACAGTAAAGAGAACAGCCACCTAACCAAATTTTTTATTCACTCGACTGCTGCTTCTAATTTATTTCACCTTGACATCAATACTGCAAGATATGAAAATGCTGGTTTATATGCACTTTGCATAGCTCCCTTATGAAAATCGACTCTCTACTATATCTTCTGGTACCTGAAACACTAACACCTATATGCCGCACTCCCAGACATATCAAAAAATAAAAAAAATAAAGATTAGGCAAATAAGAATAAAGAAATAGATAGGAGTATGCTGGAATTTAAAGAGAAAGAAAAGAAGGACTGACAATAATGAAGATGCAAAACGAAGTTTTGGGCTGCTCTAAATCACGAGAAAATGATAAGCTCAATAAACACTTAGCAAGAGTTTTATGTACACATTAATTAAATTGTTACCTTAGCACATTATAACATAACTGCGACAAATAACAATAGATAACTAATATTTAACAGGAATTCATTGTAACACATCAGGAGAAAAAGAAGAAGATTAAAGACGGGAAAGAAGTTTTGGGATAGAAGGAAAAAGAAAAGAACTGCAAGAATAAAATCAGGTAAGATTGAAAACGTATATAGTGAATCAAATAGAGGCAGATATAAGAGATTGATGGAGATACACACTAGTAGACCCATATGCAGATATTAGCCGTAAACAGCATCAATATTTATTATTACTTAAGAAAAAGACGAGGACCAAAGATGGAATCACTACCACAATATTTGTAAGCATATATATGTAGAGAAATCAGTGAAGATGTGGAATTTTATCTCCATGAAAGAGATATAGCCGAAAATCTACCTATAAGCGTTGATGTAGAAAATCTCGTAATCTTCCTGCTGCGGCTGTACCACGTTAGCACCTAATCCTCCAATGCAAGAAATCATCTAACGTCAAGCACCAAATAAATATTCGAGCAAACATAACATAAAACAAACCAGGCTTTTCCCAGAAAATCAGACGTAAGAACACAATCACAGCGTTAACATAACGTACGCAATAACAAGAATATACAAATAATGATTCAACAACGAACAAAAAAAAACTGTACTGACAAACCTTCTTAAAATTCATAAACCGCCCTAAATTTCTTACGGTTGATACCCTTGTTGTTTTTATCTTTTAGTTAGTTTGTATTAAATAAATCTAATGAGGGTATGAGTAGACAGATGATTTAGATGCATCTTTTGCCTGGTTGTTTTAGATTAATGTTTGATAGGATGGCCGAGGTGGTGACAGAGATGAATTCATTTGCTGTAGAAACACGGATATCGTTTCTGCAAAGTATTATATGGGTATGTCGTTTTGTACATGGGAATATAGTTACCTATTCATTGTTATGCGTAACAATTTTATTATTCTAGTACTAGTTTTTGCGGTGAAGTCAACTCTGCATTTATCGTCTGTAGAGGGGTAGTTTTCACGCTCGTTTCGAAGCTTCTCGCCTCATCTTTCAACTGTACAATTAGTTATAAAATTAATTATAGAGTTTTTATACATGCTAAAACGAAAAGTAAAATGATAAAAACAAGATAAAAAAATATAAATGTATACATTTATTTCTTTTGCGCAACATTTCGAGCTTAGATAAACAACTTGACATCAATGCGTGAGAATATTAAGCTGCCTTGAGAGTGGCTAAAATTAAAGCCTCCTGGAGATAGATTGAAGGTAGGACAGAATCAATTAGAGCCGATTCGACAACCACGAGCTTAGTGTAGTCATTTAAGAGATAAAAAGATTTGGCTTGTTTTCTAAATTCGGCTGATTTTCCGATGTAGAATTAGAGACAATTTTTGCAAGGAATTTGATAGATGCATTTAAATGTCTCAAAAACGCTTCTTTTAATTAGCGTTGGTATTTTATATTACTTTATTAGAGCGTTTAAATTTGGTGTTATATGACAAGGTGATATTGAGGCAGTGGAATGCATTGGAATTTGTGGTAATTCTCTTTAAGGAACGGAAATGAAGTTTTCTTGCTACAAGGTGAGCGTCGTTGATGAAAGCTGATGGATATGAAAGCAATGTCAAAATTCGCTTAATATTACAAATATTTTCATCGAGGCACAGAGAACCATAGATTGGAACAGAGAAGAAATTGAGTGATTTTTTTATGGTTTGCGGTAAATATAAAACGATGGATTAGTGAGGTAGTTGTTGTGAAAGAGAAGATCTAGGAACAGGAAAGAAATTATTTTCTCATTTATATTTAAATTCGATTAGTGTAGAAAGCAAGTTCAGGGTTTTAAAGATTTTGGGGGGGTTTTCATGAACATATAGAAATAAATCCTGAAATTATCTGATTGGTTTTACCTAATATATTTTACACCATAGTTCGGAATTAAACAAGAGGCAAAACGAAAGCAAGAAGAAGAATGAAGCGGGCGCCATCGTCGGAGGGAGGCCCACTAACCCCCCCTGTGCAGGCGTATGTGACTAAAATCAAAGAGAGTCAAATAAAATGGAGGAGGCCAACCTCTTCCTAGAAGTCAAAAGGTTCATAAGTCTGTGTGCACGAACCCGTCCAGAGTAAAAGGAACAAGCGGTAGCAAACCCGCTCGTCCCGATATCGTGACATATAAGGAGCGCGAAGATCCCCCAGACTGGGATATTCAACAAGAATGTGCTGAACTTTCTGGGGAACAAAAAAGTCGTCCCACTATGTTACAGGGGGCACACTATCCAATGACGGTACGTCCGGTGAATGTTCAAAATTTGAAGATGATAGAAATAGATATGAAGCCGCCGCGGTATTGGAAGATAGGTCTAGAGGATCAGTCCCAGCGCCATGAAACGCAACTTTAAGCTCCCTTCAGTCGTCTTCCATCTTCTTTGCCAGGCAGTCCGGAGAGCTGAACTCATTCATGCCTTGAAGTCAGTCGAAGTAGAGTAAAACGCTAGTCTGTTCGCTTAGTCGTGGCGAACTCTTTGGTGCTATCATCGGCGCGCTCATTCCCTGCAACTAGATTATGTTTAGGAACCAATCAAAGGATAATCTCGACATCCGCCCGGCTCGTGGCAAACATGGAGTCAGAGATCCCACGGACCAGAAAGTGCTGAGATTCCAATACCATGAGAGCGGTCAGAGTGCATTGTGAGTTGCTATATATCATACTCACTTCTCAGAACCTGGCGTGACGTGTTATATCTCCCGTACCCAGGGGAGTATTATACCGGTTCGGCCAGGAAGACAAACGCAGTGTCTGGTCACTCCCCGCGGACTCCAAATAGAAATGATACTGCGTAGAAGCCAACACCCTATAAGAATTCTCACTCATCCGTGTCACTGGCGCGAATCCAGCGTGACGCGAAATGTGCTCCCAAAAGATCAACCGCAATACTTTCGGCGTTGTGATAGCTTTTGGATCAGAGGCGTGGCGATAAATAGTAAAAGTTCGTACCATTTAGTGTGTCACCATGGGTAGAACCAGAAGTGCCTACGACCAGAAAGCTACATCTAGTTCTCAAAGGAGGTTCCTAGGCATAAACACAAAGGGCTTAGGGTCTAACTGGAGTCTCTTGTTGGCATAGGAACAATCGAAATCGGCTACAGAGGTAGTGAGAGCTGTGGGTGACTGAGGTACAAGCCGAGCCGGCGCTTACAAGCGCCATGTATGGTAACAGAATAGCACTACCTTTGTCTTGACCGAGCAAAAGCCAACATTTACGCACTTCTACATAGCAAAAGATGCAGTTAGGTGGCTGTTAGAATATACCCTCCAGAGTTTGCATCTATGGCGCACCAAAAACATCGAAATTTCATCTACGCATATCGTAACAAGAACAGCTTCCGGCACCAAAGGGTTAATACCGTATATGCTCAAGGCAAAGAGTGTGACAATGAGAACACTTTCATCTGCGACGCCCCAATCCTCTCCTATCAGGCCGGATAGGGTTCTATCCACCAGTACGCGGATTCCACAATCAGGCAGAAATTCAGAAAAGAAAAATGAAAAGCATTCTCTCGCCTTCATAATGTGAAGGGTTTCCATGATATCGTATTGTAATGCGCTATCATAAGCATTATCCAGATTGAAAAACAACGTAGCGTTATGTTATCTACGAATGATGGCCTGGCAGATCGCATTTCATATTATAAGCACTGATTCCGACGTGGAGTGGCACTTGCGGTGGACAAAGAAGGAAAGCCAATCTAACATTTACCAATTAATCCACCAATTTGCGTTCGCAGAGGGTTAGAAAAAATCGATGAAAACCGGCCGGCTGGGAGTGATCTCTCCTCCGTTTGCCAAAAGTGAGAACAGTATCCATTTACCTAGAGTCTACAAGGATGCCCTTTGTCCAGTTCTTCTTTAAGAAATCTATCATAAATGCCATACCTCGTTCACCTAGGCATACGGGACATCATCCGAACAGATGTGTATCCGTAGATGAAGTGAGAGCAAAACAAAATCATTTAACCAAAAACTGTCGTTGAGGCGTCTCCACCTCTAGAGGTAAAGTTCCTTCGGCGGCTTTTAGTGACATTAGGATGTGCATTGAATCCTGGCGAAGCTGCATAACGTTTGGAAAATGTGGAGAAAGCGGTCGAAAACGACTGAAAAACTCCGCTACAGACTGACGCGGTGTCCGAGATTGCGGTCGAGTTCTCCTAGAAAAAGGGAGGGGATTCCTGTGTGAACTTGCCCCAAAGGGTCTTTGTTTAAGGCAAGACACGTATTCTTGCCAGGAAAAGCGGCTGGCGTGCTTTGAAGCATCCTGAACTTAGCGCTAGATCGACGAAATTCATCGACGGTAAAATCATTCAGGTCGCGCTTATAGTGCATATGCCAATATCACTTTTGTCTGAGGGTTGAACAGGGCTCCGCCCATCCTCACCATTCATTTGGAGTCCACAGTAATTCCATTGAAGGAATATGCCGTATAGGCCTAGCTCAGAAGAGATGCTGGGGTCCTGTTCGATAAGATGACCTTCACTGGAATTGCCGTACTATTCTCGGAGCAGAACCCCGGTGGCTGTTGTCCGTAAAACGCGCTGTCGCCTTCGAGGACATATCGTGGGAGGTTGGGGTTGATATGCTAGTCTTTGCCTCTCTCCCCTTCGAAAGCTTTCGCTGGTGGGGCGTCATCGAAGTATGGGTTCCTTTTCTTGGATACTCTTCCGCAAAGAATTTGCCCTGGATTTAGAAACAGGCACGTGTTACAAAATGTAAATTCATGAAAAGATGCCAAAACAGGAAAATTCGTACCATTATGACAACTGAAAAGAAAAAAAGAATGGCTGGTGAGCTATATTTAGCGGCCAGCTGCTACCGCATATCCTTACGTGAGTTTTTAGACTTGTAATGGGGCCAGCTGGGTGTGTTAACATTGGTGTCACAGCCTGTGTAGCAAAGTACACAGACCAAAAGTTGCTATGTAGCCTGGTCAATCCCCAAAGGACAAAGCTCCTAACTGAGAAGTCAGAGACGCTGGGAGACAAGGAAGATTTCCTTTGTACATCCTAATAATGCTTGACTGGTAGTGAAAAATCTGATAATCTGTAGTGTCATACCCAGTGACGGGACCACAATATTGGTATTTAACAAGGCAGCAACACTCCTCAAGGGTTGAGAGGATATTCGTAGAATAAAAGAAATGCTGAGAGGGAACGAGAGACAAGCACAACAACTTTCCCCGACTCAGTCAGAGTGTTAATTTCAACCAAGTGATGGAGCTTCAGTAATTTGAACTCAGATCCAGAAGACGTGCTGCTGTAGTGCCACATTACAAGGCTAAAAAGGATTGACAATGAGGCCTGACAAACGAATGTCATATAAATCCTATGAAGGCTTGTAATGTGCACGCACATAATTATGCGCATACAAGTAATCCAAAATATATAACATTTTGCCATTAAAAAATAATATATATAACATTTTTTGTTAGAGAAATAATAATATACATCATCTAATCATGTAAACAATAAAATATACTCTTCTTATAAAGGGCTAAAAGCAGAAAATTTTTCTCACACGTATATACATATACACACCTCTCGCGACCACCAAGGTTCTTGGAAACACCAGAGCTGTACCAACAAACGTCAAAACAAGTGCAGTCATTGACAGGAAAAGTGCATACTTTATTTACTGTCAGAGGGCTGCAAAACAAAAAATTGTATTCTCGAAATTTGAGATATTCTCTTTATCCCCGAGCAGACACAAATAAACCGTGTCAGTAGTGAGTAAAAGATAGTCGGGCAGACGGTCCGGTGGTCAGAAGGATAGTCAGAATATGCTTGTACATTAGAGGGCGTGCACAAGTACCCAACACAAGTTCAATCAAATTATTTCTGCCTAAGCATACCGAGTCCTACTGCCTTCCGATAGTATGTACTTTACCTAGGAATAATCCAACCGGTCCTCTTACCCAGCCTACTTCACTAAAACCAAGCATGAGGATTATCTCCCCCACAAATGGAGTTAACCCAAGATCAGCACCCATTATCCGAATATCCCCAATAGAAATACGTCAAATTTAAGCAACATTGGGGACAGTTAGTATTTGGATGGGAAACACCCTTGTCGACCGCAATTGGTAATACTGGTAATCAACCAGTTATAGACCAACTACCGGTCTATTACCAGCGACCTCCAACTAGCCACCACTTGCTAACCTATAAACCCAGTATCATAACCTGGGGCTAAGCCGACCTGCCTAAGGCTTCTCCCAGGTACCAAGTATAGGAGGCCAGATCCTTTTCCGGAAAGACTAATTTTTACTTAATTTATCAAAAGATGACTGTAATATGGTAACTATAACCCTCATAACTGGGGTGAATGGTACCAGGATGTCTGTGTATGGTTTAAAAATGACTGCGTGGAGCTGAGAATTAAGTATATGTTGGTTTGGTGCGTCTTTGAACCTTTGATTTATGGTAAATTTTGCAAATCTTGACCGCTTCTCATACCAATTGTCGCATGTTTTCCTATAGGAATCTAAGATGGGTCGTACCATTAAATGGGCAAGAGTTCGCAACTGATCAAATACAAGTTGTTGGAAATTAGGAGTAAAGTACTATCGAACGAAACTTAAAAAAGATCAAAAGTATTCACAGTGTTTGGCGAAGTTATAGTGATTTTGTGACTTCTGCGAGAAGTAGAGTGATCGATTTGCAGTAAGTGAGAGAAAGGATTAATGAGCTGTTTTGTCCTGAACGTGTAAATTTTATATTTTGAAATCACACTATTTTACCATACAACCGGTTTAAAAAAATAAAAGAATCACGGATCCTTAGCAAACGTAAAACGTCTTTCTGATCGTGTAAAAATGTCTGACTTAGGGAGGTTTTCCTTCGATTTTCCTTAACGCCTATGATCTCCGTTTCATCTCTTTCTTCAAGATGTGAAGCGCAAAAGATCGCTTTCCCATCTCTTGCATGAGTCTTTTGGTTCGCTGATCATTCAGTACATTGTCATTATACGAGGCAGGGAGGTTCTCCACTTTAAACCTGTCCCGCCATTAGTGAATTCTGACTTGTAAACCTTGTCGTCGCGCTCGACCACTGGAAAAGGGCCAGCATATTGCGCTTCAAAGAGTTTGCTAATACGATCAATTCCGATCAACACACACGTTGTATCGCGAAGAGCTTCGGGCACGAAAAGTTTGGGCACCGAGTGCAGGTGTCCTTCGGATGCCTGTGCGAAGTCGACTTGTGCCATGGTTGTTGCTAACTCCTTAATGAATCTTTAATCTTCGACGATGAGGATGAAACAAAAGGCTTTATACACAATATTGTGGTCCCTGTAACTGCTGTGAAAGGTGAAAAACCTGAGTCAATAGATAAGAAGCGAATGCCCAAAAAGGACTATGGAAAGGGCTATCAGCCAACCGTTTCGAATGGTCATTATGGAGCACTTCAGAGTTCTGTGTTCTATTTCCGCCATTCCGTTCGTCAAGGGGCAGTACGAAGTGGTGCTAGACTATAAAAACCAACGAGGCTGATAATTCTTTGAACTATTTAAAGTTGAATAAGGGTCCTCTCTTGGTTATAGCGTATAACGGGACTCCAAATTTGGAAATACATCATTCTAGGAAGGCCAAAGCAACGGTTGCAGCACTTAAGTGCGGAATCAGTAATGCTTCGATGTAAAGGGTCTTTCAAAAAGGTCACTCGATTTTTAAATGTAAATAAACAAGTTGTGTGTGATATATGCACTGAATTTATTTTAAATTTTAAATATAATTTTATGGCATTAAGTGTGCAATATGACGTCGTTCAAACGTCCGCCGTGGCTTCGCTTGGGGGAACGTATTTGGGAGGCCCAATTTTCGATGACTTTGTCGCATAAATCTGGCTGAATTTGCTGGATGGTGTTCGTTATGTTGACTTTGAGGACATCAACTGTTTGCGGATTATTCGCATAGACCTGAGATTTAAGATAGCCCCAAAGAAAGTAGTCTAATGGCGTTAAATCGCATGATCTCGGTGGCCAGTTGAGGTCACCGCTGCGCAAGATTTCCCTGCTCTGAAATCGCTGGTGCAAAATGTCTATCGTGGCGTGCGCAGTGTGGCACGTAGCACCGTCCTGTTGGAACCACATGTCGTCAGTATCCATATCAAGCATATGATCCAGTTGAAGCCACAAGAAGTTGCTTATCATTGATCTGTAGGCCTCGCCGTTGACGGTTATGGCAATACAATCTTCGTTTTCAAGAAAATACGGACCGATGATTCCGTTAGACGAAAATCCGCACCAAACAGTGACTTTGTTGGGATGCAATTGGTGCTGGTGTATCTCATGTGAATTTTTTTCGTCCCAAATCTGACAATTTTGCTTGTTCACAAATTCATTCATCCAAAAATGGGCCTCGTCGCTGTGGCGAGGATAGAAATCACGTAATGCGAGGAACGTTTGTCGAACGGAGGACTGGTTTTGATATGAATATTTGATGATTTGTACACACTGTTCAACGCTATCACCTTCCATGGTGACTTGCCAAAGTACTACTGAACAGTTCACAGTGGGGTTGCTAGATGTCGCTTTAAGAACATGGCCACTATCGCCTGAAAAAGCTCGAGCGTCCTTGTTGAAAGACCCTTTATCTTATACCCCGGTCAATGCACGATAGAAGATATCGGCTATCTACGGGTTGGATTGCCCAGGCAACATGCACGGTGGTAGTGATCCCACGATGCCATTGTGCACGGTTTTGAATCTTGACGAAGGAATATTAATGGGCAGGATTGGAGATTTCGTGTGGCGATCGATCTTGGAGGACTGTGATGAGAGGCACTCCCGTGCCCAAGAGCGAATGTCCTTATAAGGCCAAAAATATCGAGATTAATTAGACGGAGGAATGCCTTAATTCCAGGGTGGGACAAATTGTGCAATTGCTTTAAGATACTTCTCATGCATGCTGTAGGGGCGAAAGATCATGGGTATCATTATGTTACTTCACACTTTAATTGAGCTTCTCCAGTAAAAGGGAAATATTAAAGTCGCGATTGTAGTTCTTCTGTTTCTGCATCGTTGTCATGCGCTGATGCCAAAACTCGAAGGCAAATGAGGATATTTGGACCGAATTGACGTTCCTTGATTGGCAGTCAGCAACGACGTTGTCCTGACGACGCACGTAGGTGATGTCGCTAAGGTTTGCCAAAATTGCAGGCCAATGGCGTTGCTGCCTGTCCGTTTTGACAAACAATGGTAAAGAAGAAGGTGATACTAACGGTTTGTGGTATATGCATAAGGTAACATGGCGACCCAAAACCATGTGTCTGAAGTGCATCATAGAAAGATACGCTGCCAGGAGTTCCCTGTCGTATGTGGAGCATGTTTGATGTGTTCTGCTTAGTTTTCTCGAAAAAAATGCCACTGGTTGCTGCTATCCATTCACCATCTGGTGAAGGAAAACACCTGCCATATATTGGGGGCGGTCCATCAAGAGTTAATATGGTGAGTCATTAGGCAACGGGTGACAGAGCTTAACCGAGTTAATCCGAGCTACTTTAGTATTATTGAATGCCTCTCGCTCAGCATCGTTCCATTCTAGCTCACGAGCCCTGGGTTGAAGATGCGGGAGAACGGTCATCGATGCTGCAATCACCGCGAAATTTGGAACCATTGTTCGATAGTAGCCTAACATGCCCAAGTATTGTTGAAGTTCTTTATAGTCTTTTGCTAAGGGTATGTCCCCAATTTCTTTGATTTTCTTAGCGGTTAGCAAATTCCCGTAAATGAAATATTATTCAATAGAAAATTAATCTCTTCTTACAATAATATTCATTTCTACAGACTGTTTTCGACTAGAACTTTGAATACTTGATTTAAATGACCCAAATGTTCACCCAAATTGTCCAAAAATATCAGGATGTCGTATATATATATATAAACCAACTCTAATCCCCCAAACAGGCTATCCATGTGCCGTTGGAATGTGCAGCTTGCATTCATGAAGGCAAAAGAGAATTTTATATAGTCCAATAACCCAAATGGAGTTACCCACCACAGGCTTCAAAATGTCCGCCGGGTCCATCGGGATCTGATGGTATTAAGCACGAACTAAATCCAACCGAGAGAAAATTGTTTTTACATGAAGGTGGCTTGCTAGACTTTGTATTCATGGTAATGAATATCTGTCGGGTTTCGTGATTGTATTACGTGCGCAAATATCGCCTACCACCCTGTACTCGCTGGAGATTCCTTCATGACCATATGGATTGGCAAAGCCCACGGCAATCCCCTCCTTCAATAGTGTTTCGACGTTGCTCTGGTAACTTGTGGCTTATCTATTGAAAGAGGTCTTGGTCGCGCGAATGTTGGTGGTGCACTGCCAGTCTCAATTGTATGTTTCACGGAGTTAGACTATGGTGGGGTTGGATTAGTGGGCACGGACCTGTACAACTAGGCGGTAGATGCTGGAGGTCATTAATAATTAGTGCCCATACAGGCTCCCCGGATTGTTTACTCTTGACTTTAGTTTAGTTTAATTATCGATAAGGATGACGTGCGCACAATACACCAAAAGATTAAAGTGTCCCAGAAAGTCAATCTCTAATAATAGCAATGTGGTCTCAGCGACCACAAATGACAAGCTAAATGACAGGTGGAGGCTATGAAAAACTATTTCTGCCTGTACTTCGCCGTGCACCTTTAATTTACCAACATTAGCCGTTTTAATGTTGACACTAGATTTATGTAATTAAGCCGCTCGCACCAAATTAATCGGAATTATTGACACACTTGCCCCCGTATCAATTAAAAATGCGCATCTTATTTTGTCTACTTTCGCGGCGACGGTAAATACTGACGGCATGCCAGAAGTCGCACTTGAAAGGTCATGCCGTGCTAGTTTTCCGATGGGGCTGTCTAAGATGGCCTGGAGGACAGCTAGATTTGAACCTGTTCCCCTCTTTTAGGCCATTTGCCCCAAGGCTTGAAGAATTTCGCACTTTCCCCGAAATACAAATAGGATCGACATACCACAGGTCTTTGGTATACTATTGGCGTTATACTGGTTATTATGCAATACAAAGTTAGAAAAGTTTACATTAGGGTACACACCCGTAGGCACTGAGCGCGCACTTCCCGTATTTTGCACATTATTTATATGATTACCACACCTATTATTTTAATCAAGAACATTCATATCGATAAAAGATGTGGCACTACTTTCAATTGTGTCACTGTTATTATTAACGCTAGGACACTGTTTCCTATAAAGGGGCATTAGTCCGCCTGCAAGCTTTCCTAGCTAGGCAAAGGATAGGTCTTTCTGGGTGGCGATTATGCGTGCGATATTTGGTGGCAGGGATTGAATAAATTTAAGCCTCACAAGTTCTTCTCCAACTCCTACCTGTAGAACTGTTCTCCGCAGTTTCTCCAGGTTGATTGAAGTTTAACCAGTAAGTGTGGATGAAGCAATGAGCTTCCCAAAGAGCCGTGGTTTGGTTCTATCGAAGAGCCCGATTACTTCGGTACTTACGAGGTGCGGTCAATAAGTTAGGCGAATCGGTATGGAAAATCGAGGAAGGGGGATGGCTGTTTGTAGGGGTGTTAGGATAAGTTATGACAAGTCAGGACCTGCAGCCTCACGCTCCTGCCTCGTCTATTTAAGAAGCATTACCTGATCGCAGATCGTCAGTCACAAATTTTTCAACATTGGAAAAGGTTGAGCACCACGCAGTGATCAAATTTTTGACCAAGGCAGGCAAGAATGCAAAAGAGATTCATGAACGCATAGTTGCAGTGTACAACGACACCGCACCTTTCTATGCAACCATTGCTCTCTGAAATAGGGAGTTTCGCTATTGTCGTGAGTCCCTTGAAGATGACCCCCGTCCAGGACGGCCGTCAGACGTAACCAACACAGGATAAATTGGCCCGTGTGGAGAGGATCATCCTCGAAAATCGACGGGTGCAGGGCGAAGAAATCGAGCGAGAACTTGATATATCACATGGAGGTGTTATCAACATCACCCACGACAATTTGGTTATGACCAAGGTCTCTGCCCGTTGGGTCCTTAGAAACCTGACGCCCCATGATCGACTTCAACGTCGTCAAAGGCCACAAGGCCAGAGTTGCACAAGCTGCCCTGCGCCAGTGCGGATTCGAGGAGCTCAACTATCCCCCCTACAGTCCAGATCTAGCCCCTAGCGACTACTTTATATTCCGTCAGCTAAAGGCTGCACTGCGTAAACGCCGGTTTGGGGACGATGAAGATGTCCAGCTCGCCATCCAGGAGTGGATTGAACAGCAGTCGGGAGATTTCTGGTTGTTGGGAGTTCGAAGCCTCAGGGATAAGTGGCGCAAGTGCATTGAAGTCGAGGGTAGTTAGATTGAAAAATAATAAAACACTTTTCCTCATATCTCATTTCCTTATATCCGAATTTCAAAACTTATTGAGCACCCCTCGTAGGAGCTGGTAATTTTGGGCAGGTAAGACTGTAGCTGGAAGTCAGTCGACAGTGTCAGGATAATGCAGCGAAGATATGAAAAAAATTCTTTCCTCCTTATTTAATCTTGATATGTGAAACTATGCTTCTACAATCTTAAACCAATCTGATTCTGTTGTCTCATTAAAGATGGGTGGATTGATGGTGATGGCATTTGCGATTTCCGTTTCTCCTTGATCTGCTTGGTGATGGTCCGATACCTCCATATTTTTATTTTTGGTTACCTTTTTGTTCGGTCGAAGGGGTCACCAGTTAATAGGTGGTCATCAATTTTGGGATGAATATGGGTTATCAGTGTATAGGTTTCGGACAAGGGGGTTAAGGTTGCCTCAAGGTTGAGTTTGATCTGACTCCAAAGTGTTTTTTCGGGTAATCCGTTTGTAGGCTGGGTTCGAATTGTAACCTGGTTATTGTTTGGCAGAAGTAAGGAATCGGAAGAAAAATTGGTGTTTTCGTAGGCTTTAGTCTGAGCGCAATGGGGGGGGGGGATTATCGGGTGCGTGTGTTGTCTACTAAGACTCTCGGGTGGAGCCAAAGTGCGTGTGCATGTTCTCGGTAGGCACGTGTGCACTAAGAGAGTATTCACATTTGGCCACCTGACCGTGCTTATAACTCCGACATCCAAAGCAAGATTGATTTCTTCCTTTCACGGGTTCATGTTACCTCTGGCTAGTCAGATTAGATTCCGTTTAATGTGTGTCCAGCTGTGTACATTTGCGTGGTAAGCCAACGATTTCACTAGCATCATTATAAAATATTTTGTTTTACATTAATACATATTAAATTGCGATTTAACACTATTCACAAGTATTTGCATTGTTCAACCATGGTTCATTGTTACAACATGACATATTATTTCAGTGTTCGATTTGTGTGCCCAATTTCAAGTTTAATAGGGCCAACGGGGTGCTCATTTGTGAGGTTCCTTGTTGGGTCTACTCCACCTCGAAATTGAGCGCCGACAAGATATAATTGTTACAATCAGGTAGCGAAGGAACTAATAATTCACTGAGTAAATAACAAATCTTCATATTTAACACTGCAAAGGAAAATCTATCCCAGGAAAGTATCAGATGCAATGACAAGATTATTATGACATACACAAACTCCCACGCAAAACAGTCAGCACTGTGTAGTGATCACCATATGATCCATACATGTTCGAACTATCATTCTTCTTATGATAAACAAAAACAAGTTAAAATGTTAAAATTCTGAAAAATGTTAGGGACTAATAATTATCAAAAAAGCGTGTAAATCTATTTTTAGGGGAAAAAAAATGCAAAAATGGTATCAATCAATCATACAAGTCTGTTTGTCCCGGGTGACCTTTATATGCCTGGATAAACAAAGCAAAAGTAAATATTAGAGTTAAAAGCAAAAAAAGCCAACCCAAGTTCGGGTAATTTGATCCCCAAAATAACTCTTTTGATTGGAAGGAATTTCTACCATGAGTTTATTAAGAAAATACTTGGTAAGAAGAGGTAACATACGAGAGGCGGTCAATAAGTTTTGCGAATCGGTAGGGTAAAACAGAGGAAGGAGGATGGCTGTTTGTGGGGGTGTTAGGACAAGTTATGACAAATCAGCACCTGTAACCGCACGCTCCTGCCTCGTCTATTTAAGAAGCAGTACATGATCGCAGATACAGTCACAAATTTATCAACAATGGAGAAGGTTAAGCACCGCACAGTGATCAAATTTTTGACAAAGGAAGGCAAGAATACAAACGAGATCCATGAACGCATGGTTGCCGTGTACACCGACACCGCCCCTTCCTATGCAACCATTGCTCGCTGGAATAGGGAGTTCCGCCATGGTCGTGAGTCCCTTGAAGATGACTTCCGTCCAGGACGCCCGTTAGACGTGAACAACGAGGACGATGTGGCCCGTGTGAAGGTCTAAGAAATCAAGCGAGAACTTGGAATATGACATGGAGGTGTTATCAACATCATCCACGACAATTTGGCCATGACCAAGGTCTCTGCCCGTTGGGTCCCTAGCAACCTCACGAAACCTCACGCCCCATGATCGACTTCAACGTCGTTAAAGTTCGAAGGAGGTGCTGCTCCTTTACAACCAAGACCCGGCGGGATTCGAGTCACGCATAGTGATAGGTGATGAAACGTGGGTCCATCACTTGGATTCCTAAACCAAGCTCGAAAGCATGGCCTGGAAGCACAGGGGCTCTCCGACCTCAAACAAGTTCCGAACCCAACCCTCAGCCGGGAAGATCATGGCCACCATCTTCGGGAATTCTAAGGGAGTGTTTATGGTGGACTATGCGCCTCGTGGAAGGACCATCACAGGCCAATATTACGCCGAGGAACTGGCTGGGTTGAAGAAGTGTATCCGTCAAAAGTGGCGCGGCAAGTTGACACGCAGTCTCCTGCTTTCCACAAGACCAGAGTTGCACAAGCTGCCCTGCGCCAGTGCGGATTCGAGGAGCTGCACCATTTCCCCTACAGTCCAGATTTTGCCCCTAGCGACTACTTTTTATTTTGCCAGCTCCAGGATGCAATGCGTGGACACCGGTTTGGGGATGATGAAGATGTCCAGCTCGCCGTCCATGAGTGGATTGAACAGCAGTCGAGAGATTTCTGGTTGTCGGGAATTTGAAGCCTCAGGGACAAGTGGCGCAAGTGCTCTGAAGTCAAGGGTAGTTATATTGAGAAATAAAAAAACGCTTTTCTTTATATCTCGTTTCCCTATATCCGAATTGCAAAACTTATTGCTCGATCCTCGTACTTAAATTCTAATGCCGGGGGTATGTATGTCGGTAGTGTACCTACCTCTAACGATGACTTAATTTGATTGCGGGTGGAGTGTCCGTATTATTTTTTTTCTAACGTACCCACCTGAGGACTGCGAACTAAATCATATTCAATTAAATTAATTCAGCCTACTAATTAGGCTACCTTAAACGATATACTAGAAAAAAGACCAACTGAAAATGAAAATACAAAACAATAAAACGCCCCAAAAGACGAGAAGAAAAGAAAAATACATGCTACAACCGATCATGCAACACACAGCAAAAAACTATAAACCGAGAATCAATGTTGCACAAACTCGTTCCGGATACAAGAGAAAAGCAGTACCGACTCCGGGACCGAAGCAGTTAATGCGCGTGAAGAAACTCCAGACTGAGACACTCAACAAGAATGAGCTGGACAGTCTTAGGGAGCACGTCGAACTAAGCTGCAGAGAAGCACTGCTTCAAATTTCCAATTTGAAGACGAAAGAAAGTGATCTGAAGTCGTTGGAGTATTAAGGGTAGATCAACAAAAACGTTCGGCCGCCACCTATTTTATTTACGAAGCAACTCGAAAGGGTGACATGATTCTTGCCATGCAGTCAGTGTGTAAGAGAGCGAAATGTCTGTCTGGTTGCTCAGTTCTCGTGGACAGTTTGGTGCTATGATCAGTGACACAACTTGCCGCAATCCATACATGTCTACGAACCTAGTAGAAGACAATCTCGACATCTATCGCGATCTCAGAAGCCGGAAGGTCACAAATACTGAGGGGATGCATAGGTTTCATTGCCTTCAAATCACTCATAGATGTCTGTGAGTCGCTGTAAATCAAAATTTGATCTCCAAATCAGGTCAACGTGTAAACTCTCAAACGAGCAGAAATATTTAGTGCCTATTAAACTACATCGAACTCTCGAAGGAGTTGCTTACCCCTAACCCAGAAATGCTTAGGGTATGGTCGGCTGTACGAAACGATTCTTACGGCCGAAGCGTTCCTATTAGTAACACCTGCATATCCGAGGCACGTATGCCTTCACACAGTAGCAATACCCGTCAACATACACTGACTCACAGAGCCTGGCACGGTCTAACGTGGGGGCTTGAGGCCCCTCCCTGTTTCCTCATTACATGATCGAACTTGACTTCTCCTTAATCAGCCAGTTATTCCCTGATTTCTTCTATGAAGAAGTCCACGAGTTCCCTAGCATAAACAAGAATTTTCCAAATTCCAGGCTGATGCCGGTGATACATGTACCGGCGGGCCAGCAGGTGTCCGGGTGGCACTTATAATAGCTGTCTACGTATGGTAAGCAACATTTACCAAAAGAATTCCATCCGAGAAACGGGAAACCTTACCGAATAAACAAGCTTATGCCTGGCGCTAAGGGAACATGTGTCTTTTGGACAGCAAATGAAGTTGTAAGACATGAAAACGCTGAGTAATTTCTTAGTAAAGTCTCCCGTTGTCCCCATGGGTCCAATCATATTACTTTTGGGTGTAATCTTTTGGAGATAACCCTCTCCACTCGCATGTGACCCAAAAGCATACATGCTATCCTTGGTCTGGTCAACCACTGAATGGGCGGAAGAGTCATCCGTCGCGAGACACCCCTGGAAGGAAAAGAACCACTGCTCTTCTACTAGTACTTTTTTCATTTTTGGAAATGTAAACTATTCTCTTTACCCGCTGAAGGGGCCCCGAGTCAGAAGTAGCAGCCTCAGCCTTATCCTTCTCCTATATTTAAAAGGGCGTTACTCTCCTCTTGATTCCTTGAGAACTCTTGTCCCCCAGTGAAGATTTTGACCAAGTAACTAAGTAACTTTCAGAGAACAAGGTAATTGAGCCGCTGATCAATTAAGGTATTTTATTTAGATTTGGATGCTGGTAACAATAAAATATATTTTCTCGATTTGTAAATGTATTTACTATCGCTGAGGCCACATTCTCCCAAATCACTATTAATAAAAGGCAGTTATCAGGGAAATATTTTGATTGGGATGAGCTTTTGTACTTGTATTTACAAACGATATGGGATAAATTTGTGCCACCTTTACGATAATGTTTGGAGTTTACCTTCCCCCTGCGTTTTTTAAAATCTTACTCGGTATCAAGTCAGCCATTGAAATAAATACTTACATATATGCATCTAATGTAAACTGCTGAAAATAATCATTTTAAATTTCAACTTTTACTTGTAATCAAAGAGAAGGTGAGTCTTAAATCTTCCCTAGCCTAACCTATTAACCAAAATATTAATCCAGAAGAGCAAAGAAAAATAATCATAAGACTAGATGAAGCTGGCTAATGATCTCGTCCGAGGTGGAGGTCATGCTCCTGTTGGGAGCTCTCTATTCTTCGGTATTAGGTGGAAGTATACTACGTACTAGCTTTTATACAAGGTATTCTGGCTAAATTTGATGATTTTTAACGTTTTCTATTTTTAGTAACAGATTGATGCGTCTAAAAAGTTAGTTGACATGGAGGGGAGGAAGCCATCTGAATATTGGAAAACAGTTATATACATCATGATGATTCGCGTCGGGTATCCAAATGCTGACGTTATGACTGCAGTTCAATGTTTTCTGAACATTAAAAAAGTTGTAAGACGTAACAGGGTCAGCTGCAACGGAGACTACGAACCCATTGACAACTGTAAATATCACACAGGCGTTCTGACCGTGTCCTCACGCCGCAATTCATCCAACAACTACAGGAAAAGGTGTGGAAGACCCGACCAAGGAAAAGATCCTGGCTTTAGAGAGAGAGATAGGTTTCCTCAAGCTGCCCCATCTCTTTGAGCAGGAAAATAGTTATGATCCCTTATCCCCGTCCCTCCTCGTCCCTCTCTGTTAGCATTGAGGGAGGAGGGGAGAGGTTGGGTGAACCCCTCAATATTTCTCCGCGTTGGTGCCATCTATCCAACACGTAGTCGCATAATATCCTTTCTAATTTATTGTTTATATCTATTTGAATTGTCTTGTATTGAATATCCCTCTGCCATTCTTTGTTGCAGCTTTAGACATGCCCTGACAGATGATGTCTACGCTAGCCTTCTCGATTTTTGCCTTCGCTAATTTATCCATTATCAGGCCCAGTGCCATTTTCGTGCTCTTTTTACCAAATCCAATTTTGTAGCCATTGTAGAGATTGTTTCCCTAAAGGTGTTGATCCAGTATGCGCTTTCAAGATCTGTTCGTCTACATTCCCGATAAAATCAAGTAGGAAAATAGGTCAGTAATTTTCTACTCGGTTTGGTGATTTTCCAGATATCGGGCTGAAATCATTTTCGCCACTTTGAGATAGACGAGAAAGTTGCTCGTATTCAGTCACGCATTCAAAACATTCTTTAGCCTTTCCTAGAAGTTATTAGGAGCTTCAAAGTTTTATTTTCTCATAAGTTCTGATATTCCTGGAGCTTCTTGTTTAAATCCACTTATCACATTCCTATCATTTTCGGTTGTCATCATATCGTAGATTCCCTATTTGGTATTGCTGTTTATTTCGTCAAAGTGGTATGGGTGTTTACGTTCGATTATTTTGTTAAGTTCATCTATAATTATATTTTCAAACCTAATGTTGAAGTTTTCATTTTCTTCTTCGCTGATTTTAAAAACTCATTTTCTAGTTTTCTCTAAATTAACTCCGGCTTCCTATTCCAGCATGTTTCCAATTCCATCTTTGATTCTTATCTTTTCTTTGTCTGGTGATAATTCAAAGTCTATCTTGTGCATTAGTTTGTTCCAATTTTCCTTCTTAATTAGGTGTATGATTTTCTGGATGGTCCATTTCCGTGTATCTGTTCTGAAATCATTCTTATTTCTTTTTGTTCATCAACCATTTAAGCTATCCATCTGAAGTTCTGAAATTTGAGTACCTGTTTTCTAAGTAGTGTACGTTTACGTCACCCATAGGTAAATGTTTTTGTGAAATTAGCAATCGGGAGGCTGTCTCTTGTCGGAGGTTGATATCCCGTTGTTATTATACTACTGATTAGTTCAAGTTTTACTTTTATCGCAATGTAAGCTTCCACTAGCCCCTGTTACGTGTTATAATCCAGGTCCTTTATGATCGCAATGACGGCTGCGTCCAATCTCTCTCCTGAAGGATTTATGGCTATATTATTATAATTCCATAGTTTCATACTTATTTCTTCTAAGTACATTTCGTTTCCTGTGATGAGAATTAAATCAGTATCTATTTTTCTAAAAATATTTCCGTATATGCTTTCATTATCCGTTAGTATTAATTTGTTGAATTTCTAATTTAATTTATTCCATGATGTAAGTTTTGGTGTTTTTTTCCGGTCCTGCTAGCCTCGGGCAGTTAGTTTTAGCGGGGTTCCGCTTACCGTTCTCCTTCTGCTTTCGCGTATATTCCGATGCTAAAAGCAGATGCAGCTACTATTGGATAAGGCTTCCGCTATATTGCTTTATTTTGGATTTTTGTTTGCATTTATGAGCTATTCTCCTTGTTATTTTCCCTTCCTGTGCCAATTTCTTTGTGCTTATTTCCAGGCTAGACTCCTTGGTTTTTATCTTTTTTTTGTTTTCTTTATATTTCTTTGATAAGTTCATTACTGGTGTTTGCTGTTATATTCATTTTAAGAGTAGCCGATGAGTTTACCTCTTTAGGAAAATTCATTGGGTCTAGCCCATTTTCCTAGAGCAACTCATTCAGAAATGTGGCGTAGCTTTCGTGGTTTATGATGTTCATTATGTGTGCATATACAATGTACGTTACTATTTTTATATTTACTTTCCATTTTAGTTAATATGGGTTTACGTTCTTTGTAGCGTTGTCGATTTGGCTTCCGTCGTGCAGGTCAGGGTTTTTTTGTGAATCCGTTCTTTTTTCCTGATTATGCCCTTCCTCTAGGGAAGGATATGGCCGTAGTCCGGTGAAGTCTTTTGTAGGTATTGGGGGAGCTAATCCTGCAAATAAGGTATCTGAAGACAAAGCTAACACAGTATCTTTACCACTAACAAGAAGAAGCTTGGAAGAAGAAAATTGTACAGTTGAACAAGAAACATCAGGCAAGAGTACTGGAAAATAATCAATAACTCAATAAGGTGGCCCCTATCCCCAAAATAAGTTAAGAAACGAAAACGAACACAGGGCGAATATATTTAATATTTAAGCTCAGAAGAAAACTTTAACCTGGGCCAAGAACAGGTAGAAAGGGTAAGATAACAATTAAATGAGTAAATACATAGAACTCATCATAACTATCTTGTTGACCCCAAGAGATAGGAACTCGTAGGATGCGGGGGGCAACCAATACGAAGACCAAACTCGAAGACATCCTCTCCTCTTTTAAGCAGTGAGCCTCTGGATACTGAGAATAAACTAATTTAAATTATGTAAAACCTCTCCTTAATATCAATGAGTGGATAAATAATGTCCGCGATTCATGCCTGAAAAAGAGAAGTTTATTCCAAAATTTGGTGTTCAAAATGATCAGATAGCCTAGTTTTATTACTTCTGTCTTTGAGACAACCAGTTAATTTAGGGTAGTAACTTACTTCCATTAGGTTTTAGCACTTTCACTCATTACCTTGTCAAGTCTCGAGCAGCAAACATGCTTATGGGACCCACTACACCTGCCTATATCCAGAAGTTAATTGGTAAGCTACATTAAGAGGATCAAATCTCCATCAGAGCCATAGCTGAAAGGGTTAAACGCCCCAAAAGTGTCTTACATAATATTATATCACGTAACGATACTATAGGGTCATGTATCAGTCGAATTTATACTGATAGTTCTAGGAAAACCTCAAATAGAGATGACCACGCCATTGTCCGTATCTCATAATAGGACTAATACAGGAAGACAGCCTGGAATTCTCGAGAAGTAAATGAAACTATGGACAAAATTGTTTTCAGGAAGACATCATCACGCCGCCTTACAGAAAGATCTTTATAATATCACACACCAGAAGTCAAGCCATTGATCAACCCTAGGAAAAAGAAACCTAGATTATCCTTCACTATAAGCACTATCTATGGATGAATACAAATACAATTTGTTTGGTTCAAATGGTAGCAAATTTGTCCATCGAAAACCTGGCGAAAGATTATCCGTGAACTGAGTAAAGATCAGCGTCAAGTTTTGTAGATCAAGCGTTATTGTATGGGGCATAAGTTCGGCGAAGGGTAGTGGCACACTTGTCCACTTGCAGAGCAGAGTGAATACTCAAGCGTATAAAGAACTTCTGCTGGCGAGTGATGTGCCCCATATGAGAGACGTCTTTGCCCAACCGGATAATTTTATGCAGGATAATGCACCTTGCCACAGGGCAAGTTGGCGAAGAATTTCCTGGATCAAGAGGAAGAAAGTTTCTTGGACTGACCTGCTCAGATTCCAGACCTCAATCCGATTATGAATTTGTAAAAGATGCTAGGATATAGAAGTGATGATAGAAACGAAAGCACCGTCGAAGAAGTTTAGGAAATATAACAAGTGGAACTAAGAAAGATAACACCAGAAAACTGGCTTCGGTTCGGGCCCTCCTGTGGCAGAAAACAATGCGTAATTCATAGTAAAGGTCTATATATCAAGTACTACTATATTGTAACAACCGAAATTTATTTGTTGAGTAACTTATATCATTTTACCTTCTCATCTACGTCTGTTATGTTTTCTGCGTGGATCAATTTGGTCACCATATTTTCAGAATATAAATGCTCTTGTGCACATAACTTGCATTTTTATCCATCCTGACATGTACGTATACAACTTATAGCCATGATTATTTTATATCTGTAATTTATCATGCATTAATGATCAATGGTTCAAAGCTACTATATGTTTTGTAATGTAAACTAAATTGTGCGAATCATTATGGCCGCCTTTGTAGTTTGTTGAGAGTTGTTTTCAAAAGCTTCAGAGAAGGTATATCAGCGCGGAATGAAATACCAGTCCTTGTAGCTAGCCTAAATAACAATCTCGAAAGGCCCTCTGTGATTACCCACTCGAATTTTTTTTACAGGGTTACCCCAAGAAGGTAGCCTTTCCCCTACCATGTTACCAATCTACACAGTGGAAATCTCCCCCCTACTAGGATACCACACTAAATTTGCAATTTACGGACAATGTAACACATATTATTTTGGAAGCATGGAGGATTTCCACCATCTAGGCAAGAATGACGGCTTTAAAAATTGCAAACAGCAACAATTTCGGAAAAAAATGAAATATCCTGACAAACAACGAAAAATTGATCGACCCACATCTCTTTAGAAGGAAACCTGCCGTTATTCAAATGGAAGAAAGAAGATATAATTACGGCAAGGAAGGGAGTATAGTAGACCTTAAGCTGACAACAACTGGCAAATCCCATCAAACTACAGAACGAGTGGGTAAATGGAAAGCCACACTGAGAATGCTTAACTTATTGGGTTGAGGAATAAGTTCTTGCGGTTTTATCAGATTTCCCAATTAAGCGTTTGGATCACGTCTTTTGTCCTATTGCCAATGTAAAGATGAGCATTGTCGTGTTGCAGAAGTACTCCATAACGTCGATGAGGTCGCTTTTCCTCAATAGCTTTGGCGAATCGATACATTTGTTGAACGTAGAGTTCTGCATTGACAATCTCGTCGTTCGCAAGGAGCTCATAAAGAATGATGCTTTCACAATCCTACCATACACACAGCATCGTCTTTCGTAGATGAAGTTCTTGCTTTAATCGCGGAAGTGTTTTTTTATTGGGGCTAAGCCATTGTTTTTGATGGTTCATGTTGACATAAACACATGACTTTTCGTCGTGAGTGATGATGCGGTGAAGAAATCTGTCCTTATATCCACGAGTAGCCTTGTGACGAGCAATCAAACCTGCGGCAATCGTGGAGCGTTGAAGTTTGTTGCTTTCGCTCAAAGCGTGCGGAACCCATGCATGTACCGAGTTTTTTAACTTTCCCCATCGAATGAAGGTGATTCACTACAGTTTTCTGATCACACGCCAATTGTACAGCCAATTATCTAGTCTATTGACGAGGATTTTCATGAAGAAGGTCGTTCAATCGATCTTCATCCAACTTAATGGGGTGACCAGGACGTTCTTCGTCATTAAGGTTGAAATGACTGGTTTTGAAACGTGAAACCACCATTGAGTTGTCCTTTCTGATAAAGCATTATCTCCGTACACAGCACAAATATGGCAACGAGCTTTGGCTGCGTTTGCATTGTTCCCGTGTCGATTGAAAATGAATAACAACAATGCGCCTTTCTTTCAACTTGACATTCCATTTTGAGGATACAGAAAAAAATTAAATTAACACAACTTTTAAATAAACCGCAATGACTTATTACTCAACTTTAAGACGTAGCCTAAGCAAAAGCCTAATAGTCTACGCTGTTAAGAGACGTAGCCTAACCTTTGCAAATTTTGCTCTCATTATTTATTATTGTTTCTTAATATGTGCACAAATCACGTCAACAAAACTTAAATCAACACAACATAAAAAAAACGCAAGAACTTATTCCTCAACCTAATATTGAGATAACTGAACACGAACAACAAGAACAAGATTTATTACGCGATAGTTCAGTCTTCGCTACCTCGCCCAGCAATCACTCTTTTTACATCACGAAATGCAGAGAGTGTTAATCAAAGCACTCTAATTTATAACGGTTTAACGCACGCATGAGCACTGCAGTGCTTAGGGGCTGAACAGAAGACTACATCACCTGTTTCCCAGCATCTAAGGTCTCTACGTGTGAGACAAGGGGAAGAAGCAATATTCACATGGAATTTAATATAAAAGAAGAGCAACATAAGAATCAGAAGCAGAGGACTGAATATGAGAAATAATAGAATTTTAAATATTATACGCTAAGTACAGCAATTTAGCCATTTAAAAATAAATAATAGACCACGAACTGACACAAACCTACAAAAATAACAAAAAACACTCCTTAACTAAACACTTGTATATTACTCACCTAACACCATACTATTTTTCATCTCGTTTAATTGAGTCTGACTCGAAACACACCCTCTCTACGTGCTGCTGGTAGAGCAGCTCTTTTATAAAGAACTGCTCAAACAAATTCACTCCACTAAAGAAGGTAGGTATCGAAAATATTCTGATATACAACCCCTTCAAGAAGAGAACAGAGAAGAAACAAAGTCTGCTGTCTAAAAGGTCCCGTGCTCTCAGTTATTCTGATTTATGACCTTACAACCTTTCAAATTTTCAATAATTCCCGGACGAACTTTGGAAGGACCGTGATAATTCAATCATTTGAAAGGGAATGTAAAACAACATAAGGGTTCCAAATTTCGTTAGAATCGGACCAAGAGTTATGATGCTATTGCTAAAACAAAATAATTCCCGGGCTAAACTTGGGAGGACTTTAGCAATTATATTATTCAAAAGAAAATGTAAAACAATATAAAGGTTTGAAATTTCATTAGAATTTTGGAGCCCTTTGCTTCTGATTCTTACGTTGCTCTTCTTTCATATTAAATTTCATGTGAACATTGCCTCGTCCCCTTGTCTCACCCGTAGAGACCGGTAGATGCTGGAAAACAGGTGATGCAGTCTCCTGTTCAGCCCCTAAGTACTGCAGTGCTCGTGCCTGCGTTTAACCGTTATAATTCCTTGGCTAACCTTGAGAGGACTTTGGAAATTATATCTTCTGAAGGAGAATGCAAAACAACATAATTGTTTAAAATTTCGTTAGAAGCGGCCAAATAGTTATGATGTTATTGCCAAAACAATATAATTCCCGGGCTAACCTTAAAAAGTACTTTGTCGATTACATATATCATTTGAAAAAGAATGTAAAACAACATAAGGGTTTCAAACTTAGTTAGAGCATCGGCGGAATAGTTATGATGTTATTGCAAAAACAAAATAATTCCCAAGCTAACCTTAGCGAGGACTTTGACAATTATATCATTTGAAAGATAATGTAAAACAACATATGGGTGTCAAATTTCGTTAGAATCCGCTGAATAGTTAGAATGTTATTACAAATACCAAAAAAAAGCAAAACGAGGACCGATCGACCGACATAGTGAGATTTAGAGTCGCCTGCAACTAGTCTAGAACACCACTAATAAATGCTTGGAGAGAACTCATGTTCTCGTTAAGCAAGGATAAAACCAAAGCGGTGTTATTTTTTCTTCTAACTCTTGCCGTTATTCATACCTTTTTATCTCCTCCTTCCTTATTACTAGCACAAGATTACTTGGTTACCGTAAAATCTCAGAAGCAATGGTTGTAAGAGCAAGCAAACACCGCAGGAAACACCGCTATGGGGGCAAAAACGAAAAGCGCAGTTCTGAGCTGCGGATCCGAAGTCAGTTTTGAGAAAGCAGCAAAGGGTAGGACTATATAAGTAGTAGGACATATGAGAGTGCTTTGCAAGGGAAGCATGCGAAGAGAAAGGAATTTATTTACAGATCAACGATGAACCACCCTCTAAATGGGGAAATCACACAATCAGGAAAATGCAACTAACGGAATTCACGAAGAGAATTTCCCTGCGGCCTTTACTGAACGGAAACCAGGATAACCCTCATAAGGTAGTACAACAGATATTCTCGGACCTAAATATTCCGTTAAGATGCCTTGAGACAACAAACGGATTCACTGTCGTATGCCCTAAAAACAATGACGTGGTGCTTGTATTGCATCAGCTATAGGTATAAAATTAGGAATCTAAAACTGGAAGCAAATAGTTGCTATGACGCAAAATTATATCGTATATCGACTAACACTCATACCCGGAAATTAAGCAGGAACTTGTAAACGAGGCATGCCGGAAAATATGTGAAGTGGTAAAAGTCAAGGAACAACACAATCATGTATTTAAAATCATATGCGAGTCAACCGAAATTGCAAACGAAATGGTCGAGAAGAGACTCTTAGTCTATAGCGTCAAGATTCTACCCTCAAATATAAAGAGACATGTTTGTTAACATAGAAATAGGTTTTAAATGCTATGCTATGGAAGAACATACTAACGCTAACTGGCATTGACAAGACAAGACAAGACTACATGTTAGGAATGAGCTTCGAAAGGCATTCTTGGAATATCTAAATGAGTAAGACTAAGGAATGTTATGGAAGATGTGTGTGATTTGATTTGGAGTTATCGGCCGCAGTTGTTTATATCGCAGAATTCTATCTGACTCCAATTAAAAGTTCAAGATGCCCACTAGTTATTCATTTATAGGCTGGGCTAACGGTAACCGACTTATTATTTGGTGGAGCTAAGCAAAATAGAAAGACTTGCGGTTTTGGAGGTTTATTCTTGATCTTATGGATACATTTTGTTTTCTGTCATGTGAAATCGCTAAGTTACCTGTGTGTAGTATGCTCACGTCCTTGTAATTGGCTATCGGTGTTAACAGCCTTAATATCCTTGTAATCTATCTCTGTCTCACTGTCTATGAGTGTCTTTCACAATCTTTTTATCCTAACGAAAGATTAGGGGCGTGGCTCCGTTTCTCCAATCCGAGAGATGGGTGGAGCCTATTTGACCAAAGGGTATGTGCGTGTATTTAATGTAGGCGAGTGTACACCATGAGAGTGATCGAACTTAGAAATGTGACTGATATCTATCAGGCCGATATTCGTAGCAAAATAAAATTTTGTCTTTTACAGGTCCATGGCAAAACTAGTGAGTCAAACTTCCTCCGTATCATATTCATCACTTGTATAAACAGCTGTTTTAATTGTCTTCCTTATCGCCGCGGCCAAAACCGTCGGCTCGCGCCTGTTTTCTAATATGTGTGTGAATGTTTTTGTGTTAGCGTGAGAGCACAGCGATTTCATTGCCTAGCGGTTTTGCATTATTTACAAATATACATTTTGCTTTGCATTGATACCTTAATTATTGAGAAGTGGTTTAGCATTATTTAGAAGTATACAGTTTTTTTTACAATAATTAATTAATTAATTATTAGTGTCTGGTTTGTGTGCCCATTTCAATATTTCATAGGCCCAACGGGCGCTCAATTTGTGAGTTTAATGTTGATTCTCCTCTCCCTTGTAATTTGGCACTAGAGTGTTTAGACTGCTCAGGGAGTTAGTTTATACAATGGCTAAGACTTACTTGAAAAGACGAGAGATCATAAAAAGGAAAGATAAAGAAATAATTCAGAAGGCGGAGACCAGAATTACAACAATCTATGCGACGGTCATAAAATCTTGATCTCATACCCAAGAAACACAAATAAATATAGATGAATCATTTAACGTGAAGATTCTTGCATGCACACTACACTTGCATTTATGAAGATAGCTAATGCAGGATCCTACGCAGCACATCTCAACAATATGTTGAATGAAAATGGGCTAACCAATGAAGTTCACCAATGTCTACTTAGCTATTTTCCATGTAAAGATCTCCGATAATACGGTGTAGGCATATCTCAACAGATGCAAAAGAATAATGAACTAACCAAATTAGAGGAACAACAACAGGAAAAAACAGAGGGATACGAAATTAAAACCTATGTTATGTTGTTAAGAGGAATCGAACGAGGAAAATGCAAGGATGACTATTACAAAAATCCATAAGAGGGAAAAATACAAAACAAGAACTGAAAACTAACCAAATATATATTCAACTCTCATCTTCCTCGACGTTTAGAGAAACGACAGCAAATAACAAAAAGAAGAGTAAACAAATATAAAAACATTAACGAATACCACCAAGAACAGACCTATCATAAGTAAAGGATAAAACGTGAAAAACAAGAAACTAAGAATATTACAACCCAAATAGAAACAAGGAAAAGAGAACATACGCAAACCCATCCACAAGAATAGACCCAGACGTAATAATCATATCTGAACAGAGAATACACCTAAATGAGAGAAAATTTAAAATGTGTAATTATCAGATAGGAACGAAAGTTTTAGAGAGTATTTCTTAAAGTAGTGCCACTTGTTATCATTTAGGAATCCTACAATGAGTAATTTATACCCTTTTTTCCAGATTATAAAAATATTGCTCAAAATTTTATTAGGTATTCACCCCTATGTCCTGCCATCTACAGATCACATTAGAACTGTTATACTCAATGAGTTTTATAAAGGTGCCAATCCAAGTACAGCGGCAAAATTCATTCAGAGCACTTAGGGGATGATGTGGTAAATGAAAGAAGTTTTTCTCGTTTTCAAAGCATGGTTTTCTAGTTTCTAAAGCGGCTATTTCAGTCTAAAAGACGGACACAATGAAGTTGTCTAAAAAACGTTGATTCCGAATAGTTGTCATCTAATCACCAAAAATCTTGCTACAACTTCTAGGGAACTCTCAGAATAATTTTACCTAACCCATACGACTGTTATATGCCAACTGAAAAGAAATGGAAAGTTTCCAGTGATTTTTAAAAAATGGATCCTGCACAAACTGTCCATGGCGAATCTTCAAAATCGTGTTGCTTGCGGTGATTAATTGCTCACAAGACACCTTTAGGCAACATTTTTGGGCAGGCTTGTTACTGGTGATGAGAATTCCCGCCGCCGTTCATGGATAGGTCGAGAAAATAGAATTTCTCAAACACCGAGATGAGGACTTCATCCATAAAAGATCATGTTGTGTGTATGATGGGATACTGAAAGAATTGCCCATTGCGAACTTTTAGACAAACACCAAACAAATAATGCTAACCTCTACTGCAATCAACCTTGTCGTTCGAAAGCCACTATGGGCCAAAGGCGACATTTCTTAGTTGACAGGAGAGGCTTCATCCTACATCCCGATAATGCCGTTCTCAGACACCTGGAATAACCAAAGCTCTCTTGTAAGAGCTTGGTTTGGAAATATTGATCAATCATCCATATTTTCCTCACTTCTCTTCTTCTGATTTTAACTTTTTAACATCAAGAGAAGAGTTTCAAAATGAGTTGGATTCATATTTTGCATCAAAACCTAAAAATATTATCAAGAATGGTATTTATATGCTTGTAGATCGATGGCATGAGTATCTATAAAACAATGGAGGTTATATTTAAGATCAAAATATTTCGCTACTCATAAATTTATCATTTTCCCGACAAATCGGACATTACATTCTCCTCAATCTGCTATAACATAATAGCCACTAACCCAACCTAAGAAGGATTGGACGGGACAGCAATAGCCAGAAAACGAAATCTAGACTACAGAACCAAACAAAGACTAACAGAAGCTTAACTAGCAATAAAAATATGACCGAAAATTACCAATGTAATCATTGCAACCAGATATCAACCATCAAGAATAAACAGTTTACCAATACTAATTTCACAAACATTTTCAACAACAGACTTTCAATTATTTTCATGGAATATTTAGACCTTCACTGAAAATTCTGATTAGAGACGAATGAATAAAACTGGAAGTTACCAACAAACAATGTTAACTGAGTAATTTGCCAAAGAATAGGACCTATCTTGGTAACATTTATCATAGGACAGACTGCGAGAAAATTATTTATATGCCTGCCAAATTTGAAGCCCTCATTTAACTACAACATGGAACCTAAAGACATAACTTGGAGCGAAAATACGGCCAAATTATTATAAATTAATCAACATTCAAGAAATAAAAAGCTTACCACTCGGCAAACTGGAACTACTATAAAGATAAATTCAGGCAATACATTTAAAAAGAGCTAAATGAAGCAACTTCAGAAGAAATAGATGAAAAGTTACATACAATTTAAAAGGACGCCAAAAATGATACGTTCAAACGAAGAAATATGAGTAACAACAAAAAGGATAAGTCGAATAGGAAGAACAAAGAAATAATACATCAGATTAGGAAGAAAGAAGAGAGAGCTGCTATCTCTCATCACGGGAGAACAAAAGGAAGAATGGGACGAAGCCATACAAAAATTGATAGGGAAACAAAGCCAGAAGAACTCTTCTGGAAGAAGATTAGGAAAAATAAAAGATAAGCCGCCAAACGAGAGTGAAAATCAAAGAATGAAAAAAAAACTTTATTGAGGAAAAATCAGAAATCAAGAGAATATTGTGCGAACATTGGAAAACAGCGTTGTTGATAAGAGAAAAGGCAAAGGAAAATAAAGACAGAATTTGAAAACTTGATTATAGACACACTGAACCAAGAAATAAAAATAACACAATAATCTAATCGGCATTAGTCTACCCGAAGATGCTGCACAATCTCAAACAGCATCATACAAAAGATTCAGAGGAGCCAGATTAATGAACTTTGCATATTAACAAACACAAGAAGAATGGCGTTGCATATAAGCCAACGAGAGTGGAATATGGCACCAAATTGACACCCCCTTAAAAAAATATTGAAAATAGAGCTAAGAAAAGTATAGAAAAAACAAAAGAAGAGTTGAGAGAAGAAATTATCAACCAGTTATATATTGGATCATCGATTATTCCCAAGTAATTCAACAATACTGGAAAGAGAAGTGGCATAAATATTCACATAAATAGAATAATACGAAAATGGGAAATTAATATAACTTAAATTAGACTCAGAAGGAGAAAATCAACCAGCATAAAATGTCAAACAGTTAATGTAAATCTCCAAAGTTAAAAATATTATATTTCAAGATAAAAAAAATTACAAACAGTTTGTAAATAAAGTAAATACAGTGGTTTCATATAAATCGATACAAAGTTGAAAATGTGTCTAAGGGCATAACCGCACAAATGTATGTAACTTGACCTTGGACACGCTCAGTAAGAGTTTAGCTTTTATACGGGTAGCAACTTAAGCAGTTTCTTCTGGTGCCTAAAATTGTGGCCGCTCATCTCCTTAGACTGCAATCCTCTAGATTTTTTTTCCGTGTGGAGTGTTAGAGGTTGTGTAGGCTAGGTAACGGTGATTTGTCACCGAGTGTTGGTACCACTTTTGGGGCAGCCAAATGGGTTTCTTGATTCGGCTTGGTGACTGAGTGTTAGCTCCTACTTGGAATGCTTGGTAATCACAAGGCACTGACTCCAAAGGAGAATAAAGCTCTCTTATTGCTTGATTGTAGGCTGGGTAAAGGTGATGGGAGTTTTCCCAAACGTAAAAAAGGAACCTTGTAGCTGGATTCAATATTCTATATTCGACGGGAATTTCAGATGGCCGTCAGATGTCTTTTCTTGATAAAAGAATTCATCCTTAAGCACAGTACATCTCCCTCTTTACATCAACGACCCGCATACATGAATGCGGTATTTTAACATTGACTGAGATTTAATATATATATATTTAATTAGTTCCCATTTTATTAAATTTATTTTCTATACTTGCATTAACTCATTTTACCAATTCCTACACAATTATCAAATCTTGCAATTGGTATATGATGACATACAAGGAATTAATACACTTTCTTTAATATTAGGGCTCTCAAATAAACAAACTGAGTTCATTTTAGACCGCTGAATACATTCAATATTAATTTAACATAATTTATTTCCTCACTTTACTTAATTTAATTCATTTACAATATTTTACATCTTTATTCAATCTTACAATTGTTGGATCATTGATCATAATCAATTCAATAAGATTATTTAGACTCCTTTAATATATTCCTTAGAAAGAGGTGGCCTATATATATATAGCCTTCTTATAGAATTAAAAAAGTTTGGGAGATTATTTTATAGCAAGATTGTTTCTATTTTAATCAGTTATATAACTATTTAATATGAATGCAAAAGAAATCCATTACCTTGTGATGGTAAAAATTATTTTATTTTAATCATAATTACGAGTATATACCTTTTTCAAAAGTAAAAGAAATCCATTAGATTACGGACTCAGAGTGACACTGTCTCGCGCAACTGCTCTGTCCGGCACGAACGATTCCGCCCAGGCGATTTGGCCGTTTCAACTGAACCAGTTGTTTTAAACTTCGTCATTAGGCTACGATGTGTAGACTCGTTGGTCGTTTCAATTCTCTCCAAAATTGTACGAAGTGTTCGAACTGTTTGAGTCTCATTTTTTCCGTTTTGGTAAAATATCTTCACGATGAGAACGCACTGTTCACTGGTAAACTGCTCCATGATGCACCGGACACAAGTATTCCTAAAAACAAACAAAGAAATATTAGTCGCAGTAAAGACAGATAGCAAATATGATAAAAATAAACAAAGAACTATTAATCAGAGTGAAGAGAGATATCAAACATGATAAAACAAACAAAGAACTATTAGTCCGAGTAAAGAGAGATAGCAAACATGATAAAAAGAAACAAAGAACTATTAATCGGAGTGAAGATAGATAGCAAACATGATAAAAAGAAACAAAGAACTATTAAAAGGAGTGAAGAGAGATATTAAAATTAATAAAAAGAAACAAAGAACTATTAATCGGAGTGAAGAGAGATAGCAAACATGATAAAAACAAACAAACAAAGACTATTAATCAGGGTTAAGTGAGATATTAAACATGATTAAAACAAACAAAGAACTATTTATCGGAGTGAAGAGAGATAGCAAACATAATAAAAACAAACAAAGAACTTTTAATCGGAGTAAAGAGAGATAGCAAACATGATTAAAGCATGCCTTCAAAATTTAAGTGTCGCTCAATTCATATTCGGCGTCCTTTATGGAACACCTTATATATCGTTTCATTTGTTTGTAAATTTTCATTAGAATATATTTCTTCGTTAAAAACGGTTCGAACGCCAAATCAAGTACATAATTGCAACACGAAAAGACTCAGAACATAAAAATTTAAAATACCCTTTATGTTTATATTCATTCATATACATTTTAACTTAAACACCTAAACAAAATGTAAATGATTAGCAAAAACTTTAATAAATTTAGGAAAAGGTAAAAACCACTTTTACTTTCTTCAATTTCAACCATGAAACTCTTTCTCTCTCTCTCTCTCTCTCTCTCTCTCTCTCTCTCTCTCTCTCTCTCTCTCTCTCTCTCTCTTATATCAAACTCATGGGACCAACGATTAAAACAAGGGACAAGGATACAAAAAATGATGAATAGAAGGAGATAGGAAAAATACAACCCGGTGTTAGGAGTCAACGTTAAGCTACAGGTTCACTGATTGCCTATTTCACATATTTTTCCTCTTAGAACAATATAGAATCACCCCCAAAAAACGGGCTCCAACTTTCGTTACGTCTCATTTCCTAATTTTCTGCAAGGATTAAATGAAACTTTGGTGATAACTAATTTATTGTATTTATAAACATCATATCAAAACATGAGAGTCTTTGGACTTTTCTTCTTTATTATAGAGCACGTGTTCGAGATGACCTCCATTTAGTTATGTGCATTTATTGAGGCGCAGCACAAAGTTGTCCTTACAAACAGACCGACTAATGGCTCTGATCAACTCCCAGATGGCTTCCTTGAGTTACGTGATGGTCCTTGGTCTCCATGTGTACACTCTGTCTTTAAGCTAGCCCCAGAGAAAGAAATCTGGGGGGATAAAGTCTGGGCTGTGAGGTGCCTAGATCTCGCAGCAAATCTCTGGACAGGTATGAAGTGTTATAGCTTGATCCATCTTGCTGGAACCAGATCATCCCTACAAGCGACGAGAATAGGGTCTGCAGCACCGTCTTGAAGATTTTGAGGACCTCAACATACAACTCCTCGGTGACTCTCACTGTCGCGCAAGATTCCTCAAAGAAGAATGGTCCGATGTTGCCTCTGTCTGAGATTGTAGTCCACACCGTGCACTTAGGGCCTTGGAGGCTACATCATTTGGAAGTGAGCTTCATCGGAGATCCAAAGGAGGTTAAGGAAAGTTGGGGTCTCCTGAATCTTCTCCAGTAGCTTGACTGCAATAGCTTTTATCTGCTCCTTGTCTGAGGCTGCACGGGTTTGCTTCGTCTGTATTATATATGTGTAAGCCTTTTCATCCATTACTAGCACTCTCCTGCAAGTCTCATGGGATAGACTGAGGGACTCACTTCACTTGCGCACAGAACGTTTTTGACTCTGCTGAACTGACTTTCTCACGCTCTCGCCTCGCTCAGCTGTACGCTTCATTGGGCGTACTGAATAGTTTGGAGGGTTGTCACTGGCTGCATTTAGGTTTTCCACTATCCTATAGTTCTTGAACTGGTCTACCTAGTCCTGACTTCTGCTCTTGGAGGGGGCTTTTTCACATTCAAACTGATGCACGAAAGTGCCCAGCACTTTCTTGAACGAGCATGTCTTGTAGTAATGTTTGAGGCAGTATATTTATTGCTTGAGCTCCCATTGAGATTGAGTTGTATTCACAGGCGTTTTTTCTGTCACGTCCTGCAAAGTAAGGGTAATTAGTGAATAAATGAAGGATATATCACAAAAAGTGTGTGTAGGCCCTTTTTTTTAGGGGGTGACCTTGTACTAACTATTCTATCTTGAACCTTTTTTTTCCTCTCTCTCTCTCACTCTTACTACTGGAGATCCTTCCACACTGAGCCTAGTGAGACTTAAATGGAATGAATTCGAAGGATTGCAAGGGAATATCAGGCGCTCTTCCCCACCCGCCTTTGTCACTCCGAGAAGTTCCATAGTCGGGTGGTTGGGATCGGTCGATCTGTTTCTTTTCTTACACATTTTTAATTACCTTTCATCCTACATTCAGTGAAGAAGCTTTGTATAGTGAAACATGTAGGGGAAAAGTCTATTAGATAGCATCTATTTCTCTACATCCGTTAGGCCTATCATCATGTTTCTAAATTGCTTTTTGGATAGGAATATAATTGAACTCAAGCCATTTTAAAGCCTGAATCAAATACCATACCGTTTTTCTTTCCTTTTATGGATAATAAATGCTCAATGATTCACCTGTTCCTAGTGGCATGTCCTGCAATCACACAGAAGGTATATCTCTTGGTACGGACCTTGTAAACTGAAAGCAGACTGCTCTAATAATCGCTTTACAATCTCTGAGTATGGGAAGTTGTGTACCTGCAATTATGTGTCCAAAATGTTTTATATTTAGTAATAAAATCAAAAATTTTTAGCTGAAACTTAATAATTGAAATCAAGCCCTTTTAAAATCTGACCGAAGTGATTTGGCGTTTGTTATTTCTTATTTGAATAATACCCAAAGATTGTTCCTGTCTCTTGCTCAATGCACCCGTAATCGCACAGAGAAAGCAATGTATTTTTGTATCTAGAAGAAGGGTCACTCCTAATCAATCCCATGACCGGTGCTTCTAAAATATTTCTGCCTTGTCTTCCCCTGCTAAAAGAGAATAGAGATCAGGTTTATTGCGTTCTTAAGGAACTTAGTGAAGGAAACAAGGGTACAAGTGCCTTTTTTAGAAAGATTTTAGAAATATTAACAAGACAAGGACTCGAGGTTCCTGCAGTTTTTAACCCTGAGGTAAGTGCGTAATTTCGAATGAAAACGTGTTCTTTCTCTTCTTAGGTAGCGATCAACAGGTCGTCAACGTATGCAGTGATGTTTGACTTATTGTGATATAGTATTAAGCCTTGAGGCATCACAAGGATTACAAGGAAGCCAACAGAGTAACCATATCAGTTATTTATATTGAGTTCACCTCCTTGGGAACCCGAAAAGACGCAACCTTCAAGTATATCTCATAAATTTAATGGAAACCGTGCAAGTTTCTTTCAAAATCAAAAAGGGAAGGTAAGGTCTAATTATCTTTATAAGGGTTTTTGAGTTAAATAAGTGGTAATTCCAGATTATACCATACTGTCATATTTTTAAACAGATTGATTGGAATAGCATAAGGTGATTTTCTTGGATATATTTTCCGTTAAGAGAGTTGTGGCTGAATTTTTTTTTACTGATTTTTGCAATTCAGGCAAGAGGGAGCGAAGTCGATTAAACATAGGGAGACCATGAGGAAAAATTTGAAGATATTATGATTGAGAAACACCTGGAGCTTCTACCCTTTAATCTCCATAATTGTTGAGTTTATTCAGTTTATTTTGTTATTAGATAACTAACAGGAAAGTTGCATGTTAAGGAAATGAAATTTAGTGCACTGATTGACGTTCTCTTTTGACTAAATATGCACCTATAAATTCTACCATCTGGGTGTAATATGATGAAAGCGCACTACAAACGGCAAATTTCCATTTGAAATTTTGTCTCAGACCAAACAAAATGGATAAGACGTTCTCCCCGTAAGTCTTGCGTGGCAAACAATTTCTGCCTTAATTGGAATCCTGATATCCTCTTGTCTTATGGCTGATGGATGAGACATTATTATAAGGATGACGGTGCTGGCGTCTAGCCGGAATACTCTATCCGCCAGTGGGTTGGTGATGTGCATACATGGGGTGTACGAAAGCAAAAAATGAAGCATCTAAATATAAGATAAATGAAGTTGGTATCTCCAAGTCATGCTTAAAGGAAGTCATATGACGAGAATAGTTGTGTTAACAATAGATAAGAATTGCAGAGTACTTAGGAGTAGTAGGGGTGTCAAAAGGCGATAGCGAGAGTCATTTGTCGAGTGTGAGAAATTAGGTATCTTGGATGTATCCTGAATGATATTAGTAGAGAATAAGATTACAATCATAAGAATTAGAATGATACTTAAGTCTGTAGAGCAATCAGGAACACAGATTCGTTTTTGCACACTTGACTTGTCGTTTTCTTCTAAACTATAAGATGGTCCGAATTTCTTGTCACCCCTTGTGACAAGGGGTGACCGAAAATCTTGTCATTTCCCATGTTAAAATTTTAATTTTCTATTTCAGACGTCAGACACGAGCTCCTACAGTTTAGAAGAGAAGCTAAAGTGTAAGAGTGTCAATGAAAGTAAATACACTCAAACTATTACATGTTTTTGATATTATCATATTGTTCCTCTCTTTTTCTTATTATTTTTTGTAAGGGGTAACAAAACTTTCAGAACACCGTGTATATGAGAATGAACTAAAAGCACTGTCATGTTTTGTGAAGTTGTTAACAATTTCATCCAGAACCGTAGTCTGCTAACTACATTTATTTACTAGATACCATATTAAAATTTTATGTAAAATGGTCTGTTAGATGTCTCTTAAAATGCATTTAAAAATGCATTTGAATCTTGACTTTGTCCATGCAAATCTTGGAGCAGTAAGCCAAGCGCATGGTGAATGCTTTCGTCAGGAGATGTATGTTATGAAAAATTAATTATCAAGGAATATTTCGGTTGTTCATCAGCGAAAACTCTTCGTCAAACCAGGTAAATAAGATAATTAAACAGTTTTACGTCAGAATAAAAGTATGCAGTTTAGATCTGAAACCTAATGTATTGTTTATTAGCATGTGGGTGCTTGGCAGGGCGCAGGAGTAGTAACTCCGCTAGTGAAATTGTACCGACTGTCCTTATCCAGAATTTAAAAGAAAAGACACTCCTGTTAAAATTATAATTATTTAAGTAATACCAACATAAATAATGCCGCAAAAGGGCTCCATAATAAAGATAAAAAAAGAGTTACAGAAAAGATAGACATAATAGGGAAATTTGTGTATAAGGTCTGAATTAAGCTTCATCGATTTAGTAGTAAACAGTGTTTTCATATAAGTGTAATCACACACCGAAATCTTGAATTATACTCGGAATCTGGTGATTAACGATTAAACTGCTTATGATGCGTTTGGCGCCATGCTCACTTTACTAATGAGATGGAGAGAGAAGGGGGGCAGGAAAAGAGGGAAGAAGAGAGAGAAGGGGAGCGGGGAAAGAGGGAAGAAGAGAGAGAAACTCTGTGTCCCTAAAGATTATTTGTGAGCAAAAGTTTCAACTGTTTGGTGATGGCTCTCTTATATTGCTCTCCTGCTTCACGCGTTCGTCTTTTCATGGCTCGTACTATCATCTTGCTCCCCCTTTAGTGTGCTACTAAATTAAACCCTTCGTTTGTGAAATAAATCAATCTACTAAAATTCTTCGGTCTTTTATCCATCGAATGTAACATCGGAAATTTAGTAAACAAATTGCTTCCAATTCGGCTTTGGAAGCGATAAGTTAAATGATTCAATTAACTTCTAATTTGAATTATTTGCTAACGTTCATCGTATATACCAAACAGGGAGAAAGATGGGGAGTGCGGAAAGAGGGAAGAAGAGAGATATAATTTGGCATAACAGTTAACGCAGTCTAAATCGAAAAGGAGCCATTAATGCTTAAACTAAAATCGAAAACCCAGACTATCTGCTCGCAAATAGTTTGTAAGAATAGCTCTGCAAAGAACTTAGTGGAGATAGAAGTGAAAATTATGGAAGATCAGATCAGATAACAAGCCAAAAGTGGAATGTGTAAAGAGAGGGCCGTTACAAAGTGAATTCTTCCTCCCAGTAATCTGATCTGATTTTCAATAATTTTCATTTTCCTATATTTTCCTACAAAGTATTTGCGGCAGATATCCTCGTTTTTCTTCTATTTTAGTTTAAGTATCCATGTATTCTTTTGGATCTAGACTGCGTTAATTGTTATGCCAAACTATATCCCTCTACTTCCCTCTTTCACTACACCCCATTTTTTTCCATCTTTGGTATTTAAGATGAAAGTTGACAAATAATTCAAATTAGCCACTAATTGAATCATTTAACTTATTACTTCTAAAGCCCAATAGAAATCAATTTGCTTACTTAATTTTAGATAAGAAGAAATATGCTAAATTGTTGATTTTGGGAGCGATCAAGCAGTCATTTGGTTAAATTTTCATAATAACCCGCCTTTCTTGTAAAATGTCATATAAAATTAGAAAATTAACCGGTAATTAACATAGTTTTCACCTTTAAACCCTAACCTAAATTCAATAATTCTAGTTAGATTTATAACTTCTAAAAATTATTAAAGGTTATCGGTTATGTTTATTATATACTTAAATTTATCATATTTCGCAAACATACTGGTAGTTGGACATAATCGTTAATAGTTTTTTATAATTTCCAATTTATCATCATTACCTAAGAATAAATAACATACTTCATGATATATTTAAAAGTCAGCAATTTACTGAACATATTAGTAAGTTCAATTAGGTAACCAATTTTTCACACATTAAAATAAAAGATTATATAAACTACTATTCTGCTAAAACCAGGTGCGTACGGCAAAGTAAACAAATCCAAAGAACTTTACTCGAAAAAGAAGATTTAAATAGTATAAATATAGAAACAATATCATATTAATCACCACACTTTTGACATCATAAGCTTAAAAACAGACTTATAATTTAATATTTTCTTAGTTCAACTGATAAATTCTAGTCATATATCACCAGAAAGTATTTATGGGTGTGGTGATAAAAAATGAAACTAGGCAATGAGTACTTGTTTATATTTTTGAATAGCAAGGTGTATGCGAAATGAGCATACAAAAATTCGAAAGTAGATAATAAAATAAATTCACTTTCACTTTTCAAATAGATTAAATTTAGATCCCTACATTTTTCATGTCAGATATAAATCCCATTTAGAAAGAAAAATGTAGGTTTTATAGAATTGGTTAATGGGTTTAATACGAGTTTTAAGGGTTTTGTTGGAGGTACCAAATCAAGACACTTTGCTGTATTCAGCTTAATGTGGCGTAGATATCTGACATAGAAAAGACGAAAATTTTAATTAGGTTGCATTTAAAAGCCATTTACTTGGTTATACCTTTGATTATATATATATATATATATATATATATATATATATATATATATATATATATATATATATCTATATATACTATAGTGTAAAAATATGTTGCATTCGATATATAAAAAGCGTTGGAATGGGTCGAAATGTAATAAATGTACAAGGATATCAGAGATATGAAAACTTGAATTAAGGACCTTAAAGTCGACTATAAGAGTAAAATATTTACGGGTTGCAATGGAAGCAAAGTTGTAAGAAATATATCCTCAGAAATAAAGCGGAAATTATAAGCTGTTAAATTTGTAAACCAACAAATTTTGGTCATTCGAGTAAAGCCAATAGTACGCAGGACATTACATAATTCATCTAAAAGAAAGATATGTAGAAAAAACAATTAAACTATTGACATTTAGAGCTATTAAAGGTAAAGGTATGATGGCTCACAAAAACAACTGAAACTACACCAAGTTTAAGAAAAGTACTCGACTTTAAATTACATCATTTGTATCAATATCATGGAATATATTGAATCTGCACAGGGCTAGCCTGTATGTAAGAGACCGTAGCCTATTTTTGCCCCCCAAAATGAATACAAAACTAAAGGGTTATCAGAAAAGAATCCTTGAACAGTATCTAAATTGATCGGCCGCCAATTTACTATTCCGACACCCTAATGTCCAAGCGAAACCGTGAGCCAGATACTCCAGATGGGCAAGCTGATTGGATTATATGATCATGAAAGTAACACGAAAATTAAAATAACATAAAAATATTCATAATTTTTGTTTCAAAAATATTTTCCTTGTTTAAAGTGTAAAGTTAGATGAAATCGGTGGCTTTATGAATGCGGAAAGACCGTGAGAGAGGAAAGAATGACATTTTAAAGACAATTTGAAGTAATCTTCATGGCAACTAAGATTGATTGGCTTGTATTGATTCTTCATACAAGAAACTAATAAAGACGTACGTTTAAAATAGTTAAACGATGCTTCCTAGCACAAACTATTGGTATGGATCCCATGGAATATATGTAGAATCTATTAAATTAATTACAAATGAGGTTACATATAATACAGTGATGGTGTCCTATAATTTACTCCTGTTGTGTTTTGAGATGTTCCACCTAAATATTAAAGCATCAATCGCGATGTCCGCATCATTTAGTACAAGAAAATTTACTCGGATAACTTGAAATTATTGCTCCTCTGAGGGACGTCAACGCTTGGCTTTTCACACACGACACGCATCCATGTATACTCGCATTCCAGTGCGATGAAACGAAGAGAGAGAAAGACAAAGAGATAAAGAGAGAAAAAGAGAGCATCCATGTATACTCGCATTCCAGTGCGATGAAACGAAGAGAGAGAAAGACAAAGAGATAAAGAGAGAAAAAGAGAGCATCCATGTATACTCGCATTCCAGTGTGATGAAACGAAAAGAAAGAAAGACAAAGAGATAAAGAGAGAAAAAAGAGAGTCACAAAGAAAAAGACATTCCCGACCATACTGTGGAGGTATTATTTTAGGAAGTTCACTAACCTATTGCATAAAAGAAAGCATAGCATATATGAAGGTTCTCCCCACCCACCTCTTACACCCGCATTTGCGGGCCGAAAAGCGGACAAGATACCTGAATGTGCTGAGAAAAAGAACACAATCAGGAAATTTTTATAGCAAAGAGAGAGAAAGAAATACAGAAACTACAGAAACAAGGAGCAGCAAAGATCCTAAGGTCCGCCCAAGGCCATTCCTTACAGATGTTAACTACCACTTTCTAATGTTAGTGTATCATGCTGCGGTTTTTCTTACAGGCTGGGTTTTTTTTTAAACTATTTCAACTCTACAGTACACACTTATCTACATGTGCACCCTTTATATATATTTTTTTACATATTTTTTAAAATATTTCTATTCTACTGTATACGCTTATCTACGTGTGTACCATTTGGCCTTTCTTTACATGCCTTTTCTAACTATTTCACTTATACGGTACACACTTATCTACGTATGTAACCTTGATATGTAGGTTCAGCTATCTCTCAAATACACAAACACGCTTCTTCGAACCAGAGGATGCGGGGTTGATAAGACAGTACTCTCTTCTCCCGCAGGCTTCGCCTGCTCGTGATGAAAATAATATACCTATAGGACAGACAGAAAAATAAAAAGGGATTTCACATTCACTCCATACATGGGAGTGTCGCTGGCATCTTTTTATTGCTCATTTCATTTTATTTTATTCCAAACTCCTTATTTCATATGACGTTTTCTTCTAGGCTCCTACTACGTTATATTTACACTAATGAAGTACTCATCAAGTGGGTTTTTGAAAATATTAACTGACGTGCTTTCTACTACACGGTTGGGTAGGCTATACCACGTTTGCGTGATTTTAAACGTGAAATAATTTTAAGCTATAGTAGAATTAAATCGCTTGTTCACTCATTTTAAACCATTTTGGAGTGTGTTGGCCTTTTCGTCCATCTCGAACAATAGTCTGTAATCAATATTAGTAAATCATGTCGAGGAAGAGATACCTTTCGGTCAAGCTAATTTTAAGTCAAGCTTTCTTCGCATACGGAGAAGAGTCAATGTAACTTCTAACAATGAGCCCCTCCTATCTCCTGCTAGTATCCATAATAACTGTCATCTGCACTTCAAGGTCATGTTACTAGCTATCCACTGTAGTTACTCTTTGTTTATTGTCGAGGCACTCCAAAGCCACACCTTCCTTTTTTTCGGCAACCTTTTCGCGTTTTCACTAACTTCAACGAAATTAACGACCATTTACTTCAGTTCTTGCAATCACAAACTTTAACATACAGTAAAAAGCATAATTATCCAATACCGCATCTAATTATACTGTATTCACCAATGCCTAGAGTGAAGTGAATAAATTCATTATTTTGAAATCCATTTAATTTCTCAGTAGTGAGTTTCATCTATGTGCTTCATATTCCCGCATAATTATTTATTATAGTTAAATTAATAATTTTCTATAATGAAGTAAAAAATCAAATCTCTTTCTTTGGAACCTTCCATTAAACGTCCTGAAAATTCATTCTAAGGCGGAGGTTAGAATAGTGCCGGCTATTCTACTGGAGTGTTAGGTCTAGTAGAGAAACAACATGCTGAACTGCTTTTACATAGAAAACAATACGTAAAAGCTAGTGGGGCTGTGTAGTTAAAAATAACAGTAATATTTATGTACGAGTAGCTATTACTTTATAATACAAAAATGTCGATTTTTCAAATTTAATCATGAAAAAACTAACAAAATGTAACTATTAATAATTACATTAGATGTTAAGAAATGGGAAAAATTAGATTCAATACTGCTTTACTTTCGAATTTTGTGAGTATTTATAGTCAAGGTGTTAAAATAGAAAACAATCAAAAGGTAAACCAATCGACGAAACCCGAGGGCTAACTGAAATCGGACAACAAAAATTTCAAATATTTTCAAACCAAATCCACACCACATAACGTTAATTATCTTTCCTTTTTATCGCCTTTCCCTTACTTCAGAATTATTTACTGCATGCACTTGCGTTTTTCGTATTCTTTTCTAAATTTCCAGTCACTATATTTCTTTCAACATTATCAGAGGAGGTTCTGCGAGAGATCTGTCCTATCCTATATTTTTTAGGACCGAGGGATTGTCTTGAGACATAATAGAAACCTGGTTCACTCCTAGATCTCCATGTAGAGATGCCTGTGCCGTTGTGCTAAAAATACTACAAAAGCATGATTTTAAATGATACATATGTAGATAAGAGTAAATCAGCTTTCTGGTAGAGACACTAGAGTTAACATCATCTTTCGATGGACGAACATTCGACTCACACGCATTGCAGATATACCTCTCGGATAAAGCACTTAGCACACTTTGCTTAGTAAAGGACTCTGAGCACCGCTGACAGAGAAAACAACCTATCTAGTCGTTTTGTGGTGAATTTCATTTCACCTTTACGAAAGAGATTTTAATAATACATTTTTCATCGGGAAAATCATAATCAAGTGAGTGCTAAAAAAAACTTTCTGTTCCCGCCATCGACCTGTGTGGGAACCTTCCTCGGATGTCTGCCATTCATTAATTTCGTCTTAACTAAGTCGGACACTTGGACTGACATACGAGTAATTAAGCGCTTACGTGCCAACTGTTTTGAGGATTAGCCCACAGCAGAAGCTGTGGGCTTAACTGCAAGAAATCCCCATCATCCGAGGGACCCGACCAAAATCATAGATGGAGGTAGCACACGTCTCTATGGAGTTGACAGAGGTTTGGACGTAAGTACTCGAAAGGAGGTGGTGGCACCAATTGATTCAGACGCTCCTTCCATCAAGTCCACCATAAGTCATCCCTTTCGAGGTTTCCATTCGGAACCCATCCCATCCATCCATTATCACCCACTATTCTGGCAGCATGTAAGCGGGGTATTAACTGAAAAATGGACGGGAGCGTTCACATCAATTTCGGAACTCACGCACCTGACCGTTACCACCTTTACCACCCTTTTCACATATTTTCATCCACAAAATACAAAATAATTACACTTTGGTTGCAAAGGAGTACAAGGAAGACCATGAAGACCCTCACTGAGAGGGTTTCCCTCAGGACAATTCAAGGAACAAGGCCCCCGAGAAAATGAAGTAAACGCTCTACCTCGAACTAAAGGTGGCCCTCGTGAAACTGATCGAAGTTTCGTTGAGATTTATTGCCATTTGTGCAGAAACAAAGGACGTGGACCGGCTCCTAACTGAAAAAGGAGCCACCACACTCAAAAACATAGGAATAGAGGCCTCCCCCCCCCCCATAAGTGGTAGCAAACTGCAATATGATCTGCCACAAAGTAGAAAGTTGGGTCGGCGAAAACTCACCTAAAGAACTCAAGGAGGAAATCACGAGGAGCAACCCGTGGGCAAAAGTTCGTGAAATCATCAAATTCTGCGAATACCCCCACGTGTATATATATATATATATATATATATATATATATATATATATATATATATATATATATATATATATATATATATATATATATATCTATATATATATATATATATACATATACATATATAAATATATATATATATATATATATATATATATATATATATATATATATATATATATATATATATATATATATAAATATACAAAGAAATCAACTACAGGATCTGCGGGTGATAATACAAACACCACAGGGCTATGCCATTTTTATGTTCTGCCTTTCAAATAAAATTTGAAGACAGAAAGAAAGATGCAGAAACCTGGTGTAGCTGACTATAAATACATATAGTACAAGAAAATAAGAGTTGGACGCAAATTAGCAAATGAGACAAGAACCTGGAGGTTTTTAAAGGCAAGAGAGAGGGACATTAGAAGAATCCAGAATCAAAGGGAGCAGAGGGCGGCACAGTGAAGGCGATCCTTTACCGAGAAGACAGAAATAACGCTAGGGGGAAAGTTTTGAATTCCTGGCCGGGACTCGAACCCGGGTCTGCTGATTGCCGGTCAGATGCTTTACCACTAAGCTACCAGGCACAGTAACTATATTTCACCCCAAGCGTTACCCTTATCAAACCCAGTATCTCCCTAAGCTAGGAACTTCCAAGGAATTTTTATACCACATGCTCCTACCCGCTCACAATTTAAAGGCTCACTGTCAATGTCACATACAAAGAAAGCAACTACAGGATCTGCGGGTGATAATACAACCACCACAGGGCTATGCCATTTTCATTTTCTGCCTTTCAAATAAAATTTGAAGACAGAAAGAAAGATGCAGAAACCTGGTGTAGCTGACTATAAATACATATAGTACAAGAAAATAAGAGTTGGACGCGAATGAGCAAATGAGACAAGAAACCGGAGGTTTTTAAAGGCAAGAGAGAGGGACATTAGAAGAATCCAGAATCAAAGGGAGCAGAGGGCGGCACAGTGAAGGCGATCCTTTACCGAGAAGACAGAAATAACGCCAGGGGGAAAAAGTTTTGAATTCCTGGCCGGAACTCGAACCCGGGTCTGCTGATTGCCGGTCAGATGCTTTACCACTAAGCTACCAGGCACAGTAACTATAATTCACCCAAAGCGTTACCCCATCAAACCCAGCTGCACTGGTAGGCGGGGTTAAGTTCCACTATGGTTGTCATCGAAGAACAGACTAGGAATATACAAGAGGTGGTTAATCGAGAATTGAACGATGAAATCGATCAAATGATTAACCAGAATAGAAGAGCTATACGTCGTGCCAGATTTCAGAGCTCCGCCAGACTATTGGCTGGCGGAGCTGAAGTGTTGTTCTGCGAATGAAAAGGATTTTATTTTACCAAAGATAATGACAAAAATAAACGATCAAGAGAACAATCCCCTGAATAATGGAAACACACCAACTATCAACAGCAAACTCACCGATGCACACTTACATCGATCAAGATAACAGAAAAGTACACATACTACAAAATAAATAATAACAAATGAACTAAGCACAAACTTAAAGTAATTTTTACAACAGAAAATGTACACTATATAACCAAGAATATTAATTTTATTGAAAATAAATGGCTTGAACGCTATAATAATAAAAAACTAGAATGAAAACTACAACACAAATACACAATAAATAAAATATTGAAAGCGATAGGCCTGATCACCAGGCTCTAGCTTCCCTTTGCAACTCTCCCAAATTACTTTCACTTTTTACGAATATTATTTTTTCTATCTAGCCACACACTCTTTTGACCCCTACACACATCTACTCACTTACAACAATTCGCAATTCGCAACATCATCTTTCTGGGTATGTAAAGGCTACGATGGTAAGTTCTGTTATAGTTTGTTTTCCGTAGCTTTCAACTTTCTGATTACACTGTTAAACAAATTTCAGACCTAAGAAAAAAACATTGATTTCATGTGCATTTTACTATGTGGTTATGTGTATTGAATTCGGATTTAAAAATAAAAACATCCCATCACGTAACATTTTCTTGTAAATTTCCGATTTATTAATTATGCAATTATTACCGATTTCCACGATATCATAAATCTATTTCGCTCCCAAAGTCAGATTAAATGTATCTATTGTAATTAGTTCAGGAATATATAATGAATAACCGTGTTTTTAGCATTATATAATATATTAACTTACATTTTAGTAATTACTTCTTCGTTTGTAAGACGTCTCAGGTATGTCACGCTTCAGGTTCGAGCAGAAGTTAGCCAGGATAGCAGAGTTCCATTTTTCCTTATACCTATTTTCCATTGACGCTATATTTTAATGAAAGCTCTCTCCATGTTCATCACTTACATCTTCTGCATTGTCTGGGAAAAAGGACAGATGAGAATGAAGAAAGTGTATCTTCAGTGACATATTGCATCCGAGATCTTGGTAGCACTTGATTAGGCTCTCCACTATACGCTCTCGCTGGGCCCCTTGGCGCTTTCCCAGAAGTCATTTGCATACGTCTTTGAATGTATCCCAGGCAGCTAGCTCAGTTTCATCTATTGTCATCTCGACGTCCTAATCAGCTATAAGTACTTATAGCTTTATCTGTTTATTCGCTTTCTAACCTTGTAGATAACACACATAAATACCACCTTATTTATTGCCTCTACTTTTTAAAATATTGCAGCTTTATTTGTTTATTCGTTTTCCCATTACTTCCTTCCTTTTATCTCAGAGCCTAAGTCTCAGTTGTTTAGTCGGGTAGAGCGATCTTTCCTTCTCCCCATCTAAAAATAAAGGGTGAATTTAGACATTTTTAAGCCTAATAGAGAAAACTAAATCCCGCTCTTTCATTCCACCTATTATTGGCATAGATTTGTGACTATCAAGGAGAAATGATTATCCGACTTCCGCTCGTGTCTGTCTTACAAAAGTCGTCCATTAAGGCGGAAATTGGGGCCTAAGTCGAAATAACTGGCATACGACATCCCAATTGGGAAGAGCGCCAACAAATGAGAGATCCCCAAAACTCGTAAACTGCTAATTAATCTTAACTCCTTTGCCGAATGCCTCTCTGTAGTTTTCGTTTGTTTCATCTATAATTCTCTTCGGTTGTATGAATATATTTTTTTTGTTTTAATCCTTTTAATATCCTTCAACCAATAGTTTAGTAATCAAAATTTTAAAAATTAATACACTGATTCGGAAACCTATCTGACGACTCGCGTCCTTCGATCTGGAAGCAGTCTTCAATCGGCTAGTCCGTGGCCCGTGATAAATAGATTCCATGTATGTGTAATTATAATTTACACTAATTCCAAACATGGAGGTATTTAAAAGTACATAAGCTGCAATATGTTATACCGCATGAAGAGTGGATTGCTATATTAATCTATAAAATTAGCTTTCTAAACTAGGTGGGTAAAATTTTGTTGTTCCCAAACTATTCAAGTTGCCGTTTCTCCAGTGGATCCCATTTCAACGTTAAATTAAATGATCTTTCCCAAATTTACATTTCTGAGAGCAATACTTAATTTTCCTTCCTTTATTGGGCATATCTGTCGGAACATTCTATCATACACGAATTTACTAATTAAATAGATTTACGAAATAGGTTTACGAGAGAGATTTCAGTCTTTCGGTACTTTTATTCCAATTCTTAAATGATTCCACCCCTTTTCTCTGCTATTCAATTATAATCAATTCCTTTATACCCGTATGGAAATTCTATGCAGAATGAGCTCTAGGAATTTATCATTTAGAAATCGTTCTAAATTCGAGATGCCTTTGTATTACGAAATCCAGATTGTGTGTATATTTTGTATATACGAAAGCCAAATCAAGTTACATCTTTAAAACATTTCTGAGATGTAATGCAAAGAAAAAAATGCACATTTCATCATCTACTAAATAATCATCTACCTCAAAAAACTTAGACCCTTTAAGAAATATTAATCAGTTGTAACTTTAGATCACTATACCATTTTCTGAGTAATAGTTTCAGGCTCTCTCAGCGTTTCGGTAGGGGATGAGGGCACATAGCGCCTAACTATTTATTCCTTAACGAAATGTAATTACTCAGAGATGCAAATATGAGATGAAAGCTGAAATTTAATAATAAGTAAATGACTTTAGAGATTTTACGTGTGAATCAAGACATGCTTTCTTTGGTCTAAGAAATAAGCGAATTTCCCATTCACTTTGATAAAATATATAATAGAATTAAATATAAAATAGGTAAACGACCTGAGTTTTGTAAGACATGGTTGTTTGTGTAGGGGGATTTTGAATCAAGTGATGCATAGCACATCAATAAAGTTTGGATAAGGAGAATAATATTATGGATAAATAGAAGAAAACTCTGTAATATCCTTTAAAACAGCTTAAGAGAAGAGTAGATTTGGGAAAGCAAACTAGTCTCATATTAAGACGTTTCCAGGAATATTACCTTTTTTCTTTACAAGGTGACTAAAAGCTACAAATAACAAGAGAATTACAAAGAATTCTGCTGCACCTGGAGGAAAACCCGTTCAAGAAACTACTACTCTCGAAATATGGTTTGCAGATTATTTAATCTTTAATATATCACATCTCCAGCCAATCAGTCTTTACCGAGTGAATACATTTTATAAAGGACAGAAAGTTTCCAGTAGAAGAGATGTGGCCCGAGCGATAGTAAGTGTCTCAATTTCTCGTTTCGAAAATCAAAATCAATTTTCTTCAAAATTTGGCCTTATTATCAGAAAAAAAAGTCATCGTAAAGCTCTTTTGCTCTTTAAGCAACAATTTCTGATCGCTTTTACCCCTCAGAATGTGGAAGATAACGCGCTAACACAAGAAAATTCTAGTACTTTGATATCAACTTGATGGATGTGAGCGACCAGATATATAAGGTAGCTTATGACTCGAACTTATCATGACATTAAACTTAGGGAACATCGCACATCCCTAATGGATCGGTGGATTTAATTAAGATTTAACCACTACATTTGTGTAGCTGAGTTTAGCTATGTGTGCTGAAGTGTAATTGACTGCAATTAAAAACCAAGAAGAGTTATATGTGATAATATTATAAAGCCCAAATGATATAATTTCGAACCAGCAAACATCCTAAGAAACACTTGAGAATCGGTCAAGAGAAAATGCAACGACGGAAGCTATAGGTGTTTGAAAGCTTAAAGAGATATAGGATATGCAAAAAGAATTAATTTATCAACTATTGTTTCTATTATTAATATTTTAGAGTAATATTCAACAATTATATTCTTAAACATGGATTCCAATGCTAAACCATTTGTTACTAACTTGTAACCGTTTTTCTAGTTAGGTACCTGGTTATTTAGTTCCCCGCCACAATTTTAAAGTTTATATTAGTGAACCCCTTTAGTATTTTAAATACCTCGAAAAGTTTGCCGAGCTAATGTCGATCTTAATCTAAAGTGACAGTAGATTAAGGTGCTTCAGCCTTTCCTAATACCATCTATTTCTAAGTTCAGGAAATAATTTCGTCGCCACTCGTCGTTGGACGGATTCAAATGTTGCAGTATTCATTCGCTTATATGCAGAAGAAAAGTCTACTATATACTATAAATGAGGTGTTAAAAGCGTCTTATGGTAAAACAGAATAATAGGACCCAAAATAAAAAGACATGCTTAATATTTTATTTCCTTCATAAAAACTGTATATCACTCGAAAGAGCCGAGTTACAAGTTTATTATCCAATGTTTATTATTTTAAAGTAATATTCTAGATTTATAATAATGCTCAGATATAATAAATGCCTAGTCAGTGCTAATTTATGAGAGTAATGTGGCCTTTTTTAATATCTACAAATCAAAAAGCTCTTTGAAGTTATTTATATTGAACTAATTATTTATTAATTAATTGAATAAGTAGTAAAGTTTCTACCAGTTTCTAACACTAGTTTCAATCTTTCTACTAACCTTTTGATAGCATGTTTGTAAAAGTCTTTTGACTTTGATTTTAAAAAGTTCTTTAAGGCTATTTCGATCTCTTCTGTTGTTGACATCGTCATTATCTTCAGGTGATTCGATAAACGCTCACAAAAATAGTAATCTAATCGAGTAAGACTCATTCCTCTTTGATAATAGTCTGATTTGAGTTAAGAAGTTCAAATTGGATTATTTTCTTTCATATTCCACCGAAAGCAAAGTGATTCTTACAAAGATGAGGCCCCTATTTCAGATGGGCTATTGGTTTTGTCCTAGGACTAATCTATTTTCTAGAATTTAAATATTATTGGACATTATCACACTTTTCTTCTCCTGTAAAGATCATACTAAAAATGCCTCACTTTTTAGTCGAGAAGGGAGAGATGAACAAACCTGATTTCAATTATTTGTCCATAAAATAGTGATAAAGAAAAAAAGTGCCGTATTATTTATTGGAGGATCTACTGGCTTATAAATTTCATCTAACTCTTTTATTTTGAAGATCAAGTATATATTAGTTTAAATACTTGATTCTTCTTTCGAAAGATGGGCAATATTTGATTAAACAAGATACTTTCAGAATTACAGGGTCTTCTTTTGGGTACTATATCTTTGTATCATCCGTTATGAGGGAAAAAGGATGTTTTTTTAATTAAATACAAAAAATCTAGCTCTTACGCCCAGAGACGTAGTTGTTTTTTGTTAAGCTGTAAGTTGTACATCATTTAAAAAAAATATAAGATCACTTGAATTTAAGAAGCATAAATCCTTTTGCATGCTGATTGTTTTTTAAAATTTTAACACCTCTATTGTAATCTTCGATGATTCTCATTAGTGATATGCATTACTTTATTCTTGATCACGTTTATCACATTTTTCTGCCATCTTTATCACCATCAGACGAATCTATTCAAGTTTTTTTGCAGTTTTCTTAGTCAGTGAGTTTTATATCATCAGCAAATATATATAAACAAGGATCCAAGTACATATTTCTGAAGAAAGCCACTAGTAACCGATTCCCACAAGGAGCTATTTTCATTCACTACTCTTTGCCTACCGTTTTCTAGCCAATTGAAAAATTCCTTTTAGGACGCTCTCCTCTATTTTGTAGGCTTTTTCCTAAGAGAAGGAAGGATAGGCGCGTATAGAAGCAGGCTAATCATTAGGGCGTAATGTCGCAACCAATTTTAAGGTGCATTTTAGGTTTTGTAGCGCAGACCATCCAAAATTTGGAAATGAAAACGAAAAATCGGAAAAAATCGTAACACCCTATTTTGGGGGGCCGAATTTTGTTAAAAATAATCTTTTCCGTAGGGAGAGGCTGATTGTATTCTGTTATTATAGTTCTCGTCTCTGAAACTAGATATGGCTTATTTGCATACAGGAAGAAAATTGCACTTAACTCCTTACGTATTTAAGGTTTAGGCAATTTTTGATTGAGGAATTCCTTGTTTGTAAACTACTAGGAAGGCACTATAAACTAATCGCAGTATGACGAATTTAAGAGACATTTACAGAGTATTTCCTATGGAGGGATATGGCTTCACCTTTTTGAATGTATGTTATAGATTCACTCATTCCATGTATTATTTCTGTTTTATACTAAAGGGTCTTTCTATTATTCATTTTCAGGGCTAAGATGAGTAAAAGAACTCGAACATCAACAGTCAGAGTGTCTTTAGGCCGTACTTCCAGAACTTTGTCATTATGAGTTGCCAACAAAACCACAGTATGTAAAAAACAATAAATATAAGAGGAATCAGGATTTTATTCTTGAAGTATCCGAGACCCTTACTGAGATTTGGAAAAAAAACATTATTCCAGTTCAGCCGATCAAGAATGTTAAAACCAAATTGCTCCGATTGCTGGAAGAAGCGTCTGTGGTATCAAAACAAGGAATGAATGCCACTAAGAGTAAGAAGTTTATCTCATCATTTGTTCAATGTGAGGTGATGCCCTCGAAACACCAGCGCGAAAGGAAGCCCCCTCTGAAATACCCCTTTTCAGCTCCTTCTTTCTAAACCACGTGCGCCTAGCGTGAGAAGTTTGGAATCTGCCCCGTGCCGAATCACTCGACGCAGCTGCATTTGCTTTCCGACGCCACCCGTTTTTCCCCCCTTTTCTGCGATAACGCTGTGCGCCGTCATCCTAGTTCTACCCCATCCTTCTCAGGCATGCCTATTCCCCCGCGAGGGCAGCCACATTAACCCTACCCCCATGTCACGAGGCAAGTTTCACCGTCTGGACCGACTCGTTATCACGAAGGGTGTTTGCTTATACTGGCACCGATAATCCTCTCGGGACGACCAGGCCCTGAGGCTATCTATCGGACCAGCCACCTAGCTATTTAACCCGAAGCTCTATATTTCTCGAGGAGATTGAAAGCCCGCCATTCACTCCATCTAGACTGCAGTCTGTTTCCCGTGACTCCCCGTAACTCGTCGTCATACATCGTCGAAGATCTCGTGAGCAGATCTACCATCGTTAAGCTTTGGTCCCTGTTCAGAGGAAAGCTATTGAGTCCCCTTCTTCTCGGAGAGTTGTGCGGCCCTCTCATATTCACCACCCATTCAAGATCCCATTCTTTCGAGACTGAGACTCCCTGCCGATTAACAGAATCGTCTCGAGTTGAGATTACGTCTCTCTGTAGCAGAGAAAATCTCATTCTTCATCACGAAATAATCCAACCCCATCTTCGAGTCCTCCTAGTCAGGACTCCCCAAGGTATCTTCTTGAAGACTTGCGCCGTTGTCTTTCACCCCCTCCATCCAATTCGCCCACGCTTGAAGATAAAGCGATCGTGTATGGTCATCCACAGATTACCTCGTTAATCTTTACTTAATTCATTTAACTACCATAAGTAATTTTTTCCCCTATTTGTATACATATATAAATTGTCCGCTTTTTAATATATATATATATATATATATTAAAATTATATTTGGGGGGGATTGTCTTTATATATACTTTGAATTGCAACTTGGCAAGCCATTAATCTAAACCAGGTCAACCGTAATTCACACTCATTATTAATCGCTCAGACATATCTCCAGCGGCCTGTGGTCAACTGTCTGTCCGTGCTTGTGTAAGACCCTGAGCGCAGAGCTAGACTACACAGATATACCTCGACTGGATCCAACCTGAAAGCATGAATGATATCTCATAGCTATTGAAGTCAAAGTGATAGAATCTACGGAAAAGATCACGTAGAAAGCAGAGATAGGATTTCCCTACAGCAACGTGGGCATTGTGACATACGAGAGGCGGTCAATAAGTTTTGCAATTCGGATATAAGTAAACGAGATATGAGGAAAAGTGTTCTATTATTTTCCAATATAACTACCCTCGACTTCAATGCACTTGCGCCACTTGTCCCTGAGGCTTCGAATTCCCGACTGCTGTTCAATCCACTCCTGGATGGTGAGGTGGACATCTTCATCGTCCCCAAACCCGCGTCCATGCAGTGCAGACTTGAGCTGGCGGAATTAAAATTAGTTGCTAGGGGCCAAATCTGGACTGTAAGGGGGATGGTTGAGCTCCTCGAATCCTCACTCACGCATGGCAGCTTGTGCAACCCTGGCCTTGTGGACAGGGGTATTGTCGTGGAGGAGCAGGACACCGCGTGTCAACTTGCCGCGCCGCTTCTGACGGATGCTCTTCTTCAACCCAGCCAGTTCCTCGGCGTAATATTGGCCTGTGATGATCCTTCCACGAGGCGCATAGTCCACCATCAATACTCCCTCAGAATTCCAGAAGATGGTGGCCATGATTTACCAAGGTTTAGATAGGGTACAATAGATTTGCAGAGGGTCACCACCGATGGAGAGTCATTGACAATGTCGCAAGTGGATAAAAGATTCTCAAGAATCTTTGCAAAGGAGAGTTGGGTGGAAGATAAATTTGACTGTCATTGCCATATAAATAAAATGATAGACAACAATAAAACAGGAATGTCAAGAAGAAGAATACAAAGGAGAAAAAATAGCAGACTAAGAACTAAGACATGTGGAACATAAAACGCATTTCTGTTGGCCTAGATATATTAATCCCGATATGAATAAACTGAAGAATTGATGATAAATTCCACAGGAACCAATTAAAAGAAGTTCCCAAAACAGCTTGGAATTTAGAAAAATGAAAAAGAACAATGACAACGATACTATCGAATGATGACGAGTGAGAGATAAGTGCCAAGATGGAAGGCAGACAAGTATCAGCCGGACGATGAAGGCTGCCATTTACATGTAAGAGAGCCTACCTAGTGCGTGCTCAGCCTTCTTGTCAGTTTGGAAGATCTCATCAATATTGGAAGAAGAAATTTCATTTCTAATCTGGCCTGAAACCAGCATTTTAGGCATTTTCAAAAGGGACCGGAGGTAGTTTGCCGGCTCGTTGTGGTTTAGGATAGGTTTAGGATTGGCAAACCAGCGGCGTGTTTGAAATCAGATGGTACCAAACCAGAATAGAAAGCGCTGTTAAAGAAACAGATTAAGTTGGGCAGAAGAATAGTGAGAAATTGACAAATATAGACTTAGAGAGGAAGAGAGAAGATGAGGTCAGGTCATTTTTGAGAAGTAAAGGAGGGAAATTAACAAACATAGTACGAAAACAAACGCCACAAAAATGATGATAGCACTATACACAGAGAAATATGATATGAATTTTATGTTTTCCTTATCTTATGGCTGGCTGCAGTTAGTTAAAAAAAATACAAAATAATCACTAAAACAGGTAACCAGTACGGTTAGACAGAATTAATTAGAAATTTGTAATTAAGTTTCGGGGAAAAATTTTGAAAGTCAATGAAGTTGAAAAGATTCGTTTATGACCCACTTTCCAAATCCAACGCCAAATTAAACAAAATATTTTAACTCCATTCATCTTTCTTTTCCTTTAGCTATAAACAATATTTTAGTCGCGTGCGAGGGAGTCTAGTCGCTGGAGACTCTACATCTCATTATATCGGTCAGTCGGTCAGTCCCCGTTTTGCTTAATATCTTTTACTTATAACATTGTAACCATTCCGCTGATTCTAACGAAATTTGAAACCTTTCTGTTGTTTTAAATTCTCTTTTGAGTAAAATTTCTAAGGTCCTCCCAAGTTTAGCCAGTGAATTCTTTTGTTTTGGCAATAACAACATAACAATTCAGCAGATTCTAACGTAATTTGAACTTCTTACGTTGTTTTACATTTTCTTTCGAATGATATAATTGCCAATGTCCTCCCAAAGTTAGTCTAAGAATTACCTAAAGTTTTGAAGGTTGTAAGCTCATAAATCAGAAAAAATGAGAGCACGCGACCTTTGGTCAGCAGACCTTTTTTTTCCTGTCGGTTATTAACGAATCTGTTTTATTCCATTTACCTTTCTTTTTCCTGTTGGTTATAAACCAATTTTTTCAACTTTGTTGACCTTTTTTTTCCTGTTGGTATGAGTTATAAGCGAATCCACACAACTTAATTTTCCTTTCTTTTACTGTGGGTTATAAATTAATCCTTTCAAATCCATTTACCTTACTTTCTCCGTTGGTTATAAATGAATGCTTTCAACTCCATTTACCTTAATTTTATTGTAGGATATAAAAGAATCCTTTTAACTCCTTCTATATTTCTTTTCCTGTTGGTTATAGAAGAATCCCTACAACTCAATTTTCCTTTCTTTTCCTGTGACTTATGAACTACTACTTTCAACTCCATTTTCCTCTCTTTCCTTTTGAGGCATAAACGAATCCATTAAAGTCCATTTACTTTTCTTTTCTCGGGGTTATAAACAAATAATTAAACCTTCATTTACCTTTATTTTTATCTCGGTTATAAACGAATCCTTTCAAATCCATTTGCTTTTATTTTCTTGTGGGTCCAAAACGAATCCTCCCTACTCCATTTACCGTTCTTTTACTGTGATTATAAATAAATCCCTTTCAACTAAATTTACCTAGCATTTCTTTTACGTTAGAAATGAATATTTTAATTCCATTTACTTTTCTTTTCCTGTGAGTTATAAACAATTCATTTCAAGTCCATTTGTCTTTCTTCTCTTAAGGGTTATAAACGACACCTTGCAACTCGATTTACTTATATTTTCGTTCAAAAACAAATCTTTTCAATTCCATTTACTTTTCTTTTCTTTAAGCTCAAAAGGGAATTGTTTTACCTCCATTTTCCTTTTCTTTCTTGTAGGTTATAAACATTTTTTTTTTTTTAATTCTATAGAGCCCATCTGGCAAATACCCACTTGGGCATAAGTCGCCGAAAACACGACAGCCTAGAACTAGGCTACTTTAAAATAAAAATATGAAAACTTAACAATGATATAAATTGGAAAAACTTAACAATCAGGAAGCAATCTCCGGCAGCGGACGGAGGTCCCCCTCACCCCGGTGCAGGAGAGTGCAACCTACAAAACAACAATATCAAACGAAAAACAAAAAGAGCTTTAAATAAAGGGGAGAAGCCCGGCCTCCCCCCAAAAGTCAACAAGTCCACAAGTCAATGTGCACCAACTCGTCCCGAGCACAAGGGACAGGCGGTATCGACCCCGCCCATCCAGGTACTGGGACAGGTATCGTGCGCGAAGATCACCCAGACTGGGTCATTCGACAAGAATGTGCCGAACAGTCTGGAGGACGACGCAGTCGTTGCAATAGGGCACAGGCGAGCGCTCCATCAAATAGCGATGCGTCACACGAGTGTGCCCGATTCGGAGACGACAGAAAGCAACATGAAGCCGCCGCGGCATTGGGGAATAGGTCCATGGGAACAGTCGCGGCGCAATGGCACGCAACTTTAAGTTCCCTTCGACCGTCTCCCATCTTCTTTGCCAAGCAGTTCGAAGAGCGTCCCGTATTCCTGCCATGTAGTCGGTGTGAGGAAGAGCGAAACGCTGGTCTGGTCGTAGAGTCCTCGCGGACTCTTTGGCGCCCTCATCAGCGCGCTCATTCCCCGCAATTCCTACATGTCAACCACCCAGCAGAAGATAATCTCGACATCTGCCCGGCTCGCCAAAACCGTGGCGTCACGGATATCGTGAACCAGGGGATGCGGAGATTCCAATGCCCCGAGAGCACTCAGGGCACTTTGTGAGTCGCTATATATCACAATCCGGTTTCCGAACCGGGCACGTCGCGTAATCTCCCGTACCGAGTGGTGTATTGCCACCAGCTCGGCCTTGAAGACAGACACAGCGCCTGGTAGAGCCCCACTGACTTCAAACAGAGGGGATACGGCGTGGAAGCCGACCCCCTCTTGGGACTTGGAGCCATCCGTATACACTCGCACGGTTCCAGCGTGACACGATGTGTGCTCCCAAAAGGTCGAACGCAATAGTACCAGCGCAGTATAAGCTTTGGAAGCAGAGGCGTGGCAACAAATAGCCAAATGTGGTACCCTCCAGGGTGGCGTCCTGGGCAGAACCAGGGGCGCCACCGGCCCGAGAGCTATATCTACCTCTCGAAGGAGTTTCCTGGCCCTAAACTCAAAGGGTTTAGGGTATGACTGGCGTCTCTCGGCGGCATAGGCACCATCGAGATCAGCTGCGGAGGCGGTGAGAGCTGTTGGCGACTGAGGGAGGCGCCGGGCTCGCGCGTACAGGCGAGTGATGCACTGCACGCGGCACAGAGCGAGTGGCATCTCCCCAGCATCGACTAACAGGCTCTCAATGGGGAAAGTGCGGAAGGCACCGGTCGCAAGGCGAAGGCTGGTGTGGTGGATCGAATCCACCTTCCGCAATAAACGCACGGCTGCGGATGCATAAAACTCGCATCCGTATTCGAGCTTCGAGCGAACAAAGGATCGATAAAAAAGTAAGGCGGTAGCCCTATCAGCGCCCAAAGCGTTGAACGTCACGGAACGGAGAATGTCCATGGCGCGGGTACAAGAGACCCTAAGGCTGCGAAGATAAGCCTCCCAGGTGAGGCGTCGGTCGAATACAAGACCAAGGAAACGGTGCGACTTAACCACATCCAGGCGCACCCCATTAAGAAACAAATCTGGGTCAGGGGTAAACCGTGGATGGCGGCAGAAGTGCACCACCTTAGTCTTGGCCAAAGAAAACCGAAACCTGTGCGCTTCGGCATAGCAAGAGACGCGGTTCAATGCCTGTTGGAGTCGACGCTCCAGAGTTGGCATCTGGGCCGCGCCAAAAGAGATCGGAAGGTCGTCCACGTAGAGCGCAGCGAGAACATCTTCCAGCAGCACCGAAGTGATGCCGTTGATACCCAGGGCAAAGAGTGTGACACTGAGGACACTTCCCTGCGGGACACCCTCTTCCTGCTCCTTTGGGCCGGAGAGGGGCCCCCCCCATCCGTACGCGGAATCAACGATCGCGCAAAAATTCAGATATAAACATTGGGAGGCGTCCCCTCGCCCCCATCGTGTGGAGAGTCTCCATGATACCGTATCCCCATGTGGTATCATAGGCCTTCTCCAGATCGAAAAAGACCGTGGCGTAGTGCTGTCTACGGAGGAAAGCCTCGCAGACGGCATTTTCCAGTCGGAGCAGAGCATCCGACGTGGAGTGGAACTTGCGGAAGCCGCACTGTGCGGAAGACAGATGGCCTCCACTGTCCAGGAAAAAGGCTAGTCTAACATTTACCAATTTCTCCATCAATTTGCACACGCAAGAGGTTAGAGAGATTTGCCGGAAACCGGTCGGAGTAGAGTGATCTCTCCCCAGTTTGCGAAAGGCGAGCGCAGTAGCGATTCGCCATGCCTTGCTCACCCAGGTGTCAAAGCATGGCGTACGGGACATCGTCCGGACCATGGGCGGTGTCCGCGCACGAAGCGAGAGCGGAACGCAACTCACTCACAGTAAACTTGTTGTTGAAGGGTTCTCCGCCTCTGGAGGTAAAGTCCAGCCGGCGGCCTTCCGCGACATCACGACGTGCATTGAATGCTGGCGGAGCAGCATCACGGCTAGAGAATGCGGAGAAAACGGTCGCTAAGGATTCCGCCACGGACGCGGGGTCAGAGATTGCGGTCCCATTCTCCTGGAGAACGGGAGGGGGGTCCTGCGAGAACTTGCCCCGAATCCTTTTGACTCGCTTCCACACCTCAGCTAAAGGGGTCTTCTCGTTAAGTGAAGACACGTATGCCCGCCAAGGAGAGCGGCGGGCGTGCTTCGAAATATACCGGAACCTAGCCCTAGCCCGACGAAATTCAGTGACAGGGAAATCGTTCGGGCGGCGCTTATAGCGCATGTAGGCATAACGCTTCTGTTTGAGGGCCGTCTCACACTTGGCCGACCACCATGGGAGTGGTCGGCGTGCAAAACGGCCAGACGTCCTAGGAATAGTAGTCAGGCCCACGGCGATGAGGTTGCCGGAGAAGAACTCAACGGCCTCATCTACCAACCTAAACTCCTCGACTGAGATAGAGAATTCAGTCATTTCCTGAAATGCAGGCCACCGCGCCCGCACCAAGCAACACCGAGGTGGGCTCTCAGGCGGCAGTTGCCCTGAAAATTATATTTGAATTGGAAAGTGATCACTACCATGGAGCTCATCGATCACTCCTCATTTAAAATCAGGCTGTGCATCCGAAGAGCACAAAGATAGGTCAAGGCAAGAAAATGAAGCGGTTCTCGGACAGTGATGCGTAAACTTATCCACGTTTAGGACACCCATCTAAAGCTCTTCGATCAGATCGGCAAGAACTTGTCCCCTGGGATTTATGGAGTAATCTTGCTAGAGAGGATGCCTGCCGTTCAGATCTCCAAGCAAGAGATAGGGCCTCAGGAACCGTGCCACGACGCGGCGGAAGTCCCCCGCGTCGAAGTCAGCTGACGGTGGAATGTACGCAAAAATGATAGTATACCTCCTATCCAGGTGCAGCTGCACAGCCACTGCCTGAAAGGAGGTATCTTAAGAGAAAGGAAGAACGGAGACATCATGCCGGGTGTAAACCACGCATCCCCCAGCCCGGCCATCCCGCGGTGGTGGGGTCGCAAGACCCTTATACCCCGGAAGGGCAGGCAGGGGGCACGCGCCTAGCATTATCTCCTGCAAAACGATAACTAACGGGAAACGGGACGAGACGAGCCTCCGCAACTCCTCCCAGTTGGCCTGGAGTCCACGGCAATTCCATTGAAGGAATATGCCATCCAGGCCTAGCTCAGAGGAGACGCGGAGGCTCTCCTAGAACTGAAGACTCTCACGGGAATGGCCGTACGCTTTCCGGGGGCAGAACCTTGGGCACTGTTGGCCGGACAAAGCGCTGAAGGCGCTGTCGCCTTCGGGGACTTATTGGGGGAGGTTGGGCTCGCCATGCAAGTCTTTTCCTCCATCAGCCTCGAAACCTTAGGCGGGCGTTGCGGCTCTGGAGGCGGGGGGCCCTCTTTTCGAGAAACCACCGTCTCCGAGCCTCTCTCTTCACCTCGGGGCGTCGGCGAAGGAGCCGAAGCTCCTTTGTTGCTGTCCTCCTTTTGTGGAACAGCTTTAGGAACCCAGGAAGATGGCCTAGCGACTATCTTCAGGGGTGTTGCCTCCTGTGAGTCTAACGACTCGGTGGAGGCGCATGACTGTTTCGCCTTACGGGAAACGGCCACGCTGGGGGAAGAGGGGGGAGCCCTGGTTTTAGCCGGGGCTGGGTATGAACCCTTCTTGCCGCCAGCTTTACCAGGAAAGCGCCCGGGTTGGGTAGAGCCCTCAGAAGGGCTGCGAATGGGCGCGGAAACAACCGTGCTCATTGGCCTGGATGACTCAGAAGCAGAGGGTGCCTTTCTAACTATTGAGGCATATGACGTCTCAGGCAGAGCCGGGGGCGCCAGGACCAAGTCCTTAGCCTCGCAGAATGAGAGTCGATCCTGGGCCTGAACGGCCAGGATTTCTTTCTCAAGGAGATATGCACCACATTGCTTCGAAGAAGCAGGGTGCGGCTCTCCGCAATTGACACGCTTGGCCACACACGATTTGGACTTATCGTGTGCGACCTTGGAGCAATTTACACAGACTTAAGGTGACCCCGAATTTGCACGTCTACATGAGCGATTCGTATGCCTGAAGCGGTGACAGTAATAGCACCGCCGAGGCAGTGGCACGAATGCCTTCACGCGGTAGAGGTACGAACTGGCACGCACCAACTCAGGGAGCTTGTCACAGTTGAACGTGATCGAAGAGTGTAGGGGTGGGTCTCGAGGCCCCTCCCTGTTTTCTCATTACACGTTCGACCATGACCACCCCATGGTCGGCCAGCTCTAGGGTGATGTCCTCAATGAAGTAGTCAACGAGTTCCCTCGCATAAACTACTCCTTTCACAAGGTTCATGGTAGAGTGCGGCGTCACACTCACCGGGGTGCCATGAAGTGTCCGAAGAGCACTTATCTTGGCCGCCTCGGTGGGATTCGCCGCATTCGCCAGAAGGCTCCCGTCCGAGAAACGGGTCACCTTCGGCTCTCTACCAATTGCACTAGCTAATCCTCTCCTCTGATGGATCATGTTTCCCTTGGATAACATGGTGCCATCAGTGGAGCGAATAAAAAGAAACGTTTGAAGCCAGCGGGCTCGAAAACGCCAGGTAACCTCTGAATCAGGGGCCCCGATGTCATCGAGGCTTCGCTCTGTACACTTTTGGTCTTAGTCAGGGGCTCCGCAACTGGGGGGGCAGAGGGGCCGGATTTACCGATCTCGGCTTGGTCGCTTGCCAGAGTGGCAGCAGACCCATGCGTCCCCGCAGCCCCCGCGGATGGAGAGGAGCCCCGAGTCTTCTTTGTCTTCCTGGTCTTGGTCTGTTTCTTTTTTGGAGAAGAGGGCGGGGAATGAACCAGCTTCTCACCCCCGCCAGTAGAAGCCCCTAGGCCAGATGTACCGGCCTCAGCCAGGTCCTTCTCCGAAATGGAGAAGGTTCTGGTGGTCGCAGGGGCATTTTCCGGAGGAGATCCCTCCCCTTCTTGTACTGCCTGAGAATCCCCAGCCGTTTGAGGAAAAACTTGCATAGGGGCGGATTCGGGTTCGGTGCTTGGCGCCGAGCCCGGATTCTCCCCATGGAAGGCCCTACCCTCTGAGGCTGGTTTTCCTCAAGGACCATGTCTATCTCAGGAGGGGCCTCCAGTTGGCCATCCCCTCCCAGGACATCGCAGGTCCCCTTGGCAGCGTCATGAGTCTTTTGTGGGTAGGCACAGGCCTTGACCCCGGCAAGGTTTAATATTCTTGCCAGCAGGCCTTTCGAGGGAAGCGACCGAAGGGGCCTGGCTTCCCTCTCCCCCCTAAGGGGGTTCGCCCTACTAAGCTGCTTACACGAGGGGCGGTCGGCAATCGGCTGCCTGCTGGCTTTCTTGGCAGTCCCTTTAGAAAGCAAAAGAGGGACTGCCGCTGGAATTAGGGAGGTGCCCGAAAGCACCTCCAGAGAAGGGGGTGAGGGGGAGTCCCCTACACCCGTAGGCGTAAGAGAGGAGTAAGCCTCCTATCCGGTTCAAGAAGTATGGAGGGTCCCCTGCGCAAGTACAAGGGGGAGGACATCCATTTTCTCGGTGGAGCTGCCCGAGGGCGGCTCCGTTGATGTTCTTGGGGAAGTGGGAGGTTGTTTTGTTTTTTTTCATTATTGGGCATGGTGACCCTATTTGTGCTACGGGACGTAATAGCTCATCACCTCTTGCAGCTGCCCGCACTGCAAGAGGTGCTTACAGGCCTGGCAGAGCCAGCCGCCGCCATTTTGGACCACCCCTCCCCCCTGGTGGCCTGGCAGTCCATCGGCATGGCGGCTCCACCTTAGAAAAGGCGTAAAAAAGATAGATTTTGAAGACGAGAGGAAAAGGGATGTGAGGAAGGTATGGGTGGGGATGAGCAGGTTGTTAAAAACCAACCACCCTAGACCAGAGTTCAGGGGTTAGGGAACATTGTCCCCTCTCCCTTAGCCCCGATCCAGGACGGTTAGCCGAGAAGAAGGTCAGCATCTGCCCTGTGAAATTAGAGGCTGACCAGAGAAAGTTGTGGGAGAGATTGTATGAAAAGAGAGGAAACAAGTGTTTTGAAGGAAAGAAGAGAGGCTAAGCTGGGGCCGGACAGGGTGCTGAGTTCCGTCAGCACGCTGGCCAGGATGGCAAATCGCCGCGCCCCTTACGGGGTAGGTTATAAACAAATCTTTTCAACATTTACCTCCTTTTCCTCTAGTTCAGAAAGGAATCCTTTCATCTCCCTTCCCCTATAAGGCATACTCGTAGAATAGCCGATCCTCATGTGCCCATACTAAAGTCTACATTTTAATTAATTTTTCCTTTTTATTTTCAAATCAATATTTTCAGTACTCCATAGTAACCCTTCCATTGCGATTAAACCTTGTTATTGGTCCCTTTTAAGCGATATAGAATTCAACAATGTAATTTCAGTATCTTTCGAAATAATCTCTATATATTGAATTAAATACCACCATATATAAGCCAGAGATACAGAAAATTAAGGGTTCGGAACCTTTCGGTAGGAAATAAATTCTATTAAATGTCAGGATTATCTGTCCATCATAAGTATAACAATAAAAGAAAAATAATATTTACGAAATATTTTAATGATATAATTAATGCTATGATTTCTTTAATAGTACTTACTCTTTTTCATTTCAATACAATAAATTCTTTCTGCGGATGGAGAAATGGCGTCTAGATTCTATCGAATAAACAAATAAACTTTCCCCCTCGACGATTTAATACGATCCTTGAGCATCAGGGACACGAACACCGATTCCCAGCCCTATTGATTGGGCCTATCTGTAGCCAATTTCCGCCTAATGCCTCAATCAAACATAATTTACTATTGTAGGCGAACGATTGCATCCATTTCATTAAGCGAAATCTCTCAGTGGACAATTCCCAAGAAACCTTTAAATCGGAGCAAGCCCTAATTGATTTTCATTGGCAATCTTCAACGATAATGGAGGGTAAGCTCACATTTGAGAGGATTTGGATAGCTCCTTGCATATCTAAGCCTAAATTGAATTTAATAGAGACAAAAGATACAAACAATAGAGACGCCTCTCAAACTAATCAACGAAGCTGTGAATATATTTGGATTATATTCCATTGAACCTAACCTATTCACTAAAACAGTTTCTTTATGCTGAATAACTGGTTGTTTCTTTCTAGTCTGCTGTTCCATGGATGAGAGATAAGTGTTTCTCGATAGTTGCTCCTAGAACGTGGAATGATTTGCCCCCTCTTTGGTTGCCTTTAAGTCGACCTTAAGATGCACTTCTACCCTCAAGTGGTTTCTAAGTTGGACAGGGAGGTGATCCTAGAAGGACCATGGATGGCATCTGTGTGAAAGATATTTCCTTCAAAAGAACAATGGTTGGTGGTTTTTAGTATGGTATTGTTGCTAGAGATAAGTGTCTTTCCAAAATTTATGCTTTGATTCAACTGGTTCTTATACTGGTAAATATATAGGCGTTAATTTCATTTTGGCTCTTTTCAACTAAAGCATATGCGTCTAATTTTATTAATGGGTGTGTAATCACTTTTTCTTTCCTGACTATTATACTTTATTAAAACTGTATTAGTAGAAAAATGACAATAAAACCCTTAACTAGTTTTCCTACGTAAAATGCTTTTTGAAGAATATGCACATAACTTCATGATAAAAAAGGTACCTAACTTTTTTACTGCTTTTAATAACTTATCCGTATACATATCCAATATTTGAAATAAAATAATCTGGGAAATTTTAACTATAAAAAGGGACATTCTTCCAGAGGATGGAGAGAGACGAATGTCAGCTAAACAGAGATTTTATCAGTAAGTTTAGCTATTAGCTAATAATGCTTCTTCAACCTGTGGATATTTCTCATGGCCCAGCAAAACTTTGTTAGTGAAACGTAAGACAAAATCAAGTCTCTTTCCAATAGTACCCCCCGCATAACTGTTGCCGTGAGGTTAGTTTTAAAATCAAACATAATTTTATGGTGCTTTTCTTGTTCAAGGATTTTCCTTAGATGCCTACCATCTAAGGAAAAGCTCGAGACACGTTGTGGGGTTTAAAGACAAGCTTTACTTGATGTATTTTAGCGAACGAATACGACGGGTGCCAACAAAAGCACACTCAATGAAATTCTAAAAATAATGATTACCTTCAAACTAATTTAAAATAAACCCTAAATGGAAAAAAATACCAGAGAAAAAATCAGACTTACGCTCAGAGGCTTTTTGGGAGGACCGCAACCCTCATATCCCCAAGCATACCATCATCAATTTAAAAATATTTTATAACATGGGTGTAGCTTGCCTCTTCAACATACAACTAGAAGCTAAAGAGCCAGTTCCTAGCAATAGGAACAAGTGATAGAGACCCAACTTAACTAGATAGTGAAAGTTGTATTGGGTAATAAACTCCCTTAGGTTGTGACATTCAAATAAATGATGGCCACATTCTGAGGCTTCATACAATCTTTGCAGAACAGTTCAAAGGAGCATTCCATCAGATGACGTTACTTCCTGCCAGTATGCCCGAAATCGAAGCGGCAAAAAATAAAATTACACCGTCGATTATTTAGAGATAGTTCCAAGTGAAAGTTGTGGCGTTAATGCGCTCAACTTTAAATCCAGACTGGCTTACCAGTGTGCAAATGAGCGATACGCGGTCAGATAGCTCAATATGGGCAAACAGCCTGCTGCCTCGTTAGTACTCTCGTTTCAGCAACCAATACAAGTCAATAAAAACTGAGGAGGTAAATATACACGCCTATACCCCTTACAGATCGGATTAACTATGACGCCGCGAGCAGTGTATATAAGAGAAAGTGGTGATTTTAATGCTTCAAGACCATTTGACGCTCTGTGAGTCACTATGGAATACAAAACGGGTACCAAGCCTGGGTATGGCGCATAATCTCGAGTACTGAGTGGTATGCTGCAACAAGCTCTGCTCCGAAAACTAATATGCAGCAAGCGGAAACAATGAGGTAGTATCATGGAAGCCAACTCCTCCTCCGGATTTGGAGCCTAGCGTGTACACAGGCAATAAATACTCAAGTATGAACGATGTATGCTCCAAGAAATATGAGCTAAATACTCCCGATACTCTAGAAGCTTTGGGGGCAGATACAAGGTGACAAACGTTGTACTGTGGTACTGTCAAAAATCCTGGCTTTGCCAAAACTATCGGTAGCACCGACACGAAAGTTATACCAAACTCTCCAAAGAGTACATTAGCCTTGAACCCGAAAGGTTTATGGCGTAATTGGTGCCCCTTGAGAGTGTCCTTGAACGAAAATAGAGCCGTTATCGACTGCTAAAAATGCTAATCCCTCGTGTACAAGCTTATCATTCACAGTGCCCAATGGAAAGAGAATGATATTTCCCTCTGCCGACAAGAAGACTCTGAATAGCGGGCGTATGGGAGGCTCTAGTCTCCAAGACGAGACCAATCGGGTGGAACACAATAAAAGTTCAAATGTAGGAAAGTAAAACTTAAACATATAGTTAAGTTTTGAGCGAACAGAGGATGGGTAAAAATGAGTAGGATAGCCCAATAAGCACCCTGCATGGTGAGACACACAAAGAGGAATTTATTATGCTCTCGGTACAAGATAACCTAAAGCTACGAATGATGCCTACCAGGTTATGATCGTTTGAAAAGAAGATCAGGAAATCGGTCATAGCCTGGTCTTGTCAGAAATTTCCCGCAACGCTGGTAGAGGGCACGGCCTTCTTCTTGGCCAAAAGAAACCCGAAATACATGAATTGCGGCATAACAAGATAAACGTTTCATATTCTGTTTTGAGTCGTCGCTCCAGGGTGGATATCGAAAACGCGCCAATAGAGATACACGACTCATCTATCGAGAGCAGTGGATCCCAAACTTTTTCCGATCCTTACCCCCTTTTCATATATAATCCTCATCTATGACCTCCCTCTCCCCCCAATCCACATCTAGTGACTACACTGACTGTCTCTAGTCCAAAATATATTTAGGTCAATTATAAAAAAACTCCGGCAATATCTGTAATTTTATTCATTCCACCTCGTTTTTTTTCTTCTCTCAAATACTAAGTAATGGAACCTTGTAATTTACTTGACCTACAGGCACGGATACGGATCAGTTCACCATCAAAATCTCAACCAGAAAATTTGTAAAGCGTATCCTAGCACCCAAATAATGGACGGTCTCCATAATACCTTATTAAAAACGATCTCCTCATCGTTTGCCAAAATAAGCAGTGGAGCTATTCACCAAGAATACCAGAGAAGCAAATTTTTGCTCACCTAGGGGTAAATCATAGCGTATTAGGCATCCTAAGGGCAATAGGCGATACTCTCACAAGAAGCGAAGATGGATCGAAATACGGTCAAGGAAAACATAGGTTATCGAAGCGTTACCCTCCTGTGGAAGTGAAGTACGCCGTTCTTAGCGACCGCACGACGTGTTTAGAGTTATTGTGGAGCAGCTTCTATGATTTGGAATGTGGAGATAGTGGTTAAAATATGTTACCATTTCTCAGACAGCGATTATATCCTTGTATATATGCACCATGCCACACTTGGCTGACCCCAAAGGAAGCAGTTGAAGTGCAAAAATCACCTGATATTCATGCGATAGAAATGCCAAACATGAGGCGGCCTCATTAACCTAGGTACCTATACAACTTAACCGAGAAAAAATTGTCAGTTATTTCTCAAGATGCGGACCAGTGTGCTCGATCCAACTACCACCGAAGTAGCTTCTTACGCGGCGGCGAACGGGCAAAATATATATATCGAAATGTGATTGCGTCTATAGAGGTCTACAAACACCACTGCCATCAATCTCAGGTCAGCTTGTGAGTCAGGAGTGCACTGGGAAAATGCAAGACAGGAAAACGTAGCAGTTATACTCGTATGACATAAATGTATGAATTCTTAACTATGAGGACAATAATCATTAGTTGCTTGACCAGTTTTACTACAATCGTGCCCGAGGAACTGGCAATGTACTCCACACAGAAGAGGTGGCTACCGTATAAGTCACCGAGAAGGAGAAAGAAACTAGGGAACTTGCCCTTGGCTCGGTGGTACCTCCCATCATTTAAGTTAGCTGACGATTTAAAAGTACATAGAAACGAGAGAACAGAGGATACTTCCTATTCAGTGGAGCCTGAAGGAAGGTATAAATATGACAAATGAAAACAGAGACATCACATCGAGATAAAATTGCGTATTTTCCGACCACCTTTCATTTTTTGTCAGATGGATTTCAATACTCTTAACCTCTGGAAATAGAGATTGGGGACGAACACAACATGGTTTAGTGTAAGCAGAAAGCTAAAGGAGAATGTGAGGAGACAAGCTTTCGCAGCTACTTCAAGTTAGTCCTGAATTCCTAGCAGTTCTACTAAGGAAAATTAACATCAGCAGGATCTATCTTGAAGGAGCTTTCGGAACCGTCTTAGACGAGTGACTAACTGGAAAGGCTCTAGACCCATTAAAACTGACCTTCAAGATCTACTGGTCACTGACCGTGTCAGTGATCTGTTGCCTATGAAGTTATATGTAGAAGCTTCGGTTCGGTATGGGAGCTTTTCTCTTCGCTTGGTTTAACTCTTCCGGAAGCTTGGGCGCTTTTAAGGTGAGCCCTCCCTAGTCATCTAGAGGGAACCGACTAATTGTTGTTTTCAACTTTTTGCTTCTTGGAATAGCCTTGAGGGGATTCAATGGTCTTTGCTGGTCTTTATTCTGTAAACTTAAATTTTCTATCGACGATAAGGAGCTTGAGCAGTTTTGTATTTTCATTTCTTCTAAAAAATGAAAGAACCTAAATTTAAGAACCGAGTTGCCGGGAGAGGGTCTAAAACCATTACGTTTATGTGTCAAAATGGAATTGGAAAGCTAGGTGATCAAACAAAACAACCAATTTTGCTCAATATAACCTAATCCCTATATAAAATTAGGTATGAGTTAAAAAAATAACCTTAAAAATCTTGGGACAAAAATCAATGTCTAAGAATAATTTCCGAGGAAAGATCAACTTAGAAATATCAAGGGGAAAACTGAGGAGGAAGAAACTGCAAATTATTCATCACCAACCCGCTTTTCTACCTTAAGAAATCAAAAGAGTTAATCAGATGAGTATCTAACCATAAATAACAACCTTTCTGAAAAATAAAGTAACATTCTTAATTTTTGGGAATATATATATATATATATATATATATATATATATATATATATATATATATATATATATATATATATATATATATATATATATATATATATATATATATATATATATATATATATATATATATATATATACACTCGCTTTACTAACTCTATAATTTAAGAAAGAGGGTTTTTTTGAGTATTTGAATAATAATTCCATCTTAGTTTAGTTATGACTTATGTTTTTTTATCAAAGTTATTTCTAATAATTCTTTTATAATATGAAAAAACAAAATGGTGAAGTTCAGAAATAAATATAAGTATCGAAATTTTGCGAATATTTTAAGACCCAAAGAATTACAAATGGTGAAGTTAAGAAAATTTATTTTTATATATCTTCTTCTATAACTATATTATAGCATCGTGATATTTTGAAAGGGGGGAAATTTAGTTTAGAGTTCCTTTTTAAAATTATTATAATTGGCGTAGTTTTTAGATTTTAAATTTTAATCTTAGTAGCCAAGCGCCAGCCCAATAGGGGGGAGGGAGGAGTGGCGAACCCATTGCCTGGTATATATATATATATATATATATATATATATATATATCGATGAGGATTGCTTCTAGAGAGCCGAAATTTAATGTTTAATAGAAATATCCCAAGGCGAGGAAAATATTTTTGTTTGTATAGGTTTATTGTGCAATAGCGTACATTTATACTTGATCTAATACAAATACAATCATAATATGATATAATAATTTATAAATACACATAATATAAGCGTACACATTACACAAAGCGGGGAGCCTGCAAGTGTTGGCGTGCAGTAAGACGCGGTGGAGCGTCCCACGCGTGTCTTGTCTGCTGCAAGTGGGTGGCGGCGGTCCTCACCACCCGTCGCCTGGCTGGGCGCAGGCGGCGATCAGTGCGGAAGACGTGTTGTTCTCAGCACCTCCAGCAGCTCGTTTGTTGTGGTGTGGCGGACCACTTGGGCGGTTCTTGCCTCTCGTGCCTTCAGTAGGGCGCCTCTTACAGGGTGAGGGGCTGGCTCTGTCTCTGGCCTGAGGCGGGAGTCGCTGGGCAGGAGAGGAGGTTGTGCACCAGTGGGCGCTGGGAGCGGCCGCCGCAGTGTTCGCACCTCCCTGCCACAAAGTCGGCGTGCAGCTCTTCCCGCGTGGAGTAGCCCAGCCTCACACGCTGTAGCAGCACGCCGTTCGCTCTGGGCTGCTGGAAGGATGCGTTCAGTGGGCGATAGGCTGGGGCTGCAGCATACCACGCCGCTTGCATCTTAGTTGCTTCCCATTCTTGGTGCTGCTGGTGGGCGTTGTGGGCGGCCCTGGGTTTGGCCTGCACCTTGAGCTGTTGCAGGCTGGGGCGCACGGTTCAGGTGATGGTGGGGCCATGGGTAGCTCGCTTGCCTGCCTCATCAGCAGCCTCGTTGCCGCGCACGCCAACGTGGTTGGGAATCCAGTGGAGCCGAACACGCCTTCCGGAGCTGCCAGGTCCTGCATGGTGCAGAAAATGGTGGTGGTGAGGTGGATGTTGTCCCTGGTGTGAGCGTGGGCGTGCTACAGCGCCTGCAGTCCCGACCGAGAGTCCGTGTATATCACCACAGTGGCCTCCCGGCGTAGCAAAGCGTGCTGGAGGGCGTGCAGGATTGCTACGATCTCCGTCTGGAGGGTAGAGCAGTGGTCTGATGTCCTCCACGCCTGCGTTAGCACGCTCGTGACAAAGGCAGCGCCCTCCCTTCCGCTGTCGGGGTCGATGGAGCTGTCGGTAAAGTAGACTGCGCTGCCTGGCTCCGTGACCTCAGACATGGCTCTGAGGGCGTGCTGGCGCAGCTACTCGGCGAGGTAGTGCGCTTTGCTGGCGGGCAGCTGTTTGGCGGTTAAGGGCACCAGGCTGGCCTCGCTCTGCATGACACAGGCACTGCACCACCTCGGTGCCCCAAACATGGTCTCATGGCGGTTCTTTGCACCACCTCCATGCGCTGTTGCTGCTGCATGGGTAGCGCTACAAGGACCGGTGCACTGTAGTCCACTAGGGAGCACACTGCCTGCAGGTAGTAGAAGCGGAGGATGGGGAAGGTTGCACCAGCGCTCGGCCGCGTCATGGCCCTCATCTCATTCAGTCGGGATTGCGTCCGCTCCCTCAGGTGCGTGATATGCTGCGTGACGGACAGCCGCCTGTCCACCCACACTTCGAGGTACTTGTAGGAGTCGGTCCAGGCCAGCCCGACTCCTTGGACGCGCAGCTGCTGGCCAGCAGGTGTGGAAGTCTTGATGGCCATGGCCTGGGGCTTCTCTGCCGAGATCTTGAGCCCCAGCTCTTTGCACTTGGCAGTGATGAGGTGCAGCGCTTCTTGAGCCCTCGCAAGCTTGTCGTCGCGCCCAGTGACGACGAGGGCCAGGTCGTCGGCGTAGCTGAGGAGGATGGTTCCTTCCCGATAGGGGCACGCCACCAGAAGAGAACGGGCTGAGGATGCAGCCCTAAGGCGTCCCGTTCTCGAAGGTAAGGTAGGGAGACTTGTGACCCTGGAACTTCACACGGGCTCGGCGCTGGTGAAGGTAGTCCTGGAGCCAGCCCAGCAGTCTCCCTCGGATGCCCTTCCTCAAAATGGCGGCTAGTATGGTGCGGGGACTAGCCAGCTCGAAAGCCTTCTCGACGTTAAGGAAGACTACGATGGTTGGCTGGTTGTTGGCGTAAGCCAGGAGGGTGATGAGGCAGTCCGCCGTGCCAAACACGTGGTGGTGAAGGCTCCCCACGCTCCACTGTAGGTGACTCAGTACCATCCTCTCCGCTGTTTTCCTAGTGCAGCTCAGGAGGGAGATTGGCATTTAGGTGGTGTGATCCTTCGGCTTGGGAATGGGCTGGATGTCGGCGTCCTTTCAGGATCGTGGCAGACAGCCTGCCTACCACGCCAAGTTCAGAATGGCTAAAAGCGCGGCATTCCCGGCGGGCCCAGCGTGCGCCAGTATGGAGTACCGCACTCCGTCAGACCCCGCCGCTGTGTCACACCCACGCCTCGCCTTGGCCTGCTTCTCGAGCCTGAAAGGCTGGTCCGTCGCGTGCGGCTGTCCTCGCGCCTCCCTGACCTCTTCGTCGCGCTGTGGGAATAGCTGCTGCTCAAGGTGGCGAGTGTGGGGAGGAAGCTGCTCGCTGGAACCCCTCGCTGTGAAGCAGTTTGCCAGCCGATCTGCCTCTTGCTGTGGGCATGGGTGGGCAGCTGTGCGGGTCGGGGCAGTGCCTGAGGCCTTTCTGAAGCACCCCCACAGCTGGCCGAGGGAGGTGTGTTGGCTGAAAGAGGCACACCACTGCAGCCACTTTGCCTCCCTGGCGCTCAGGGACAACTGCGCGCGCGGGCTACCACGTCCTGCAGGAGCTGCAGGTTGATAGCGGTCGGGCGCTTCTCGTACAGCCTCCTCTGGACGTTAACGCGGTGACTGTGCTTCCGGACTTCCTCGTTATAAAACCACCAGTCCAGGCGCCGGCGGCGGTTAGAGTCTGCCCTTGGCATGGCCGCGTCTGCTGCACTCTCTATGGCCGCCGTAAGTTCCCTCTCCTGCTTGTGCAGGTCCGCAGGAGGCATATACGTGGACCACCATTCGTCCAGGGCGGCTTGGAAATTTGTCTAATCCGCCCTCCTGACGTTCCACTGGGGCGGCGGGAGAGGAGGAGCTGGTGTAGGTCCCGTAGTGTTCGATGGTGAGGGTAGGGTAAACCTGACAGGTGGCGCTGGGCTTTAGGTCACCCGACACCAGCGTGAGGTCAAGCCGCCTCCCATGGACGTGCGTGGCTTCCCCGGTGTTCAGTAGTCGGATGTCAGGGACTTCTTCGAGCAGGTCAGCCAGGTGGCACCCAGTCACGTTAGTGGGTGACACAGAGTACAGCACGGGGTGGTGGGCGTTGAAGTCGCCCGCCGCAAGGAGGTTGGAGTGGGATGCGAGGGAGAGCAGCCCCCCTGCTTTCAGCAGGTATCGCTGGCTCCTGTATATATTGTATAATGTGAGAGTGAGTGGCCCCAGCTGCAGCTCCAGTGCCAGGACCTCCACGCCGTCACCACAGTACACGGGTGTGCCGATCCTCTTGTGTGGGATGGTGCTCCGTATGAGGGATGCACAACCACGCCCATTTCCGTCACCAGCCGGAAGTGAGTGGAGGATGTAGCCTGCGACTTGCCATTCAAAGCCGGCGGACGTGAGCGTCTTCTGTAGGAGTACCAGGTCCAGGTCTTCTTGGAAGACGGCTTGCAGAACCTGATGTTTCTTGGGGCAGAGGCCCTGCACATTCCACTGCAGCACCTTCAGCGTGGGCACAGGCGCTTGGGTTGGGTGGGCGGGGCTATCACTCTGCGTCTCCATCTTGGTTTTGGGAGTGCAGTGTGTGGAGAGGGTGTTGGGTGAGTCCCCTCGGCGTTGGAGATGATGGTGGGGGCTGGAGCGCACCCCCTGTGACTGCGGTGAGTACCTCTTCGCGGAGAAGTGCGTCGAGGTCTTGCTCGTTAGGAGCTGCGGTGCCCTGCCGGCTGTAGAGCAGCCTCTTCACAAGTCGCACCACACACACGCGGATGACGTCTACAATTGCTCTTCCCTCTTCGTTGAGTGCCTTGCCATAGCTAGAGGGTCCACGTGGAGACTGTGTCAGAGGTTATGCATTGGGAAGCGCCGTGGGTGGCTCCTTAACAGGGCTGGCGCGGCGGTCCCGACGGTCCCGACGCCTGTGCCCCCCCCCCCTCCTCTGTGGCTTGGGGACCCAAGAGGTGGGTGGCTGGGGGAAGGTGTGAGCGGAGTTGCTGGTTGTGCAGCTGCTGGTACCCCCTCTCGCTCCCTGCCAGTTCTCTTCCCCTATCTCGACCTGACTTGTGCCAGGCTGTTGAGGAGAGGGGGGGAGCGCACGCCGGCCTGTTTGGTGGTGGCGCTGGAACAAGGCGTCGACTGCATTGTTGCTGTGAGGGCCCACGTGGTTCCCCATGCCGCTGCTGTTCCCCGCTCGCTGCTGTTGCCCGCTCGCTGCTGTTGCCCGCTCTGCTGCTTGCCGCTCCCCCTCCTGTTTACCGCCCAGACGTGTGCCGGGCAGGCCGCGACTCATGGGTAGATGGGTAACCCACGCCGACCGGACTGGTGGTAGCGCGGCAATAAACTGACGGTTTCTTCTTTGCTGGGTTGGGGGGGCACGTGGTTCTCTCTGCTGCTGCTGCTGCCGGTGACCCTGTGGCATCCTCTTCATTTGCTAGGGGGAACTTTACGTTTTAAGCGTGGTGCCTCTTGGTGCAGTTGGGGCACCGTGCCGTGGTTGTCTCGCTGGCCTTGAGGCGACCGATGCACTCCTCCGTCGAGTGCGCTTGGCTACACACGCCGCACCTGACTGGGTGTTGGCATATGGCCTGGAGATGCCCAAAGCGCTGGAACTTATAGCATCTCACTGGCTCCCCCTGGTAGGGGCGCAGGGCGTAGCGTCCCCAGCTGCCTAGGTCCAACTTTGGTGGGGGCGGCCCCTCGTACACTACCATGATCTGCCTGGCGAGGAAAATAGCTGGCATCATCCTTTATATTTACCGGCGGCGTTTCGACTACAATACGCTCATCTCTTTAGGCCTAAAATACAAATAAACGAACAAAATATTTTACACTGTTAAGAGAGCACACTGCTAAATGTGCATCTAGAACTTTACTAGCTATTATTAGCTTTGAATTCCAACTTGAGAATTTAAAGGGAATATTTAAAAATGGGGCTCAAATTTACAATAAAGAGACTAGTGAATGATTTTAAATATTTAAATTAGTTAGCGAATAAACGAATAATTAAAGAAAAAATTGACAAAAACCTAATATATAAAATCACAAACCTTGCCAACGAACGGGTTACGTGTTCCAGGCCGACCCAAACACACTAAACTGCGCCCCGCAACCCACACCCAAATAAATTCAGCTAACAAGGAGGGGAACTGACGAAAGATCATTATTTAAATTCGGGAAGAGCTCTTTTATATATAGTGTTTCTAGGATGCGAAGGGTAATGGGACATTTGTGCGAATTTAGAATTTCAAAGTTTTCTAAGGACATATCACTTTTGCCCTTTATTACGTGATCTCTTATCGCTGAATTTTCTTTGGTTTCAAGTATCTTACCGGTTCCCAAGGCAAATATATCAGAAGCTCCGTGAGAACTCTGAAGGCAAGATTCTCTTCCCATATGGGTATAAGTAATAGAACCCCTTCCATCAGGCAACATTCTTAGTATCAGCATCATCCTCTTAATTTTAATTCATTTACTATATTATCTTCATCCTTAACTTCTCTCGATTTGAAAATATTAGAGCCACTGTATATCAATAAAATAAATGCAAATCTAAATAATTACTTCTTCTCAATTAAACTATTCACAATATAACCAACCAACACTTCAATAGATTAACTAGCTAACCGACCAACCGAACAAATTTTGTTAGTAGTTTTATATCTTTAGTTAGTTGATTTCTCAACTCGTACGATAAAGGTTAGTTACTTTGTTCATTCTGATTTGTTTTCGGGTTTTTGGTTGTTTTTCAAAATTTAATATAATAGGTTAATTTTTGTTAACTCCAGTAACTTTTAATTTGTGATATTCAAGTCAGTTTATGTTATAATTTCACCTTCTGCTATACATATTTTTTTTAATCGCACTAGGTAGTATTATTTAAGTCTATATATTGTTATTAGTGTTTTTACTTTAATTTTAATAATTGTCAATTTTATTATTTTAACTTGCGTTCATCCGCTTTTTAGCGATTATTGAATGCTTTCTTTTAACTGTTATCAATTAATGTTCCTTTCCTTTCTCATTAGTCACCATAGTCGCTGAAGATGGGTCCTAGTAAAAGTCCGAAACGTACGGCCAATAAATGATTAGTGTAACCACCTGGGTCTTTATATTCCTGCTATATATATATATATATATATAAAGAAAGAGCAAATACAGGTTCTGTGGGTGATAATACAACCACCACAGGGTTACGCCATTTTTATTTTCTGCCTTTCAAATAAATTTGAAGACAGAAAGAAAGATGCAGAAACCTTGTATAGCTGACTATAAATACAGATAGTACAAGAGAAAGAAGAATTAAGCGAATGAGCAAATGAGACAAGAAACTGGAGGGGTTTTTTTCTCTTGTACTATATGTATTTATAGTCAGCTATACAAGGTTTCTGCATCTTTCTTTCTGTCTTCAACATTATTTGAAAGGCAGAAAATAAAAATGGCGTAGCCCTGTGGTGGTTGTATTATCATCCGCATAACCTGTATTTGCTCTTTCTTTGTATGTAACATGGACAATGAGCCTTTAAATTGTGAGCGGGTAAGAGGATGTGGTATAAAAATTCCTTGGAGGTTCCTAGCTTAGAGACATACTGGGTTTGATGCAAATTACAAATTAGGTTAAAGTGGTGAAATTGTGTGGTAGGTATATAAAGGTGTGAATATGTTTTCTAGTTTGCTCTGGTGTTAGGGCATCACTAGCATTCTTCATGTTGTGTTTTTTAAAAAATAAAATTCCTCCGTCAAAAAGTAGCTGATTGTCATTGACAGCCAGTTTCCTCCGTTATAATATATATATTTCTTTTAGGTATTTCCACCTTCGAAGCATTCAAGCCTTTCAAGGTTGTCTTTCTTGCTGAATGAATCTCAGTGTTGAGTACTCTGTAGTCTCTTAATATGGGCATTTAGCCTCTTTTCTCAGTTTGAATTTTGTTGATTTTTAGTTTACTTATTATCAGATGGGTATTGGGAGTTGGGCACTTCGCCTCTTTTATATTTAAATTTAGTTTTAATTTTATTAATTTTTACTATATTTATATTGGGGGGGGGGGGAAGGGGACTTTAATGTGGGCACTTCGCCTCTTTTTTCAATTTGTTTCTTAAAATTGTCAACTTGGTTGGCTAATCGTCAAATTTTTGAGACTTAGAATCTTAGAATCACAGAATTTTAGAGCAGTGGACTAATACTACGTAAATATAGGTAGTGCCACTTCTCTCGCGCAGGTTCTACTGCTTGGGAACAAAGCAGTTCTACCTATAGCGCGTTTCCGGTTTGCACGAATGTCTTAATTCAGGTTCAAGTTCGGGATTATAGTTTGATCTATCTTGTGCCATGTCTTTCTCCCTAGCCTTTGGATGTCCGTATTGATCGGCTTTAGACCGATTCTCTGGTGAAGAGTCGATTGCCGACTACGGTCGATCCTTCGCGTGCCTGTAATCAGCAGCGTGGCTTTATTCTGCACTCTCTGCATCATTCTGAGAGAGGTACAACTTGCCATCTGCGTGATCACGGCCGGGTACACCAGGACTGAGCGTACCAAGGCCATATACAGCTTTTTGATGTTAGGCACGCTGAGGCCTCGGAAACGGTAAAGTTTCTTCAGCTCTCGTTTGGCTAGGGAGACTCTGGTATTCATGTGGGTCTTATATCCAGATTTGAAGAGTCGTAAGCCCAGGACATTACCCTCGTTGGAGTACGGATAGTTTTCATTATTGACGACAACGTCATCAACTTTTCGGCGGTTCATTGGAATGATAGTGAACTTCTGGCGGTTGGTCTTTATTTTCCACTTTCTTTCATATCTATTGATATTTTCAATTTCGACAGCTGTCGCCCTCGCCTGGCTTCCAGAGTTCCTGAATGGACTCAGGACGATTTGGGTGATGTCGTCTGCATATTGCAGATACATCGAATCGTACCTCACTGGAGCAGGCAGGTCTATTGTGTACACGAGGTACAGCAGAGGGCTGAGACAGCTGCTTTGTGGAACTCCCGCCTCGAGTTCGAATTCGGGTCCTTTGCAGCCCTCGATTGAAATTCGGGCTCTCCTATCGGAGATATAGTTGCAAAGGATCCTTTCCAGGAGTGGGTTAAGCTGGAGGTTGAGGATCTTGTACTGTAATCCTCTCAGCCAAACCTTATCGAAGGCCTTCTTTACATCACGCAGCACCACGTCTACGTACCGCCTCTCAGCTTTACTGCAAGCGAGTTTCTCCGCAAGAAGGGCGAGGGCTGTTTCCGTTCCTCGACCCTTGCGGAACCCGTGCTGCTGAGGGTTGTGGGCTCCTAGCTCGGCAAGTTGTTGTTGAAGCCTGTCAGCTAGGAGTCTCTCGTAGATTTTTGCAATGAACTCCAGCAGGGCGATTGGCCTGTAGTTTACCAGTTGATCAGGGGGCTTACCTCCCTTGGGTATAAAGATCACCTTCGCAATCTTGAAACCTTCCGGGAAGTAGCCCGTGTTCAGGGAAGCGTTGTAGATATTAACGATTCCCTGAATGTTCTGCTGTGGGGCGTTAACCAAGTTGTTTCTGGTAATAACCGTACAGCCTGGTGCCTTTTGTCGAAAGGCTTTTACAGTGGCCTTGACATCCTCTGATGTTATGGGACGTCCGTGACCCGCCATGTCCCTGCCTTCGTTGAGTTGCTGTAGTGGGTGTGTGCGATGCGTTTCCTGATTAAGTTATTCAATCAGTTGGCCTTCGAATTCCTGGTCGAACTCAACGTTTTCCTCGGGTGTAATCCTGAAAACGTTTTTCCAGAAGTTCCTGAACATATCCTCGAGAACCACCGGGTTCTCAATGTAGTCTCCGTTCTCCTTTATCCGAGTCTTGGGTCTTGGTGTAAGTCCCTTTAAATTCCTGACTTGGCGCCAGAACTTGGCCGGGCTAAGTTCGCTGTCGACTTTGGCTATCAAGTTGTTCCATATTTCCCCCTGTTGGAGGTTCATAGCCTCTCTAAGCTCTGAGCTTAGGCGTCGAAGCAGCAAGCTCCTTTCCCGGATGGGACCCTCCCGTCGTACTTCTTCGAACACTTCCCTGTCAACGCCAGCGATATCTCTCATCTCCTCTGTCCATCTGGGCTGAGGAGGTGTTTTATACCCTGTAACGGGTATGTTCTCGCGGTCCGCGTTTAGTATGGACGTCGTTATCCTCTCCAACTCCCTGTCAATCTCCTCTAACGACGCCGTGCTGAGGTCAGCTGGCGCATAGTCACTGAGTCGTTGCTTGTAACGATCCCAGTTGGCCATGGCGTAATTTTTCCGGAGAGGGGCTGAGAGCTGGATTGGTGCAAGAGATATTGTAGTGAGAATCGCTATGTGATCACTAGGGACTGCCAGGCCTGACTCACTATGGTAGTTGAAAGGAAAGCCTTCACTTGTTAAGATTATGTCAGGCTTAGTTGCGTACCGGGAAGTGATATAGGTCGGAAAATCCGGCCCTATCCTTTGAATGTTCTTTCTTCCCATAATAAATTCCAAGTTTCGGCCTCTATCGTTGGTGCTACCATAGCCCGCCGCACTGCATCTGGCACTGAGGTCTCCCCCTAAGAATGCCATTCTGCGGTGCGCGAACAGTGTGTAAAAGTTGCATAACGGGAGATATGCTCGTCGAGGGGGTTGATATGCTGCAGCTATCACGAGGTCTCCGACCAGGGTGTGTACCTCGATTGCCACAAAGGACTCATCGAGTTCTGGTAGCTGTTTAAAGGAGATGTTCCTCTTGACAGCTATGGCAGCACCATCAAACCTTTCCTGGGAATGGTTCTTCATGATCACTCTGTAGCCTGGTATTTTAATGCTACCAGCTGTAGTGTCGATACCGTGCTCTGTGATGAGAATGATGTCGGGGTCGAGCACACGGAAAATGTTACCATATGCCGTAGCTTTCTCCTCCCATCCATTTACGTTGAGTGTCAGAATCCTCATTCTGTTGCTTACTCTCTCCATCTATTTGTCACTTAGTGCTTCTGGGTAATGTTCTTTTTTCTCCCGTTTCTCTTCTTCCTAAACTCAGCGTTTGAGATCTGCTCGCATGTGCTGTGATGTAGAATCACATTTTGCGCGAGCAGGGCCTCCTCCACTGTTTCGGGATCTACCTCTGAGTCATATTCCCATTTGTAGATCTTAGACCTTATGCCCTGGAATATGCTCCTGGTTTCCATCTCCTCCGGGAAGGGGAATTGTTAACAGGCGTATATCCTTAGGTTAATATAGTTCGCCCTTATCTTCTTCACTCTCTTCTTCTGTTCTTTCTTATCCTGGGGTTTGGGTGTATCAGTGTCTGAGGAATCTGAGGATTCCACAGAACTGCTATTATCAGAGTTGTTATTTGTCGCTGATTCTTGTTTGCCATGGGTGGGAGCAGGAGTTGTCGCCTCGACTGCTACTTTCCGTGCTTTCTTGTTTGGTTTCTTGACTGTATCTGTGAGTGTTTTAGTTGCCGAATTCTGCTCCTTCGGGGTCATCTGCAGATGCAGTACGTCCCCTGAGGGGGGGTTGTCCGGGAATCACATTTGTTCCATACCATTCTTTGCTAACATTTGGTTCAGAACCGTTGCAAATGTGCCCGGGCGAGCCAAGTTCATGACGTGTGCATGAAGGATGCATGTCATTATTTTGGTGGAGCCCTCATTTTCGATTTTTAGATACGTCTTCTTGGCGTCTACCTCAGAGATTGCCGCCCCAGCTGCCTGGGCGTAGGACGTGTTCGCTCTACGCGTCTCCTCGTTCTTCTTGGCTTCCTGCTTTTTTCTTATTATCTCCTTTTTGGCGGGGCATGACAGGGCCATAGTCCTATGACCTTGCCCACAGCTTATACACTCTACTGTGTTGTTGTCACAGTTGCGCCAATTGTGGCCCTTCAGGCTGCATTTGGAGCAAGATTCTTGAGGCTCCCTGCAGTCTTTGGTGGCGTGAGATTCCATCTGAAAGCACTTAAAGCAGAATTGGACTGGGGTGTACTCTCCCTTTTCCACCTGTTCGCCGCTGATCTTAGCATTAAACATTAGCAGTCCTTGTTCATTGGCCTTATGTGCCATGGTAGTCTCCGCGAAGACCACCTTGAACACATGTGTGTATTCACCTCCGTCCCTTCTGTTCAAAAACTCAATTACCTCGGCTACCTTGGCCCAGGCTTGCCGTAGCTCTATCTCTTCGCGGATCTCCTCCACGGTATGCTGGCCAATCCATGGGTCGATTCGACGACATACCACGCTCCTATGGGCCAGAATCTGTTGGGGTACTGCTGGCTGCAGTCCAATGGCACGCAGCGCTTCTACTGCCCTTTCCTTGGTTATTTCCTCGATATCCTTTTCCTTCTCGCAGATGGCGATATAACCGGAGGGGATATCTAGCAGCCTAACCATGGCTATGCCCAGTGCTCCGTACACGGCCTCAAAAGTGGACTCTCTGCTGGGCTTGGGCTGTCCGTCGACAACCCGCAGAGGAATCCTGGTCGTGTGGTCCTGGGCCATCTCTTCACAAGAGTGGCCCTTCAGTCCAGATAATTGTTTGTCTCCGTCCGCTCTCGATGTGGGTGATTGGAATTTCCTCAGATTGGTGCTCCTTCTCTTCTCGGATTATTTATTGGGGTAGTTGGAGTCTCCCACCACTTCATCACTAAGCTTACGTGAACTGAACTGCCAAATGGGGGAGATGAATGATGGAGGGTGGACCCGGGCAAGGCCCCTCAGATGGGTGATGAGTGGCGGACTTGATGATGGGTGGTGATAGAATCAACTACCACCACCTGGGGTGCCGCCCCATCTGGGGTTTGGATATCGATGCTGTTTCCAACTTACACAGGGACGGTTGTGTGTCTCCCTGTGGTCTTGGCCGAAAGCTACCCTTAGAGATTAGAGCGAACTCTTCCCCAAAGCTTTCAGCATCGCCTCGTAACCGGGCGGTCTCTTCCGTAGAGTTCCACAGTGGGCTAATCCTCAAACCTGCTTTCCTTTACGTCCCCAATTATGTCTATCAAAGTGGACCGACATAGTTGTGGCGAGACTAGATGAGTGGCAGATCAGTTCATTTCAGCTTCGCGACTCCGTAGAGGGATGGAGGGGGGGGGGTTAGCACGACATCAAGTCTTCTTGGTGCCGGTATAAAATTCCTTAATGAATTATCTCCGTAAGGTTGATGAGGCAACAAAAACTTGGCGTTTTGAACCTCCCTTGCCTCAAACTTTTCCTCCTTTATCAAAAGTGAGTTCTCTATCAGCGTCGACTTTTAATATGAAATTCTGCTGCCTTCGGGTTTGATGGGGTAACGCTTTAGGCGAAATATAGTTACAGTTCTTGGTAGCTTAATGTTAAAGAATTTGACCGGCAATCAGCAGACCCGGGTTTGAGTCCCGGCCAGGAATTTTCATAAACTTTTTCCCCTGGCGTTATTTCTGTCTTCTCGGTAAAGGATCGCCTTCACTGTGCTGCTGCTCTCTTTGATTCTTGGTTCTTCTAATGTCCCTCGCTGTTGCCTTAAAAAAACACAACAACTTCGGTTTCTTGTCTCATTTGCTCATTCGCGTCCAATTCTTCTTTCTCTTCTTTTCATATATAAATATATATATATATATATATATATATATATATATATATATATATATATATATATATATATATATATATAGATATGAAAAACAAAAGTATTCCATTTTTTTTAAATTAGAGACTAAAGTAATTTCTAGAATAGAACCGGACTGTTTTTTTTTCTTTTTTTTCCCTTTTACTTCGTAAAAATCAAGTCACCTTGATTAAAATTTTGGACTCACATCGAAAACCGATGGAAACTTTCTCCGTTTATTTTTTTAGGGAAGAACGGAAACAATAGTTTCATTATGTATTGCAGATTATACAGCTCGATGAAAGATTTAGCTCTGATGTGATGAGAACTTCAAACGAGAAAAAGTGATCTTAAAAGTTTAAAAATACATTTGATACTTTACAATTCTATGAAATATGAAAGTATTCATTTCAAGAGAAAAGAAAAACTCTGAAAGTTCCAAACTTTTCGTACACAAAATTAGGAAACCCAGTAATAAGATACGCTCATATTTGCATTATTATTATAGTCACATACACGATTTTCTTGTTTCTCGGGTGAAATACTCCTACGCGCACATAGTTCTTCCCACTCAATCTATTATTTCCTCAGCCAACCCACCATTTCATCTCCTATTACACACACTGTACAGTGTACACTTTTTAATTATTACTTATGTATTCATTATTTTAAACTTATCGCACTCTCATAACTATCTACGAAAGTCCCACCGCAAACAAAGTGAATTTCACTTAATAGAACTATCGTTTATTAGGCTCGAGAAAAAAAAAAAGATTTCTCCGGAAAAAGATTAAGACATGTAATTATTATGTATCGGCTACGTTTATTATGACCAAATCACCATTAATTTGAACATTTCAATCTAGCAATTTTTTAGGTTAAATCTGCTTAATTTATTCCATTTTCATTGATATTTAGTTCTCAAAATATTTCCTCTTAGAATTATTTAGCAAACTGATCATTTGTTTTGAGCTCTACCTCTGTTTTATTAGTTAATTTCAACACAAGTCGCCAAGCTTTCTCGAATATTCTCCCTAGCAACAAACTCTTGTTTATATCATGTTTACCAAACTTAATTACGCAGGAGAATATACAGGTTACGGGGGGTAATTTGTCGCCTACCTTCAATATAAAAAAGAATGCATAAAGATCATTTATAAAGATATATTTACTATAGTTCCACGTTAGATACTCGAAAGATTTGGCTATTCATTTTTTCCAATGCATTCACCTTAACCAGGGGCTCTAGACGGCGTTGGAATCTACGGCATGCCTTCTTGACGGTACCGCTGTGCAATCACCGTCGGCCTTAACCATTAACCATGAGCTCCAGACGTCGTCGGAATCATCAGCATGCCTTTTTGACGTTTCCGCTGTGCAATCACCATCGGCTGTAACTATTGCCTCTAAACGGCGTCGGAATCAGCAGCATGCCTTCTCAACGGTCCCCGCTGTTCAATCATTGTCGGCCTTAACCATGGGCTCTAGACGGCGTCAGAATCTGCAGCATGCATTCTCTACTGTCCCGCTGTCCTATCACCGTCGGCCTTAACCATGGCCTCCAGACGGCGTCGGAATCTGCAGCCTGCCTTCTCTACGGTCCCACTGTAAAATCACTGTTCGGCCTTAACCATGGCTTTCAGACGGCGTCAGAATCTGCAGCATGCATTCTCTACTGTCCCCCTGTCCTATCACCGTCGGCCTTAACCATGGTCTCCAGACAGCGTCGGAATCTACAGCAGGCATTCTCGACGGTCCCGCTATGTAATCACTGTCTGCCTTAACCATGGCCTCCAGACGGCGTCGGAATCTGCAGCCTGCCTTCCCTACGGTCCCGCTGCGTAATCACCGTCGGCCTTAACCATAGTATCCAGACAGTGTGTGATTCAGCATCGTGCCTTCTTGACAGTCCCGCTGTGTAATCACCGTCGGCCTTAACCATGGGCTCAAGACGGCGTCATAATCAACAACCTGCCTTCTCGAAGGTTCCGCTGTGCAATCACCGTTGGCCTTAATCCTGGCTTCCAGAAGGCGTCGGAATATGCAGCCTGCCTTCTTTATGGTCCCGCTGTGCAATCACTACCGCCCTTAACCATAGCCTCCAGAGGCGTCAGAATCTTCAGCATGTCTTCTTGACAGTGCCGCTGTGCATTCACCGTCAGCCTCAATCATTGCCTCCAGATGGCGTCGGAATCTGCAGCATGTCTTCTTAACGGTCACGCCGTGCAATCACGGTCGGCCTTAAGCATGGGCTCTAGACAGCGTCGGAATCTACAGCATGCCTTCTCGATGGTCCAGCTGTTTATATATGTAAATTATCTGGTGATCCTGGACATAAGTTCCACCTAGCTGTAGATTTATTGGTCTTTAACTCAGCACCGCCCTACACTTAATAGTCCATGAGGTTGCAGTCTGGGGAGTTGCGAGGCCAAATGTTCGCAGTGATTTAGTAAAAAAAAATGTGGACACAATGCTGGTTCTTCTTGATTGCGTTGCATGGTACAAAGTCCTTTTGCCACACGTACGTTCTTCCAACGGTCGCCTCCTGGATCAATGACAACAATAACTCGTAAAGGCACTTGATATAGCCATCAGTATTGAATCATAAACATTCCAGGACGATGAACAGAGTCATAAAGTGGCGCTTTTGGTTTTTAAGGCGCCGTACTGACGTTATCACAACCGATGCCAGACAAAATCTATACGCAGTATTTGGACCTTTCAATGGCGAAAAATTACCCACAGCATCCTAGAGGTCCTCTTGATTATAGGTGAATCATTTTTGTGGTTCACTCCTAAAACAAAACTTATTACCCTTGGCTATGGCTACTAGCATTCTAGCGTAAGTTAGGGCACGTTTACAGCACTCCATCAATTAAAGCTGTGATTGGGATGTCTGTTTCGTTAATTTGGAGGGGGGTGTTTCTCTCTTCAAACTAAGACGCCTTTAGAAGCCAAACAAACAATAGTAAAAAAAGGTCATTTCTTTTTTATTTTCTTCTCCCTTTCAAAAGTTTCCCCTAAAAACATGCCTATGCATTCTTTCCATTCAAACTCCTCCTGACCTCGCTATTCACAACTTTTCCTTCTAAGTTTAATTTGTATGGCGAGTGTTGTCGAAGTATGGTTCTATCACGAAATTATACGGTAAGGAAAGAATGCCCATAAGTAGTTTATTTTTCTTTGTAAACGTTAAAGTCTTATTCCAAATTCAAACTCGCCATCTTCATACACCCTTTTTCATTTTCTAACACCTTCTGTCAAATTTCAAACCACCAAGTCAGATTTCCTACCTACAAGTCTTGAGAACCATAATTTTCGGTAATTAATTTATCAGGATGACAATAAGTTCTTATTTTTAAATTTCCTAAGTCAACTAATACATGAGTACTGCTCCATACTTCGAGGCCAATAAAATTAAAAAAATTGAGAAATTCAACTAGTTCAAGTTTAAACAGACTTAGGAATTAAAACTAAAACTATATTATATCGTTTTAATTAATTTTAAAAGATATGGCTTCAATGTCTGCTTCAAAATCAGTATATGGAAATCAATTTGAGAAAGTGTCTCTCTTCCTTATAAATTCTTTGTTGGTTTCCTTTGCTTTTTATCCAACTCTTAAAGTTTCTTAAACACTTGTTCTAAAGTATTTCCGTTTATATTCGTCCTCATTCAAAATGGCATGTGAGAATTCCATTTCCACCCCTGAAGAATGAAAACATGCAGCGACAGAGGATATTTAAACCCCAGACACGATTAAAAGGAAGATCAACTTAATCATTAACAAGTCAGAGTCCTTGTTAAAGAATGATTTGTTACATAGTTATAGAGAGCCAGCAAGGACTACTTAGTCTACTCAAACCATGTTCCATTCTATGCTAGTAGTGGTCCTTTGGACAATGTCGCCACGATGCTCATTCAATCCACAACAGGCTACGTATTTAAACAATTTCATTATTCGTAAAATAACCATCAATTTTGTTTTTAAAACTATTCACACTAGTAGCATTTACTACCACCGAGGATTTGTAATAAAAGTAGACACTAGACAAAGTCTGTTCTCTTCTACATGCCAACTTGATAACCAAATTATGGAAAATAATCATTCCTTTAAATGAGAGAAAGTTGACGAATCGTTGCCTTGTGAAATCTCTTAAGATTTTGAAATGAAATCTAAACTGAATGCTCATTTTGTGGACGGAAATGTCACTTTTACTAACTTTATCAATTCTACTAGAATTTCCCTCTCAGATTTCAAGGATCTACATAGCGACCAAATAAAACCTCATTTTACAAACAGCCTTCTTCTTTTTTACGTTGCATTCTTCCCCATTGAACTTCAGACAAGCTTAGTTTTCTTGTTTCAATTCGAAAACTTAAAATCCTTTTTGGTTCCACGAGGAATATTTTAAACTCTTCCAAGCTCGCTAATCAGAAAGGTTACTTATGTGATTACCCTATTACATTTTCAAATATCACGGTAATTCAGACGGGATTATAGGTTTACATTAGAATTGATAAGTAATTTTTAAACTGAAATCACATCATCGATTCTCTAAAATTGTAATTTTAAGTAAATTCCGAATTCTATATTTCAGAATCTCTAGCAATTGTTTAAGCAAATCTGTTCTATCCTGTATATAGGTTTTAATTGTAAATTATTTCAGGTTGAAATCGTGAGAAATTAGATTATTTAAATATATTTTAGGCCAAATTGCCTTATGTTTTTAAAAAGAGAACAAAGCCTAACCTCAAAGCCAGAATATACTCATCTAACCGAAATATTTTAGAATTATACATCCAACATTCGTGGCCTAAACAAGCTCAAAAGCATGAGTCCTGTTTTCAAACACTTTTGATGTACTGTGTCAAATTCAAACAAACACCTTTCGAAGACTCCCTCTTTCGTTAAAACTTTCAAAACTAACATTCAAACCCTTGGCACGGAGACATCTAAATCAAGCGTTGAAATTTTAGTTGAAATTTTCGACAAAACTGAAAACTTTAGACTCTTATTCGAAACTCAATTCAAATGAAAAATCCAAACTTCGTAATTCAAGCTGTAAATTAACGACGGAATTTATAATATGATAAATTGTCCAAAGTACAATGACCTTTCAAAGATGATAGCAGTGTATTCAGAGTTGAGCCTGTGCAGTCTCTGTTTTTCATCTCACAATTTGTCTGACTTTTGTAATGCCAACTGTCATTCATTCCCTTTCATATTAATGCAAGACTTACAAAGCCAAAATTTACATTTCTTTCATTTGCCCTAAAGCAGTCAAAACTAATGGAATATGCGGCAATTTCAGGAGCAGATTGTAAGACCATGGGCAAATATTTAATCTACAGAGGTTTCTGGATATTTGCCAAACTTGCCACTGATTTCTTGCCCCTTATTTTGACCATACAATAGGGATTTGGTGATAGGTTCAGACGTCTAATGTGGCTCTCAAATATTATACATCTCTGTATCCGTTTCGCTCTCTATATAGTTTGTGATAAGTACTTTGTCGCCATTAGCATCTCTGATTTCCAACATAGCCTATTCGGCTAAACGAGATTACTCGCGCGTTCTCACACGTAGCAGAGTGGTCTAAGGCTTCACTTTAACTTAGATCAAAGCGGTGCTCGCTGCCTCAGTGTGCTTGGTTCGAACCGCCATGTAGCACGGAGTTTTATCAATTAAGGAACAAAAAATTTTCGGAAGAAAAATTATTGTGTTTATCTTCTGCTTCTTTGTGGTCTGACTCATTCCATTTCATCATTCTCTCGCGTTCTGAAAGATATACTGTATAAACAAGGAGGTCTTCGGGCAAAATTTTACGGTTGATGTTATGTTGCAGGTGAAGCAGTTTGTCTCTCTCAACCGTGCCCCACACATAGAAATCCATGAATTCAATGACCTTCCGGAAAAATGAAAAGGTGCTTCCGAAGACTTTAGAACTTTATTCAGTTCATTCTCAAGGATTACTACAAGTGAAAATAATATAATAAGGGTATATATAAGACAGTAAAAAAAAATCCCTGTTATTAAAATCCGAAAAATTTGGAAACCAGAAAGTGGCGCTGGTGAAGTCGTAGAAATTCTGACTCTTTCCACAGGTGTGATCTTTGAACCAGATCTTCTTCTGCTCAACAGGATAATTCAGCTTGTTCAGGAGCTGCTTCAACTTAGTCACTCGGCTCTCCTTGGTATTGGCTGTCAGAATTATTTTTCTGGCGCTTTTTGTGTGAGTGATAGTGGTCTGACCGAGCCAAAGATCGGGTGGATAAAGAGGTAGGAGTTTGGGTAACAACGCCTAAATTGCTCTCTTGTCATTTCCTAAGCATGAAAACTGATTGTCCACTTCTCTTCAAATCAGTGGTCTTCTTATATCAATCCTTTGAATTATTCTAAATCTGACTTTGCTTTAGATTTGAAGCTGAAATACATATTGAAGAGATTTGCAACTACATCGATGGCGAAAAGGGAGATAGTAAAGTGTGTCTAGATTATATGAAATAGTTCTTTAGCGTCTCATCATTTCACAGTAAGGTTCAAATTTTTGGTTTCAGATACGTTTATAAATTTAATAAACACAATTTAGTAGATATTGACGACACTACTTATCTCAGATATTAAATAATTTATAGTTGATTTTCTGAACTTAGATTAAACGAACGTCCAGACATCTTTGAAAGAAGCATTTTTAGATCAGAAGACGAATAAAAAGAAATTAGGTTAAGGTAGCGTAACCATCGCACTGGAAAAAAAGTTGTATAGAATGGTATTTAGCCATGAAAGAAAAGGATTCAACCCAAATATGGTGCTCTTACCCATAGAGATATTTTTCAAATCAAAGGATAATGGGTTAAAAATCCTTAAGCTAGCAGCTAAACATTTTTAACCTCTATGAACTTCTTTTGTTTTGAAAGAAAGAAGGTGCAAGGCTCTTAGTAATTGTTCCCTAACCTATAACACAGCCAAGAGTCCGTTCCTAAATAAAAACACAAAGAAATTCTCATGTTGTGAGCCCAGACATACATGAAAATTGACTTAATCAAAGTTATCTTCGCAAGTGAATCAAGGGTGAATCTGAGTGGGCCGGAAGGTGGGGCAAGATGCTTGATTGTCAATGGACGTAGAGTAAAGCATAAATAACAAAGAAGAGGATGGAGAGTTGATGACTTGGCCTGTATTAATTGAACAAAAGCTAGTATAACCTTTCAAAATTGCCCCAAGCATACATATAAACTGCCTTTAGCAAAGTTTTCTTTACACACGAATCAAGAGTAAATCGTTATGAGCAAGGGCCTCGTTCTCATTGGACGTAAGGCAAACCCTTCATAAAAAGACAAAAATGAGGAAGTTTGATGATTTGGCTTTCAATTAGTGGAGATAAACTAGTAAGGTCTTTCAAAATGGACGATTACTTCAAAATCAATTTTTCGAAAAGTAGACTGCCTGTTCCTGGAAAAAAAACGGTCCACCTTGTTTTAAGAGAGAGCTAGTGAGGATAGGAAGTCACTTTTCTAAATGCAGGATAAATCTTTTGTCCATTATCTGTCGAACCGTTTTTACACAATTTTGTTTCATCTAATTTCTCTTAATTGAATTTCTTAACTTTTCCTTCACGTGAGGTATTTAAACTTGTTATACTTTGTTATTATTTTATTTGATTATTTTGATTAAAACTATGTATTCCTACTAATTAGAAAGATGCCAATAAGCTTTTGATGATAAAATAGTCAATTTCACAATGAATTATCATATTTTCCTCTCATGTGGCATTTATATTTCATACAGTCACATTTTATTTATTGCTAATGATTGTATTAACTCTATGAAGAAGATTACACAAAAGTGAAGCTGTTTTAATATAGCTCGGTCTATTTTTATATTATTATATAATCTCTCGACAAACTTTGTGTATATTTGGCTTTATTTGAGTAAGTTTTATCTAACGTTCCCCTAATTTCATAATTGCTTTGGGAAATTTAAATAAAGTCAAAGCAAAATTAGCCAAAAGGGGCTTAAAGGAGGCTTACGCGAAGTATGTATTTACAAATCAGTTGAAAGAGGGACCTGTGTTCAATTGTCTTCTTAAAAATTACTCTTTTTCCTCCCTAAACAAAGCAGCCTTTCCTGGGATAGAGCTCCTTACTTCCTTATTCAATCATCTTTGTTGGTTTTGATCTTATAAATTCGTCATGTGGTTAAATATTAAGCAGGTATTCCATCAAATATAACTAAAATCAGGGAAAGATAAAAATAGATTCTGCTTTTTCTGGGTAAAAGATGATGCACTGGTTTCATATCGCTATTCTTCTCTCGTATTCAGCATCACTTTTTCCCCTTTCTTTTTAAATTACATCCATAAATATCATATCGATCATTGCCAGGGCGAGCTTTGTTCCCAAACTCTTAATAAATTGCTGTATTATATGTTGATAACTTCGTCTATGCGAGTTTAAACCACAATAGCCTCAAAGCTAACGTAGAAGCTAACGAGAGGTTAACACAAGGTGGATTCAAACTCGGATCGTGAAACTCGTAACATGAATATTAAATATCCCAGTTTAAACCAAGAACAATTCCAAAAAGCATAATGCGGGTATCTTTCGTGCTCCTAGTTACCACTACGAAGCAGACAGCGACATTTTGGGTTTAATCGAGATTGAGTTTGACCCCGTTGCTAAAAAGAAACGGAAAATTAACTCAAAATTTTCAAAGTAATTCGATTTCTCTGGGGGTTCTTTCAGCCAGTCACCGTTCGTGTTATACTTTTGAGGTGGACCCTACGAGCGAAAAATGTATTATTGGGGTTCCGCTATTGGTCACTTAGACTTCAAAAGGTAGGAAGCAATTAGCGCCGATATGGAAAAGTTTGTTGAGGTGGAATTCACTATGTATCAAAATAGTTCTAAATTAATATTTTGCCAAATCAAAAGTTGCTCTTCTTTCAAGCAAAAACTGCTATAATACATATGTATCCTACCATCATATTCAAATCCTACCTACATTTACATTTGAAAAGGGGGTAAACTAAAGAGTAAAGAATTTAATCTAGTTTAATAAAATGGTTACATTTGAAAAGTGGAAAAATTAAAAAGTAAAGAAATAATCTAGTTAAATAAAATGGTTAACAGACAATAGATTGAGAACTCTTTCTTTTACACCTCAATACTGAATAGTCTTTTTCTCGTACTTTCTTAGTTTTGAAATTATGTGGTCCACTTCATTTGTTGCACTCAACTTTTTCTCCTAAAATACCTTTATCTAATAAGAACTTTGCAGCAGTACTTTCGTCAGTATCAACTTTAGTATAAAATTCGAGGAGCAACATATATATTGAAGGTTTTAGCTTAAAAATAAATAACTTTCTCAAACTATGTAGAGACGAAGACTAAGTAATCATCATCATCATCACTTCACTAACTCTATAATTTAAGAAGGGGAATTTTTGAGTATTTGAATAATATTTTCATCTTAATTTGGTTATGACTTATGTTTTTTTATCGAAGTTATTTCTAATAATTATTTTGTAATATCAAAAAACAAAATGGTGAAGTTCAGAAATAAATATAAGTATCGAAATTTTTTGAATTTTTTAAAACCCAAGGAATTACAAATGGTGAAGTTCAGAAAATTTATTTTATATATCTTCTTCTATAACTATATTTTAGCAACGTGAGATTTTGAAAGGGGGAAAATTCAGTTTAGAGTTCCTTTTTAAAATTACCAGGTAATGGCTTCGCCACTCCACCTATGGAGTGAGCTTGCGCTTCGCTGCTAGGATTAAAATTTAAAATCTAAAAAAAGCAGCCATGGTTAAATTTTTATAAATTTTCTAAACTTCGCCAATTATGATAATTTCAAAAAGGAACTCTAAACTAAAGTTCCCCCCTTTCAAAATATCACGTTGATAAAATAATTATGTTATTTTGCATTCTCTTTCGAATGATATAATTGCCAAGATCCTCCTAAGGATAGCCGGGGAATTATTTTGTTTCCGCCACAACATCATAACTATTCGGCCAATTCTAACGAAATTTGAAAGACATGTTTTTTTACATTCCCTCTCGAATCATTTAATTGCCTAACTCCTTCTAGGGTTAGCCGGGAATTCTTTTGGCAATAACTTCAAAACTATTCGGCGAATTCTAACGAAATTGAAACCCTTATGATGTTTTACATTCTCTTTCAAATCATATAATGGTCAAGGTCCTCCCAAAGTTAGTCTGGGATTTATCGAAAGTTTTGCAGGTTGTAAGGTCATAAATCGAAATAAGTGAGAGCACGCGACCTTTGGTCAGCAGACCTTGTTTACATCAATTAGGCTTCAGTGGAAGAATGGGGAGGATTAAAAATCAAATTTTTACGATTACAATTTCATCACTTTATTCTTTTAAGGGAAATCACTATTTAGCTCGTCTAATGATCTTTGATTTTCACTCTAAATGAAACATCTTGTTGTTGACTCCTTCCTCACTCGTTTATGGGTAATTTCACGTAAAATCAACTTTCCATTCAATATCTAAAATTATATTTTGATTTCACAGGCATAAATGTGCGACCTTGTACTTTAAACTTGAGCCGGATATGTCTACACGCATCCCTCAAAGCTTTCGAAAGTTTTACCAATTTCTATGTGGTTCAGGAATATGTCTAAAATGACAATGCCGAAACCTTCATTAAAGAATCTGAGGCTATTACCTAAGCTACTTTGGCATCTAACTTCTAAAGTCACATGGTTGGTAGCAACATTAAGCACTATACAATCCCCGAGCACATTACGTAAGAAGGTAGTTGATATGACGACTGCTCAGTGTCATTAGGTTTTTCCTGTACAAGACAATAGACGGAACTTACCTATCCTCCTCAGGGAAGGACTTGTTTCTTCAAGCGCCTAATTCCTTCATAAAATTACAATGAAACTCAAATCTTAACTTTAAAATGTTTGAAGAGGATGATCCTTCACGAGGAAGTCAAGAAATCTTTCAAACAACTCTTCAAATTTCGAAACATTTCTTGCGCTTTGTTATTCCTAGTACTTCGCGAGCTTTAGATAGTAAGAAAGGAAGCTCTTTCATTTATGTTATACAACTCACCTAAACGTGTGTGAAGTAGTCCTAATTCAAAGGTTTATAAAATAAAGACACTTTACTAGATGCGGCGGGACTTGGATGTCATTCCTGTAGATGAAAAATCAGAGTAGTGCAACTGCAGCGAGGTAATGGGCAATATTTACCATATTCCATTAAACATCTATAGCATCTTGAGATCGCCATAACAAACCATAGCTCTGAAAGTTCGAACTCCAGTGCTCTGAATTCTTACCTAGATCAGGATCCGGAACCATCCGATAGGGGACTCATCCATGAGAGATTGCTCTTCCATTCCCTTGGCGAAACTCGCCCTAGAGGAGCCACAATATTGCTGGCAAAGGATATGGAAACTCGTTGATTAAAGCTGATTAATTTTAACCAAAAGAATTTTAACTTTTTTTCAAAAGAACAAAGTTAATCTAGTACTTATAACTTCAAGACATTTCTCATGGTTCAAAGATTCTTTCGCAGAAATTTATTCGAAATATATATTTGCTCTCTACTCTCCTACAAATGACCCCCAAGCAAGAGTTTATGGCAACGGTAAGTCAATAACCGGTCGCGAACAACACCCACGGTATATTCTCGCTATTCATCAGAAAAAAGAAGAATTCGATTTCCATGACTCTTCAAGTCGTTGAGAAGGGACCGAGAGTGCTGCCGACATTGTTCTCGGATACAGTAGGTGGGCATAGGTATTTACACGTACCCCAAGTTCTTGCCGCACTTCTCCTTGACGGCGCTGTATACCTTGGCCGCCGATGTGTTCTTTCTTTTCGTGAGCGCAGTCATTTAGAGTTTAGAGTACTTACGAAGGTTTTTCTCTATCCAAATAGTTGGCATCTTGAAAAATGCCTAAATCAGATCGATCTTTGAGGTCTTACTTGCTCTTCAGCTTCTCCGCAACTGTGTGGACGGTCATCTGGCCGACGCTGAGCCGCGTAGCGATCTCGGACTTGTTGTGGCTCGCGCTCAAGAGAGCAGATATCTTGATTCTTTTCACTTCCTCTTGACACATACACACACATTGGAAAATAGTTTTTAATGAACCATGCTGGAAAAGTAAGACTTTAAGTTTATTTGCTGGAACTTTTTCTATCACACATGTAAACCTCAGGAAAGGTAAAAAAAATGAGTGTAACAGAACTTTTGAAAATCACTCTATATCCCCTCTTTTATCTGTCTGTGTTTTCAGACAATTTCAACATATGTCAATCTTTCTCGCATAACCTCTCTACCGATTGATCGTGTTTATGCTTTCCTTTCCAAAGTCACTAACTCATAAGTTTATAATTGCTGGATTGAAGGATCTTTTATGGAGTTCGTCCCTAAATTCGAACTCATTGCTCCTGGCGATAGCTGAGGTTTGCGCTTGTTATTGTCTGTTTACAACGCCCCCTCCTCCCTTTTGGATGGGATCCGGGGTCATCCTTTTCCTCAGTTAAATAGAATATTTTTTGTCTTAGATGGTCCTGTCGACCTCGACATCTGGAGGTGGTGCAATCTACCAGATACTATTTGTACCATGCTCTCATATATTACAACTGACCCCTTTTGAGATCAAGCAACCATTAAATGTTTGATACGACTAAGCTTTAAAAAATATTAACAAATATATCATAGAAAACTATCTTCCGTTATGCGGGGTTAGTTAGACCAGTTGCTTATAATAGGACCGAAATGTACTGTTTCGTTGTAGTCCTATTAAGTTGAATCCACTGTATCTTCCTTTATACCACAATTCTTTAGCACACTTCCTTTATCTTTTCACGTCTAACTATTTTGAATCAGTTGTACTCATGATCTCTTTTTTACTTTCATATCTTTAATTTGGTATCAATTACATACTCTCATACATCTACCCTATTTAGGGCTCAAACCTTTCCTAATCACTAGAACTAATACTGGCTTCGGTTATCTTCCTCCTTCTCGCTTATTATGTACATGGTGTCCGTAAAGTATAGCATCATAGCAGATAATAGAGGATTTGTGTCTCCAATATGACTCAAACCTTTTCGGACTATCTGTAAATTAACATTCAACCTTATGCTTTCTCATAAAACTCCCCGCACTTCATCGATTCATGGACACAAGTCCAACACTATTTACAGATAAAATATAAAATTCGACACTAACTACTACCTTAACTTTTCCCACATTATCTTTGATACTACTCCTCTTATATTAAAACACCAAACACATGATAGTTAGTATAGCTGTAATTACCAAAAGGTCACTGTATCTTACATAATTAACAAATTTCTTAGCACTTTTCGTCACTTCGTCAACCATAAACACATTAAAAAGCCATTGACTAGAATCTAAACTAAGCCCAAAACTTAACTCACCATCCGTCCTTTTTCTCCATAATGTCTAGACAAAGAACAAGCCGCTGGTTTCAAATAAAATCAAGTGACATCATCTATCATATTATCTTTCAATGCAGCCCTATTATGGTTGTCATATATTTTATCCGGTTACTTCACACCAGTTTAAAAAGTGCCTTTTTTTCCATGGGTCATTTTAAACAAGAGTTAAGAGAAACGAAGTGATCTACATAGTCTTTCACAATTTTTTGAGGTACACATAAAATATTTTACCAAATCACTATCACACATACTCTTTATAGCCCAAATCAACAAGTTGATTAGCTTATATTTCTTCCTCTCTCTAACTTTACACTTACCTTTGAAGTGATACAATCACACTTCTTCGCCAATCCCTAGACTCTGTAATCTAAATCATTCTACCGTCCCATTTTTCAACTTTAATTCTCTCTAATCTAGTGGATTCACTACCCATAGATACCTCTTACCACACCCGTCTAAACAGTTATATTCACATTTCATTCAGACGCACCTGGATATTTACACAAGCACAAAATACTATTTCCATCTCTCTTTACCCCAACTCTTTCATAATCACTTTAACTTTTATATCTTTTATATCGGAACCGAATCGTATATTATTCAATAGAGAAAATTCAAATATATTCAATGGATTCTTATAAATATTTTAACAAAATTCCACATTTTATCTAAATTCATTTTCTCATATTCTCTTCTTCCTTTCTTACGAGTTGCAGTTAATTTACAACCACCTTGTGTCTATTTAACTTTTCACATTTGCCCCTTTTATCCTCTGCCCCCCTCCTTATTGCCCCAAATCACATAAGACAATAATATATTCTGATGCCTCATATGTCCATCAAAACAGTCACGTTACATGCTGCTACTAGTATATCCTTAAATACATATATAAGCAACCTGATCGTACTTCAAAAATTCACAACGCACACATACAATCTAAAGTCTAATTGTCCATTTGGGGGGGCAAAACTAGATTTTCGACACAAATAACATTTTCACTTTCTCTCTATATCTCTTATTTTTTTAATTCAAATTCGTACATTTATATAAATTAATATGTTTATTGGCATTTCCATAATCAAATAGCTCATACACATCTATCTCACCTAACTCTTACAACATTTAGTTAGATGTTAAGTCCTATAAAGATCATACAATCATAGAAAACCTTTAAATTATCATCTTGAACAGAGGAGCATTTTCTTTAACATCCCTCTTACACCAATACCTGCCCATATTACACTCACATACCCTCGTAAAAAAGTACCATTGAACCATTTCACAAATTATAAATCGGAAATTTTGAGGTCTTAATGCTGGAAGACGAAAGTCAAATTTCTGTTTCACCCGATGTGAATGATTCCAATGAAGAAAATATACTTGTCAATCTTAATTGTCGACAGGCCAAATTCGAGAGAATGGACTAGCCCTCAATCTTTCAATTTACATTCGTCACAAAAGTTCTTTAAAAACTGGTGTTAACCACATTCTAGATCACCTGTCCCCCCCAACGCTAATGAGGTATTTAAAGTCTGGTTTTAAAGCAGAATAGAACGCAAAATCAGCTATCTTACAAAATGGGACCGTGTTCGGCATGTAGCCAACTTTGGTAAGCCTTCATTATGTTAGTTCTGGACCTCTTGGCAGCATTATCACTGTCGACTGCACTGTTCTTCTTCACTGCTTCCCTGAATTTCTGGGTTTATCTAGAACTTCCCTTAACCGGTTCCAGTCGTATGTTCATCTTGTACTCAATCCATTCATATTAGAAAGGACACAACTCGGTAAGCAAAGGTGTGTTTTGGTGTTCCGCAAAGGTGGGTTCTTGATTCGCTTCTGTTTCGCATCCTTATCTTCGTACTCTTGGGCCGTTGACTTCTTCTATCAATTTCATTAATCGAAAAAATGGGCGAAAAGGTTTAATTTTTATTATACAGATTTTTTTCTCACTGGAGAGATCAGGTTTTCCTTTTTTGCTTGAAGAGTTTGGAAAATCTTGAGGAAATCCAAGGATTTTATTGATCCCATCTACGAGACTAGGACCAGCAGAATTTAGATAATATGCTAGCTAATGAGACCAAGTACAAGGCTTTAGCTTAGATAGTTTAGCCATGAGAATTTTTTTTTTTATTCAAAGGAACGTAAAAGTATGGTTCAGAATCGAATAGACTTTACTCCCAAAGCTAGGAGATAGAAGAGAATAATCAAATTTTCATTTTTTCACTTTAAATAAGAATTCATTAAAAAATAGCTTTTAATCGCCTCACCTTCACTCTTATAACACTAAGAAGAGGAGACACGAACACGTCTTTTCTATTTAAGAGGAATTATAGTTAGGCAATATACTAATCGCAGAAATGATGAAAATTGATAAATGAACGAAAGATGAGCGAAATTCATAATTTAAGATCCACTATGTAGATTAAATTAAGTATTTGGCCGCATTTCTGACCTTTGCCAAAGAAATAAAACTCCCATCCACTGAATTCAGCTCAAGACTACAATCGTTCAAGGGAAAATTTCGCCGCTATTTTCTTTTAAACCTGCGTAAATCGTTGACTTTTAACGCCACCCCCAATATAAATTTATGCCCATTTGAATGATGAAAATTAAAAAATAGGAAGGTTTCCATATATGATTTGAAAGGGAATTTAATAGCAAATCTAATGGCATAAAAACAATGCCCCTGCTCACCAGCACTGCTCTTGCCCATAACCATCGCCCCTGCCCACCAGCACTAACACCCCTGCCCACCAGCATCAACACCCCTGCCCACCACCACCACCAACATCCCTGCCCACCAGCATCAACACCCCTGCCCACCACCACCACCACCTCTGCGTACCACTACCTCTGCATACCACCCCGCCCACCACCACCACTACCACCACCACCCTTGCCCACCACCACCGCCACCCCTGCCCACAACAAGCACAAACACCCCTGCAGATCACCAGCAAGAACCCCATGTGGCAAAAAAAACAGGACCTCTACCCACCCACCACCACCACCACCGCCCCTGCCCCAAAACTAGAACCCTACCCACCTACCACCAGCACCCCCACCCACCACCCTCACTACCCCCTACACACCACCACCAGCACTACCACCGCTCCTGCACACCACCAAAACCACTGCCTCTGCCGACCACCACCAACGCCACTGCACACCACCTCCTCCTCTCCTACTCCACATTTTCTATAAATGTAATCATTGCCTCCTCCTCCTCATCCCCTCACCCTTCTCATTTGATTAGCCAATTTATTACAAAAAGAATTCATTTGATTCGCAACAATGTCTGTAACAGAAGAAAAGTGATGAATTTGATCTATCTGAATAATTCTTTTCTTTTCGAGGGGCTTTAGGGGGGGAGAGGAGGGATAGTTGTAAAAGATTGGAGAGAATATGATGATTCTGACTCCACTTTGTAAAACAAACCGAGGACACTCATTCGATCGGAAATTTTTGATGGAGCAAATTTTGTGGTATTCACTTTTTTCTCTTGTCATCCAAGCCGCAAACAAAGCAACAAATCAAAAGGAAAAATTATGATCATCACATTAAAAAAGGATGCCATTACTTTCCTTGATTTTTTTTAAAGATGAGATCGGTAAGAATATTTTTTTATATAATTTTGATTGTGTTTCTACATCTATTTGAGATCATAATGTGAACCATTTTTAGGCAGCAGCCCCAAAGGGCATGATGTCCTTAAGAACACAGAAAAGAATTTTGTAGGCCATCTGTTTATCTATTTCCTGTCTATATTTATATTATTGTGCAAAGAGAGAGAGAGGCAGACAGACTGATAGACAGAGTTAGAGAGAGGGGAAGAATGAAGAAATAACAAAGCCTCAAACTTTTATGCCGATTTTACTCACGGGGGCAGCCGCTGTATTGGTGTGGTGATGATGGTACGCTCATCTTTCTCTTCCTTTAGCCAGCCCCGTTTTCTAATACACTGAGACACATTATACACTTATACCTTTCTCACTAAATGGCTTTGGTACAACTTTCTGGCAACTTTCTGAACAGTAAAATAAAACAGGTTACTCAAGTGAACTGCCTTAAACGTGGTTTGCTGCCAAACCATTGCTCCCTATCTTAAAATTCCCACTTCCTATTACCACTAACTAATATTTACAAGCTGAGAGTCTATTTGATAGACACTTATTTCTCAAAACTCAGGTTGATAAAGTCTGTCAATTCCCCTGTGTGCCAAATATTCGACTCGCATCTTCTGAGCTTTATCGGATTTCACATTTTACTTTGCTTAGTAACGGACGTTGAGCAAAGCTGACCGCAAAATCAGCCTGACTAGAAGTCTTTGGGTGAATTGTTATTGACACGTAAGAAAGAGAGATTAATAATACATTTTAATTAATTCGGAGAAATTGTAAACAAATGAGGGTTTAAAAACCTCACTGCTCCACTCCATCGACCAGCGTGGGAACCTGCCTCGGATATATGCCATTCAATAATTTTGTCTTAACTATGCCAGTCAATTTGAATTGGCCTAATTATTACGACCTGTATGGAAGGTTGGGTCAATTTACGGCTGATATGTCGTCTGTTACGACTGGAGAAGATACGATGCTCGGAATGTTGTCTAAAACGACTGGTGATGAAGATTACGCTAGTTTACGGCTAGTGACGTCGTCTTATACAACTGCAGGAAGATTACGCCAGTTTACGGCTAGTAACATCGTCTTATACCATGGAGGAGCCACGAGACTCAGAACAACCTCTGAAACTACTGGAGAAGGCACGATGCTTGACAGAGGAGGTGACTACCAGTCGCTTGAAGAAATGAATCGGTTATGTCGAATTACACGAGACAGAAAGATGTAATGAGACAACTTCAAGGCAGTAGATTTATGTCTGAGAGTCTCTTTTCTCTCACAAGAATTTTTATAATTTTTTATATGCTCACTTCAAGTGGGTGTAGTTATATAAAATATTAAACATAGTATGAGTGTTATAATAATGGTACAGTTATATTTTATTTAATGACTAAGGTTTTTAGGTTTTTACAATTGAACACAGTAAGATGATTTTTACAATAACTCTCCAGTTTACTTTATCTTAAGGTTAATGGGGCGGAAATTTCTTACAACTGAGCTAATGTGAATACATTTTGAAATAGGGGATACTCCTAACTTAGTATTATACAATAGTATATAATGTAAGGTGATTAGAGGTGAAGCCCGAAAGTGTTTACCAAATAATGTCTTCTGGAAAAATAAACTGAAACCCCAGGAAATTAGTCGGTGGTATTAAAGAATTTGGCTCCTTAAGAATGAATATTGCTTCTTGTTGCTATAGGAGTTAGCTGAAGCAGGGAGGCTGGGTCAGCAAGAAGGGGGTTGGGAAATTGGAATGCCTGCGTCAGATGCTGCACTTTTAGCTTCGGAAGATAATGTACATTTCTGTGAATTTCTGAGCTCGTATTTCCTGCCTAACTGATAATCTTTTAATTATTATTATTTACATAATTATTATCATTATTAGTATAATTATTATTATTATACTAGTACAGTGTAGGTTAATTATTTTTAAGAATGTAATCATAACATAATTATGGGCTCATGTGGAAGCTGGTTTTAGGATTAGCATACAGTGGAAGGGTCAGTCAGAAATTTTACTTTCGGGGGAAGAAGTTATCCTCGCCTCCGAGGGACCGGCCAGAATCATAGAGGAAAGTAGCAACCGTCTCTATGTATGCTGGAAGCGGTTATGGCACAGGTACCCGAGGAGGATGGCAAAAAGGTAGCGGCAGTTGATTCGACCGCTACTTCCATCCGAGTCCACCATGAGTCATCCCTCTTGAGGTGCCCATTTGGTACACATCCCATTTATCCATCATCCCGGCAGCATCTGAGCGGGGAAACTAACTGGAAAGTGAAGGGAAGGGCTCACAACAATTTTCGGAGCCCACCGATGCAAACACTTACCTCCTTTACCTTTTCTTTTTTACTCATAATACAAGTACACATTAATTACACTTTTCTTGCAGAAGGAAAGTAATAGAACAAAAAACAAAAAAGAAGAGAACAAAGAGAGACCATAGAGACCATTATAGCAATGCCTCTAGGCATTCCTATAATAAAAACCTCCTGGGAAAATTAAATATGCATATATACATCAATTATTATGTAAAATTCATAGGCCATTATTTTATTGACTTTTTCAATTTAATCTTTCAATTATTTTACCTAACTTTTGTAAATTAAATCATGTACAACTTAATAATTAATTAATTCATTTATTTTACTTGTCAATTCATTTAACGGACTGTTTCAAACATCATCTCTTAAAATTTCACACAAACAAACAAACACGCGCTTTCAGCTCGACGAAATAGCACACTATTCTTCCCCAGGCAACTCGCAACATTCTTCGTATAAAGGTCGGTAATCATTCCTTCTATAATTAGTTATTTACCTACAAACAAATCATGCTTAGTTAATTCCATTTTCTCTCAAAATTCTTTGCAAACGACCATACGAGAGTAGGTCCTAATTATATTTACTTCTCATATTGCAGCCCCTAATTCACAGTCCATTATAGTCATTATATTATTTACCAGGTTATTCCACAATAGTATTCCATATTTATTTCACATACTTCAATTCTCTTCGCATCTTGTTACTGTAGATCATATGTTAAAATATCTTACATTGTATACCTAATCTACTTAGCTCATTGTACATTCGATGATTTTATGAATATATTTATATTTGTTTAATTGTTTTTTCTTAAAACCCAGTTCATTATTTTAAAATTTATTTCGCTGTCGTCTTAGGCCTAAAACTATCAGCCGACAATTGCGATCAAACAAATTTATGGTTATGGTTTTCCAAACGCTATTTAGGCTGATTTATTAACAGAAAATAAATCACATGAATAACCATATACTGTAAAGTAGTGCCTAAAGTTTAGTAATCTCCTTTCAATCAATAAATAAGTTTAAATATTAAAATAATTCTTAACTCCACGCGTCAATTTTTTTCCAAATCCTCGCTTGAGCATTTTTGACTCACGTGTTCATTTTTTTTTATATAGCGTGTTATCTTTAACATCATTCTTCCAATTATCATAATTCATGTCATTTTAATTTAATAATATCTCCTATATTCAACGAGTGGACAATTTCCTTTATTTCAATTATTTTTCATTTCTCCATATTCCAGTTATCGTGACTAATTTACACACACACACGTGCACACAGCCACAGCTACTTTTCACGTCAACAGCTTCATTCAAATAGCACAAGTATACATAAAATAGTGACTGTAATGGACCAAACACACCAACTAAGGACATCAGTTAGCGCCCAACCTGATCATGACCAACCGTCTGCATCAAACCCACAGTCCCTGCATAAACAACCACATGGGTACCTCTCTCTTCCCGTGTATGATCCTGCAAACCCAATTGCATGGTTGCAAGTCTCATCCTTCCTCCTTAAACCACAGAACATCACCGAGGAGGAGAAAGTAGCAGCAATAATCCAACGGTTTACCATAAGTACCTTTATTCAGTTCAGGGAAGTGCTAATTAACGGGGAACAAGCTGGTGTTTTAGCCCGCCTAGAGGAGGCTTTCCTCAATAAATATGGTAGGTCACAAATAGATGACCTGAGAGAGCTCCTGAATACTTAGGAAATGGGAGATAAGAGTCCTACTTCCTTTTTAACTCATCTGAAGGACCTTATCAAGGTAAAAGGTGCTCAAATTGAACTTTTTAGCCCTCTCCTTACCGAAATTTTTACCAGAGGAGTCCCCGACGGAATCAGGCCATTAATCCTAAGCTCGAACCGCACGAGCATTGATGAGGTTGCTCTAGCCGCAGATAAATTGTATAAAAGTCCTTATGTAAATTGGGGCAACGGCCAAACTCAAGGGCCATTTAACAATGCTTCAATTTCGCAGGTTCGAGGCACGTCCAGCTCCTCTGACGAACGGGCCGAGTGTTTAAGGGTTCCATCTTCCCTATCGAGAGACCTTGAGGCTTCAATACGGAGGATGGAAGCCGACATCTAGCGGTTGAAGCTACAACGGGAACCACAGAGCGAGCACGGACACGGGTTTGGCGATCGAAGGCGCAGGTCCCGCTCTGGATCACGAAAGAGAAACCAACGAGGGCATACCGATGCAAGAGGTGAGAGACAGCAAAATTTTCAACGTCATTCTTCCAACTATTCTCACCATCTTCCACACCATCAGAGCCTATGCTAGTATCATCAAAGTTACGGGCATAACGCTGTACACTCTACACAGTCTTGCAGCCACAGTTATGCTTCTTCACGCACTGCGCCAAGTAGTGTCCCGTAGCATAACGTTTCCTTTTCCCTCTCTACCAACTCGGTAGTGCTGGTATAACAAATATTGTGCAGAAGCCGTAAAAGTGCTTACAGCCTTGCACATATTTAGAACCAGTAACTCCACCAAATCTCAACTCTCCACTCCTCGCATATCAATCTTCATCTCAAAACTCCTGTAATCTTCACTTTTCATCACCAAACTCTCCAAATTCTCAATCAAATCTTCATTCCTCAAATTCTCGTTTTCTCACTTCACCCAACTCAACCACTTTATCCAAATCCTCAAACTTCAAATTCTTGCAGTCCTCTCACTCCAGTCTCTCAATCACATCCTTTAAACTAACATCTCAAGGAATTAACAACAATTAACGATAAATGGGTCAACATCTACCACCTGCACCTCACTTCACTTATTCAGGTACGTCCTCACTTGCACTGACCCACACTCAAACCTCACATCCTTTAAACTCACATTTCAAGGGATTAACAAATGCCTCACATCCTTTACACTAACATCTCAAGGGATTAACAACAAACATTAACAATTAACGATAAACGGGTCAACATCTACCACCTACACCTCACTTCACTTATTCAGGTAGGTCCTCACTTTTGCATTTTGACCCACACTCAAACCTCACTTGATAACCCCATCATTTCATTCAGCACTCATATAGTGCTCTGGCAACATGCCATTAATTCGCTCGCACTCACATAGTGCTCTGGCAACACGCCATTAATTCGCTCGCACTCACATAGCGCTCTGGCAACACGCCATTAATTCTCTCGCACTCACATAGTGCTCTGACAACAAGTCATCAATCCTCGCACTCACATAGTGCTCTGGCAACACACCATTACATTCAGTACTCACATAGTGCTCTGACAACACGTCATCAATCCTCGCACTCGCATAGTGCTCTGGCAACACGACATTAATTCACTCGCACTCACATAGTGCTCTCGCAATACGCCTGAAACTCGCTTATACCAAAAATGTTCATCTAGAACCCCAATCACCTCATTCTCCTCCTACTATGCCCCTTTGTGGTACAGTAATCTCCCAAAAGAACCTAAACCCCACCTTTATAACTACTCCTGCCTCTCCAACTCCACCTTCCGTTTTGCTGCCTCCTCCTCCTTTGTTGCAGGAACCCTCGTCGGCAGAAGTGGTTAGTCATGAGCAAATCTCTCCCCCACTGGTCACTCCGTCAGCGGACAACGGGTCTCAAGACTTCCCCATCCCGCTTGACGCCATTTGGGAGGGAACCAACAAGCGGATCACCATCGCTCCATCAACCTTCTCTCGTGCCAGTGCCTCGCTCAACGCTAATAACACTGCCACTGCCACAGCAAATCTATGTCCCCGTAACCGCAGCCAAACCAATGGCACTGCTACACGCTCCGGTCGCGTCGTCGGAAGATCTCGTCGGTACCTGGACTTGTAATCTCAAAATAGTAAAAAGGGGGGAGTAACCTTCTTAGGGGGGGAGGTGTTATAGCAATGCCTCTAGGCATTCCTATAATAAAAACCTCCTGGGAAACTTAAATATATATATATATATATATATATATATATATATATATATATATATATATATATATATATATATATATACATGAATTATTATGTAAAATTCATATGCAATTATTTTACTTAACTTTGTCAATTTAATCTTTCAATTATTCCACTTAACTTTTGTAAATTAAATCATGTACAACTTAATAATTAATTAATTCATTTATATTACTTGTCAATTCATTTAACGTACTGTTTCAAATATCATCTCTTAAAATTTCACACAAACAAACAAATACACGCTTTCAGCTCGACGAAATAGCACACTATTCTTCCCCAGGCGAATCGCAACATCCTGCGTATAAGGGTCGGTAATCATTCCTTCTACAATTAGTCATTTACCTCCAAACAAATCATACTTAGTTAATTCCACTTTCTCTCAAAATTCTTTGCAAACGACCATACGAGATTAGGTCCTAATTATATTTACTTCTTATATTGCAGCCCCTAATTCACAGTCCATCATAGTCACTATATTATTCACCAGATTATTCTACCATATTATTCCATATTTATTTCACATACTTCAATTCTCTTCGCATCTTGTTACTGTAAATCATATGTTAAAATATCTTACATTGTATACCTAATCTACTTATCTCATTGTACATTCGTTGATTCTATGAATATATTTATATTTGTTTAATTGTTTTTTTTAAAACCCAGTTCATTATTTCAAAATTTATTTCGTTGTCGTCTTAGGCCTAAAACTATCAGCCAACAATTTCGATCAAACAAATTTATGGTTATGGTTTTCGAAACGCTATATAGGCTGATTTATTAACAGAAAATAAATTACATAAATAACCATATACTATACCATCACCAAGATGGTCCCCTTAAGGACTATCACCAGCCAGAGCTCGCCTAAAAAGAGTAAGCTCTGTAAAACTCTATAAGCACAATTGAAGGTGGCACTCGTAAAGCTCATCGAAGTGTCATTTGGATTCATATGGGCCGAGACCCGGGATGTTGACAAGCAGCTGCTGCTCTCGGAAGAGCGAGCGAACCTACTGATGACGATTAACCCGGAAGCGAAGACCCTCAATAGTGGCAGCTAACATAAGTGTTATCTGCCGCAAAGTGGAGAGTTGGGTAGGAGGACACTCGGCTGAGGAAATAAAAGCCGAAATCGAAATGCAACATGCTTGGGCGAAGGTTCGTGAAGTGATAAAATTTCGCGAATACACACATGTGTTTAAAGTAATCTTTGCGTCTACTGATATGGCAAGAAAGGCCGCCACCGATGGACTCTTCGTATTCTACATACGGATACTAGGAGAGAATATAGAACAAGAAAAGTTCCAAAGCATACAGCTGTGTTTTGCATGCTACAAATTGGAGCAGGACACAACCGCGACCTGCACAGAAAAAGAGAAGCTGTGGTGCATTGAATGCGCCACAACCATACATCCTTATGATAAATGCGAGAGCCCCCAGACAAAGTGCCTAAACTGTAAGGGTGACCACGGACCAATGGCCCTTAACTGCCTAAAGCGAAAGGTGATAATTAAAAAGATGGAAGAAAAGGAGAAGGAAGCAAAAGAAACTTCTTACTCGAGCGCTGTAAGAAAAAGTGAAGAGACACGACCAACGCGGGCATCTCTCTTAGATGTTCGCATCGCAGATGACCTGAGTGCACGCATACTAATATGCATCATCACGCTAATGTAGCAAACGCCGTTAGACCCGGTTGCAACAAAACAATGAGATATTTAACTCGCTCCTCGAGGCGAACAGACTCTCCTCAGTAATTATGCTGACGAACCCAGACTGGTCTAAGGCCTTCAAGGACTCCTTAATTTCAAATCACGAGTTCAGGAATGCCGGAGGGGAAATATAAAAAACACCCTCTCCGATAGAAACTGAACAGGAAGGAAAACAAAACGAAGAATATGAAGAAGAAGAACAGAAGAATAGGAAGATGAAGATTACTCGTCTTCGGGAAGTGACGAGGATCCATGCATTCATAATAGGGCGAAGAGAAAATCAAAGACTTCGAGCCCCCCTCCGAAGAAAGTAAAGCATGTAATTCCGCAACCTGTTACGCAGGCTAAAAATAAAAAGAAGACCAATGAGCAGCACCGATAATTTAACACTCGACATGCAGAGAAACGCACTGAAATTTTGGAAATAAACACAAACAGCTGGACGACTAAAAGAACTCTTTACGGAAATGTATTTAGGGAAATTGATACAGATATGATCTTAACGTCGGAATATGGGATCGACACACTTAATTTGGAAATGAAGATCTGGAATTACAAAGTGTTTCACACAAATTACTCTCAAAAGCGAAACGACAGAGCCGCTACTGCCGTTAAGAAAGGGATAAAATACAAGCAAATTAGATATCTTGAAGAATCCTATCTCGCAATTGAGGTCGAACTCGACATTGGAATATTTTTCCTCATCGCTGGATACAAACCGCTAAGGAGAGACTTTTTACTTCTTGAGTCTATCACTGGTCTATTTGGCACAAGAATTCCCACGATATCAATGGAGGATCTGAATGCCAGATGTCAGGAATCCGGCTACAAAACCTTTGATGAAATTGGAAGGAGCCACGACACTTTGCTGGACAAAATAACTTCGTCCAGATAATTGGCTTGGACTTCCCCACCCTTGCAGAGGAAGAAGTGCCACGAAGCCAGACATATGCCTGGCTAATCGTCAGCTCCCGTTGAATAACCACATGGAACCAGTCCAGGTATCATGTAAGGGCATCTAGGGATTATATTTACCATTAATAGGAAACCTATGCAAGACCTATCTGTAGTTAGAAAAAAACGATATGCACGTCTTATCGAGGAATATCATCCCCCAAACTTGAATGAGGCAATTATCAAAGAGATCGACGAGGCACTCGACGACCTTAAAAATCATCTTATCAAAGCGAATAGAGCTCGTATCCATAAATCAGAGTATAAATCCATCTCAGCATACACATGGACCGAATACATGAAGGAATTATACCGTTAGATGAAATTACTCTATGAAATCAACGTCAGAAAAGCATAAATTGACTCATTAGAAAGAAGTAAAGAGATAAAAAAAGAGCTAAATCAGTTGATCCTTGGGAAACATTGGAGACGTTGGGATGATGCGATCAAAAGCCACGATCACGATGCATCTCCCAAAGATTTTAGAAAAAAAATTAGGCATCTCAAAGAATTGACTGAAAAAAGGAAGAAAATAGAAATAGGCAAATAAGATAGAACCATCGAGAGAGAAGAAAGAAACGTGTAAGCATTATTCCGAAGTTATTGTAAAAAAATTGTGCAGCAAAACTGAAAAAGAAAACGAAGAATGTGACATAGAGTTCGAAAGTGACATCATAGATGAGCTTAATACACAAATACATAGGACGCATTCACACCACCAGGTGGATAGACAGCGCGATGGAGATGCTGAGATCACCAAAGAGGAAGTATTTGGCGCGCTCTGCTCATTCCGTCAAAAGGCCTCAGGTTAATCGGGGCTTACAAAGTTAAACTTCGAAAAGGCACCGGCGAACACCATCAAAGGAATGATAAGAGTTTTTAACGCCTGTCTAAACACAGGATACTTTCCAGATGATTATAGAACGGCAAAAATATTTAGCGGGGCCAAAGTCTGAAAAGGACCCAACGTTGAGAGAAAGCTACCAGCCAATTTCACTTCAAGAATGTGGCGGAAGCTTCTCGAGAAGATCTTCACCCGAAGAATGGTGTCTCACCTGGAGGAGAAATCCCTCTGTAACTGCATCAATTCGGATTCAGAAAAAAGTGAAGTACGAAAATGGCGAAAAATGTAATTACGGAAAAGCTTGCCCGAGCCAAATGGGAAGGGAGTCACGTGGATATATTTGTTGGGATTTATCAAATGCGTTTGATAAGGTATGGCAAAGGGGAGTGCAGTACAAGATCTTAAGGCTGGGACTAAGGAAAAAGAAAGAGAAGAAACTCTCTGTAACTACGTCATGGAGAGAGCGGCGTACGTTAGGCACGGATAGGCCTCCCTCAGGAGGGAGGGGTATGTAAACCACCATCTACTCGATATACACCGCAGATTTCCCGGCACTTGCGAACACCCATTGCCTCAACATTAAATACGCCGATGAATTCAGCAAGATAAAGTCTTGTCCTTGGAGGATGCGACTATGCAAGCTCGTATGACAGTGGCAGAAAAGGAGAGATTAAACATCTATAATGCACAATGGAAGATTCGAACGATTCGAGAAAAATTCATAGTAGTCCCCATTCAGCGGAGACTACTTTCTGATTTCAGGGTGGAGGATAGACGTTAGCCTTACATCAAAGAGTGCAATGTACTCGGAATGAAGAATACTTCATCCGGGTACTGGAAGCACGTTGCTGATAGAATTTCTAAGGCCTCGGCCGCAATCAGAATCCATACATGGTCAGGAATCACAGTGAGAGCAACAAAAAAAAAGATCTGCAATGCAATTGTAAGATCTCCGTTGCTTTCGCCCTTTTTTGTGTCTCGAGGATGCAAAAGAGGAGACTACAAGTCGTGCAGAACAAATGTATGTACCTAATCACAGGTACATGCAGGAGAGAAAGAAGACGCTAAGAAGAACTGCACGGAGAAGCGGGGTTATTTTCCAATTACAAACTCATAGACGAACAGATAATGAATGTGCAAGAACTGGTTAATCAAGAATTGAATGACGAAATCATTCAAATGATTAACCAAAACTGAAGAGCTAGAAATCTTGCCAGATTTCCAAGCCCCGCTAGCCTAGTGGCCGGTAGAAACGAAGTGCCGTTCTATGCGGATAAAACGTGTTGTATTACCAATAAATAAGACACCAAAACCTTTTAAGACAAAATAATTCTGAGTTGTGAGCAAATCACCGATTTCGACTAAAATTTAACGATAAAGACTTCCTTAAATCAAAAAGGACAAGAAGAAAGAAGAAACAAAGAACACAAAATCATACACACTACAAAATAAACAAAAACAAAGAAAACCTAGCACTGAAGTATAAAATATTAAAAAAACATATAATGCACATTTAACATACAAAGTATATTAGGATTTTTAAGACAAATGGCCTGAACACCATTATAGTAAAACTATAATTAAACAAAAAAATAATTCACAATACAAGAAAATAAATGAAAGCGATAAACTTGATCACCAGGCGCCTTGCATCCCTTTGCCGACCTCCGAAATTACTTTCTCATTTCACCACTTTTATTTCTCCTATCAATATACACTTGGTCTTATCTAACTGATTCAAGCCCTTCGTATGTCCACCGGGGACGCTTCTCTCGGGCAACTCCTTTGCTTCACAATTGCACTGACGCCTATTCTATATAGAATCACTTATCTTCCCCCATGGCCCTACCCAGGCATTAAAAACTTAATGTCTAGCTCCGATCCTCCAATGATTGATCCTCTTAGGCGTCAGTATTGCATAGGCGCTCGTGCTTTCTCTATGATTTGACCTAAGAATACGGAACGATCGCCTTCTGCGATGCGCTCATCTCATTCGCCTCGAGGCTTCAATTGTGCCTTGACGACCCACTCTTCTTTCAAGCGTTTTATTATTTGATTTGACGGGCTCTATGAAGTCCCATAGCCTTAAAAAGCGGCATCAAAATCCATTATTATTATTCAAAATCTCATGGGCCAGATAGAATTTATTCGAAAGATATTAAAGTGTTAAAAAACGAGAAAATATCAAATCTCCAAAATTTTACATTTGTTTTTCAAATATCTCTACCTGTTCCTAAAGATTCTAATTTCGTAAATGTTACCCCAATGTTTTAAAAGGGAGAGAACATATTTTATTTGCATAAATTGTAGATCTATTAGCTTAACGTTAGTTTAGATAAACATTTGGAATCAATTTCCAGAGAAAAAGTCGTGGTTTGATTGGAAGAACCTTAATTAATAAAAAAATAACTAACTTCTTCAGAAAATGTCGCTCATGTTTAATCAGTTTGTTTGAATTTTTCTTCGATATGATGAAAAACTATGATCCTCATAAAGCCGTATTATTTACATTGGTTTTTAAAGGTGTTCGAATCAGTTCCCCATGGGGGACTTCTAGAAAACATAAAAATATACGGGATAAGAGATTGCCTATTGCGTTGGATAGAGAAATGGCTTACAAACCATAGAAAGAGAGTGGTGATAATTGAAATATATTCGCATTGGGCTAAAGTCATTAGCGGTGTACCTCAGGAGAACTATTTATTCGTTCTGTCCCAGAGAGGGTGAATTTTAATCTATAGAGTTGTAAAGTAATACACCCGATGGCTCAAAATTAAAACTAATATAATTGGAAGTTAGGGATTCTTCGATTAAAAAATTGTCTCGGAAAAACATGATCTTTATATAATAATTTCTATCTATTTCACATTTTCGAAAATTACTTCTAAATTGCTAAACATGCAAATAAAACACTAGTTTCTATTGCAAATTTTGTATATAATAGTAGAGAAATAGTTGCATTGTTCAAATTAATCGTACTTTCTCAGCTGGAATATGCAACTAAGTTCTGGTCTACTTGTAGGAAAGAGATATCACTACATTCGAAAGAGTATAATTAGAAAGAGCGATTGGGGCAAGTCACCCGGGGGATGCGAAAAAAGCATTTACGATAGGCTTAAAGAAATGAATATTTCTCTCACATTAAAATTGACACCTGCGCCTCCAAATGAGAGAAGTCTTCAAGATTATAAAAGGGTACGACAATAATATTTGTTTTGATTCATTACACTACGCAAAAAAGAGTTCACCTTTTTTTATGTTTCTTGTATATTTCTAGCATACTGAATATGATGGTACTATTCAATTAATCCTATACTAAATTCTATGTCAGTTATAGCAAGAATTATTTCTCTAATGTATAAGGTCAGATTATGTCACATTTGTTTTCCTTGACCACATTGCATTGATTTTCCTGTTTTATTGTTTCAGATAGTATAGTGATTGCGTCTAGGCATTGCAATGTATTAGTTGACTGCTTTTGTTATTTGTGTGGACTTTATAATTGCTCAAAACAAATCATAACTGTTATTTCTCTCTCTCTCTCTTTCTTAAGATATCTCTCAATTTCTCTCTCTCTATCTCTCTCTCGTTCTAAATCTCTCTCACTCTCTCTTTCTCTCTATTGATTCTTCTATCTATTTATTTATCTATATCTCTCTCTTGGAATGATTCAAAGTGTGAAAACACAACATATATTAGTAATCAAATTATTATCGATTTTTTGAAAATTCGTAATTTTTCTGGGAAGTGTTTATATATAGTTATTCTATTGACTAGTAATAAATTTATTTTCATACATATGGCAAAAATATCCTTTCTTACATTGATTAATACTTGTTTTGACCTCCTTGAGCCGCATTCAAGTGCTTTAACACACTCTAGCATGACAGTGATTAAAGTTCTGCATAATTGCCTGATTCTGTCATAGTAAAAACAAACGTAGTTAAGACGTTCTATAAGTTTTGCTTTGGTTGCTATGGGAACTTAGTGCATTTCATTTTTTCAAATATACCATAAACTTTCAATAGGGTTGATGTCTCCGCAATTTACAAGGCCGTGATAGCACTTCAATGCCGTTTTGTGCACAACATGTCTTCAGTGATCGCGTCGTGTGAAGAGGAGCCGAGTCTTGCTGAAATATGCATGATCTGTTACCGAACCATTCCCTCATTTGAGGTACCAAACGGTTTTTCAGTACTTCGATATACTTATACTGTTTTATTATACCTTCAACAATCTTCAAGCTACTTGTCCCATGTACAGCAAATTTCTCCCAACACCATGATTTTCTGTGAATGTTTTAGTCTTTTTAAGACATTCTGGCATAAACTCCTCATCTGACCGCCTCCTTACTGTCTGCACAGAGTCATCAAGTACTGCAATAGTTGACTAGTCCGAAAACACAACCTGCAACAATAAAAATCACTATAGCAGTACTGAAACGACTTGTGATGCTAGTGGCAGCAGTTAAACAGCCAAATAAATTATGACTTGAAATTATTTCATTCAGCATGAACGTGTAGCTATAGGTAAATTAGAATGTACCTACTATACTAGGTATAGTATGTTCTCTTAATAAAGAGAATAACTGGTAACTATACCACTTTTACCTGTTCCCATTGCTCAGAAGTCCAATCAACATGAGCATTAGCCCAAACTTGACGTGCCTGTATCATGGTTTTGGTATGCCTAGGCTTCTTTCTTGGACGTTAGGCTCGTAGTTCACTGTCCAGTTACCTCCTATTTACTGTAATTCGAGAAAGACTAATGCCATCTGCTAAGAGTTCGCTTTCAATCTTCCTAAAAGATTTGCTATTTCCTAAATAGCCATTTTTTTTATTTTCCTATCTTTTGTTAGTGTTGTTTTCCTTTTGCGACCACAGTTCCCAGCCCTTACCGAATCAGAATTAAGACCATTTTCTTTTCTTTTCATTTATTACTTACTGTGTTGAGAGGAGACTCCCAATTCCTTTGCAATATCTATCTGTTTATGTGAACTCTTAATAAAACTTTGATCTGTACAATTTTTTAATGACTCAAGTCACTTACTTTACCCATAGTTGTTCACTTTCTTATTATCTATTACAATGCAAGAAAAAACTGTCACTATAATCCACATGCTAGTAAAATACACACTAGTTGAGATACTGATTCAACTAGTCTCGCACACGATACTAGCAGTTGACGCAATGGGCAAAACCGGATCGGTGTTGCTTTCTTTTATTTCAACAAATTTGCCCGAAAATGAAGCAAAATACTCTAATATATAGACTTAAAAAATGTAAACTAGTTATTTCACATTAATATGATCAAATAACCTCATCATGGACCCATTTAATAGTTTTAAGTTATCTTTAACCAGAAAAATTACGAATTTTCAAGGAATCCATAAAATTTGATCACTACTGTATGTAATGAATGAATTAAATGAACATGTTGCAAATGTATTTACTGTGGTATCACTTTAAGCGTAATTAATTACGATGACAGAAGATTATTTCAAATTTTAGTATGACGGAAACCGAGAATTGGATGAGGAACGAAAAACACTTTTATAACATCATCATCACTAACTCTATAATTTAAGAAGGGGATTTTTTGATTATTTGAATAATAATTTCATCTTAGTTTGGTTATGACTTATTTTTTATCAAAGTTATTTCTAATAATTCTCTTATAATAGCATAAAACAAAATGGTGAAGTTCAGAAATAAATATAAGTATCGAATTTTTGTAATTTTAGTAAAACTCAAAGAATCACAAATAGTTAGGTTCAGAAAATTTATTTTTATATATCTTCTACAAGCCGCTGTTCTCTTCCTTAACAGGAAGAGCTTGGTTACACAGGCACCACTGCGGGGTGTGGCCTACGGCCTTATTTGCTAACCTTACCCACCATTTTTAATCCACTTTATAGACTCTTTATTTTAACACCCTGAACACCCTTTTCTTCTTCTTCTACTTCTTGTTCTTCTTCCTCTTCTTGTTCTTCTTAATCTTAATCTTAATCTAAATCTTCATCTTCATCTTCTTCATCTTCATCTTCATATTCATCTTCATCATCTTCTTCTTCTTCTTCTTCTTCTTCTTCTTCTTCTTCTTCTTATAAAGGAATTATTAAAATAACTTTGATAAAAAAAATTAAATCTACTTAGGTTACAACCGAACTAAATGAAAAAATCTTATTCAAACCTTCAAAAAATCTCGTTCTTAAAATATAGGGTTATGGATAACTCTATATTTTAGCAACGTGATATTTTGAAAGGGGGGAAATTTAGTTTAGAGCTCTTTTTTAAAATTATTATAATTGACGAAGTTCAGAAAATTTATAAAAGTTTAACCATGGCTGCTTTTTTTAGCTTTTAATTTTTAATCTTAGTAGCGATAGCGAAGCCATTGCCTATTTTTTTTATAAATCAATTAATAACCGAATAGTTGTAATCAAATTTTAAATTGCAAATTCGATTCCAATTTTCTAAAATAAATCAAAACTATTCTAGGAAGTTTTAACGGATTTTCTAAAATTCCGTTGCTGGGAATCTCTCTTGAGTTTATTATTATTAGAATTCGATTTATGGAGTATTTAAAGAAGAAAACTTAACTAACTTGCCAGAACATTTTGCCTAAATCATCTCAACCTTTGACCAACATATAGTTTATCTCGATTTCCTGATGATGTTTGATATTGTTCCATACAAGGAACTTCTGATAAAATTAAATGTACGTGCGAAAAGGGGAGATGTAATATAATAAATCGAAAACTCTTTTTGACCACACCACGCAGAGTCGTGGTAGCTAAGGTTTGTCAAACTTTTGGGATGATACAAACTTAAGAAATAAAGCATAATATCGCTGCGATCTAGAAAATTGACAAAATGACTTAGATTAGTAAAATGGGTCAAAGAAGTGATAATATACTTTAGTGTAGATAAGAGTAAGGATAATGCGCTTAGAACAATAAAATCTAAACACGTTTTGTTGGCAAAAGAATTAGGTGTATTAATTTCGAGCGACCAAATAATTTAGGAAACACTACATTGTATCATATCAAAAGGTAAAAAGCTTCTGCTTTACATGGTGAATAATTTTGCATTTTATTTTATTATTATATTCTATAAAGCGATTATCAGATTTTACTTAGAAAATGCTGTTCAATTTTTATCTCCTCCTCTGATAAAAGTGACTTTATCTTTGCAAAGCTTTCAACGTCGAGTGACGAAATTAATCAATGAACTTAGAAATAAATCATATAATCCGACTGAAATGTCTTAAGTCGCTGTCAGGGAAAAAGGTTTGAGAGCTCAGTAAACTCATCAAAGTATTTAAAGTACTAAACTGAGCGGCTACTAGAAATACCTGGTTTAGGCTTATTCTAAATATTCTAGGTACATTCCTGGCACCATTTTGTAGCGGCAAATTGCCACTATGATTCAAATTGAGGACGTTGATGGAATTAATCTGTTCAAGTAGGTAGCAATAATTTTTTTTTTTTATTTGTACTCTAATTAAAATATGCTATATTATGAATTAACAAGGAACTAATTATATGTGAAAAAAATGCTATAAAAAATAATTTACTCCTCCGAATTTATTTCATTCTATGCATTAGGTAAACACCAAATGAGGTTTTAACCAGATTATATTCACTATTTATTCATTGATTTATTTCGACTTTGATTGATTTATGCTTAAATAAATACGTTACGGTTGATAGCACGAGCGTCTGTGTTGCTGAGAAGTGCAGAGAGGAAAGTACTTGGAGAGTTGTCCTTCATCGCGGAAGGTGTCTTGTGAAAAAAAGGAGCTTTCGAGTGAAGCATAATTCATTGGAGACAGAATTTTGTCTCTTTTTATTAGAACCCTGACTTGTATACGCCTATTGTAACAGTCGTAGGTGGCTTTAAACAAGGTATGCTAACCAAACAGTCGCGTGCTCTCACTTATTTAAATTTATGACCTTACGACTTTCAAAACTTTCAATAATTCGCGGACTAACCTTGAGAGGACATTTACGATTATATCATTGGAAAGAGAATGTAAAACAACAAAAGGGTTTCAAATTTCGTTAGCACCTAGCATAGAATAGAATATCCTGGCTGTGCCGGGCCTATCCTAGCCTAGCTTAGTATAATCTAGCTAGTCTAGCATAACCTAGCATAGTATAGCCTACTCTATCCTACCTTAGTTTAGTAAAGCCTAGCCTATAGTATCCTAGTATAGCCTAGCCTAGCTTAATAGAGCCTAGTCGAAGCTAGCATATTATAGTATAGCCTAGCTTAGCCGAGCTTAGTATAGCCTTGCCTAGCGTACCATTTGCCTAGTGTAGCCTAGCTTACTATAGCCTAGCCTAGCCTAACCAGGTGTGGCTTAGCATTGCATGCCAGAGGCTGGCCTAGCCTAGCGTACTATTTGACTAGTGTAACCTAGCTTACTATAGCCTAGACTAACCAGGTATGGCTTAGCATTGCATGCTAGATCCTAGCCTAGCGTCGTCTAGAGTAGCCTAGCTTAGTATAGCTAAGCTAGAATAGGCTACTATAGCCTAGCCAATATATCCTTGCATAAGATACCCTAGCCTAGCATACTATAGGCTAGATAGTTATAGCTTATCTTAGCATAACCACGCCTAACATAATAGAGCCAAGCGTATCATATTATTGCCTCGTCTAGTATATCCGAGACTAGTATAGCATACAATACCCTAGACTAGAATAACCTTGCATAGCTTAGCCTATTATAGCCTTGGATAGCTAGCCTATCGCAGCCTAACATAGTATTACGTAGCATAACAGAGCATATCCCTCCCTAGCTTATTATACTTTAGCCTGCAGTAGCATAGCATAGTATAGCCCTGTCTAGCCTATTATAGCCTAGCATAGATTAGCCTAGCCTAGCATAGTATAACCAGGCCTAGCACTAACTATCCTAGACAAGTATAGCCTATGCTATCCTATTATACCCTGGGCAAGAATAGCTTAGTATTGTCTAACCTAACATACTATATGCTATCCTAGCGTAGCATTTTATAGCCTAAATTAGCATAGTATATCTTACCCTTGTACATTATATCTTAGCATAGTATAGCCCTAGCCTATAATAGCCTAGCATAGTATAGCCTATTCTAGGATTGCCTAGCAGAATATAGCATATTATAGCTTGGTCTAGTCTAGCGGAGTATCGGCCGAATAGTTATGATGTTATTGCCAAAACAAAATAATTCCCGGACTAACCTTGGGAAGACTTTGGAAATTATTTCATTCCAAAGAAAAGGGAAAACAACATCTGGGTTTCAAATTTCGCTAGAATCTGTCGAATAGTTATGATGTTATTTCCTAAACAAAATAATTCCCGGACTAACCTTAAGAAGACTTTTGCAATTATATCATTCAAAGGTGAATGTTAAACAACATAAGGGTTTCAAATTTCGTTAGAATCGGCCGATTAGTTATTATATTATTGCCAAAACAAAATTATTTCCGGGCTAACTCTAGGAGGAATTTGGCAATTAAAGCATTCAAAAGAGAATGTAAAACAACATAAGGTTTTCAAATTTCGCTAGAATCAGCTGAATAGTTAGGATGTTATTACAAAAACAATAAGAAAACGGGGACCGACCGACATAGTGAGATGTAGAGTCGCTCGTGACTAGAGTCACATGCGACTAAAAATCTTGTTAGGTTTCAGAAACTTTCCTTTCATTGAGTAGATTGTAGAAACCAGAAGCTGGCGAGGTCCTTTGGCATTGGAAGCGGAAGGCGATGCTAGAACTCGTGGGTATTACTTCGTGAATGAGTTCGAGGTTTCTTAATGTTCAGTGTCTCTAAACCAATGGAGAAGGAAGGTAGCGGTGTAATTTGGTTGGAGCTTCACCTCTGCTTGGTGGGGACACAGTCCCAGTTTTGAGTAAAAAGAACCATTCCAAATACGTAAAAATTCTAGAGTGGTTTGCTTGGAAATGCCAAAACAACAATTGAAGCGCTTTAAGAACAAAACCTCACTTAGCACTGGCTCTGTATCGGCCACATCAAGACTTCAGTCGAGGCAAAAGATTCACATTATTTATTCTTTAATGGAGAAATTTTCAATAATAACAGCAATTCGATAGGTGGGAGTATCAGTTAGGTTTAGTTAAATTAGGTTAGGATATCTAATATATCCTAACTTAACCCAGGGCTATGAGCGATGACGTCCACTTGCAAAAACTTTTGAAAGAGGATTATAAAATGGCTACATTAAGGGAGAGGATGTTAAAGTTATCCATCCAACCAACCTATAATTTCATCAGTAAAATGAACATTGCATATGTTTAACATTTAACTTTCCATACTATTTATATTGGTACGCTATTCTTGGCATAACAAGATTTGGTTCATTTTCTTGGCATGATCTCAAGATACTAAAGTATCTTTGCCTGTAACTGATATACAGTGTTTTATCTACCTCTTGTACGTTTATTAATGTAGCAGAATGCCCCTTTTGCTCACTCCACACCTGACACCATTTTTGTCGTGGTATTCTTTGTGGTCGTGATATACTTCTTTGATGAAGTAGGCTTTGTTCTAAGAGTGCTAATTTTCTTGTTTTAAAGAAGAGCCGCTTCAACACGTAAGGATATAGAGAAACGCACAGGAATTCACAAAATAAACTTATATTTTAAATTTAACAAGTTACTACACAAAAACTAAACATGAACCACAGAAATACTCCGAATATTAAAATACGCAATAATTACTTCAAATAACTTGACCCTCTAAAATTGGCTAAATTCGATACGCACTTCAATATATAAGAATTAGGCTAATTGTCTCTACTGGAGTTTAAATACCTTGGTTGCTCTGTCGGCTGGTTTGAGTTTGACCTTGAACTCAATGAGCCTTAGAAACCACAGGAATCTGGTAGATCCTTTGACGCGTGCTTCGACCAGATTGTTGGAGATGGTCGAGATCACGAGGTACTTTGGCGAGTGTAGCAGATGAAGGTCCACACGATATTCAATGGGGGGGGTCTTCAAGGGCGAGAACAATCACAGTGCTTTAGAAGGCACCAGGGTAGGCGGGGTCTCTATGGCGAGAGTAAGTTGAACTTGGTTCTTAAACCAAGTTAACTTAGAGTTCGGTGTGACCACCGGGTAACGGGCTCGAGGGGGAGCTTTTCTCCTTCCTTAGGCAATTTCTCATGGGTGAGGACTGTACTCGGGGGAACTTCTTCAAGGGCGAGGATCGAGGAGGGGGGTTTCTCTGACGAGAATAAGTTGAACTTGAACAAGTTAACTTAAAGGTTGGTTTGGTAACCAGGAACTAGCTCGAGAAGGAGCTTCTTCTTAGTTCCAGTCTTCCTCAAGGGCGAGGATAACGGAGGGGGATTTCTCTGACGAGAGTAAGTTGAACTTGATTTCTCAACCAAGTTAACCTATGAATTCGTAATTCCTCAAGGGCGAGGAATTTCCATGGCTTTTACGATGCACCAGGATAGGAGTAGTCTCTCTTACGAGAGTAAGTTGAACTTGACCAAATTAACCCTAACGTTCGGTTTGATAACCAGGAACTAGCGGGAGGATGAGCTTCTTCTTAGCCCCTTAGGTAACCTTGCCTCTATTGCAGGGGACTTCGTAGTCTGGCGACTCACGTAATATACCTGTCCAGTCTCGGTAGCCAGGCCTCAATCCGGGGACTTCGTAGCCTGGAGACTGACGTATTCTACCACGTTTTTCCAAAGTGTTTCTTATTTATACCTCGTCAACCCACTGGGGTAGGGGTAGGAGGTGGGTGCTTGTGGACGGGCCCAGGAGGGTTCTTATTCCAACGGTTTTTCTCACCAAGTCTTACTTCGGCTCACGCTGGTCTTCGAGCTTGAGAGAAACGCGTCTCCAATTTCTTATTTGAGGTGAAATTGAATATACTCTAGTAGGGAAGATCTTGCAGTTTACAACCTTACGGCTTTTCATAGCGACGAGTGGCGAGGCGCTGTGGTTACGAGTTTGACCCTCGTTGCCTGGCCCGGATGTTTTGCGGTTACCGTCCCGTGTCTCCACTGAGTGACGATTCTACTACAATTAGCTTCCATATATCTTTATTATTTTTTACCGAATCAGGTAATTATATACATCTTGCATTGATAGAAAAAGGAATTTTCTAGTAAAACTGCTATTTTCCCTATTTAAACTGCACAAGTTTGTTTTAAATTGATAAAAAAATAAAAAATATTAAACTTATAAGTAATTTCAAAGCTGTTTCAGAGATAGGCGAAAAAACCTGTAAAATTAATTGTCCCCTTTCCGTTCCATTGTGATCTTTTCTTCTCCCTTTTGTGTTCTTGTGCTGAACTCGAATGGATTTTAGGAGTTTTGTCCCTCCATAATTCTATAATTATATTTTGCCAAATTGCTGGTTAGCGCTCGTAACAGAATTAAACCTGCTATGTCAAAGTTATTTACGAATCTTAATTTTATTTAATTATAATTAATCTAAGCAACAATTATAAACAAGTTTATCTGGAATTATGCTTTTTTATGGCGTTGCTATTAAGACCTTTGCAGAGACGATTATATACAAGCTCATTATACCGTCTGTAATCTTTAGGTTGAATGCATTTAGGACTGCTGGTTGTAATCTTGAGAGGATCGTAAACAATGAAGATTCTAATCTACTTACGAAACTACATAATGTACTTGATGCAAAGATGCACAATTATAGGAGACTTCACACGCTTCCTTTTCAATAATATTATTATTATAGTTCATATAATTATATGAAACAGTAAACTCGAGAATCCTTTTAATGTTAAGAGACTTGAAGCCGCATCTCATTCCACTTCGAGCAGTAACAGGCTTTCCGTTTTAACATATTTTGTTATGACAAAAGCCCTAGTTGTATACCCCCCCCCCCCCCCCCCGATATAACGAAGGATAGAATCGAGAGGGTAGCTGCCCAAATATCCAGCTTCACTTTCACTTACCTCTTCCACTAAGCCCTAAAGCTATCTTCTCATACCAATATTTATGTCACTTTCATCACTCAAAAGACATAAACCTCCTTGAAATAAACTAGATGCTTCTTGAGACTCTTTTTTTTTCCTTTACCTCAACAGTTTTTCCTAAATTAAAAAATAAATAAAATGCGAACAAACGAAAGTGTCACTGTCAGAAAGTTTGAGGAAGGAAGTTCTTAGAGAAAGTCCTGAAGTAGAAGGATGTAAAAATAGGACAAAGGTACAAGGATTCTGTAGGACGTCCAATATCCCTGTTTCTACCTACATCTTAAAAGGAGGCAGATAAATCTGAAGGATACAAAGTTTCATTGTCTATACACTGTCGTCGAAATTAATTTATAAAGGCCAAATCTGATTGGTCCGTTTAGCCGTAAATGTCACCCAAGTTTCAATTGAAACAAACTGTTTTCTGCCTTTTAATTTGGAGCCCAAAACGAATCATGACTAAAATCCGTTAGCCACGTTTTGCACTCTCCTTGAGACATTAAAATTCCTTTTAAAGAATACTTATGTAATATGCGTATGGAAGTTCATACAGAATTTTAAATACTTCCGTCAGACACTGAGTTGCATAATTATGTGATACTTATCTAATTCTCACAATTTCCAGTGAAAAATTCATTGTCATGCTGTTTCTTCATAGTCTTAAATTCAAACCAAACCAATATCGAAGGAACAAAGATTTGCTGTTTCAATTATTTATACCCTTGAAACTCATCCCGTTTTTGTAAGTTTCTTCAATCTTCTCCCCGATCCCCCAAATAATGCATTCTGTTATCTTTTCGCGTGTATTCGACAGCAAAAAGCAAAGTATATTGTAAAATACTGACATCTAGGGCTAATGAAAATTGAAATTTTTTATTGCTAAAACGATGGTAAGTAACTCTGGATATATATATATATATATATATATATATATATATATATATATTAAAATATATCGCATTAACATGATATATATCCAGTGCAAAAATAATAAAAAATACACAATCTGATTTATTTTGGCCATCAACAAGCCGAAACTAGTTCTGTATTTTTTTAAATTAATCATATTCATATATTGTGGTATATAATTATTTTTTCAATATATATATATACATATATATATATATATATATATATATATATATATATATATATATATATATATATATATATATATATATATATATATATATATATATATATATATATATATATATATATATATATATATATATCGAGGTGAGGAGTCATTCCATGGTAGTCTCCATTTTAGAGTGCTTTATATTCACTTTATATTCACTTTATGACCAAATGATTTTGAGAGTTGACGCTCCTTTCAAAACTTTTATAAAGATCAATTCTGAGTTCCAATTTTATTCTGCGCCAAAGTTCTCTGCAGTAAATTGTCTAGCTGTATAAAATTGCGTTCCTTAAACAAAGGTTAAAATCGAATTAATTTGCACACTATTTAATATGAAAATAATCCTCAATTTTAACAATCGATGAATTGAGATCGTAAATAAAATAACAAGTGAGAGATTCCTGTCGACGGGAGAGATAATACTACTTATTATCTGTCCACCAAAGCATGCTTGATAAAGTGGATCAAGTGGACTTTGGCGTATTTAAGTCATTCTTTGGTTAATTGAACGTAATGAAGTTATTGGGATCGCAGATAACAAAAAGTGGATTTTGCGCGGATCAATACTACGACTGTCTTTCTATCCACCGAGGAATGCTTGATGAGGTGAATTTAATGGACTTATGTGAGTTTAAGTCTTTCCTCGGTGGATGGATCGTAAAGAAGTGTCTATGAACGTAAATGGTAAGAAGATTTGTTCTGCCTGTGGTGTGAAGTCCATTATATTTGTAGAAAAATGGGCGGAGAGTGTGATATTCGACTAAGGAAAAAATATGTGGTTCCTTTCTGTGTTATAAAAGAGAGTGTGAAAAGGGGGTACTAAGGAATTTAGCATCCATTGGTGAGCTGGAAAGGTGGAAGCTCTTATCAAGAAATGTTTATTCCTAAAAATATGATCTGAGATTGAAATGCGAGAGAGAAGCAAAGTCCAAATATATTTTGGAAGCTTTGAAATTTAAGCAAAAGTCCTTCCTAGGAGATGTTGGCATCCTAAGGCTAGAGGCGAGAAGGGTTCATTCAGAAAGTTTCCATCAATTCAGACCCACTGTGCTGGAGAGGTTGAGGGAAGGGCAAGTATATAACGAGTAGAAACTGTTTCGGTAAAAGGAAAAGAAATAAAGAGTCAAATGGACATAAAGAGATAGGTAAGTGTTCACAAAAAAATAGTGAGTGGCAGATAGCTAGAAAGTGTTTCTAGAGCAGTAGGTCTAGTATCGACTGACCTGAGGTGTCGGTTGATGCAGTCATTGCCAGAAACCAATGCTTCCCTGAACTCCTGGCACTTTTTAGTACTGGCTTGAGCCAGGCTTACTGCCCCCTCCAATTCATCTCATGTCCGTGGATAAGACAATAGAACGGGAACGCCGAAGGGGACCTCTCCTTCCAAATCCTCTGCGACGCTCCTCGACCCGATTTTTAATCTTCTAATCTACCTCTTGGAATTCCTTATATTAGTATTTAAGCTATAGTTCTAGTAAAATAAAATTCATACTGAAACTAGTCTCGTAAACTAAACTTTTGGATCCTATACAGTGTTTTCACTATCATATACCATAACGCGCCATTGAGTTATTTTATTTATATATATATATATATATATATATATATATATATATATATATATTTGTGTGGAAAACTCACAAAGTTTTGCGGGAGTAAGCAATAAATGCAACAAAACCTACAAGGAAAATTATACGAAAATTCCAAGTACTTTCGAACTTTATTTTGAGTTCTTTATCAAAGAATAACAAAAGCACAGAAAAATGTAATATATATAAGCAAGAGACCGAGAAGAGGGAACACCCGCAATAAGAAATAAACCTAGCATAAAATGAATTAAAGGGAAATGGAAGAATAAGAAGGAGCGCAGAGGGACAAACAATAATATAATAAGATCATTAAAACAAGTAAGTTCAAAAGATTAAAGGGTTCACAGCAAATTAACAATTCGGCCGAATATCCACCAAAAAAATGCAAAGATGCTTCCAAGTATTTGTGAACTTTATTCAGTTCATTATCTTTACTAGCTTACATATATCCTTATTATATTATTTTCTCTTATAGTTATCCTTGTGAATGAACTGAATAAAGTTCGAAAGTACTTGAAGCACCTTTTCATTTCCCCCTCGGGACATTGCATTCATTGCGAACTTCCCGTGCTACTTTATGAGTTATTCATTTCATATATATATATATATATATATATATATATATATATATATATATATATATATATATATATATATATATATATATATATATATCAGTAAAAATCACGAGAGGTAACACGTGAATAAGTATAAATATTTGGTTGTACCACGTAGAGAAAAAGAAGATTGATTGAAGCTAGTACTTTTGTTATCTTAATAGCATTTTCAAACTCACAATGGTTTATGAAATAGAGAGACACTGTATTTATACAAGGCAAAGTTTTCCTTATAAGGTCAGATTGTTTTTAGGACCTCTGATAAGTTAGATTTAACGGATAAAGATAGGACTTGTTCTAAAGAAAACAAACCGGGGCTAATATTTACATTTCTCTCCTTTGTGCGGGAGATTAGAAACGATTTACTGATATTTCTGCTATCAAAATCATTTAGAGGCATTATGGTATCTGCTTTTGACCAGTTAATCTGGTGACCCATCTTAAGCATATGCACGGCCAAAGCATTATTTGTATATCCCTTAGATACTGCATATGATGTTGCTTAATTCTTACAGAGATATCTTTAGAAGTTTGACCTACATAGTAGGTCAAACATAAAAACTAACAAAGGTGTAGTTATCAGAGTAAGGGAGCTCATTAAGTTTATTAATGAGGTGCATATTTTTGATGTGAATCAAAGTTGAGATAGTCTCAACCAAATGGCTTAAATTGGAGGCTAACCATTTTGATTTAATTGATTAAGAGGAAGCAAAGCACACCCAACAGAGCTTATTATGGGGCGCATTGTGTTATCAGGTTTATGAGTTTTAATTACGCTATAGAGTTAAGGAAGAGATGCATTTGATAAATAAAATTTGTTAATGAAGCAATCATTTAGGTAGAATGCGAACAGTTGAGTAAAACTCTCTCTTTAGCTGGTATTAAGATTCCGTTAATCGTTCCTAATCTCCAGCACAAAGGAGAGAAATGTAAATATTAGCCACGGTTTGGTTTCTTTAGATCCAGTCCTATCTTTCTTCCTCAAATAAAACTTATCAGAGTCCATAAAAAATCCCTGAGCATCTGATTTTATAGGGAAAACATTGCTTTATATAAATACAGTGTGTCTCTCTATTTCATAAATCATTGTGAGTTTGAAAATGTTATTAAGATAACGAAAAGCTAACTCCAATCAATCTTTCTTTTTCCCTACACATGGTACAACCAAATATATATATATATATATATATATATATATATAGAGAGAGAGAGAGAGAGAGAGAGAGAGAGAGAGAGAGAGAGAGGAGAGAGAGAGAGAGAGAGAGAGAGAGAGAGAGAGAGAGAGAGAGAGAGAGAGAGAGAGAGAGAGAGAGAGATATTCAACACTAATTAGGGAAGGTTTTATTCCTATCTAAAAGTCAAAAACACGTTTACGGCCTAATTAATTTAAATCTTTTGACGAGAAAGATGAGAGGAAATATTTTGAATTACTGTATTCCCCTGCCATTGGCAACGCCACAAGAGGTAGTTGATGAAATGAAATTCTCCTGGGTAGATATTTATGACGAACACAATTGTTAATATAATTTAAATGAGGCCATATCATTTAACGATGAATTTATATTTTAATGTATATTGACACTATTGTTCTAATAATACGCAGTAATAATTCATTTAAATTATAATTGCATTTAGTTAAATCAATATGAATTACGTTTAACTGCATCCTATTACCAGCATATTTTGGCCTTCACATCTCCGTTTGAGACGCTTTTCTCTCAATTGGCCTCAAGTTTATGTTTTGGAATGTGTGTTCATTAATCACCTGGTTCCTGTACTTTTATAATAAGGTGTTTTGATCTAGCATTCATAGCAAATTATCTTTCCTATGTAAACCGTTAATGGCATTTGGATATTTGGACGCTTTGCTTATCTATTCTTTTTTATTATTCCCCATACACTATTCTCCCTTATTTCTCTTTAATCATTATTAGCATAATCATTATAAGACCCTTTATTTCGTGGATCACGATAATTCACTTAACATATGAAGATCAAATAACAGCTGAAAGCTTTCCCGTAGGGAATAAATACACCGTCTTAAGCCACCAGATAACCATAAAGTGTAATCGTACATCCCTTGATGGATATATGAATCCGGTAACTCCAGTAGATTCGAATGAAAATTAGCATATTTAGTAACGATCAATGAATTCACGAAGACATCCCTGGAAATCTCCTCACTTGAGCAGAAAGGTCTTTCGACAACGATTATGTGGAGAGGATAGACGGGAGATGCTTCGATTTTAAACATGAGTTCGATGACATTTGTCTCTCTCAACAAAATCATAAAAGAAATAAAAATGATTTATAATGATTAATTATTTTTGGCACATTTGGATATGATTAGTGATTGTTGTTTAATTTTTATTTAATTATTAACATTGCCATTCCTTTTTATTCGGATAAGAACCCTAGAATAGATAATAAATCAAAATTAATATCAGTATGAGAATCTCTATTGAGCTTAGCAGGAGGTGGTCCTCGTTGAGAGGGAATGGGCAAGAATTACTTTAGGATTGTGTTTGGCCAGTAGCCACTGATCATTTGGAACAGCTCTGTGGCTCAAAGGAAAGCCACCCATTTAACCTCAAGGAAATAGTTGACTAAAAATAATCTGGTTGACTCCTTGAACGGATGAGTGATGCGTTGTGTGTGCAGAAAGGAAAAATGTAAAAAACAGCAGTGATGTATCTTAACTATAAGCATAATGCATGCGAGCATGTGCATGATTTAACAAACCCCGAAATGATTTAAGGAGGGTTCCTAAATCACTGAAATTTTACTTTTTCCGCTCTCGCGGAATTTAAACTCGAGTGGAAACCCGCCTTCCAATACAGCGAAGTTAATCGACATCGGCTGTGGTTACGTCGCGGAATGGTGTTCAGTTCAGATCGACTTGATGACGAGTGATTGCCCGTGGTTCGGATCTTACGGTCGACTCTAGGTCCCTAGTGAAAATAAAAGACCATAAATGACCACTGATTGATGATAAAAGCCCTATCATTGAATTTACCTTCCACCTCAATCCACCTTTTCTTAGAATTCGATAATTTACACTTTAACCAAGGGTCCCTTGATATTTGCGCTCCATCTGTGAATGTATTTGAAAGAAAAAATATAACGTGTACATTACTACCCGTTGGCTTCGTCAAAGCCTTTTAAATATACACATAAGCTTATAGTAGATTATCGTGGTAATTTTGTGCGGGAAACTTTAGTTTGTCTTGGAAGAAAAGTTGCGCGGTGCGACCTCGCCGAGAGACAAAATAGAAGGATCTACCTGAAAAGTAACCACTCCCTTCCTTAGCAAGGCAGTAAAAAAGAGTAGTCACCGAGTACGAGTGAAAGGGAGGTGTAGTTGTACACGCGCTTACTAGGCTTCGTGCTCTGTTATGCGCACGTAGGTAGCATATGCCTACAGAGTTATAATTTTATTTTTATTATATTTAAATAGTACCACTCAAACACCTGGTGGCCAACGGTGTTATAGTTCAAGTACTGCCAATTCCACCTTATAATCTGTCTCTATGAGACTGAAAGCTTGTTAGGTCAATGGGGTTAGATTCATCTGTTTAATTATGTGTAATTAAACTATATTAAGTATTACATCAAAATAGATATTCCTCAGTGCACTCTTTAAATCACCAATTTCCTACTTACCAGTCATTTTTGTTTAAAGTCCTTCTTTCAGCACTTTTATTTAGCGTTGCAATCATGCTATCTTAAACCTAATTTAATAATCCTCTTTTCTTTATTTACGTTTTCTACATCTGTCTCTTCCTCCCCTTGCCCTTTTCCAGAAAGAAAAAATAACCTTGTTGGTTACGTTTTTTTTAACCTCCAATTCAGAATAACACTAAAATCACAAAAATGTTTTAGTGATAAATGACGATTTGTTATTCTTTGATTCTTTAATTTAATCCCTTTATTTCAGATGAGAAATTACAAAATTGATCTTGTTATTCTTTAATTCTTTAATTTAATCCCTTTGTTTCAGATAGGAAATTACAAAATTGATCTTGTTATTCTTTGATTCCTTAAAGAAAGGAAAGGATTTTAGACCGGCTTGTGAGGGAATCATCACGTGGAAGATCTTAGATCTTTAGCAGAAATGAATTTCCATGTACAGCAGAAGGCCAGGCAGGCCTAAAGCGGTAAGCCTACCCCCCCCCCCAACCCCCCTTCCCCTTCCAGAAGCAGAGGCCTGAAATCGACTCCCCCCACGATTTACTTTTATGCGGGCTAAAATAGCTCTGCAAGAAGATTCGAGGCCCTTCGAGAGTAGAGCTGTTTCCCGCTAACCCCCAACTCCGGGGAGAGCCTCGGATATAAATAACGCTCGACTTTCCGGAAGACACACAGAGTTGAGAAGTCTTGCCCAGGACCCAGAATATTTCCCCATGGTTCCAAGTCAAGTGCTAGCAACAAAGCAAAGTGACAGCTGGACTATTTTGTGAATTTGGAATTAGCCCCAGCCAGGAGGTAATTCCACTGAACGATCGCCCCAAGTGATTTTCCCGACTTCTTTCATCAACTCCTGTCGAAGCCCTTC